>OX336389.2:978311683-978911683 GCA_946902985.2 Meconema thalassinum | reverse complement strand
AGAATCCTCTATTGTGGTGAAAAAGTCAGGAAAGGGAAATAAGCTGAAAGAAAGCACCAGACTACTGATTGACGAGAGGGAGAAATTAAAACAGGAAGCAGAAACCAACCATCAGAAAAAGACAGAATATGCGGAATTAGACAAACGCACAAAAAGAGAAATCCGAAAGGACATCCGAGATCACAACACCGAAATGGTCAAGAAGGCTATAGAAAGATCGACATCAGTAAGAAAGATCAGGAAAGAAATATCAGATGGCAAACACTGGATATTAGGAGTGAAGGATGTAAAAGAAAATAGACTAGCTTCAAGAGAAGAGATACTGCGACATGCCACGGAATTCTACGAGAAACTATACTCCAGCACCCTCGAGAGGGAAAATATGATTCAAAATTTGAATAATCCGAAGGGTCACCAGGAAGAGGAAATACCCCCCATCCTTCAAAGCGAGGTGAGTGCAGCAATAAAGGAAATAAAAATGAAAGATGCCCAGGTGACGATGGTATATTTAACGAATGCCTAAAATGGGGAGGTGAGGAACTTGTAGCAATCATCACTCGACTCTTCAACACAATACTCGAATCTGAAGAAATACCAGCGGAATGGAAACTAAGCACTATAATCCTGCTCCATAAAAAAGGAGCTAAAGACGACATCAACAACTATAGGCCGATAAGTCTGCTGCCAAGTCTATACAAACTGTTCACAAAAATATTAACCAAGAGAATGTCAAAATCACTAGAGGAAAACCAACCTATAGAACATGCAGGTTTCAGATCAGGATTCAGCACGGTGGACCACCTCCAAACAGTAAACCAACTCATCGAAAAACTGCAAGAATTCAACCTTAAAGCCTATATTGCATTTATAGACTATAACAAAGCCTTTGACTCCGTGGAACACACATATGTTCTAGGGGGCCCTAGAGAACCAAAACATACAGAAAAGGTATATCAGACTTCTAGCAAAAATCTACGAGAGTAGCCAGGCAAAAATACAGACAGAAATGGAGGGAAAACACTTCGAGCTAGAGAGAGGAGTGAAACAAGGAGACCCCCTCTCACCAAAACTATTCACTTGCCTGCTAGAAAACCAATTCCGGAAAATGAAATGGAAAACAAGACATGGCATCAACATAGATGGACAAAACCTGACACACCTACGGTTTGCAGACGACATCATACTCATGGCAAAATCTGCATCAGACTTAGAACAAATGGTAACAGAATTAAACAAGGTCAGCAAAGAAGCTGGCCTAACCATGAACCCGAGTAAAACGAAACTGGTGACAAATGCGACAGAAAACCCAGTAAACATTGACGGTGAAACATTAGAGTATGTCCAGGACTATACATACCTAGGTCAAAATATTTCATTCCATAACAATACGGAGAAAGAAATCAAAAGAAGAATTGGGCAAGCATGGAAAAAATTCTGGTCCTTGAAATTCATTTTAGGAGATAAATCTCAGAAACTAAGCCTGAAAACACAAGTTCTAGAGAAATGTGTAATCCCAGTAATGCTGTATGGATATCAAACATGGTCACTAACTTCGCAGCAGAGAAAAACTCTCCAGATAGTCCAACGCAGGATGGAACGAAAAATCCTCAATATCACGCTCAAAGACAGAATACGGAACGAGGAGATACGCAGAAGAACCAGTATTAAAGACGTCGTCAACACAGCGGACAGACTAAAATGGAAATGGGGAGGCCACGTAGCGAGGATGGAGCATAGAAGGTGGACGCACAGACTAACGATGTGGGACCCCAGAACCGGCAGGAGAAACGTAGGAAGACAGAGGACACGCTAGGCTGACACATTCAAGAAATTTGCCGGACCACAATGGACAAGAAGAGCAAGAAACAGACAAGAGTGGAAGACCCTAGAGATGATCCTTTTCAAAACATAGTATATGCGAGGAAAGGAAAGGAGCAACTCAGTGCAACATAGTGAACCCTTAAATGCAATAGCGATAATGTATTGACGACATTTAAAACTGTACTAAAGTAAAGTGAACGTGCTAGAAACATTAACAATTTTGCAAATATTAGATATAAGAACAAGAATACAGAACATAGACAATACTGTAACTAGGTTAGGAATAGGTATATCAATAGCTATAAGAACATTCAAGAACAGAGACAAACATGCCAGAAAAGTGCACCACTAGGTGCCTCACTACTCTTTAGGACTGCCCACCTAATGAGTGTAATGGAGCAAAATCCCTGCGTAGACAGGATGCCATTGCCCTTAGGGGATTAAAGGGCTGTATTTATTATTATTATTGTTATTATTATTATTATTATGTTCATTTATGTAAGTAAATTATGTCATGTTCTGACGTCTAGAGAAGGGTCACAACCCACGTCATAAAGAACCTTAGTATATTTGATCTTCATGACGAATATTTAATCGCAGCCATTCAATCAACTACTGTGTGTGAGGATCTGAGTAACCTTACTGCAGAGCGTACCCTCAAGTACATCATTGCTCTGTTCAACGCTCAACTATATGAGGGAATGTAGCACATTCATCTAGAGTGAGGAACCTGTCCTTATAATTACAATTTTCACGGTCATACATAGCCCCGTGAAGAACCACATTATACATAATCAAATTACACCACATTAATTTACCTCATCACACTTGACGGAATATTCATAAACAAACCTCATCACAAAAAATTGCGCTTAATTGTCATACCTCGAACCCTCACTTAACACAGTAATTCAACTTTATGTGGACAACGGGGTCGTACGATAGCGTGAAATCCTGTCCAAGAAACCTTATTAGACAATTATCAACCATAACCAGCATCATACTTTTCTATCACATTTCTGTAATTCATCATAAACCCTTTAGAATTAAATTCGTTTCATAACTTTCGTGCACCACTATATCGACGATAGTTCTGGCTCATGGCTATGCGTGATTATTATCAACTATGTTTTCAGTACTGATTATAGCAGTAGTTATTCATATATTTATTTATTTATCGTATGGCTTTTAGTGCCGGGATTGTCGACCTTTAACAAAGATGCCTCAGATATTGCAATGTCAACAACCTTTAATCAAAATGGGCATCTCATGTCCTCGTTGCTCATTTCCAAACTTATTATTATTATTATTAGATTTCAGAGAATAAATATCTATCTTATACCTAACATTGATGTTGTTACTTGTAAAAGTCAAGAACGACTCGAAGTAAGGGATATCTGTACAATCTTAAGAAAAATAAAAGATGCTCTTATTCAACCTAGAATTAACGATTACTAATGGTGTTAAACTACATGAATGGCGTTAAACTACACGACCTCAAGTCATCTTATGGCATGGCTATTCAAAGTGGATGTTCTCTTCTTCATGATGAACAGGAAAGACACAGAGATACCTTACATTAGATCCGGCGTCGTGATGAATCCAGGTCCTTGGGGATCCTAGACGTCGTATTTTTCTGGTCATTCGGAAAGCGTCGTTCCACCGGCGTCTCCTCGATATGGTCTCCGGCATCCCCCAGCGCTCTCGTGCAGGCGTGTGCCCCCATCACCTCTCGTTCTCCAGGCGACGTCCGTGTCCGTCCCCAGACTGCGCCGCCTCACCATCAGCATCGGCGTCGACGTCTCTCGGCATCTCGTTCCTTGTCCACGCGTCCATTTCCTAGTGATCGTTCATCCCCATGGCAGCCCCTTTATAGGCTTAGCGCAACATACTTTGGGTATTAATGTCTGTGTAGATTCCCAACATAGTTGGGTCTGCGTACATACTGTCCACGTTGCCGTGTGACCACATTATATTCCACTACACCGGAACACTTTCACATTCACATACTGTAACGCTCAGTTCTTAGTTCATTTAAATTTTACCGACTCGTGTTCCACAGCCTATGTTTAAACTGTTCACCTCGCCTGCGCACGTACCATCCCGCAACGCATGTTTAAAACTGATACATCCGTCCACCATCACTTGCACTGCGCCTCTTCAATGCTAGCTCTGCGGATCACCTTTAAATGACATAACTGGTCGGCATTGTAATTCAGATTTCCTTTCCGGACTTCGCTCAAAGGTCCAAATGTACAGACGTATACAAGTTGATTAAATCTTTCAACGCTTTAATGTCCGTTTACTGACCTGGATCACGTGCATCACACTACACAAAAGACTCCTTGAATCACGCGGCTAAGAGTACTGACCATTCACATGAAAACTATCAAGTGCTCGACGCGAACTTCAACTCACGTGGCTTACAAATCCGACCATGCTGTATGACTGACTCGTCCGAGTCGCACTGTACAGCTATCTTCCTCGTCCGGGCCACGATGTGTGACTGAACCTTCCGGAACTGTGTTAGCCTCCTCTTGAGGAAAAAAAGAAACGGGCGGGGCTGGAACGTTCTGGAGCATCCTCTGCTCTAGCGGTAAAATCATGAACCATCCTAAGAGCCATTTCTTCCTAATCACCGTTATCCCTCGGTGAAAATGGCAGAAATAATGAATAACGCTCCCATACACCTTGCGCATACAATATAAAATTACGATTCCTTGCTGTGAAAGGAAATATATAAACAACCTTATAGAATCATCATTCCAAATTCACGTGACGATAAACAAACCATCAGGCTTTGTCCCATAGCTCGGCGGTTTGTTTCTAACGCCTCGTTACGTCACGCTATGACGTCATACTGCCCTTCCGGTCTCGTCGTTTCTCGAATGATCTGGGGCCGGAAATTGACCCTAACTGGATCGGTCACAGTATTGGAATGCATTTCCAATTATGATCACCCTATATTGGTGGTGAACCATATGATTCATTCGTGGATTTTCTTTTTCATGGAATTTCGTGATTGAAATTTTGGTCGTGATGACGACAGTGTCTTTTGATTTTTATGTCATGTTCCTTTCATGAATAAATTTTGTTTTCTCTTATTGCGTTGATATTTTATCGAGGTGATAGGAGGTCGTGTTAAGAAGGCCATTGCTGGGTATTTTCAGGGTATACCACCCTTCGAGATAGTTTTTTTTTTTTGAGGAGTCTTGTGATCTTAGAGCTAGTCATTTTTCTTAAGCTATGGTCATTCTTAATACAACCTTTTGGGATAACTGATTACCCTTTTCTTGGTGGTAGGACTTGGGGGTTTTTCTAGCCGTGGATTTTCAGGTTCTACGATCCAACTGGCATCGAGGGATTTCACCATGTATTGGTAGGTAATTACGGGTACAATTATTTGGCGCCCATCTCAGGGGAGAGAATAAAACTGGAATACCAGTGACGACGCCAGTGATTGGGCGACCATCATGTAGGCCTGGAATAAAATTGGAATACCAGAGAGTGAAGACCAGTTTTATGATCATGCTACACAGAGCACGAATTAGGGCATCGTGTTTCATTAGTGGTAGTGATTAAGGCACATAGATAATGGTGAACCAATTTTTTGGCATAAATTATTGGAATTCTTTTGGAACAAAGCAATTACGAGGACACTCGATCTACTTGATATATTTATGCATTATTGCGACCATTATCAGATATTGATTTTGTTGTATTGAAGTGATGCCACACTCTTTATTTGTGATAAACGACTAGAACGTATTCAATGAGAGTTGTTCACAGTAATCTTCTTTGGCATGTTCAGTTGAGTTTGACGCTTATTGTAATACACGTTTGATTTACATATAAGTAATCAGTCCTATTCTACTCCGGCTGATGATAACTGCTGATATCATCTTTAATGTAGAATGTTTTCTGTAAACTTAGTTTAGTTTTTCATGGTAGAATCATGGACCATCACCGATTTAAAACATCACGCATGTGTATATAGGGGATCTCAGAATAATATTGGACGCTCCTAATTTATTTTAAGATTATGTTAAGGTAGCGCTAGACAATGAAAATATGCATTTTATGGCAAATGGTGATTGTTTGCAGATGTTCTTGCTATGCTTTGATATGTTGTATTTCCATGTTTTTTTTCAGTGAAGTGTATTTTTGTGCATTATGGCTGATAACCAAGCAGTCACTGTCGGATACTTCAAAAAAATGTTTGAGATGAATGAAGGCATATTGCATCACCTCAATCAGGACCTTGAGAACAATAAGACTCAAACTAAAACACTTTTGGTAATATTTATGAAACTTCTTCACGAAATCATAGTATTATAAAGGATGCAGTAGCTGAAAGCATCCGTGGTGAACTAGATACCACGTTAACATCTATGAAAGAACTTAAGGATGTTGTTTTTTGAGTCTTCAGTCTTTTGACTGGTTTGTGCAGCTCTCCATTCCTCCCTGTCCTGTGCTAATCGTTTCATCTCTACATAGCTACCAGACCCTACATCCGAGACAATCTGTTTAACATATTCTAACCTTGGTCTACCCCTACAATTCTTGTCCTCAACCCTTCCTTCCATCACTAAGCTTGCTATTCCTGGGTGTCTTAGTATGTGTCCTACTAACCTATCTCTTCTCTTATTTAGCAGTCGCCAGAAATATCTCTCCTCTCTCACTCGTCTTAATACCTCTTCGTTTGTAACCCTATCTACCCATCTGATCTTCATCATTCTCCTGTAATACCACATTTCAAATGCTTCAATTCTCCTCTTTTCTGCTGCACCAATAGTCCAAGTCTCACTTCCATAGAGCGCCACGCTCCAGACAAAGGCTTTCAAAAATGACTCCCTAATAACTAAATCTATGTTCGATGTCAACAGATTCCTTTTCTGTAGAAATGCTTTCCTTGCCTGAGCCAACCTACTTTTTATATCCTCTTTGCTTCGTCCATCACTGGTTATTTTCCTTCCTAAGTAAGAGAAGTCTCCTACATCCTTCAGCTTTTCAACTGCCAATTTGATGTCCATAGAGGTTTCTGATTTATTTCGGCTGCATTCCAGTATTGTTGTTTTTCATTTATTAATTTTCATCATGTATTCTTTTAAAACGGAGTCCATACCATTCAAAAACTCATTCAAATCCTCAGGCGTGTCGGCCAAGATAACGATGTCATCAGCAAATCTCAGAGTTGAAATTATTTCTCCTTGAATCTTCACTCCCACTTTAAATTTTTCTACAATTTCCTTCATTGCTTGTTCAATGTAAAGATTGAAATGTATGGGTGATAAGTTGCAGCCTTGCCTTACACCTTTCTGAATACCAGCTTCTCGCTCCTGTCCTTCAGCTCGAATGACTGCTGTCTGCTTTATGTACAGATTGTATATCACCCTCCTATCCCTGTACTTTATTCCAATCGTTTTCAAAATATCAAACAATTTAGTCCAATCAACGTTATCAAAAGCTTTTTCTAAGTCTACAAATGCAATAAACGTTCTCTTATCTTTCCTTATTCTACCTTCCAAAATCAGCCTAAGACTTAGTACAGCTTCCCTTGTTCCTACATTTCTCCTGAAACCAAATTGATCTTCACCCAACTCCGTTTCTATCTGGCTTTCCATCCTCTTGTAAATTATTCTAGACAGGATATTTGAAGCATGAGTAATCAAGCTGATTGTACGGTAATCTTCACATCTGTCAGCTCCCAATTTCTTTGGTATATGGATAATAACATCCTTCTTGAAATCAGGGGGTACCTCACCTGTCTCATAAATCCTACACACCAAGAGAATTAACCTGATCAGACCTTCATCACCTATGCAGCGTAGCAACTCAATCGGTATATCATCTATGCCTGGTGCTTTGTTCCTGCTTAAGTCCTCCAATGCTCTGTCAAATTCTGATCTCAATATTAAATCTCCTTTTGCATTTTCATCAATTTCCTCCTCGATTTCCATTACATGATTCTCAATCTCCCTTCCCTTATACAAACACTCTATTTAAGTTTTCCATCTCTCTACCTTTTCTTCCCTATCTGTTAGGGGCTTTCCATTTGTGTCCTTAATATTACAGCACTTAGTCTTCTTTTCCCCAAAAGTGTTCTTAATCCTTCGATAAGCTGTGTCTACTTTTCCTAATTTCAGACAATTTTCTATACCTGCACATTTCTCTTTCAACCATTCTTCTTTCGCTTCCTTGCACTTTTGTTAACCTCATTTCTCAGACGTCTGGATTCTGCTTTCCCCTTTTCATCTCTTACATTCTTGTGTTTCCGCCTTTCATCCATTAATTCTAGTATATCCTGAGTGATCCACGGTTTTTTACCTATTCTTTCTATCCTACCAATGTTTTCTTCTGCGGATTTTATTATTTCATTCTTCAAAAGTGCCCATTCGTCTGCAATTGAAGTTTGTTTAGGGTTTTTCATTAGTCCTTCCTTTATACTCTTCTTGAATCTTACGTTTACATCCTTCACTTTCAGTCTGCCTATCGCCCACCTTTTTGGCTTTTGACTTTTCTTCAGTTTCTTCAACTTTAATCTGCATTTCATAACAACCAGATTGTGGTCAGAGTTTATGTCAGCACCAGGATATGTTTCACAATCCAAAATCTGGTTTCGAAACCTCTGCTTGACCATAATGAAGTCGATTTGGTAACACCTTGTATCTCCCGGTCTCATCCATGTGTATATTCTTCTATTGTGGTTAATGAATATGGTGTTAGCTATGACCAATTCATGCTCGGTGCAGAATTCCATCAGCCTACTTCCTCGATCATTTCTTTCACCTAATCCGAAATCTCCGACTATCTTCCCTTCTCTCCCTTTTCCTACCACAGCATTCCAATCTCCCATTACTATATCATTTTCATCACCCTTGATATACCTCAGAATTTCATCTATTTCTTCGTAGACCTTTTCAACATCTTCTTCATCAGCTTGACTGGTAGGCATATAGACTTGTACTACTGTGCAGCACGTACGTTTAGTATTGATTTTTGCTACAATAATCTGTTCACTATATTGCTCATAATATTCCACCCGCTGTCCAAGTTTCCTACTCAATATGAGACCAACCCCTGCTTGGCCATTGTTTGATTTAGTGCTAATGACCCTATAGTCACCTGACCAAAAGTCCTGTTCTTCCTGCCAGCGCATTTCACTAATCCCAACCAAATCCATCCTCAACCTATCCATTTCCCTTTCTACGTTTTCAAACTTTCCACTTCCTAGCAGACTTCTAACATTCCACACTCCGATCCGTAGAATGTCAGATTTCCTCTTTGTCACTTCTGTGATGTTAACGCCCTCTCGAGTAGTCCCCAACCGGAGATCCGAACGGGGGACTAGTTTACCTCCGGATTGAAATTTTACAAGGGAGGAGGCCATCATCGCATATAATTATGCATAGAGAGGTGCATATCCACGGGAATAGCATTACGGTTGTAGTTTCCCCTTGCTTTCAGCCGTTCAGCAGAACGTAGTGTAGCCATTAGTCCGCTTATATTATCAATATCTTAACCGTCTATAAGACAAGTAAAGAATTGATTTATTCTGAAAGGCTGCTACTCCCTTCAGAATAAGTAAAGAGCAAATCTACTAACAAAAATTCTAACCTTCTACTAACAATTAAATACCAAAATTCTACTAGCGAAAAAATACTGAAGTTCCACCAAACAAATTCTACCACTAAAACAGTCTGTCACCAGGCACACTCACATGCACCCTCTCAAATCACAGTCTAATGAAACAATGAACTATATCTAATAAACAATGCAACTGCCACCAGACACACTCACACACTACAGTCTAATAGAACAATGACTAATATCAAATAAACAAACTAACTACGTACTTACAACTGAAACTAACTACATACTTACTGTACATTCTAGAAGAGGAAGTGGTAAACAAAAATAAGAGTAAGGGAAACAAAGGACAGGGGGAAAAGGAAATTCTCTCAACCCTCAAAGAATGAGAATTAAGAAGAAATGGTAAACAAAATTAGGATAAGGCTTATAAAGGACAGGAAGAAAAGAAATGCCCTCAAACCTCGAGGAATGAAGAATGAGGGACTTGGAAAGAAGGAGAGCCATGAAATGCATATAGGAAAAGGAAAAAGGAGAGGGACCGCCCCAAAGTCAGAGGAATAAGGGGACATTCTTTACGATCATGTTATCGTGGCCTGTACGGATGCCGCACCTTACATGTGTAAAGCCATGGGGTAGCCGTCTTCTATTAGTAAAACCCTAAAAAACAACAAAGCTAGTGGAGAAGACTCGAGTAATAAACAATGTAACTGTCACCAGACACATACAGGGAGTGATGACCTCGCTGTTCCGCCCCTTTAAACAACAATAACTAACAAGACACACTCAAATGGACTCTCACTCACCACAGGCTACTGAAACAATGGACTAGCAGTAATAAACAATGTAACTGTCACCAGACACACACAGGGAGTGATGACCAGGCTGTAACGCCCCTTTAAACAACAATAACTAACAAGACACACTCAAATGGACTCTCACTCACCACAGGCTACTGAAACAATGAACTAGCAGTTATAAACAATGTAACTGTCACCAGACATACACAGGGAGTGATGACCACGCTGTTCCGCCACTTTAAACAACAATAACTAACAAGACACACTCAAATGGACTCTCACTCATCACAGGCTACTGAAACAATGGACTAGCAGTAATAAACAATGTAACTGTCACCAGACACACACAGGGAGTGATGACCACGCTGTTCCACCCCTTTAAACAACAATAACTAACAAGACACACTCAAATGGACCCTCACTCGCCACAGACTACTGAAACAATGAACTAGCAGTAATAAACAATGTAACTGTCACCAGACACACACAGGGAGTGATGACCACGCTGTTCCGCCCCTTTAAACAACAATAACTAACAAGACACACTCAAATGGACCCTCACTCGCCACAGACTACTGAAACAATGAACTAGCAGTAATAAACAATGTAACTGTCACCAGACACACACAGGGAGTGATGACCACGCTATTCCGCCCATTTAAACAACAATAACTAACAAGACACACTCAAATGGACCCTCACTCACCACAGACTACTGAAACAATGAACTAGCAGTAACAAACAATGTAACTGTCACCTGACACACACAGGAAGTGATGACCACGCTGTTCCGCCCCTTTAAACAGCAATAACTAATAAGACACACTCAAATGGACTCTCACTCACCACAGGCTACTGAAAAAATAACTAGCAGTAATAAACATTGTAACTGTCACCAGACACACAGGGAGTGATGACCACGCGGTTCCGCCCCTTTAGACAACAATAACTAACCAGACACACTCAAATGGATCCTCACTCACCATAGGCTACTGAAACAATGAACTAGCAGTAATGAACAATGTAACTGTCGCCCGACACACACAGCGAGTGATGACCACGTTGTTCCGCCCCTTTAAACAACAATAACTAACAAGACACACTCAAATGGACCCTCACTCACCTCAGGCTACTGAAACAATGAACTAGCAGTAATAAACAATGTAACTGTCACCAGACACAAACAGGGAGTGATGACCACGCTGTTCCGCCCCTTTAAACAACAATAACTAACAAGACACACTCAAATGGACCCTCACACACCACAGGCTACTGAAACAATGAACAATCAGTAATAAACAATGTAACTGTCACCAGACACACACAGAAATGATGACCACGCTGTTCCGCCCCTTTAAACAACAATAACTAACAAGACACACTCAAATGGACCCTCACAAACCACAGGCTACTGAAACAATGAACTAGCAGTAATAAACAATGTAAATGTCACCAGACACACACAGGGAGTGATGACCATGCTGTTCCGCCCCTTTAAACAACAATAACTAACAAGACACACTCAAATGGACCCTCACTCACCACAGACTACTGAAACAATGAATTAGCAGTAATAAACAATGTAACTGTCACCAGACACAAACAGGGAGTGATGACCACGCTGTTCCGCCCCTTTAAACAACAATAACTAACAAGACACACTCAAATGGACCCTCACTCACCACAGGCTACTGAAACAATGAACTAGCAGTAATAAACAATGTAACTGTCACCAGACACACACAGGGAGTGATGACCACGCTCTTCCGCCCTTTTAAACAACTATAACTAACAAGACACACTCAAATGGACCCTCACTCACCACAGACTACTGAAACAATGAACTACACAAAAATAAATTCAAACTCAAGTTAAGAGTATACAGAATGACGTCAATCAGATTGAGACAAAACAGAATAAGATCCAGTCACAAGATAATAAGATCGAGTCAAGTCATTCTCACACAGAGGTCAAGTTGACCGAAATAGAACAGTCAAACACAGATTTTCGTAGTGAAATCGAGTTAGATTTAAAAAAAGGAAAAGAAGGATCACATAGATGCACTACAGTTGCAATTATCTCACGACACCTGTCAAACGCAGAAGTGTTTAGAGCAGTTGAAGGGTGAAGTGAGTACACTGCAGACTCAAGTAAAAGATCTACTAAACTTATAAGAGGAGCCTTTGACATCGAACTTAAAGGTATAATTAAAGAAAATCTTATTATTATGAAAAAGGATCTTATACAAATAAATGAGGATAGCTTTAAGGATGTTAAATCCGAAAAAGAGAAAGGTCTCGCCATTAAGCTTTCTACAGCTAATAAGGAAATAATAGATGTAAGGACTCATTTAAACAGAAGGGTGGATGTAATTCTGAATGCGCAAGTCGATATAGTTTCCAATCTTGAGAAAAGAATTAAAGCCGTAGAAACCAAGATTGATCAGGGTTAAGTTGAATTAAATGAAATTTGGGAGAAGAAACCTTCCGAAATCAACGAGATCCAGAAAGGTCTTGAAAGTATTAATCCTGAGGGGCATATCGATTTAGATACACTGAAGGACCAATTACGATTGAATCTAAATACAGATTTCAGGGTTATCGTAGATGAACCTAACAATACGGTACAGGATAGGAGGGGACCTGATGTGAAGGAATCTACCAACGCTGAAACCTCAGTTCTATTTAGTCCGATGGAACAATCGAATAGGGTTCAACCACGCAGGCAAGAATCTCCACCTCGCAGGGAAGATTTTAATTCTCCGAACCCCAGCGTTGGTGCAAATGGTTACATTACGAGATCGACGGATACGACGTCATATGTAACCATAATTAGAAACTTTGAAGACGAGCCTAGGAAGTTCAACAACTTAGACGGAACCACACCTATAGAGTTCATTAGAGAATTCCAGGATCATTTCGTGGAATCTCACGTACCACGTGAACGAGAACTACGCGTCGTAGAGAGGTTTTTATCTGATGCACCTTTACAGTGGTTCAGGGCATTCACATACACTTTCGAAGACTTTGAACAGTTTTCAGAAGCATTCATTCAGCGATTTTGGTCACTAGAAGTCCAACAGATTATAAGGCCCGAAATTTATTCGAGGAAATATTCTAATACTGGACCGACCAACTACGTGGAATATTTTGCCTGCCAATTGGCAAAACTCCGGTTCCTTCAGCCACCTTTATCACAAGCTGAACTGGTAGACTCTATATCACGTCAACTGCCTACCGAAGTGAGAAGATCATTCATTACCTCTGGAATCTTGACTTTAGCGTCGATGGATGATCTCTTACGTCGTTTAGACCATACGAGTCTAATGGCGCAACCGATGGTTATTGAGAATCCTAGACAGGAATCCGAGACCATTCATACGGTTATGATGAACCGCACTCAACAAACCGACCATCCTCAACAAAGAAACGACAATAGAGCAGGTCCGATCCGGAATAACTATCTGAATGATAGGCGATGGGATAACCAACGTCGAGATTATCGCGACAGACCTTGGCAACGTCGCTGCGACGACAGGAACTTCTATCGTCAGGGATATGACCAGAACAGGAATGATCGAAGAGAAACTCCATATAATAGAGATCAGAGAGAGAACCGACAGAACCAAGGGTACTCCAGATATAAGAACTATAGAATAGAGGAGTACGAGAAAAGGAAACAACAAGATAAGCTCAAGAGAGGGCGAGATAGGTCCACGGAAGAGGGACGAAGAAAGTCGAAACAGAGAAAGGAGGAAATGACGGATCGTTCACATCCCAGCACTGGTGGAGATACCAGGAGTTCGGAAAGAACTTCCGACAAAGGAAAGATGCCAATTTCGCGAAGAAATTGAAGACTGACTTTGATGCACATTCGCCTTTATTTACAATTTCTTGATGTCATTGAAATCATGGATGATGATTTACCCCTATAAGATTGCTAGAGCTTTTGGCAATAACTGCTACGAGATTGTGAGCACAGATGGCAGAGAAGTCATAGGACGTTTCAATGCTAAAAACAACTTAAAAGATAAGTAAAGAAGAATGTTCAAGGATTAATAAAATAACTATACATATGTCGAAATTACCTAGAATGGTGTAAATAAAAGCTAAGGTGAATTTATTTGAGACATCAGAGGGGAGATGTACCGTTAATTTTTTTAGGTTTTGGGTACAAGTAGTGTGTACAGTTACTTGACGAGGCATGACGTAATTGTGAGAGCACGCCAGGCCATTCTTCACAGCTGAGATGAAGTACGAGAGGATCATTCGTTACCACATGACAGTCAACGAACATTCCCGAAGGGATGACCGAAGCAGCAACCAATCAATAATTCTATCAATGACGTAATGTCTCGCATCGACCCCAACCTGAGATACTTTTATATTGTTTTGAAGAGAATAAGAGCTATATGTGAAATAATGGAGATGTTAGAATACGTATTTCAATAGCAGAAAGCTATCATACGTGTAGATTGGGTATTATGAAGTGAATTGAAGTAATAACATGTATTTAACACCACCAGCAATCGATATCGATATATCGCGTAGAAGGAGAGGGGATGATATCTCCGCACGGCAGAGAGCATGCAGGGAAGTCTAGTCATTCACACTCACAGTTCCGGCAAGCCAAGGTAATATGGTGGCCATGAGGCAATTTGTATTTCACCGGTCCGTTAATCACGAAGTCGCGAGTGAACGCGTTTAACGTATGATAATATCATACATGTGCAAAGCATCGAAAGGCCAATCCCATGGAGTTTAAACGCTATGTTAAACCCATGTGCAGCATTAATAGTTGGGACAGAACAAACAGTCAATGAACGGTACGCGGATTGATACTTATTCATATCCGAGCGGTGTCATTAGTTCATGCGGCCATTGTGTGAAATATTTTGTAACTTTCACGGGATACGGCAGTGTGTATTCGTTGTCAGAACACATGCCAGTATCAGGACTATATCCGCAGTGGATTATGCCACTTTGAACGGCGTATATTTGAATGAGACGTCGGAGGGGAACTTTAACATGGATTTAATAGCTGCCATTATGACAGGCTAATTCGAATGGGGCAACTACTGTCGAAGCGATAGCAAGATGTATCGGGTAACCCACTGCCTGTATCATCCGGTCAGGAAACGATTCCTTTAGCATGGAATTCGTTAGTGGTTGTTAAAGAGTGCTTTTACAAGCTGTAACATTCTGATAAACGTTATCTGGAACAGCGTGTTTTTACGAGTGTGTGCGGACGGTTCTTTCTAGGCCGAGAGGAAACGTGAAGCCAGCCCGTGCATGGTGTGTTCCTGGGTTTTTAGGTGAGGCACCGATGAATTAGAACACTTTGTCTTGTTCTAGCATGGAGGCTAACTTGACGTCGCTCCAAGATTCAACGCAAGGTACTGGAAAGTCAGCTCATTTACGATAGCTTAGTGAAGCATTTGTAAGCAATCGCAATTGCCATAGTTTTCTTTAGTAGTGTAAATGGACGTACACGGGTCCAGGTTAGATGTTTCTTTCGAAACTGACCTGTCGTGTCTGCGGGATTCTGGTTCAATTAATGAACGCATCCCTTGTGCAATTCTAGATTTGATGATTAACTTTTGGTAAATTAACAGTGGTAATTTAAAAAGATATGCTTATTTTCACTGTCGAGAAGACCATTTAGGGGAAGAACTCCATATGTTTATATAAGAATATTATTAATTGCGATTCCTTTTAACGGTGTTTAGAACACTGATAGACTTATTTTGTGGCAAGTGCACACTTGTATGTGCACTTTCAGTATTTTCGCATCGTATTTTGGAAGAGGAACTTAGCTTTTCCTCACATCAACTTGATATTAGGAAGTTTTCGAAGCTTGATGCCTTGACAGTTTCTGATTCTCTTTTCTCAATTATTTTGTGGAGAGCACTTAGCTTTTGTGTGTAAGGATTTATTGGTGGATTTCCCTAATGGATAGTCAGCTGTTCAGCCTTAGATGTTGATCTGCATTCATGGTGTAGGTGTTGACTATTAATATTTCCGAGCTCACTGAAGTCAGAGGCAATCTCAGTCTTGGGAAGGATCAATCTTAACTTTCTATTTGGCGTTATTTTGAGTGGAATTTAGTATTTTGATATCATGCTGAGACATGAATATTTAAGTAACATAATGTAAATGATTGCTTTTAATGCAATAGTATGTAGAATTATCGCAGGATATTTATGAATACCATCCAAGTTTTTGAATAAATTAATCCCAGGGAGGAATGACTATAAGTCAATATATTAATCATATCACATTATGTAAAATTTTTTGTAAGGCGAGATTTGTAGGCTAATGGAGTATTTTTGATTCCATATTGATGAACAACGTGCTACAGTCTAGTTATTTATTTTCAAGCACCAATGTAGGGTTTTTGTGAAAGCAACTTGATTTATATTTGAAGGTTGTTATAACCGATTAAGGGTGTACTGTTTTATGGTGTAATGCAGATCATTACGTGATTTTGTGGTCACCTATTTTAAGGTGTAATGCAGATCATTGTGTGATTTTGTGGTCACCTATTAAGGTGCACAGTTGTGAATATCAGGCATATTTTTAGATAATGCTGGTTTTTTTTGGTGTAATGCTTGGTGAAGCATTGTTGTATTGAAGATTGAGCCAGTGAGTGCCTTTAAGCCAGTGAGTGCCAATCATTATTAGGCTTTACATAGTCTCACACCTGATGTTTGGTGTATTATAAACCAATGGTGATTTTGGTATTAGATGTCCCTTGAAACATAGTCAGCTGTTAATAATTGCTAAATCAGACCTACGTGTTGAAACTAACTCATTCTGAGCAATGTTTGTATAAGTTGTGTGGATAATCAAACTATGTTACTACAGCTTAATAACGAAGCCTTTACAATTTTATTAAGATCATGATATTTTTACTAAATATGGATTTTGACCAGATATTTTACTAATCTTGATCACTCGGTTGAATCTATCCAGAATTGAGATATATTTACCACGAATTAATGAATTCTACAGATGCGAATGCTATGATCGAAGTCATTATTTGGACCAACTTAGATTGTCCGAGATATAATCATGTATAAAATTTTGTAAAATATTGTAAATAACATTTAAGAAATGCCACAGCATTTAATAATCGCCACGAACGATATTTAGGAAATTACTGACATTATATTTCATGTGAGTAATCACATATTTGTTAGGTGTACAGTCCAATATATAATTAATTTTATTTATTCTTCTGAGATCATTATTAAATAATTGTTGTTCGTATTGGAATGCATTTCCAATTATGATCACCCTACATTGGTGGTGAACCATATGATTCATTCATGGATTTTCTTTTTCATGGAATTTCATGATTGAAATTTTGGTCGAGATGACGACAGTGTCTTTTGATTTTTATGTCATGTTCCTTTCATGAATAAATTTTGTTTTCTCATTTTAAATCTTATTGCGTGATATTTTATCGAGGTGATGGGAGGTCGTGTTAAGAAGGCCATCGCTGGGTATTTTCAGGGTATACCCCCCTTCGAGATAGTTCTCTTTTTGAGGAGTCTTGTGATCTTAGAGCTAGTCATTTTTCTGAAGCTATGGTCATTGTTAATACAACCTATTACTCCTTTACTTGGTGGTAGGACTTGGTTTTTTTTCTAGCCGGGGATTTTCAGGTTCTACGTTCCAGCTGCCATCGAGGGATTTCACCAGGTATAGGTAAGTAATTACGGGTACAATACCTAATTTAACGCCACGGCCGCTTCCTACTCTGGACGACAATCTGGATGTTAGGCCCCTTAAAACAACAAGCTTCCTACCCAAATTTTACCTCAATTACAAATACACACACTATTACCGACATTACAGTGACACAGGTTATCAGACATATTCTACACACACCCAAGAACACGGGGCTACATGACCACAATGTTGCAACGCTGTTAAGGAAACAACAATAACAACTAGCTGAAGACCATAGTCTACCAATATTATGTCAAGAGTGCTTGATAAAATTAGAAGTATCCAGAGTTAGTTAGTATTGGGACGGAACAGCGAGGTCAACTGCCCCTCGGTATCCAGAGTCCATCACCAGTAATATCACTAATAAAATTAAAAGGCAGAGGGAGAGGTGGGGGTCTCCGGTAACGTAAGCCAGGTTTTGTTTCGCTGGAAGAAGTAACGGGCGAAATTATATCGGTTACGCTGAGCAGTCCAGGAATAGCACAAACATTAACTAGAAAACTGTTGCCACATGTTCCTAGAAATCATATTCTACGCTGTGAAGTTAGTGATCATCCTGAAGAACTGAGCAGGAGAAAATTGCAAAAGTTTCTGCGCCCAACCGTCACTAACTACACCAATGACATGAGACTACGTCTTGAGATGAAAAACAAATTAAGAGAAGAAAGAATCATAATTAAGAAAATTCGTTCCTTTTTACTGAAACTCTATGATACGCTGTTAAAAATATTTAGTGCAACCATCTACCTTACTCGTGTAGGCCTACATACCAGATATTAATTGCGTTAGTTGTGCGTTCTATCTAACAAGGGAAATCCGCAGTTCAAACGAACTCCTACTGCTAAAAGATGAACATCTGTTATATTTTACTTAATTTTACTCAACAATGTGTGTTCATGTACTTTATACATAGGTACATTTTTGCTGGTTTAGCTTGCTATTACATGTTAACGTTAGGTGGGATCTCAGCGCTGCAGTGGTCAGTATGCGCACTGCTGGGAGGACAGAGGTGATGCAGGCTGTGTTTCTATCTCCCAAAATTTTAATAATGGCACCCCGTCGTGTTCGTTAAGCCGCCATTTTTTTCGCTGTCACGACCTAGGGTGGGGGCTTAACGAAGCCCATGGAGCATGGTCTCCAAATCAAAACGTCCCTGATTGGCTGAGCACTTATTGGGGCCTTTCGGCCACACAGCCGCAATCAATTCCGCCATTAACCTCAATTTAACATAACCTAAGTTACTTAAATTACAAATACTAATGTTGGTGAAGGGTGGGTGACTTGTGGATTAGATAAGCCATTTTTAGTGTTGCCTTTTATAGATTTGTGGGTGGCATTGTGGCGTTTTGGCAATCTTGTAGACATTAAGATAAATAGTTCTATTTCGGGGGCCTATCACTCAGTAGCGGTTTATCACAACAGTAGCCTACTATTACGAATAGCTGTACTTGATTAAGATTTTTCTGCACCTTCGCGAAATAGTGGCGGGGTTTGAGATTATTTTTGACTACCATTATGGGGTTTTAATAGTTTTTCATAGAGCATTTTTGTTGTCTTGTAGGTATGATTGATTTGACATGTTAGGCCTGCATGTACAGTTTTTTTCTGGTATTGGGAATAATGCTCATTACCACCCTGCGTAAGTGTGGCGAAATATCGAACATGATTCGTGTGGCCAGTCTCTAAGACTGGGAATTTTTATTTTGTTTATTTATTAAATCATGAATTGTAAGAATAGATCAGATGTAACACAAAATGTATGTATTCAAACTCACAGAAACAAAACCGACTTGCAAGTAAAATCAGAACCATAGCGATAACATATACAAAGGAAAAAATCAGAAAAGGGAATCCCAAGTAAAATCAAATCATTTAAATAGCAAGAACGACAAAAAACAATTTGATACAAATATATCATACTTTAAGTTGTGTCAGTTTTAGAAATGTGGCACATAATGAATCTCGTATACGCCTATGGCTTATGAAGTAAGGTCTCCCGTAAACATTGCACATTTATTTTGAAAATTCACTCACAGTCTTTGCATAACAGTCCTATGTGCTCTATGCACATGAACTTCTTGCACTTTCTACAATAGTATTTTATCATTTCAAATTATCTTGTCGACTTCATCGTTATGCTTAGGTCTACAGTTATGCGTCACGGTTACGGCGTGTATGACGTCATAATGTTGTTCAGTGCATATGCACCGAATCTGAGTTTTCTCCTGGGGTCTGGCATTATGCGACAGGAGACGGCAAGTGCGTGACGTTATGCAGTCCCCGCGCGGGAAGCCTAAGTTAAAGGGTAATGAAGTCTGTTGAGTCTGAGTTTACTCCTGGGGTCTGGCGTTATGCGAACGGAGACGGCGAGTGCGTGACGTCATGCAGCCCCCGCGCGGGAAGCCTAAGTTAAAGGGTAATGGAGTCTGTTGAGTCTGAATTTACTTCTGGGGTCTGGCGTTATGCTATACGGTAACGGCGAGTGCGTGACGTTATGCAGCAGAGTGCACGGGAAGCCTATGTTAATGGGTAATGGAGTCTTTTGAAAGAGCCCTACTGTTCCTTTTTAACATGTGTAGCATTTGTAGCATGCGTCATTTGAAATGATATAAAGTCTAGTCTCTCAGACTGATTGTATCATTTGTTTTCCTGTTCTGCTTCCAAGTACACGTTTGACATCGTCCTAAGAGACATACAGGCCGATCAACTTGAACCCTTTCAAGCTTGCAGACGACTGCAATCCTCTCACGCAGATCTTTTGGGATGTTAGTCATCGCCACGCGAGAGCTAAGGTGGCTTTGTAAAAGGCTCATTCCCAACCCTGTGAGAAATTTTCGCCGTACTATATTCTGGGTTGGTGCATTCTGGCTTATAATAACTTGACTGTTTATGGCAGCAATGTTTATCAGAGAATAAAATACCACCATAGGCCAACGTCTTGTATTTCTTGCCACATCATAATTTGCAGAGAGCTGGTCTACGACATCAAAACCGCCTTTAGTTTTATTGTAGTCCAGAATCATATCTGATTTACCTGTTTCTTCATCGACGAAGTCATCATCGTGCATTGATGAAATTAGTAACACATTTTTTCGCTTGTTAGGAATATATGACAGAACAGTACAATCTTCACGAAATCCAAAGATGTTGGATGGGGTGGGCCTGGACTGTCCTTGAGTGAATTGAGGTGGAAGCTGGCGCTTGTTTTTCCTAATGGTGCCTAGCAGCGTGAGTTTGTACTGAGAGGCCAAGATTTCACAGAGCCCAACGCTGGTGAACCAGTTGTCCTCTGTAACGTTCCTTCTCTTCCCGGAAATAGGCTGTATTAATCTATCCACTACATTCTTCGGGATGTTACTTACAGCATACTGTGATCCTTCTGGCTCTTTTCCAACGTAGATTTAAATGTTTGAAGTATAAAATAGCTTTGCATCACACAAGGCATATACCTTGATGCAGTATTTGTTAGATTTCGAAGGTATGAACTGCCGGAATGCAGTCTTTCCCCTAAAACCTAATAGCATTTCATCAATTGTAACAAACTTACTCAAGCTGAAATATTGTACACACCTGTGAACAAATAATTCGAACAGATCACGAATTGGAGCCAGTCTATCTGACAGTAGCCTCGGCTGCCTGGTCTCAATATCGTCAAAACGTACATGGCTGAGTAGGAAAGAGAAACGTTGCTGAGACATAACTAGCCGAAAGATTTCTAGTGAGTTTCCATCTGTGGAGAATATTTCTTCTAAATTTAACCTATTGGACTTCTTTACTCCACTCAAAATGAGAAGGCCCAAGAGGGCTTCTATTTCATTACAGTCGACCTCACGATCGTGATATTCTTGATTGTATTTTCCTTTTGCGCGAGTGGTAATATGTTGGTTTGTAAATTTTACAATCATTTCAATTATTTCTCGATCAAAGAAATGTCTCCAAACCTCGAGAGGATCGGTCTTTCCTCTAACTGTTCCTCTGACACCTGGAAGGTGCGTTACAATATTCTTCTGACGTGTTCTAATATTTTTGGGAGGGGGATGAATTTTCCACTTCGTCTCATCCCTACCATAATAAAAGTAAGAGTCTTTACCTCCGTGATAATAGTTCCGTTGCAAGGATTCTGCATCCTCATCTAGATCCAATTCTTGTTCATTATCTGAATTCTCTTCTCGAACTTCCAGCACGTCCTCTTCGTCATCTTCTGAAGCATCATCTGGTTCCAGTTCAGAATCAGTGGAAACAGTTTCAAGTAGCCTTTGCAATCGATTTTGTTCTCTTTCATAGTCCATTTCACCTAAAATATAGTAAAATATAAGCTTGAACAAATGATTCGATAATTCTTCAATATAAAAGTAAAAAGCATCACAAAAAATAAGTCATAATAAAATTATACCAATTACCTTATACGTACACAGAACGTAACGCAAAAAGTGTTGCTGGTCTCGGAAACCGTGTCGTAGTGAGTTGTCACAATGGTCAATTTCCCACGACTGGCAGTATGGTAGCACGTGCGGGGTTGCAACAGAGGAAGGTACAACAAAGCACTGCTTGTTATCTTCAACAGTCAGAAATTTAAATAGTATTGTTGTGAGGCCCGGAACAAGAGACCGTGCCACACTTACGCAGGGTTAAGTGCAACCGTGTTGACCGACTGAAAGACATTGAATATTTCGTTTACTAAGGCAACACTGAAATATGGCTTCCAACACGATATGCACTTGGAAATTATGTTCGCTTAACAAAATAATGATACATCAACAAGTCATCCTTGTAATCTCTGCAAATAATAAAAATATTTCCCATCCAATATAGGCCTATTCATGTTGAACGGTAGAAAGTTATCAACCTTTATTAAGGCAACACTGAAAAATGTTCCTTTTGATCTAGCCTACTTACTCGGAGCCATCTGCATCAATGTCCCTAGAGGTTCGGTTTTTTGAATTCTCCCTTTCCTATCGTCAAATAACACATGGATGTTCCCTATTTTTCTTAAGGGGATTCAATGATCTTATGCTGAACTAATTAAGAATAGGGCATGTATCCCAACACCTTAAAATATGAAGTTGTCAAGATAAAAACATGTCCATAACCAACAGAAACTTGAGAACACGGAGATCAGGAGAATGTTGATCGACCATGGATGCAAGACCAGAAATTCTTAAAGAGGAGTGTTTCATTTAGAGGCTTGGAACATCATGGTCAAGACCCCTGTATTTGGGTGTGTGCTCAATTTGTTTGAAAACCCGTTGACAGATCATGAGTTAATCTGTGGCTGGAATCCACTCCGTCCTATGCTAAGCTGTGAGTAGTGGGCACCATTAGTGTTCTGTGACTACTGTATCATTTTCTGAAAATTGTGTCATAGGCCTATGCATAGACAAGTCGCTGAGAATGTTCTCTGAATGGTGAATACCAGTAGGCTAGCCTACTTAGCTGCCTCCTTCACTAGCATTTCCAGGCACCTGGTTAGTTGGTAAAATGAAATAGAAAAATCACTTGAATGGTTCATTGTCTTCGTGGGACAGTGTACCCCATTCCAGATCTGAGTCCAGAATTAGTTTCCTTGACGGAGTTGGAGAAACAGTCACAATACCTATGGTACTACTAGACCTAGTACGGTACATGTAGATGGAAGAAATGTGAGACCAAACACTAGGTAGCTTATGTCCCATTAGTTGGGAATGGGAGATTGGTTCAACATGTCAGCCTATGTTGTTGTATATTTCATTAATGTATGGGATCTAAAAGTGTATCATAAGAATATTATAGCAAGCCATAATACATGTATATTACCAGTTGGTCAATTGGATACAACAATTCAATGAAACATTCTGTTAATAATTAGGAAGTGTCGTAGGCAACCAGAGAAGCGACACAAGAAAAATCACCTGAGTCTTCCAGGCAGTTGTCATCAACTGTATTTCACATAGAGAAGAATGACTAAAATAGTTCCTCATGAAAAAAATAACTGGTCAATGGCTTGAAAGACAGTAGTAAGAACTTACATGCTGTCAGTAAAAGTTGAGTAAAGAAAGATGTCAGGAATATTTAAATTAGTAGTTGATAGCCAGGATTTTTAAAATTACCATAGGTAGGCTAATTGCACCATAATATAATTAGTAGCCTATGTGCAAGATTTTAAATGGTAGGTTTTTCTGTGAACCAAAAAACAGATCTTAACATGGATTATGTTCAGGTTAGGCCTACAAGTTATTGGGAGGGAGGTTTATTCTACAAACCTGTTGCACATAAAATGAGCTTCTTAGAGCTCTGTGGGAATGTTTAAATGGATTGATGATACAGGGTTTATCAAGCCACTTTCTATGCATCTTTTAAAAACATTTTAGCAATTCATAAGTTACTGTCATCATTGCTAATGCTGTAATCTGTCATGTTTATTAATGCAGCATGAGGAATTAGGAAACATTGGTAGGATTGGTATATTGAGTGGAGATATAGTAGGGTAAAATGCAACTGTGTCATGGAAATCTAAGATGTATTTTTATTTCTCAACTTTATTTTCTGTAGACTGAAACGCAGCCTTCCACCAAGGAAACGAAACTTGTTGGTGATGTTGAATGAGAGCAAATCTTGAAACACTGTGATTTAAGTGGTTGGTATCAAAAGCTGTATAGGAAAAATGAAAATGTGAAGTCGCGCCCAAGTTTACGAAGCCTTGCCAGACTCAGCTGAAATTATCTTCGATGCAAATCAAGTCTCAATAGTTAAAACTTTAGGACGACCTTTGACATGAGCACTATAATAGGCCTACATTTAGGATCAACATAGCCTGCAGTAGGTCTTATGCTACTGTATGCACCTGGGCATGTTTTAAAAAAACTCAGCCTGCCGGTTAATAAGGTAATATATTACTATAAATCTATCTCAAGCAAATCCAAGAAGTTACCAGACTGAGAAACTACATATCAATATTTAAAAAAAGGGTGGCGGTGCAAACTGCACTTTTAATCCTTGCTTCATTAGTTTTAATAATAATAATAATAATATAAATAATAATAATAATGCATTTTATTAATACCTTAACGAGTCAAGGACTCATATACAAAGGAATTGTACAGTTTTATCTTGTTGGCGACAAGTTACAATACAATGTTTAGTTTACAAAGTTTTCAGTATGAAAATATATACAACATTTTGTAGCTTTCATAAGTTTTTGTACACAATGTCTTCTCAGATTATGAAATTTCTTCAAACTGACATTTTATAATCATTCCACAAAAACTGTTTTAGCCTCCTTTTAAAGATTGGTAGGCTAGGTGCAATTTTTATATTTTCTGGTAGTCGATTGAATTTTACAAAGGCACTATACTTAATGCTATTACTGCCATATTGTTTGGAATTGATATAAAAAGGGTTATGTCATCTGCATGTCTAGTTTTGTAAGCGTGTAAATCAGATTGTTTAGTGAAGTTTAAATTTGTGTGGATTCTGCTGTGTAGGATTTGGTACATCAGGACATTTGATTTGATTTCTGCATTTAGGGCTTCTGGTTGAATTTTACTCGAACATAAAGGTGTTTGGTTGGTGTTAAAAAAGGGTAGTTATAAATATTTCTTATGGCTCTATTCTGAATTACCTCAATTTCCTTTTTTAGGTAATTTGAGCATTTTATCCTGTTAGTTTTAATGTAAATCTTTATTTATCAAGTGAGAAATACAAGATAAAATACAAATCATCTTTTGAGACGCTAGTCACATGTCACGCGAACACGCACAGACTTTGCACTGACTCGCCTTTTGTTCTCTTTTTATTGTACATGTCTGTTTCACCAGGTGGCGCTACTGTGCTATTTTTCTTTCAAATATTAACACTTCCTCCAAAGAAAAATCAAATACAAATAAAAAATAAACAAGATGAACTATTGAACACTTTTCAGCCTCTAAGATGTCATCTTCTGCACGCCAATCCTCTCACGCAGCATCTCGAATCTGACCCTCTCCAGAGGTTTAGTTAGAAGATCAGCTAATTGATTGGTCCCGTCGATGTGCTCCAGCTCAAGGTCTCCGTCCAAAAATCTTTCCCTCACATAGAAATGGCGTACCTCAATATGCTTGGATTTTCGATGGTACTCCGGATTTTTAGCCAATTTAACTGCACCAGCATTGTCGATGTAAAGCGTAGGAGGTTTGTCAGCAGTTCCCAGTAATTCAGAAAACAGTCTTTTCAGCAAATCAACTCCTTTGCTCCTTCACTTGCAGACACAATTTCAGCTTCAGTTGTCGATGTTGACACAGACTTCTGTAACTGACTTCTCCACGATACAGCTCCATGATTGTAGATCGAAATGACACCCGTCGTTGAACGTCTCGTCCTCTTGTCACCGGCGTAGTCAGCATCACTGTAGACCTTCAAAACATCCTCTTTCCTATAGACGATTCCATGGTTCACTGTGCCCTTTAAATATCGAAATATCCGTTTCACTTGACTCCAGTCTTGAACTGTAGGATTCTCAATGGCTCGAGCAGCTTTGTTGACCGCGAATGCGATATCTGGACGAGTAGCTGTAGTCAGGTACATCAAGGATCCCACCGCCTCACGATAAGGAACCCTGGCCGAAACCTTTTCTATGTCTTCACTTTCTTCGCGTCCAACTGGGGTAGACACTCCATTTGACTCGGCCATCCCAAATTTTTCTAGGATTTTCCTCGTGTAATCCTCTTGACTGATTGCAATTGATCCATCATGGTTTTCTTGTATCTTCATGCCCAGGAAATTGTTGAGAGATCCTCTGGTCGTGTGAAATTCCTGCTGAAGTTTTTCCATGAACTGCTCGATGTCTTCTTCGTTGCCAATTACCAGACCATAATCCACAAAGATTACAACAGCCAACCACTTTCCATTTTTGTTGCTGTAAAAGTGACAAGGATCAGCTTTGCTGTTTTTTGAATCCAGCTTTCTCCATGAATTTCTTGAAACGATTGTTCCAGCAGCGTGGAGCCTGTTTTAAACCATATAAGCTTCTCTTTAGATGACACACTCGGCCAGTACCGTCCTGATGACCTTCTGGCTGTTCCATGAACACATCTTCTTCAAGCTCGCCGTTCAAGAAGGCCGTCTTGACATCAAATTGACCAAGTTTCATCTCCTTTTCAACAGCTACTGCCAACAGAGCTCGAATGGTATCATACCGTGCAACAGGGCTGAATGTTTCTTCATAATCGATTCCTTGCTGTTGCGCATAGCCTTTGGCTACCAATCGTGCCTTGAAGCGAACTTCTCCACTGTCCGTTGTCTTCTGTCGAAGAACCCACCGATTTTTCAGGACCCGTGTACCATTTGGACGCTCAACCAATTTCCAGGTATCATTTTCCTTTATGGACTCCAATTCTTCATTAATTGCTTTCAGCCACTGATTTTTAGCACTAGACTGCAGCACTTCAGAGTATGAGTCAGGATTCTTTTCAGCGATAGATGGTCCAGCCATGTACATGTAATTTCCACTGATCATCCACGATGGCTTCTTACTTTCACGTTTGCTTTTCCTTCTTTCTTCAGTCTCTCCATCTTCCTCATCTTCGCTTCCTCCGGAACTGGATGCCGAAGCAAAATCTTCAATTTCGCTTAAGTTCTCATCTGACTCTGACCTCCTCTGTAGGCCTACATCAGACGATGAATTAGACTGATTCCTCTCCACACGTTCTTCAAGCGTGACTTCAACCTTTCCGGCGTTGGCGCGCAGATTGCAGACAACTTCAGGTTTGAATTTCACATCATGGCTTAGAACAACCTTTCTCTGAGTTGGAATCCAGACTCTAAATCCCTCCCTGTCGTTCACGTACCCAACCAGATGTCCAAAAACAGCTTTGTCGTCGAACTTTGAGCGAAAATTCTTGTCGATATGCACGTAGCATTCTGTTCCGAAGATCTTCAGATGACTGAGACTTCCCACTGGTCGTCCATACCACAATTCATAGGTAGATTTGTTTTCAAAGGATAACTTCCCAGTGCGATTCAGGAGGTACACCGCAGTGTTGCAGGCTTCAGCCCAAAGTTGTTTCGTTAACTTGCTAGGATTCAGCATAGATTTTGCGCACTCCACAATCGTCCGATTTTCTCGTTCCGCAGCTCCGTTTTGTTGTGGTGTGTACGGCGTAGTAATGCTGTGTTCTATGCCTCTGCTTGCGAGTAGTTCAGAAACCTTCTTGTTATCAAATTCTTTTCCTCCATCACACCTGAACAGCTTCACGACGTGTCCATTTGTTTTGGCTTCATTCAGGAACTGTTCCAGAACGGTGTACACTTCACTTTTGTGCTTTAAAAATAAAACTCGTCGAAACTTGCTGAAATCGTCCTTAAAACATACGTAGTAGCGTGCCTTTCCAAGAGATTCAGTAGACAATGGTCCATTCACATCGGCGTGGATTTGTACACCGGTGGCTCTTGGTCGATTCATTCGTGTCTTGAATGACAGTCGATGCATTTTTCCCAGTGCACATCCATCGCAGAAATCCTCTTTACACATGTCTACATTGATGTTCATCTGCTTCAGTACATTCTTGACATGCGCTTTGTGTTGATGACCAAATCGTTCATGGTAGATCTGCAGTTTGTCCGACGATGTAGCTAAATTCACTTGAATGGGTTGCGCCGGTTTCACGACGCGCATGTCAAGTACATACAGACCATGACTCACACGTCCAGCCATCATCACCTTTCCAGTAACATTGTCTTCAATTCTAACAGTTAGGTCGTCAAGTCTTGCAAAAAACCTTTCCTTGCAGCAGCTTTCACAGAAAACAGATGAACCATTGCATCGGGAACATACAAAACTTCAGTCATCTCAGCACTCAACCAAGCGTTGTTCAGCCGCACTTGAATGTTTACAGTTCCTTTGCCGTGAGCTAGCATGTTAACACCTCGTTTTCCTAGCAAAATCTTCTCTGGAGCCGCAAACCTGACGTATGTTGTAAAATACTGTTTGTTCGCGGTGATGTGATTTGTGGCGCCACTGTCGCAGTACCACTCGTCGGCTTGAACAAAGTCGCCGTCTAACGCACTCATCGCATGTGTCAGAAACGAAGCATTGTTCTCCTTATTTTTGTTTCTCGTGTCACCCTCTTTCTTCTTCACTGGACATTCACTTGCCCAATGGCCCAATTCCTTACATTTGAAACATGGAAATTTCTGCTTTACTCGTTGAACATTTTTCTTCGACTTGCCACTGCCATACTGGGAACGCTTCTTGGGAGCACTACGTACCACAAACGCAGTCGATTCCACGTTTCCTTGGTCACGCAGTTCAATCGTGCACAATTTTTCAATCAACAAGTTCACAGTTTGATTTTCCGTCGGAATCGTGTCCCACACATCCTTGAAATTATCATATTCTTTTCCCAGCGTGGATAAAATTCGACCGTTCAAAATCCTTTCAGATAACGTGTTTTCGTTGTGCTTTTGGAGTTCGTCGTTCAGATCCTGATAAAGCTTCTGTAACTTCGTGACATGGGTGCTGATGTCCTCCTTGTCGTCACGTGTCACTCGGAAGAATGACTCGATCAACATGTTCAGTCGCTGCGTACTGCTTCGTTCGAACCGTGCGCTCAATTTTGTCCAAATTTCACTGGCATTGGTGCACGTCAACACGAGCTCGGCAACAGATTTTCCTAGCGTACCTACTAGCAAACTGGCCGCTTTCGCGTCTTCTTTCAACCACTGCTTATATGACACTTTTTGTTGCGCAGTTGCATCTGCTGGCAACACAGGACACTTTTTCGAACCATCAACAATATTTTCCAGTTCATACGACCGCAAAACCATCAACACATGCCATTTCCACTTTGTCCAGTCTTCAGGTCCTTCAAGTTTATCCACTTGAACTTTGTAGTCACTGCCGGTTGCCATTTTGAGGTTATCCTTACTCACAAAAAAATACAGCACGTGTTCCACAGGCGCTCAGCTTCGGATCCACTCACGAGATAATACCATTTACACGTGGCCTGGGCCCATAACCTGTTAGTTTTAAAGTAAATCTTTATTTATCAAGTGAGAAATACAAGACAAAATACAAATCATCTTTTGAGACGCTTGTCACATGTCACGCGAACACGCACAGACGTTGCACTGACTCGTCTTTTGTTCTCTTCTTTATTGTACATGTCTATTTCACCAGGTGGCGCTACTGTGCTATTTTTCTTTCAAATATTAACATATCCAAATTGTATTCAAATATTGTAAGTGGCTAAGGATTAAGGAAAAATACACTTTCCTGAGTAGATATTTTGGGATATAGTAGCTCAATTTTTTTTATCATCCCAGCGGCATGCGATATTTTTTTTACTAATGCATCAATGTGCTTTTGCCAGGAGAGATTTTCATCTATTTTTAAGCCTAGGTATTTGACAGATGAGACCCTTTTAACTGCTTTTCCATTCAGCATTATATTCTGAGTGATGTCTAAATTTTTTCTACGCTTAGATATTATTAAATAATTTGTTTTATCTGCATTTATTGTTAATTTATTTGACTGGGTCCTCCTGCATGTGTGTAATCAGCGTGTTGGTGGTGTACGCATTGTAAAAGATGCTTAAGTCATCTGCAAATAACGTTATATTACCCTGAAAACGGAGTGTTGCTATGTCATTAATATATACTAAGAAGAGTGAAGGACCCAGTATTGATCCTTGGGGCACATCGTGGGTAATATTAACTTCCTCACTTCTGTAGCCATTTATTTCAATATACTGCTTGCGATTAGATAGGTAATTTTTAAACCATGTCCAAGCTACTCCTCGGATACCTGCTTTATCAAGTTTCCCTAAAAGAATTTCAAGGTCAACAGTATCAAACGCCTTTCTCGGGTCTATGAAAAGGCCACTCGCTGTCATCTTATTGTCTAATACATCCTGCAAGTTAGAGATAATATCAATTGTGGCTATTTCTGTGCTTGAGTTTTCTCGGAATCCATATTGCCGTTTGTAGAAGTAATCATTTTTATTTAAGAAATTAACAATTCTGTTTTTACTACTCTTTCGAGTACCTTGGATATTTGTGGGAGGATAGAAATGGGTCTGTAATTGTCCTGATTGCTTTTGTCACCTCCTTTATAGACTGGTATGACTCGTGCTATTTTTAGATCATCAGGCACCAGACCAGTCTCTAACGATAAATTTATTAAAGTAGTTAGTGGGCTACTTAGCATGTCAATGGAGTTTTGTAACAATTTTACTGACATACCATCTTTGTCTTGGCTACTTTTCATTTTAAGGCTTAATATAATATTGCGAATTTCCATCTCATTAGTCGGGGTCATAAATATGGAATCTGTGTTGACATTAATTTCATTAACTTTCTTCCCTAGGGGGATGTTTTTGGCTAATGTGTGTGCTATGTTTATAAAGTGAGTGTTTAGAGCATTGCAAATATTTTCTTTTCCTGTAAAAGATTTACCGTCAATTATTATCTCACTGGGACCATCTTTGTTTTCAGTTGTGCAGTTGTAGATCATTTCATTGATTACATTCCAAGTATCTTTTATGCTATTGGCATTCAATGTTAATTTATGTTCACAGTATGAGAATTTCAGTTTCCGTTTTAAAGCTGTCACTTTGTTCCTACATATTATGTGCTCTTCCTTTGAGAGGTTGTTGTTTCTGCGAATGATTGTTTTAAGTTTAGCATGTAGTAGGTCCCTTTGTTTTATTAGTTGAATTAATTCTGTTGTTATCCATGGGTTTTTGGGGTTCTGGTGTATTTCCTTCAAAGGTGAGTCAGTGTTTTCTTTGTTGGGTGTCTGTGTCAAGATTTTGTGTTTCATGGCGATGTAAGTTTCGTTTAGATCATCTAAGCAGTCTATTTGAATGAGATCATTAGAGAATTTGTTTTTGTTCATGTACCAGTCATTTTTATTCGCGTTTTTTGAACTAGGCCTTTGCTTGTTGGGGGCGTATTTAAATGTCATGTTCGAGATTGGGCTTTTGCCTGGATAGTAATTTGACCAGAAAATCTCAGATACAAGAATATTATGATCACTAATATCACTATTTATATTGCTTATTCTATAGGCATATTTACAGTTCTTAGTGGCCACCTGATCAAGGAGTGTACTTGTTGAGTCACTTATTCTTGTTGGATAGCGAGTATTGCCTTGTGTGAAACCATAGCTTGATAGTAGATTGAGGTATGATTTGGTTACATTATTTTTGTTTAATAAGTTAATATTTGTATCACCAATGCATAAGGAGAGATTGGCATTGTTTTTGGAGAGAATGTGCTCTAGAGATTGCATGAATTTTGTTGCGTTATTTATGTTAGGATTATATACTGCAATTATATTAATAGTATGCAGGTTATTGAAACGAACAGTATCATTTCTTATAAGCTCTAACTGGATCAAGCTATGGTTACTCTCAAGTAGGTTAAGAACTTTTGTATTCCATTTTTTGTGGACATAAACTCCCACACCTCCACCATCCTGATTGTCTCTGTGTACAAATGCAACAGAATAGTTGTTTAGGTTGAAGTATTTAGCTTCATTACTTTTTACCCAAGTCTCGGTTACCACTATGACATCTAGATTTCCCACAATATGCATTAGTATCTCGATATCTTCTAGTTTATTTTTAGGCTTCTGCTATTTAGGTAAAGACACTTGATTTGGCTAACCTCATTTTTAGTGTCTGCTATGTAGTCGTGGATACAGTCATATTTACGCACATCAATTGATGTGTGTAAGTCAACATCAACTAGTAGGTCCATGTCTTGATTTATTATTATTACTGTGAATAGGATGGCTGAGCCTTGTTGATGGAAGAGTCTTTAACTAGCGTTTCAATGTCTTCTGGTGAGGTGATCCTGATAGACTTGTCACTATCTGATTTACGGACGAAAATTTTACAGTCCCGGGTCCAGACGTATTTAAAACCTAAATTACGGAGGTCTCTTGCCTGTTTGTGAAGTACTTTATTGGCATGCGTCAAATGCTCGTTAATGTAGATAGGCCTAGCCCTTCCATTGATTCCTGCATCACTTGAGTTCAGGTTATGTTTGGATCTTTTGCCTTTTAGAATTGCCTCTTTTTTAGACGGCTGCAGAATTTTACTAGTAAAGGAGGTGGAAGACCTTCTCTGCTTTGTGGTAGCCGATGGCAGGCGTCAATATCGGACCCAACAACTGTGACACCCAATTGGTCAGCGATAGTCTTGACAATTTGAACGGAGTTTTCGATTTAAGTGTGCGGCACGCCATGAAGCTCTATGTTGTTTCGCCGAACGTACTGTTGAAGCTCGAGATTCTCTTGCTTTAACAATTTGACCTCACTGCAAGCGATATTCTTATCCTTCTCTAACTCACAAACTCTTTGGCTGAGCATTGTTATTTCTGACAAGGCTTGCTTCAGAGTTTGTGCGTCAGTTGAAATGTCACTTTTCATACCATCAAAACAATCAGAAAAGTATGACACGGACTTAAGCATGTCATTCTGAGTCTTTTCAATGTTTTCGAGTTTTGTCAGTCGGAGGTTGATTTCACAAACAAGATCGTGTAAATCTGGTTTACTTACATTCTCGTCTGGCGAGGCGATTTTAGAAACCTCATCCGTAGTTGACTTACTCATTGCACTGCACTCGACATAATACCATTGCTTGGCCTTGTCGGACAAAAGCCGGTTGAAAACTTTTTTCTTTATGTTTACACAGGTTCTGTGGTATGATTTACCACATTCCCCATCACAAATTATGTAGTCTTCATTATCAGTTACACATTTTTCACACTGGCCGCACTTGGTTGATTTTTTACTTGTCGCCATCTTAAACCATAATAGTTGTACATAAATACAGGAAGGACTTCACATTACAAACGGCCACTAAAATTATATGCCTAAGGCATAACCTACAAATTACATGTCATGAAATTGGTAAATATATTCGGACAGCAACATCAATACGCAATGGTCAATAATGTAGTTTTATAGTGCACCACGGTCGACTCTAGAGGGTGTGCTTCTATCTCCAAAAATTTTAATAATGGCACCTCGTGGCGTTAACGAACAGCTGATTCCTCACCTCAAGTTAAAACGCAAATAATGAGAGTGAAACGCGAATTATGATCCGCGTCATCCTGGCCTGTTATTGGCTGGCAATTATTACCAGCCATTGGCTACCCGCTGGTTTGTTTACAATTATCACCAACATGGCGGCGAGAGGAATAGATTTCTACATCAATTAAATTGCTAGAAATGTATTCCAGTTCATGACAGTATGAAGTGCAAATCACTTATTGATGAGGAATTGTATGTACGTTTATATTTAAATTGAAGCGTGACACTGTTCATCAAAATTTGTGAAAATAGAAGTACAAATCAACACTCTTGCCAATCAACTGAAAGTTTCTACTAGTTTGGATGTAAATCAATTGGCTGTCGTTTCCACCAGTTTTATTCATCAGTTCAAAATACATTCAGTACAATAACCTTTTGTGCACTATAAAACTACATTATAGACCATTGCGTATTGATGTTGCTGTCTGCTTATATACTGCTCAAAAAAATTAAAGCACCACCTTTTGAAAAGGCCACCAAATTTTGAAAAGTTGACCTACAAGCTCGAAATCTCAGTATGGCGTTTGTCCTGACGCCTACCAAGCATATGCTTCAGCACAACTCCCCAACTTGAGTAGTTTCGGAGTAGCACCCCGAAAACCAGCCCATTTTCGGAAACCGCAAATTGAAGTTTGCGAAAAACGCTGCAGGACTTGTCGCAGGTTGCCAAAGCAGTCGAAAATGAATGAGTCTTGCTCTTAGAGGTTCCACAAACACGTAGAAATCGTTACATTTGACGTTTGGGCATGTTCAACCCCCTTCATCATCCCCTAAACATGGACTACCATTGGGGGCGTCTGAGAAGGTACCGGGTGTGTTTAACCATCTGAAAACCTGCACACCGCACTCAGTTGCCGATTGCAGTAAGTTCTTAAGGCCTCCGGCAATGTCCACACCCCCTAACACCCTCAACTGGCATGAGACCAAACCACCCCCTCTCGATTCACCCCTAAGGAAGGTTTTAATCGAGATGTTTATCAGTGCTGTGAATGCGGGGGTCTTCCCCTACCGTTTCAAAAAAGGAGCTGTGCCTTTGTCACCACCCCTTCCCCTGCAACCCCAGTTTGTATGATTTTTCGAATCAGGACCTTTTTAAGGGCTGAAACGAGGTCTTAATCTCTGAAAGGGCTGTAAAGGTCCTTAGAAGTAGTGGTGACACGAAATCAACCCCTTCCGATCGATGATTGACATTCCGTCCTCGATATTCGAAATTGTTGCACCCCCAACCCTCCCTGTCTGGACGCGTAACGCGTCATGGCAGAGTTTTCAGAGTTGGATGGAAATGAAGCTTATGGCCTGACATGGAGCCCAAAACAGCAGGTTGGATGGAAATTCATCGGTAGGGTGGGAAACGGGACCAAAAAGTTTTCAAAAAAGTTAACAGCCTCTAGTAAGTACACCAATGCATAGGCAACCCACATCACGTCATTTTTCTCTCATTGCCAAACTTTGTAACTTATTGCCGATCATAGGCAACCCACACGCACGGACGTTATGTGGGTTGCCTATGCATGGGCGTACTTACTGTAGGCTGTACACTTTTTTGAAGAATTTTGGTCCCGTTTCCCAACCTACCGATGAATTTCTATCCAACCTGCTGTTTTGGGCTCCATTGCAGGCCATAAGCTTCATTTCCATCCAACTCTGAAAACTCTGCCATGACGCGTTACGCGTCCAGACAGGGAGGGTTGGGGGTGCAAAAATTTCGAATTTGGGGGACGGAATGCCAATCATCGATCGGAAGGGGTTGATTTCGTGTCACCACTACTTCTAAGGACCTTTATAGCCCTTTAAGCGATTAAGACCTCGTTTCAGCCCGTAAAAAGGGCCTGATTCGAAAAATCATACAAACGGGGGTTGCAGGGGAAGGGGTGGTGACAAAGGCACAGCTCTTTTTTTGAAACGGTAGGGGAAGACCCCCGCATTCACAGCACTGATAAACATCTCGATTAAAACCTTCCTTAGGGGTGAATCGAGAGGGGGTGGTTTGGTCCCATGCCAGTTGAGGGTGTTAGGGGGTGTGGACATTGCCGGAGGCCTTAAGAACTTACTGCAATCATCAACTGAGGACGGTGTGCAGGTTTTCAGATGGTTAAACACACCCGGTACCTTCTCAGACGCCCCCAATGGTAGTCCATGTTTAGGGGATAATGAAGTGGGTTGAAAATGCCCAAATGTCAAATGTAACGATTTCTACGTGTTTGTGGAACCTTTAAGAGCAAGACTCATTCATTTTCGACTGCTTTGGCAACCTACGACAAGTCCTGCAGCGTTTTTCGCAAACTTTAATTTGCGGTTTTCGAAAATGGGCTGGTTTTCGGGCTGCTACCCCGAAACTACTCAAGTTGGGGAGTTGTCCTGAAGCATATGCTTGGTAGGCGTCAGAACAAACGTCATACTGAGATTTCGAGCTTGTAGGTCAACTTTTCAAAATTTGGTGGCCTTTGAAAAAAGTGGTGCTTTAATTTTTTTGAGCAGTATATTTACCAATTTCATGACATGTAATTTGTAGGTTATGCCTGATAAGGCATATAATTTAAGTGGCCGTTTGTAATGTGAAGTCCTTACTGTATTTATGTACAAATATTATGGTTTAACTAATGAAGCAAGGATTAAAAGTGCAGTTTGCACTGCCACCCTTTTTTTTAAGAAATATTGATACGTAGTTTCTCAGTCTGGTAACTTCTTGGATTTGCATTAAATAGATTTATAGTAATACACTACCTTATTAACCTCCAGGCTGAGTTTTTTTAAACATGTCCAGGTGCATACAGTAGCACAAGACCCACTGCAGGCTATGTCGATCCTAAATGTAGGCCTATTATAGTGCTCATGTCAAAGGTCGTCCTAAAGATTTTACTCTTGAGACTTGATTTGCAATGAAGATAATTTCAGCTGAGTCTGGCAAGGCTTCATAAACTTGGGCGTGACTTCACATTTTTATTTTTCCTATACAGCTTTTGATACCAACCACTTAAATCACAGTGTTTCAAGATTTGCTCTCATTAAACAACACCAACACGTTTTTCCCCCCTGGTGGTGGGCTGTGTTGAAGTCTACAGAAAATAAAGTTGAGAAATAATAATACATCTTAGAATTCCATGACACAGTTGCATTTTATCCTTCTATATCTCCACTGAATATACCAATCCTACCAATGTTTCCTAATTCCTCACGCTGCATTAATAAACATGACAGATTACAGCATTAGCAATAATGACAGTAATTTATGAATTGTTAAAATGTTTTTAAAAGATGCATAGAAAGTGGCTTGATAAACCCTGTATCATCAGACCATTTAAACATTCCCACAGAGCTCTAATTAGAAGCTCATTTTATGTGCAACAGGTATGTAGAATAAACCTCCCTCCCAATAACTTGTAGGCCTAACCTGAACATAATACATGTTAAGAGCTGTTTTTTGGTTCACAGGAATACCTACCATTTAAAATCTTGCATATAGGCTACTAATCATATTAAGGTGCAATTACCCACGGTAATTTTAAAAATCCTGGCTATCAACTACTGATTTAAATATTCCAGACATCTTTCTTAACTCCACTTTTACTGACAGCATGTAAGTCCTTACTACTGTCTTTCAAGCCATTGACCAGTTGTTTTTTTTTTTTTTCATGAGGAACTATTTTAGTAATTCTTCTCTATGTGAAATACAGTTGATGACAACTGCCTGGAAGATTCAGGTGTTTTTTCTTGTGTCGCTTCTCTGGTTGCCTACGACACTTCCTAATTATTAACAGAATGTTTCATTGAATTGTTGTATCCAATTGACCAACTGGTAATATATTATGGCTTGCTTTAATATTCCTATGATACAGTTTTAGATCCCATACATTTATGAAATATACAACAACATAGGCTGACATGTTGAATCAATCTCCCATTCCCTAACACTCCCAACTAATGGGACATAAGTTACCTAGTGGTTGGTGTCACATTGCTTCCATCTACATGTACCGTAGAAGGTCTAGTAGTACCATAGGTATTGTGACTGTTTCTCCAACTCGGTCAAGGAAACTAATTCTGAACTAAGATCTGGAATGGGGTACACTGTCCCACGAGGACAACCAAGGACAACTTGAATCATTCAAGTGATTTTTCTATTTCATTTTACCAACTAACCAGGTGCCTGGAAATGCTTGTGAAGGAGGCAGCTATTCACCATTCAGAGAACATTCTCAGCAACTTGTCTATGCATAGGCCTATGACACAATTTTCAGAAATTGATACAGTAGTCACAGAACACTAATGGTGCCCACTACTCACATCTTAGCATAGGACGGAGTGGATTCCAGCCACAGATTAACTCATGATCTGTCAATGGGTTTTCAAACAAATTGAGCACACACCCAAATACAGGGGTCTTGACCATGATGTTCCAAGCCTCTAAATGAAACACTCCTCTTGAAGACTTTCTGGTCCTGCATCCATGGTCGATCAACATTCTCCTGATCTCAGTGTTCTCACGTTTCTGATGGTTATGGATATTATTTTTATCCTGATAAATTCATATTTTAAGGGGTTGGGGTACATGCCCTATTCTTAATTAGTTCAGCATAAGATCATTGAATCCCCTTAAGAAAAATAGGAAACATCCATGTGTTATTTGACCATAGGAAAGGGAGAATTAAAAAAACTGAACCTCTAGGGACATTAATGCAGATGACTCCGAGTAAGTAGGCTAGATCAAAATGAACATTTTTCAGTGTTGCCTTAATAAAGGTTGATAACTTTCTACCGTTCAACATGAATTGGCCTATATTGGATGGGAAATATTTTTATTATTTGCAGAGATTACAAGGATGACTTGTTGATGTATCATTATTTTGCTAAGCGAACATAAGTTCCAAGTGCATATCGTGTTGGAAGCCATATTTCAGTGTTGCCTTAATAAACGAAATATTGAATGTCTTTCAGTCGGTCAACACGGTTGCACTTAATGGTAATGAGCATTATTCCAAAAACCAGAAAAAAAACTGTAGGCTACATGCAGACCTAACATGTCAAATCAATCATACCTACAAGACAACAAAAGTGCTCTATGAAAAACTATTAAAATCCCATGATGGTAGTCAAAAATAATCTCAAACCACCGCCACTATTTCGCAAAGGTGCAGAAAAATCTTAATAAAGTACAACTATTCGTAATAGTTGCTACTGTTGTGATAAACTGCTACTGAGTGATAGGCCCCCGAAATATAGCTATTTATCTTAATGTCTACAAGCTGACGAGATTGCCAAAAAAAAACACAATGCCACCCACAAATCTATAGAAGGCAACACTGAAAATGGCGTATTTAATCCACAAGTCACCCACCCTTCACCAACATTAATACCGTATTTATAATTTAAGTAACTTAGGTTATGTTAAATTGAGGTTAATGGCGGAATTGATTGTGGCTGTGTGGCGGGAAGGACCCAATAAGTGCTCAGCCAATCAGGGACGTTTTGATTGGAGACCATGCCAACACCACCTAGAGAGAAAGCCTTGCAATACGATTGATGACGTCATAGCCTTCCGGCCGTCAGCGAGCGCTGCTGCTATGAACAAGCTGTGAGGAAACGCGACTGAGTGTTTATGTATCAAATTACGTTCTACAGACGAAAATAAATAAATAAATAAATAAATAAATAAATAAACAAATAACGTAACCATAAATGAAACATAGGCCTATGGTCAGAAGTTGATGCGATCGATACATTACATTAGATAATAAATCGACATTGTCGATCATAATCGATAAGTATGCATTTCGAACCTTGCGAGTGTGAACTTGACCGAAAACACTGATGTCTCAATAAATGCGATATATAGAAAAATTCAATAGAAAACTTGAAAAATATTCACCCCATTTTAACGTGAGATGTCGACTACACAACGAGAAGAAAAGACACATACACAAATAACCAATTAATCTGTAACAGTTTAAACAGAAATTAATATCTACAGTAAACTTATAGTCAATTATATCCGTCCAAAAGTCCAGGTTTGATTCCCATCTCTGCCGAGAAATATAATTCTAGTTAGTTATTGTTGATTATTGTTGTTTTAAGGGGCGCAATTACGAGGTCATCTGCCCCTAAATATATAATTCTGATTTGAGTATGAAATGAAATTCACTCAGCCCCATGAGTTAAAACTGAACTGAGAAAAAGTGGGTTCGATTTCTCCTTTCTCCTCCAGGTAAATGCTGGGATTGTTCCTAGCAGAAGACCATGGTCACCTCCTTCCCAAGGGCAGATGACCTCGTAGTTCCTCCCCTTAAAACTACAATACCTAACCTTCCCAATTCTAGCATAACAATACACACATACAAATTCTACCCATATCCAAGTACACATGGCTGATGACAGTGATGTCCTAACCCACTAACAAAACAACAACAACAACAACAACAACAACAACAACAACAACAACAACTAGCCACAGAAAGTTTTCATCCGTGATAAGAGAACAGGCTAGTAATGGCATGCCTATGACAGAAAAGGTTACCTACTGAAATGGAACAGAGCAGCAGTCATGAGACATGAGAACATTTACAAAAGAGGAAACTTGTTGTTGTTGATGATTCATATAGGGGCATGATGATGTGGTAATAATTTAGAAACAAACACTTGATATAGAGTAACCCTATAGTAGTTTTCATATTGCAATATTTACAATATCAGGCATGGCATACCCGACAATACATAAAACATGCTAATTCCCAGTTTGATTTGAACAGAATACAGTGAGTCAACTGCAAAGACATGTTGTTCTCATATTTCCCATGTTACACAAACTGTGCTGTTTTGTTAAAAAAAACTAAAAGATGACCATATCAACTATCCTTCACTAGTTAAATAAATATAGCCTTTTCAAAAGATCCTTTCCACTTTTCAATACAAAATTGTTGTATTCCCTATTATATTGGTAGCACTGAATGAAAGTAGAACGAGCGATAACATTTTCTATAGTACATGAATTAGCCAAAATACCTTATCAAACGATGAGAAATAAATCAGGGAATTATGTTTTAAAAGATGTTTCCTCCCCCACTGTCTGTGACCCACCCAGCCATCCCAAATAGGATCACGACTTATATAGGCAAAATTCCAGCTGTGGCCACCATTGTCCACATAAATCATCATCAAACCGGTATTGCCAACCTCGCCCTTATGGTACAATGCCGCACCAACACCCTTCGATTTGTCCAATCCAATGGTTTTTGACGCGTCCAGATCAATGGTTTTGTGTGAACCGCGCGCTGCCAAGGCCGCACCTACACCCTACCTTCTAACCTTCGTTTTGTCCAATCCAATGGTTCAAGACAATGGTTACAGCCTTACGCGCCCAGACCAATGGTTTTGTGTCAACCGTACCCCACTGGCTACGCTCGGCCAAGGCCGCACTTACCCCCGACCATTCTAACATTCGTTTTGTCCTAACCAATGGTTTTTGACAATGGTTACAGCCTAACGCGTCCAGATCAATGGTTTTGTGTGAACCGTGCCCCGCTAGCTGCACGCGACCACTCTTAACCTTCGTTTTGTCCAATCCAATGTTTTTTGACAATGGTTACAGCCTATCGCGCCCAGATCAATGAGTTTTGACAATGGTTACAGCCTAACGTGTCCCGATGATTTTGTTTTGATCAACAGTGATTTTGTATCCCACTTCTTTTTATCAACAGTGATTTTGTATCTCACACGTTGGGAACAATATGTGCACCCCGGTGCGTGCCGCTAGAGTTAGCCTATGACAGTTGAACGAGATGCAAGCGCTGTCGAAACATGGCAGCCATTCTTAAAATACAGTAGCAATAAATAAAAACACATATTTACGAACTTGAGCACGCATATGAGGTTCAGTAGTGACGATTCAAATTGAAATCAACGGTAGCTCTGAACGAAGATAGAACGAACGATAAAATTCTCTACAATACATGAATCAGCCAAAATACCTTATGAAACGATGAGAAATAAATCAGGGAGCGATGTTTTAATAGATATTTCTTCCTCCGCTGTCTGTGATCCACCCAGCCATCCCAAATAGGATCACGACTTATATAGCGAAAATTACAGCTGTCAGCGCTATTGTTCAAATCAATCGTCATCAAAACAGAGCTTTAAATTCCTGCATTAGGTTTATTTTCTCCTTTAATTTTTCCTCATACGTGCCTCCTTTTTATGATCTACTTTCCTGGCTAAAAGTAGAACAACAAAGAAACCTGCACATATGTACCCTCATCTATAGACTTCTCAATGAAAGTACACCTCACTATCTCTCTTGTAATTTTAGTTTTCTTTCTTCCTTTCATGATCGTCACACACGATCTGGATCTATAATTGCAATTCCTCTACATCATTCATCTGCCTTCAGTAACTCTTTCCTCATGTCGGGAACTAGAATTTGGAATAATTGTCCTCGTGACGTTAGAAATTGTACATCTCTAACAAATTTCAAAACGTTCATGTAAAGATTTCCTCTTGAATTCGTAGGCCAACTAGAACATTTTGTGTATGAATGTGTGAATGAATGACCATAGTATAATTTTGTTAAAAATGTATGTCATTTAAATTGTATAGCTTAGTTAATATCACGCAGTCACCAATTTAATTTAATTTAATTCTAGTATTTAAGTTTTCCTAGTATTTAAGTTTGGTAGGTTAAGTATATCATATTTGAGTATTCATGTAAGTTGCACTGTGTGTGGTTAAGTGTAAGAGAGGGCCTAGAGCCCTAACTTCGCCACAATAAAGACACCAATCAATAAATAAATGACAGTTCTGCCAACCTCGCCCTTATGGTACTATGAAAATCAAAGAAGCGCCCAGTTGTCTCTAGTGCGCATCATTCGTGCGCACTACTCAGTTCATTACATCGTGCACCGAATTGAATCGTTTTTTCACCATGGATTGCGGAAATTGGCTCATAACGATCTGTAATTTCAATCGGCGGTTCTATGATCAACTGTAATAAATATTTGTTTTTTCCCCCGCATAACTGTGGTTTTGAAATATTTACAGCCTAACTCACCCAGATCAATTGGTTTTGTAACGACCGTGCCCCGCTAGCTGCGCACGCCTAGGCCGCACATACACCCGACCATTCTAACCTTCCTTTTGTCTAATCCAATGGTTTTTGACAATGGTTATAGCCTAACGCATCCAGATCAATGGTTTTTTTACAATGGTTACAGCATAACACGTCCCGATGAATGTTTTTTTTTATCAACAGTGTGTGCCGCTCGGGTACGCCTTGTTGACAATTGAACGAGATGCAAGCACTGTCAGAACATAGCAACCGTTTATAAAAAGAGCAATAAATAAAAACACATATTTATGTACTTTAGCACATAACTTCTAAGAGGTGCAGTACTGACCAGGTTTCCTCATTTCAATGCTGATGTAAGTGTATAAACCGCGTTCTACTTTCATTTAGAATTTATATTATATTATTTACAGGGTGGATAAATTTTTCGGCATTTGCACCTTCAACAGTCCTTATGCGAACACTTTCTAAAAATACTCTCTAGCACGTATCATGCTACATTAGATTAAAACTTTTAAAATAGGCCTACATTATCGTTCATCCAATGAAACTAGATGTAAAATTCTTAAAGATACTTGCAAGACTTTGCAGTCCATTGTTAAAAATCTGTACAAATAAAAATTTGTTCAGTGCAACATTCTTCCTATACTTCAGTGGTGGTCAGTAATAAGGTTGCGGTATTACACAACGACGAGATTAATTCAAGAAAAACAATTAATACCGTAATAATACTTTAGTAATAAGAGGATTTCATAATTCTGTTCTTTAATAATTCAGGAAATCTTATAGAAAGTTACTGTGAAATGTCTGAGAAAGCAAAACGCGCCAACCGGCTAGGAGCCAAGCCCGAGCACGGGCCGGATCTCAATAATGAAGGGTATGGCTGAGATGCTAGACCGAGTAGGTCCTAACCCAACAGTTAACTCGGCTGGTCGTTGTCCGCTGATTGCAACAAGGGAGCCGAGGAGTGTATGGAGACATCTGAGATGCTCCGTCAACTGCCGATACTATGTCTTGCAATGTTGCGCATACTTGTGACACTCGCGGTTCTTTCTCGCCCTCGTATAATAACTTACGTTGTTTTGTTCTAGTGAAGGTTGTCATGTAGCCTAACTATTTAATCCGGTGATCCAGGGACAATGTGATGTTCTCTGAACTGCGGCATTCGGGATGAATGAGGCACATCCATTTTACCGGGCAATTGAATACAGTTTTCTTTGATATCAAGCAGTCTTTACCCCCCCCCCCCCCCCCCCATTAAAAAGGACCAAACCCATAACAATTATCCGCCAGCCGCCACTGCTATAGGCCTACTTATAGATTAGTAATTAGCCATGTACAGAATTGGATCAAGTAACACAATATTAATTGAACTACAGGGTCATTATCTTGGTGCGCCCCGAAACTCGCGACAAACTGTGGCGTCATTTGGCTGGTCAGGTGCGGAGCGAGTGGACCTCGCAATACCCCGCTCCGCTGACTCATATCGTTACTTCACACGTGTTTTGTCATTCATATGGATGTGTATCTGCAAAGTTTAGACGTTAGTATTGTGATTACTGTGATTGATGGTCATGCCTAGACACCAATTCACATTGCACGAAAGTGTGTATATCCATAATTCGTAAATGAAAAGCAGAAAGTCTTGTTCTGAAACAAGATGAAAATTTCGAATCAAGTTTCCAGGAAGACCTGTGCCTAATGCCAGTACAATTAGGAGGCTCGCTAAACGATTCAAGAAAACAGGCTCTGTAAATAATAAGCATTTTAACAGACAACGCTGTGTTCTTACAGAACGGGGACACCAAGAGCCTGCTGATGAGCCAGCTTGGTGTCTTACGCGAAACACCACACAAGACACGGCACAAACCTAGAAGATTTGCTGAGTTTTAATTCTCTGGCTGTGAAAGCCCATTATATACCATCTTTTAGATGAGATTGTGGTCCATTCTTTCATCAGAAGATGTCAGGTGTGTGTTACAAGGGAGGGAGGACATTTTCATCATCGACTATGAGCTCTGTAAGTACATATTATTAAACATGGTTGGTAAAGGGTTCAAGTGTGTGCCAACCACCGACTAAACAGTTCACATTAAAAAACCATACGAGCAATAACCACTGATGTAGTGTCACGGTTGACTCAAAACTCATTGATCTGGGCGCGTTAGGCTGTAATCATTATCAAAAACCATTGGATTGGACAAAACGAAGATTAGAATGTCGGGGGTAGGTGTGGCCGCACGCAGCTGGCGGGGCACGGGTGACTCAAAACACATTGATCTCGGCGCGCCAGGCTGTAACCATTGTCAAAGACCATTGGATTGGACAAAACGAAGATTAGAAGGTCGGGGGTAGGTGAGGCCACGCGCAGTTGACGGGGTACGGCGGACTCAAAACTCATTGATCTCGGCGCGCTAGGCTGTAATCATTGTCAAAGACCATTAGATTGGACAAAACGAAGATTAGAAGGTTGGGGGCTGGTGCGGCCTTTGGCCGCGGGCAGCTGGCAGGGCACGGTGGAATCAAAACCATTCATCTGGGCGCGTTAGGCTGTAACCATTGTCAAAAACCACTGGATTGGACAAAACGAAGATTAGAAGGTCGGGGGTAGGTGTGGCCGCGCGCAGCTGGCGGGGCACGGCTGACTCGAAACACATTGATCTCGGCGCGCTAGGCTGTAACCATTGTCAAAGACCATTGGATTGGACAAAACGAAGGTTAGAAGGTTGGGGACAGGTGCGGCCATTGGCCGCGCGCAGCTGGCAGGGCACGGTGTAATCAAAACCATAGATCTGGACGCATTAGGCTGTAACCATTGTCAAAAAACATTGGATCGGACAAAATGAAGATTAGAAGGTCGGGGGTAGGTGTGGCCGTGCGCAGCTGGCGGGGTACGGCTGACTCAAAACTCATTGATCTCGGCGCGCTAGGCTGTAACCATTGTCAAAGACCATTGGATTGGACAATACGAAGGTTAGAAAGTCGGAGGGAGGTGCGGCCTTTGGCCACGGGCAGCTGGCAGGGCACGGTGGACTCAAACCCATTGATCTGGGTGCGTTAGGCTGTAATCATAGTCAAAAACCATTGGATTGGACAAAACGAAGATTAGAAGGTCGGGGGTAGGTGTGGCTACGCGCAGCTGGCGGGGCACGGCTGACTCAAAACACATTGATGTCGGCGCGCCAGGCTGTAACCATTGTCAAAGACCATTGGATTGGACAAAACGAAGATTAGAAGGTCGGGGGTAGGTGAGGCCGCGCGCTGCTGGCTGGGTACGACTGACTCAAAACTCATTGATCTCGGCGCGCTAGGCTGTAACCATTGTCAAAGACCATTAGATTGGACAAAACGAAGATTAGAAGGTTGGGGGGAGGTGCGGCCTTTGGCCGCGCACAGCTGGCAGGGCACGGTGGACTCAAAACGATTTATCTGGGCGCGTTAGGTTGTAAACATTGTCAAAAACCATTGGATTGGACAAAACGAAGATTAGAAGGTCGGGGGTAGGTGAGTCCGCGCGCAGCTGGCAGGACACAGTGGACTCAAAACCATTGATCTGGGCGCGTTAGGCTGTAACCATTGTCAAAGACCATTGGATTGGACAAAACGAAGTTAAGAAGGTCGGGGGCAGGTGGGGCCTTTATCCGCACGCAGCTGGCAGGGCACGGTGGACTCAAAACGATTGATCTGGGCGCGTTAGGTTGTAACCATTGTCAAAAACCATTGGATTGGACAAAACGAAGATTAGAAGGTCGGGGGTAGCTGTGGCCGCGCGCAGCTGGTGGAGAACGGCTGACTTTAAACACATTGATCTCGGCGCGCTAGGCTGAAACCATTGTCAAAGACCATTGGAATGGACAAAACGTAGATTAGAAGGTCAGGGGGGTTGCGACCTTTGGCCGCGCGCAGCTGGCAGGGCACGGTGGACACAAAACCATAGATCTGGGCGCGTTAGGCTGTAACCATTGTCAAAAACCATGGGATTAGACAAAGCGAAGATTAGAAGGTCGGGGTTAGGTGTGGCCGCGCGCACCTGGCGGGGCACGGCTGACTCTAAACACATTGATCTCGGCGCGCTAGGCTGTAAACATTGTCAAAGACCATTGGATTGGACAAAACGAAGATTAGAAGGTCGGGGGTAGAAGTGGCCGCGCGCAGCTGGCGGGGAACGGCTGACTCAAAACTCATTGATCTCGGCGCGCTAGGCTGAAACCATTGTTAATGACCATTGGATTGGACAAAACGAAGATTAGAAGGTCGGGGGTAGGTGTGGCCGCGCGCAGCTGGCGGGACACGGCTGACTCAAAACACATTGATCTCGGCGCGCCAGGCTGTAACCATTGTCAAAGACAATTGGATTGGACAAAACGAAGATTAGAAGGTCGGGGTAGTGAAACGTTTTGCTAGCTCCTAACTGTTGGGTGAGAAATGTAACTGTTTACCTTTGCCTAAGCTATGTTGTTTTAATGGGCGCCAAGACCTCAACGCAATGTTGAAATCTAAATTTGTATTTAACAACGTCTAGCTCTGGCAGAACACCTTCAAGACTCTATTCACTCAGATCGTGGTATGATTTGATCATTAACCCAACAAACAATTGTATCAGGAGAAGGAATTGGTCTATATCTAATGCTACCTACTGAAAGCAAAGATTGCATTGTAAAAGAAATGAATTTATTATATAAAACAAGAATAGCAAAATTAATAATAATAAGTATAAAATTTAAATTGGAGCGTTGTGATTTGAATATTACCGATAGAAAATTACGTGAAAACGGAGTCTGATAAATTGATTTTACTCTTATTTCCAAGCTATGAAGTTACTGAAATATGAAATGTAAAACAAAGAAAATGAGAGATTGCGTATTTCTGCGTCATTGGCGCTTACCACTGGAAATTGCCAAAGCATTTCCCTCGTTCTTGATGATGTTGTGAGCTTCCCACAGTCTCCTGGACGTCGTCATCTCCGTCGGAATTTGATGATATTCTGGTAGATTAGATAATTCTATGGTCCGTACTTCGGACCCAAACACTCGTACAACCAAGTTTTACAAAAGTTCGTCGCTAACTCCACTGAACATCGGAGCGACACGCACTTGCGACCGTACACCTCAAGTATTTCACAGATAGTCACTAACTCCACTGAACATCGGAGCGACACGCACGCGCATCCATACTCCTCAAGTATTTCACAGATAGTCACTAACTCCACTGAACATCGGAGCGACACGCACGCGCATCCATACTCCTCAAGTATTTCACAGATAGCCCTTGTTTCACGGCGCGTCGAACGATATAACCACACGCCGGCTCCCCACTCTTCAGTCCCAACTAGCTTACGTCGTCTCCCCTGATTGGCTGACCCACCACGCGATCTTCTCCTCCTCCGGGTCATTACACTCGGCGGGAGGGTTCCGTTCCAACAATTCGTCTTTTCTAGACCTTGCGACCCAAGATTGCGTCATGCTTCTCGACAAGATTAAGCGTGTACTTGAAATCCCAGTGAGTCACGTCTCTCGATATACCCTAACTGACGAAAACTCCGTAAAATTCCGTAATCAGATAATTTTCTATGATATCGTCGTTCGTAATAATTTGCTGGATAGCGTTTTCTAAGACATAGAAAACCTATCTGAATGCTAATAATTTTTATAAAATGCTCCGAAAATACCTAAATAATAATTATAATAAATTAATAATAATAATAATAAATTAACATGAAAAATTCTCTTGGCTGAACAATTTGCCGCGTAAATAAATATAGAATGGCTTCCTACTGACTTATACCAGTTGCATAAAACCCCTCGAAAAACACGTTACAGTAGGTGAGGCCACGCGCAGCTGGCGGGGTACGGCTAAAACTCAAAACTCATTGATCTCGGCGCGCTAGGCTGTAACCATTGTCAAAGACCCACTGCAGGCTATGTCGATCCTAAATGTAGGCCTATTATAGTGCTCATGTCAAAGGTCGTCCTAAAGATTTTACTCTTGAGACTTGATTTGCAATGAAGATAATTTCAGCTGAGTCTGGCAAGGCTTCATAAACTTGGGCGTGACTTCACATTTTTATTTTTCCTATACAGCTTTTGATACCAACCACTTAAATCACAGTGTTTCAAGATTTGCTCTCATTAAACAACACCAACACGTTTTTCTCCCCTGGTGGTGGGCTGTGTTGGAGTCTACAGAAAATAAAGTTGAGAAATAATAATACATCTTAGAATTCCATGACACAGTTGCATTTTATCCTTCTATATCTCCATTCAATATACCAATTCTACCAATGTTTCCTAATTCCTCATGCTGCATAAATAAACATGACAGATTACAGCATTAGCAATAATGACAGTAATTTATGAATTGTTAAAATGTTTTTAAAAGATGCATAGAAAGTGGCTTGATAAACCCTGTATCATCAGTCCATTTAAACATTCCCACAGAGCTCTAATCAGAAGCTCATTTTATGTGCAACAGGTATGTAGAATAAACCTCCCTCCCAATAACTTGTAGGCCTAACCTGAACATAATCCATGTTAAGAGCTGTTTTTTGGTTCACGGGAATACCTACCATTTAAAATCTTGCACATAGGCTACTAATCATATTAAGGTGCAATTACCCACGGTAATTTTAAAAATCCTGGCTATCAACTACTGATTTAAATATTCCAGACATCTTTCTTAACTCCACTTTTACTGACAGCATGTAAGTCCTTACTACTGTCTTTCAAGCCATTGACCAGTTGTTGTTTTTTTTTTTTGTTTTTTTTCATGAGGAACTATTTTAGTAATTCTTCTCTATGTGAAATACAGTAGATGACAACTGCCTGGAAGATTCAGGTGTTTTTTCTTGTGTCGCTTCTCTGGTTGCCTACGACACTTCCTAATTATTAACAGAATGTTTCATTGAATTGTTGTATCCAATTGACCAACTGGTAATATATTATGGCTTGCTTTAATATTCCTATGATACAGTTTTAGATCCCATACATTTATGAAATATACAACAACATAGGCTGACATGTTGAATCAATCTCCCATTCCCTAACACTCCCAACTAATGGGACATAAGTTACCTAGTGGTTGGTGTCACATTGCTTCCATCTACATGTACCGTAGAAGGTCTAGTAGTACCATAGGTATTGTGACTGTTTCTCCAACTCGGTCAAGGAAACTAATTCTGAACTAAGATCTGGAATGGGGTACACTGTCCCACGAGGACAACCAAGGACAACTTGAATCATTCAAATGATTTTTCTATTTCATTTTACCAACTAACCAGGTGCCTGGAAATGCTTGTGAAGGAGGCAGCTATTCACCATTCAGAGAACATTCTCAGCAACTTGTCTATGCATAGGCCTATGACACAATTTTCAGAAATTGATACAGTAGTCACAGAACACTAATGGTGCCCACTACTCACATCTTAGCATAGGACGGAGTGGATTCCAGCCACAGATTAACTCATGATCTGTCAACGGGTTTTCAAACAAATTGAGCACACACCCAAATACAGGGGTCTTGACCATGATGTTCCAAGCCTCTAAATGAAACACTCCTCTTGAAGACTTTCTGGTCCTGCATCCATGGTCGATCAACATTCTCCTGATCTCAGTGTTCTCACGTTTCTGATGGTTATGGATATTATTTTTATCCTGATAAATTCATATTTTAAGGGGTTGGGGTACATGCCCTATTCTTAATTAGTTCAGCATAAGATCATTGAATCCCCTTAAGAAAAATAGGGAACATCCATGTGTTATTTGACCATAGGAAAGGGAGAATTAAAAAAACTGAACCTCTAGGGACATTAATGCAGATGACTCCGAGTAAGTAGGCTAGATCAAAATGAACATTTTTCAGTGTTGCCTTAATAAAGGTTGATAACTTTCTACCGTTCAACATGAATTGGCCTATATTGGATGGGAAATATTTTTATTATTTGCAGAGATTACAAGGATGACTTGTTGATGTATCATTATTTTGCTAAGCGAACATAAGTTCCAAGTGCATATCGTGTTGGAAGCCATATTTCAGTGTTGCCTTAATAAACGAAATATTGAATGTCTTTCAGTCGGTCAACACGGTTGCACTTAATGGTAATGAGCATTATTCCAAAAACCAGAAAAAAACTGTAGGCTACATGCAGACCTAACATGTCAAATCAATCATACCTACAAGACAACAAAAGTTCTCTATGAAAAACTATTAAAATCCCATGATGGTAGTCAAAAATAATCTCAAACCACCGCCACTATTTCGCAAAGGTGCAGAAAAATCTTAATAAAGTACAACTATTCGTAATAGTTGCTACTGTTGTGATAAACCGCTACTGAGTGATAGGCCCCCGAAATATAGCTATTTATCTTAATGTCTACAAGCTGACGAGATTGCCAAAAAAAAACACAATGCCACCCACAAATCTATAGAAGGCAACACTGAAAATGGCGTATTTAATCCACAAGTCACCCACCCTTCACCAACATTAATACCGTATTTGTAATTTAAGTAACTTAGGTTATGTTAAATTGAGGTTAATGGCGGAATTGATTGTGGCTGTGTGGCGGGAAGGACCCAATAAGTGCTCAGCCAATCAGGGACGTTTTGATTGGAGACCATGCCAACACCACCTAGAGAGAAAGCCTTGCAATACGATTGATGACGTCATAGCCTTCCGGCCGTCAGCGAGCGCTGCTGCTATGAACAAGCTGTGAGGAAACGCGACTGAGTGTTTATGTATCGAATTACGTTCTACAGACGAAAATAAATAAATAAATAAATAAATAAATAAATAAATAAATAAACAAATAACGTAACCATAAATGAAACATAGGCCTATGGTCAGAAGTTGATGCGATCGATACATTACATTAGATAATAAATCGACATTGTCGATCATAATCGATAAGTATGCATTTCGAACCTTGCGAGTGTGAACTTGACCGAAAACACTGATGTCTCAATAAATGCGATATATAGAAAAATTCAATAGAAAACTTGAAAAATATTCACCCCATTTTAACGTGAGATTTCGACTACACAACGAGAAGAAAAGACACATACACAAATAACCAATTAATCTGTAACAGTTTAAACAGAAATTAATATCTACAGTAAACTTATAGTCAATTATATCCGTCCAAAAGTCCAGGTTTGATTCCCATCTCTGCCGAGAAATATAATTCTAGTTAGTTATTGTTGATTATTGTTGTTTTAAGGGGCGCAATTACGAGGTCATCTGCCCCTAAATATATAATTCTGATTTGAGTATGAAATGAAATTCACTCAGCCCCATGAGTTAAAACTGAACTGAGAAAAAGTGGGTTCGATTTCTCCTTTCTCCTCCAGGTAAATGCTGGGATTGTTCCTAGCAGAAGACCATGGTCACCTCCTTCCCAAGGGCAGATGACCTCGTAGTTCCTCCCCTTAAAACTACAATACCTAACCTTCCCAATTCTAGCATAACAATACACACATACAAATTCTACCCATATCCAAGTACACATGGCTGATGACAGTGATGTCCTAACCCACTAACAAAACAACAACAACAACAACAACAACTAGCCACAGAAAGTTTTCATCCGTGATAAGAGAACAGGCTAGTAATGGCATGCCTATGACAGAAAAGGTTACCTACTGAAATGGAACAGAGCAGCAGTCATGAGACATGAGAACATTTACAAAAGAGGAAACTTGTTGTTGTTGATGATTCATATAGGGGCATGATGATGTGGTAATAATTTAGAAACAAACACTTGATATAGAGTAACCCTATAGTAGTTTTCATATTGCAATATTTACAATATCAGGCATGGCATACCCGACAATACATAAAACATGCTAATTCCCAGTTTGATTTGAACAGAATACAGTGAGTCAACTGCAAAGACATGTTGTTCTCATATTTCCCATGTTACACAAACTGTGCTGTTTTGTTAAAAATAACTAAAAGATGACCATATCAACTATCCTTCACTAGTTAAATAAATATAGCCTTTTCAAAAGATCCTTTCCACTTTTCAATACAAAATTGTTGTATTCCCTATTATATTGGTAGCACTGAATGAAAGTAGAACGAGCGATAACATTTTCTATAGTACATGAATTAGCCAAAATACCTTATCAAACGATGAGAAATAAATCAGGGAATTATGTTTTAAAAGATGTTTCCTCCCCCACTGTCTGTGACCCACCCAGCCATCCCAAATAGGATCACGACTTATATAGGCAAAATTCCAGCTGTGGCCACCATTGTCCACATAAATCATCATCAAACCGGTATTGCCAACCTCGCCCTTATGGTACAATGCCGCACCAACACCCTTCGATTTGTCCAATCCAATGGTTTTTGACGCGTCCAGATCAATGGTTTTGTGTGAACCGCGCGCTGCCAAGGCCGCACCTACACCCTACCTTCTAACCTTCGTTTTGTCCAATCCAATGGTTCAAGACAATGGTTACAGCCTTACGCGCCCAGACCAATGGTTTTGTGTCAACCGTACCCCACTGGCTACGCTCGGCCAAGGCCGCACTTACCCCCGACCATTCTAACATTCGTTTTGTCCTAACCAATGGTTTTTGACAATGGTTACAGCCTAACGCGTCCAGATCAATGGTTTTGTGTGAACACGTGCCCCGCTAGCTGCACGCGACCACTCTTAACCTTCGTTTTGTCCAATCCAATGTTTTTTGACAATGGTTACAGCCTATCGCACCCAGATCAATGAGTTTTGACAATGGTTACAGCCTAACGTGTCCCGATGATTTTGTTTTGATCAACAGTGATTTTGTATCCCACTTCTTTTTATCAACAGTGATTTTGTATCTCACACGTTGGGAACAATATGTGCACCCCGGTGCGTGCCGCTAGAGTTAGCCTATGACAGTTGAACGAGATGCAAGCGCTGTCGAAACATGGCAGCCATTCTTAAAATACAGTAGCAATAAATAAAAACACATATTTACGAACTTGAGCACGCATATGAGGTTCAGTAGTGACGATTCAAATTGAAATCAACGGTAGCTCTGAACGAAGATAGAACGAACGATAAAATTCTCTACAATACATGAATCAGCCAAAATACCTTATGAAACGATGAGAAATAAATCAGGGAGCGATGTTTTAATAGATATTTCTTCCTCCGCTGTCTGTGATCCACCCAGCCATCCCAAATAGGATCACGACTTATATAGCGAAAATTACAGCTGTCAGCGCTATTGTTCAAATCAATCGTCATCAAAACAGAGCTTTAAATTCCTGCATTAGGTTTATTTTCTCCTTTAATTTTTCCTCATACGTGCCTCCTTTTTATGATCTACTTTCCTGGCTAAAAGTAGAACAACAAAGAAACCTGCACATATGTACCCTCATCTATAGACTTCTCAATGAAAGTACACCTCACTATCTCTCTTGTAATTTTAGTTTTCTTTCTTCCTTTCATGATCGTCACACACGATCTGGATCTATAATTGCAATTCCTCTACATCATTCATCTGCCTTCAGTAACTCTTTCCTCATGTCGGGAACTAGAATTTGGAATAATTGTCCTCGTGACGTTAGAAATTGTACATCTCTAACAACTTTCAAAACGTTCATGTAAAGATTTCCTCTTGAATTCGTAGGCCAACTAGAACATTTTGTGTATGAATGTGTGAATGAATGACCATAGTATAATTTTGTTAAAAATGTATGTCATTTAAATTGTATAGCTTAGTTAATATCACGCAGTCACCAATTTAATTTAATTTAATTCTAGTATTTAAGTTTTCCTAGTATTTAAGTTTGGTAGGTTAAGTATATCATATTTGAGTATTCATGTAAGTTGCACTGTGTGTGGTTAAGTGTAAGAGAGGGCCTAGAGCCCTAACTTCGCCACAATAAAGACACCAATCAATAAATAAATGACAGTTCTGCCAACCTCGCCCTTATGGTACTATGAAAATCAAAGAAGCGCCCAGTTGTCTCTAGTGCGCATCATTCGTGCGCACTACTCAGTTCATTACATCGTGCACCGAATTGAATCGTTTTTTCACCATGGATTGCGGAAATTGGCTCATAACGATCTGTAATTTCAATCGGCGGTTCTATGATCAACTGTAATAAATATTTGTTTTTTCCCCCGCATAACTGTGGTTTTGAAATATTGTAGCGGTAATTAATTAGTGCCCCATGTTGGTAGCGACAAATGTAATGGTTTCTTTCGCCCTCAGGTTGAGCGACAAATGTAGCAGTTTTGCTAGCCCACACTGTTGGGTGATAAATGTAACTGTTTACCTTTGCCTAAGCTATGTTGTTTTAATGGGCGCCAAGACCTCAATGCAATGTTGAAATCTAAATTTGTATTTAACAACGTCTAGCTCTGGCAGAACACATTCAAGACTCTATTCACTCAGATCGTGGTATGATTTGATCATTAACCCAACAAACAATTGTATCAGGAGAAGGAATTGGTCTATATCTAATGCTACCTACTGAAAGCAAAGATTGCATTGTAAAAGAAATGAATTTATTATATAAAACAAGTATAGCAAAATTAATAATAATAATAACTATAAAATTTAAATTGGAGCGTTGTGATTTGAATATTACCGATAGAAAATTACGTGAAAACGGAGTCTGATAAATTGATTTTACTCTTATTTCCAAGCTATGAAGTTACTGAATTATGAAATATAAAACAAAGAAAAATGAGAGATTGCGTATTTCCGCGTCATTTGCGCTTACCACTGGAAATTGCCAAAGCATTTCCCTCGTTCTTGATGATGTTGTGAGCTTCCCACAGTCTCCTGGACGTCGTCATCTCCGTCGGAATTTGATGATATTCTGGTAGATTAGATAATTCTATGGTCCGTACCTCGGACCCAAACACTCGTACAACCAAGTTTTACAAAAGTTCGTCGCTAACTCCACTGAACATCGGAGCGACACGCACTTGCGACCGTACTCTGCAAGTTCTACACAGATTGTCCTTAACTTCACCGAACATCGGAGCGACTCGCACGCGCATCCATACTCCTCAAGTATTTCACAGATAGTCCTCGTTTCACGGCGCGTCGAACGATATATCCACACGTTGGCTCCCCCACCATGGTACCGACATCTAGCTTACGTCGTCCTCACTGATTGGCAGAGCACGCCGCTAGTTCCCCTCCTCTGGTTTCTTTACACTCGGCGCGCGAGAGGGAGAAGTCGTTTTCCGTCCCAACAATTCGCCTTTTCTAGACCTTGCGACCCAAGATTGCGTCATGCTTCTCGACAAGATTAAGCGTGTACTTGAAATCCCAGTGAGTCATGTCTCTCAAATACCCTAACTGACGAAAACTCCGTAAAATTCCGTAATCACATAATTTTCTATAATATTGTCGTTCGTAATAATTTGCTTGATAGCGTTTTCTAAGACATAGAAAACCTATCTGCATGCTATTAATTTTTATAAAATGCTCCGAAAATACCTTAATAATAATTATAATAAATTAATAATAATAATAATAAATTAACATGAAAAATTCTCTTGGCTGAACAATTTGCCGCGTAAATAAATATAGAATGGCTTCCTACTGACTTATGCCAGTTGCATAAAACCCCACGAAAAACACGTTACATATTCGCCTCGGATCATCGGATGATTTACCGTGACGACGGTCCATTATCCGATTATCCCAGACACGTTAATAAACCCCATCCAAAATACATATTACATAAATGAAATCACCCTAAATTACAGATATATACACTTATATTTTTTTTTCACGCACTTTGCGTCAAAGTTTGTTGTCACTATGGATTGCACTTTGAAACCAGTCCAATGTTTTGCATATGGAATAGTGTTCCACGGATATTTCCGCCTCTCAAATTTCTCTATGTTGGAGAAATAGACATAATTAATGTGTGAGCACTATGTATTTATGATGTCATATCACACGCATTGAAGGTGTTCTGATATATTTATATCACCATAGAACTCCCTAATTTCACTGGAGGTCCCCTCCTTATGGTGACATTTAATTCCACTTATCACTCAGCACACGATCACACTATTGTAGCAGCGCCTCGTGACCATAATACTTAATCTCTCTTTGAAGTAGATTAAATTAATATTGACTTCTGAAAATAAAAACAGTAAATGCGCATTACATATAACACCAAATATTTCTGTGCCGTAATCGCCCTGTCTTGTTAAGTTCCCGTTAACCATATTCTACTTAATACTAGTTCTCAACACAGACCATTTCTCCTCACACAAATAATACCATTGTACAAATTATCTTAAATTACACACTTACAAATCTTACATGGCGAGGCCGTAAACAGAAATCACGTGTGCTGATATGTATGAGTTTCATGAAGGACTGTCTCGCATTCTGATGGCCCATCTTTTATCTCGTGGACGCCTTAAGCTAACAAGCCCTATAAAAGCGCTCCCCCATCTCTTGGAGATAAATGGGAACCCATCAGCGCTGCCAAAAATGGCCTTGGTGCATCGAGACAATTTAGTGCTCAACAGCATCCGACAATCCCGTCATCTTTCCCTGTACCTTAAAAACTCTCATTTACTTACATACTACCCCCCTGTGTGACTTCTGATACGCCTGCCTGGAAGACCATCTTCTCCCACGCACCAAATACCACACTTACTCATTTGATAGGCTGGCTCGCCAGCTAAACACACTCACTTTATGACACATATTTTCGTAGACTATGTATATTATACGTCCCGTATAATCTGTTTCACTCACTATTCTCCAGTACATATGCTGTTTTGCCAATACTTTTGGAAACTATAAATGTTTCTGCGTCACCTGCTTCCAACCTTGCAAGTGGCTCCCTTTAATGAACGTCATCACGTTGCTCTACCTAGCATATTTCTCAGTGTCTGTAACGATGCCCTGTTGCTACTGTCCACACATGCTAACCCTACCTTCCTATGGTGTCACACCTCTACTTGACACTCTATGACCTGAAAATGTCACTTCTGACTGACAGAATGACGACTTAGACAGCTTCAAAGTGAACCCTGCCTGATCTAACTTCTGAAAAACTATATTTAAATGACCTAGATGCTCCTCAAAACTGCGTGAACTAATTACCATATCTATGTAAATGGTTACAAACTCTCCTGTGTCATCCCCTAATGCCTGTTTAAAGCCCTAATTAAAGCTGCTGAACTACTCTTTAACCCATAAGGTGTTCTACAAAATTGATAAAGGTTATATTTATGACTAAAAGCTGTAAATGGTCTATCTTCGTACATAAGTGGCACTTGCCAAAAACTGGAACTCAAATCTACACAAGTGAAATACTTCTTCCCCTCAAATGTTTGCATTAATTCTTCTATTGACATAGATTTCAGCTGATCTGAACTAATTCTACTGTTAACCAAACGAGCGTCTAAACAAATACGAACAGTGCCGTCGGTCTTGGGTACCGTGATCAAAGAATTAACATATGGACTGTTAGAGTGCTCAATAATCCCATCTTCAAGCATCTGGTTAATTTGTGCCTCAACTGCACTCTGATAAGCGAAAGGTACAGGATATCTATGTCCTGTGAATACTGACCTATCAATAACGTTCAATGAATGTGTATAGCAATTGGCCATACCAATGCGATCCTCAAAAACTCTCCTATTACACCATAACACATCATAGAGCCGAACACATTGTTCCCCCTCTATATTTCCCTGAAATGCAGCCTCACGTAACGAGTCCTCTAGACTTCCGTTCGTAATCACACTGCCCACAAAACATGGAGAACCCCGCTCTACGGCTGGCGATATCTCATTTAAAGTACAAATCACACCTACAATACTACTCCTCTGAATATGGTCATTGAACGCTACTTCTACTTCAGAATCTCCCCATTTAAATTTCAAACTCCCTACATCATAACATAAGTTACCAGAAACTCTACTTAGCCACTCTGAACCCAAGATAACACTGAATACTTAATTTGGAATTACAAGACAAATCTGCTTCTCTACATGATTATTAATTTTAATGTCTACTAAAACTTGCTTAGAAATTACTTTAGACCTCTTCCCAACAGCTGTGATAACAAAAGTGCTTTTAATTGGCATCTCCTCAAAATTTACTCCAGTTCCTTTCATTTTATCATAAAATGCACTACTTATGCAACTCTTCATACAACCACTATCAATTAAAACATCTGTGTACGCCTCGGACACGTTAAATTTAACTATGGGGCTCTTACTAACCACTTCCTGAATAGTACTTTCATCATTTAGTTCATGTAATAATTCATTTCTTACATTTAGGTCATAGGGTTCCTGTATAATTGTATGGACAGGGCATGCTACAGACTGAGATTCTGACCTTACTTCGCAGCCTGGTTCGCGTTTAAAGAACCGCTACAGCTGGCCGTCGTACTACTAACTACTGAATTGGTCTGGTTGTTCTGGGCTGTGTTGTCATTGTTTGGCTGTATATTACTACCACTAGGCTGTCCTCTTCCTTGACCCCTATTCTGGTTGTAATTATTGTCATTATAATTTCTCCCTTGATTTCCCCTGAAATCATTGTTTCTCCCTTGATTTCCTCTGTAATCATGGTTCCTCCCTTGATTTCCCCTGAAATCATTGTTCCTCCCTTGATACTGATTACCATAGCCATTTCCTCTGTTCTGATTTAGCTGATTATTGTTATTTCTATTTTGAGCATTGGCCCCTTCGCCACCGTTCCCTTGAACTTCCTGATGCCTGGCTTCATTAGGTCTATTATTATTATTACCCTGGTTCCGATTGAAATTGTCCTCATAACCCCCTCTCCCTAGTGCATCAAATGTGCTTAACAAATTTTCTACTTGTGTATTGTCTTTACATTCTGGATACAAGCAGCCTCCTTGATCCTATAGGGAAAGTGCCTAAGTAGCAACCTCACCACATCACTTTCCTCCTTCAAGCCATCCAGATATTTACACACTAATACCTGCCCTAAAAAGTATTCGGTCATGGTGGAGCTTCCTTTAGGGTTATATTTACCACACACTACTCCCTCACGATGCTGCGACTGAATAACCTCATTCCAGAACTTTTCACAGAATTTCATTTTAAAATCATTAATATCAGTAAACTTGTCTCTGTAGACAGCAAACCAATTCCTCGTTTCCCCCACAAACACTTGTTCTAAAATTTCATCTACCTGGCACCACTCAATGCTACCATTTTCCAACCTCTCCCCGAATTTATTTTCTATAGTGTTCATGAACTCCATTGGGCACCCCTGTCGATTGCTGAACTTACCCAGTTCTACCTCCCTGTGTGTGCTATTCACCAAAACTGGCCTATTCTGACTATTTTCTTGCCTGATCCTAGCTTTTAATTTTAATTCTAATTCTGCGATTTTCTCCTCAGCCTTCCTCTCAATACTGTTTACCGTTAATTTAATGTTTCCTTCTGATTCTTCTACTTTATCATATAGCTTTGCTTGTTTCTCCTCAATCTTGCTAATGCTCTCTCTATTACTCTCTCTTAAATCATTTACTTCTGCAAATATTTGCGAGTGGACTTTCTCAATTCTACCCCCCAGCTGTTCCTTAACCTCTTTAGTTGCTACCTGAATTTTGTCAATTTCTCCCCCCAATTGCTTTTTGACCTGCTGTGTTTCCAGTTGCACTAGTTCTTTTAAATTTTCAGCCTGTGTACTGATTCTAATTTCCAACTCCTCCTGTACTTTTCCTAATTTTCTGTCTACATCTGCAATAATCTCTTTAGCCTTTTCTTCCATCACCCCCCTGATCTCACCTCTAATCAGTTCGAATTTGTCACTCATTTCCCTACTGTTTTGTTCTAATTTAGCATTTAAAGTTTCAGTACTCTCTCTATTTTCCTTACTGTTTTGTTCTAATCTGGCGTTTAAAGTTTCATTACTCTCTCTATTTTCCCTACTGTTTTGTTCTAATCTGGCGTTTAATGTTTCATTACTCTCTCTATTTTCCCTACTGTTTTGTTCCAGTTTAGCATTTAAAGCGTCTGTACTTTCTTTATTTTCCCTACTGTTTTGTTCTAATCTGGCGTTTAAGGCATCTGTACTTTCTTTATTTTCCCTACTGTTTTGTTCTAATTTTGCATTTAAGGCATCACTACTAACTTTGTTCTGATACATGAACTCGAGAAGTAAAGTTTTTAATTCTGGTTGGCCGCCTACACTCCCTGTTTCAGTATCGGGATTTACCTCCGCTACCCCGGTACTACCATCACTTGACATACTGCTCGTATCATCACTCTCCCGTTGATGACCACTACATAACCTCATCTGTCTTTCTTTCTCATCCCCCATAATGATATACACTGATACAGACAAATAACCCCCAAAATACAGGCACAGAAATATATACCCTTCTCCTTCCACAAATGTTATTAGGTTTTCAGCCCCAAGTTGTCGGCGACAAATGTAGCAGTTTTGCTTAGGCTGGGATGACAAGTGAAACGGTATTTACTTTGCTCCACGTTGAGCGTAAAATGTAGCGGTAATTAATTAGTGCCCCATGTTGGTAGCGACAAATGTAATGGTTTCTTTCGCCCTCACGTTGAGCGACAAATGTAGCAGTTTTGCTAGCCCACACTGTTGGGTGATAAATGTAACTGTTTACCTTTGCCTAAGCTATGTTGTTTTAATGGGCGCCAAGACCTCAATGCAATGTTGAAATCTAAATTTGTATTTAACAACGTCTAGCTCTGGCAGAACACATTCAAGACTCTATTCACTCAGATCGTGGTATGATTTGATCATTAACCCAACAAACAATTGTATCAGGAGAAGGAATTGGTCTATATCTAATGCTACCTACTGAAAGCAAAGATTGCATTGTAAAAGAAATGAATTTATTATATAAAACAAGTATAGCAAAATTAATAATAATAATAACTATAAAATTTAAATTGGAGCGTTGTGATTTGAATATTACCGATAGAAAATTACGTGAAAACGGAGTCTGATAAATTGATTTTACTCTTATTTCCAAGCTATGAAGTTACTGAATTATGAAATATAAAACAAAGAAAAATGAGAGATTGCGTATTTCCGCGTCATTTGCGCTTACCACTGGAAATTGCCAAAGCATTTCCCTCGTTCTTGATGATGTTGTGAGCTTCCCACAGTCTCCTGGACGTCGTCATCTCCGTCGGAAGTTGATGATATTCTGGTAGATTAGATAATTCTATGGTCCGTACCTCGGACCCAAACACTCGTACAACCAAGTTTTACAAAAGTTCGTCGCTAACTCCACTGAACATCGGAGCGACACGCACTTGCGACCGTACTCTGCAAGTTCTACACAGATTGTCCTTAACTTCACCGAACATCGGAGCGACTCGCACGCGCATCCATACTCCTCAAGTATTTCACAGATAGTCCTCGTTTCACGGCGCGTCGAACGATATATCCACACGTTGGCTCCCCCACCATGGTACCGACATCTAGCTTACGTCGTCCTCACTGATTGGCAGAGCACGCCGCTAGTTCCCCTCCTCTGGTTTCTTTACACTCGGCGCGCGAGAGGGAGAAGTCGTTTTCCGTCCCAACAATTCGCCTTTTCTAGACCTTGCGACCCAAGATTGCGTCATGCTTCTCGACAAGATTAAGCGTGTACTTGAAATCCCAGTGAGTCATGTCTCTCAAATACCCTAACTGACGAAAACTCCGTAAAATTCCGTAATCACATAATTTTCTATAATATTGTCGTTCGTAATAATTTGCTTGATAGCGTTTTCTAAGACATAGAAAACCTATCTGCATGCTATTAATTTTTATAAAATGCTCCGAAAATACCTTAATAATAATTATAATAAATTAATAATAATAATAATAAATTAACATGAAAAATTCTCTTGGCTGAACAATTTGCCGCGTAAATAAATATAGAATGGCTTCCTACTGACTTATGCCAGTTGCATAAAACCCCACGAAAAACACGTTACAATATTTACAGCCTAACTCACCCAGATCAATTGGTTTTGTATCGACCGTGCCCCGCTAGCTGCGCACGCCTAGGCCGCACATACACCCGACCATTCTAACCTTCCTTTTGTCTAATCCAATGGTTTTTGACAATGGTTATAGCCTAACGCATCCAGATCAATGGTTTCTTACAATGGTTACAGCATAACACGTCCCGATGAATGTTTTTTTTATCAACAGTGTGTGCCGCTCGGGTACGCCTTGTTGACAATTGAACGAGATGCAAGCACTGTCAGAACATAGCAACCGTTTATAAAAAGAGCAATAAATAAAAACACATATTTATGTACTTTAGCACATAACTTCTAAGAGGTGCAGTACTGACCAGGTTTCCTCATTTCAATGCTGATGTAAGTGTATAAACCGCGTTCTACTTTCATTTAGAATTAATATTATATTATTTACAGGGTGGATAAATTTTTCGGCATTTGCACCTTCAACAGTCCTTATGCGAACACTTTCTAAAAATACTCTCTAGCACGTATCATGCTACATTAGATTAAAACTTTTAAAATAGGCCTACATTATCGTTCATCCAATGAAACTAGATGTAAAATTCTTAAAGATACTTGCAAGACTTTGCAGTCCATTGTTAAAAATCTGTACAAATAAAAATTTGTTCAGTGCAACATTCTTCCTATACTTCAGTGGTGGTCAGTAATAAGGTTGCGGTATTACACAACGACGAGATTAATTCAAGAAAAACAATTAATACCGTAATAATACTTTAGTAATAAGAGGATTTCATAATTCTGTTCTTTAATAATTCAGGAAATCTTATAGAAAGTTACTGTGAAATGTCTGAGAAAGCAAAACGCGCCAACCGGCTAGGAGCCAGGCCCGAGCACGGGCCGGATCTCGATAATGAAGGGTATGGCTGAGATGCTAGACCGAGTAGGTCCTAACCCAACAGTTAACTCGGCTGGTCGTTGTCCGCTGATTGCAACAAGGGAGCCGAGGAGTGTATGGAGACATCTGAGATGCTCCGTCAACTGCCGATACTATGTCTTGCAATGTTGCGCATACTTGTGACACTCGCGGTTCTTTCTCGCCCTCGTATAATAACTTACGTTGTTTTGTTCTAGTGAAGGTTTTCATGTAGCCTAACTATTTAATCCGGTGATCCAGGGACAATGTGATGTTCTCTGAACTTCGGCATTCGGGATGAATGAGGCACATCCATTTTACCGGGCAATTGAATACAGTTTTCTTTGATATCAAGCAGTCTTTACCCCCCCCCCCCCCATTAAAAAGGACCAAACCCATAACAATTATCCGCCAGCCGCCACTGCTATAGGCCTACTTATAGATTAGTAATTAGCCATGTACAGAATTGGATCAAGTAACACAATATTAATTGAACTACAGGGTCATTATCTTGGTGCGCCCCGAAACTCGCGACAAACTGTGGCGTCATTTGGCTGGTCAGGTGCGGAGCGAGTGGACCTCGCAATACCCCGCTCCGCTGACTCATATCGTTACTTCACACGTGTTTTGTCATTCATATGGATGTGTATCTGCAAAGTTTAGACGTTAGTATTGTGATTACTGTGATTGATGGTCATGCCTAGACACCAATTCACATTGCACGAAAGTGTGTATATCCATAATTCGTAAATGAAAAGCAGAAAGTCTTGTTCTGAAACAAGATGAAAATTTCGAATCAAGTTTCCAGGAAGACCTGTGCCTAATGCCAGTACAATTAGGAGGCTCGCTAAACGATTCAAGAAAACAGGCTCTGTAAATAATAAGCATTTTAACAGACAACGCTGTGTTCTTACAGAACGGGGACACCAAGAGCCTGCTGATGAGCCAGCTTGGTGTCTTACGCGAAACACCACACAAGACACGGCACAAACCTAGAAGATTTGCTGAGTTTTAATTCTCTGGCTGTGAAAGCCCATTATATACCATCTTTTAGATGAGATTGTGGTCCATTCTTTCATCAGAAGATGTCAGGTGTGTGTTACAAGGGAGGGAGGACATTTTCATCATCGACTATGAGCTCTGTGAGTACATATAATTAAACATGGTTGGTAAAGGGTTCAAGTGTGTGCCAACCACCGACTAAACAGTTCACATTAAAAAACCATACGAGCAATAACCACTGATGTAGTGTCACGGTTGACTCAAAACTCATTGATCTGGGCGCGTTAGGCTGTAATCATTGTCAAAAACCATTGGATTGGACAAAACGAAGATTAGAAGGTCGGGGGTAGGTGTGGCCGCACGCAGCTGGCGGGGCACGGCTGACTCAAAACACATTGATCTCGGCGCGTCAGGCTGTAACCATTGTCAAAGACCATTGGATTGGACAAAACGAAGATTAGAAGGTTGGGGGTAGGTGAGGCCACGCGCAGTTGACGGGGTACGGCGGACTCAAAACTCATTAATCTCGGCGCGCTAGGCTGTAACCATTGTCAAAGACCATTAGATTGGACAAAACGAAGATTAGAAGGTTGGGGGCAGGTGCGGCCTTTGGCCGCGCGCAGCTGGCAGGGCACGGTGGAATCAAAACCATTCATCTGGGCGCGTTAGGCTGTAACCATTGTCAAAAACCACTGGTTTGGACAAAACGAAGATTAGAAGGTCGGGGGTAGGTGTGGCCGCGCGCAGCTGGCGGGGCACGGCTGACTCGAAACACATTGATCTCGGCGCGCTAGGCTGTAACCATTGTCAAAGACCATTGGATTGGACAAAACGAAGGTTAGAAGGTTGGGGACAGGTGCGGCCATTGGCCGCGCGCAGCTGGCAGGGCACGGTGGACTCAAAACCATAGATCTGGACGCGTTAGGCTGTAACCATTGTCAAAAACCATTGGATTGGACAAAATGAAGATTAGAAGGTCGGGGGTAGGTGTGGCCGTGCGCAGCTGGCGGGGTACGGCTGAATCAAAACTCATTGATCTCGGCGCGCTAGGCTGTAACCATTGTCAAAGACCATTGGATTGGACAATACGAAGGTTAGAAAGTCGGAGGGAGGTGCGGCCTTTGGCCACGGGCAGCTGGCAGGGCACGGTGGACTCAAAACCATTGATCTGGGTGCGTTAGGCTGTAATCATAGTCAAAAACCATTGGATTGGACAAAACGAAGATTTGAAGGTCGGGGGTAGGTGTGGCTACGCGCAGCTGGCGGGGCACGGCTGACTCAAAACACATTGATGTCGGCGCGCCAGGCTGTAACCATTGTCAAAGACCATTGGATTGGACAAAACGAAGATTAGAAGGTCGGGGGTAGGTGAGGCCGCGCGCAGCTGGCTGGGTACGACTGACTCAAAACTCATTGATCTCGGCGCGCTAGGCTGTAACCATTGTCAAAGACCATTAGATTGGACAAAACGAAGATTAGAAGGTTGGGGGGAGGTGCGGCCTTTGGCCGCGCACAGCTGGCAGGGCACGGTGGACTCAAAACGATTGATCTGGGCGCGTTAGGTTGTAAACATTGTCAAAAACCATTGGATTGGACAAAACGAAGATTAGAAGATCGGGGGTAGGTGAGGCCCCGCGCAGCTGGCAGGACACGGTGGACTCAAAACCATTGATCTGGGCGCGTTAGGCTGTAACCATTGTCAAAGACCATTGGATTGGACAAAACGAAGTTAAGAAGGTCGGGGGCAGGTGGGGCCTTTATCCGCACGCAGCTGGCAGGGCACGGTGGACTCAAAACGATTGATCTGGGCGCGTTAGGTTGTAACCATTGTCAAAAACCATTGGATTGGACAAAACGAAGATTAGAAGGTCGGGGGTAGCTGTGGCCGCGCGCAGCTGGTGGAGAACGGCTGACTTAAAACACATTGATCTCGGCGCGCTAGGCTGAAACCATTGTCAAAGACCATTGGAATGGACAAAACGTAGATTAGAAGGTCAGGGGGTGTTGCGACCTTTGGCCGCGCGCAGCTGGCAGGGCACGGTGGACACAAAACCATTGATCTGGGCGCGTTAGGCTGTAACCATTGTCAAAAACCATGGGATTAGACAAAGCGAAGATTAGAAGGTCGGGGTTAGGTGTGGCCGCGCGCAGCTGGCGGGGCACGGCTGACTCTAAACACATTGATCTCGGCGCGCTAGGCTGTAAACATTGTCAAAGACCATTGGATTGGACAAAACGAAGATTAGAAGGTCGGGGGTAGAAGTGGCCGCGCGCAGCTGGCGGGGAACGGCTGACTCAAAACTCATTGATCTCGGCGCGCTAGGCTGAAACCATTGTCAATGACCATTGGATTGGACAAAACGAAGATTAGAAGGTCGGGGGTAGGTGTGGCCGCGCGCAGCTGGCGGGACACGGCTGACTCAAAACACATTGATCTCGGCGCGCCAGGCTGTAACCATTGTCAAAGACCATTGGATTGGACAAAACGAAGATTAGAAGGTCGGGGTAGGTGAGGCTACGCGCAGCTGGCGGGGTACGGCTAAAACTCAAAACTCATTGATCTCGGCGCGCTAGGCTGTAACCATTGTCAAAGACCATTAGCTTGGACAAAACGAAGATTAGAAGGTTGGGGGCAGGTGCGGCCTTCGGCCGCGCGCAGCTGGCAGGGCACGGTGGAATCAAAACCACTCATCTGGGCGCGTTAGGCTGTAACCATTGTCAAAAACCATTGGATTGGACAAAACGAAGATTGGAAGGTCAGAGGTAGGTGTGGCCGCGCGCAGCTGGCGGGGAACGGCTGACTCGAAACACATTGATCTCGGCGCGCTAGGCTGTAACCATTGTCAAATACCATTGGATTGGACAAAACGAAGGTTAGAAAGTTGGGGACAGGTGCGGCCATTGGCCGCGCGCAGCTGGCAGGGCACGGTGGACTCAAAACCATAGATCTGGACGCGTTAGGCTGTAACCATTGTCAAAAACCAATGGATTGGACAAAACGAAGATTAGAAGGTCGGGGGTAGGTGTGGCCGCGCGCAGCTGGCAGGGCACCGCTGACTCACTACACATTGATCTCAGCGCGCAAGGCTGTAACCATTGTCAAAGAATATTCGATTGGACAAAACGAAGATTAGAAGGTCGGGGGTAGGTGTGGCCGTGCGCAGCTGGCGGGGTACGGCTGACTCAAAACTCATTGATCTCGGGGCGCTAGGCTATAACCATTGTCAAAGACAATTGGATTAGACCATACGAAGGTTAGAAATTCGGGGGGAAGTGTGGCCTTTGGCCACGGGCAGATGGCAGGGCACGGTGAACTCAAACCCTTTGATCTGGGCGCGTTAGGCTGTAACCATTGTCAAAAACCATTGGATTGGATAAAACGAAGATTAGAAGGTCGGGGGTAGGTGTGGCCGCGCGCAGCTGGAGGGGCACGGCTGACTTAAAACACATTGATCTCGGCGCGCTAGGCTGTAACCATAGTCAAAGACCATCGGATTGGACAAAATGAAGATTAGAAGGTCGGGGGTAGGTGTGGCCGCGCACAGCTGGCGGGGTACGACTGACTCAAAACTCATTGATCTTGGCACGCTAGGCTGTAACCATTGTCAAAGACCATTGGATTGGACAAAACAAAGAATATAAGGTCGGGGCAGGTGCGGCCTTCGGCCGCGCGCATCTGGCAGGACACGGTGGACTCAAAACCGTTGATCTGGGCGCGTTAGGCTGTAACAATTGTCAAAGACCATTGGATTGGACAAAACGAAGATTAGAAGATCGGGGGCAGGTGCGGCCTTAGTCCGCACGCAGCTGGCAGGGCCCGGTGGATTCTAAACGATTGATCTGGGCGCGTTAGGTTGTAACCATTGTCAAAAACCATTGGATTGGACAAAACGAAGATTAGAAGGTCGGGGGTAGCTGTGGCCACGCGCAGCTGGAGGAAAACGGCTGACTTAAGACACATTGATCTCGGCGCGCTAGGCTGAAACCATTGTCAAAGACCATTGGATTGGACAAAATGAAGATTAGAAGGTCGGGGGGAGGTGCGGCCTTTGGCCGCGGGCAGCTGGCCGGGCACGGTGGACTCAAAACCATTGATCTGGGCGCGTTAGGCTGTAACCATTGTCAGAAACCATGGGATTTGACAAAACGAAGATTAGAAGGTCGCGGTTAGGTGTGGCCGCGCGCAGCTGGCGGGGCACGGCTGACTCTAAACACATTGATCTCGGCGCGCTAGGCTTAAACCATTGTCAAAGACCATTGGATTGGACAAAACGAAGATTAGAAGATCGGGGGCAGGTGCGGCCTTTGTCCGCACGCAGCTGGCAGGGCACGGTGGAATCAAAACCATTCATCTGGGCGCGTTAGGCTGTAACCATTGTCAAAAACCACTGGTTTGGACAAAACGAAGATTAGAAGGTCGGGGGTAGGTGTGGCCGCGCGCAGCTGGCGGGGCACGGCTGACTCGAAACACATTGATCTCGGCGCGCTAGGCTGTAACCATTGTCAAAGACCATTGGATTGGACAAAACGAAGGTTAGAAGGTTGGGGACAGGTGCGGCCATTGGCCGCGCGCAGCTGGCAGGGCACGGTGGACTCAAAACCATAGATCTGGACGCGTTAGGCTGTAACCATTGTCAAAAACCATTGGATTGGACAAAATGAAGATTAGAAGGTCGGGGGTAGGTGTGGCCGTGCGCAGCTGGCGGGGTACGGCTGACTCAAAACTCTTTGATCTCGGCGCGCTAGGCTGTAACCATTGTCAAAGACCATTGGATTGGACAATACGAAGGTTAGAAAGTCGGAGGGAGGTGCGGCCTTTGGCCACGGGCAGCTGGCAGGGCACGGTGGACTCAAAACCATTGATCTGGGTGCGTTAGGCTGTAATCATAGTCAAAAACCATTGGATTGGACAAAACGAAGATTAGAAGGTCGGGGGTAGGTGTGGCTACGCGCAGCTGGCGGGGCACGGCTGACTCAAAACACATTGATGTCGGCGCGCCAGGCTGTAACCATTGTCAAAGACCATTGGATTGGACAAAACGAAGATTAGAAGGTCGGGGGTAGGTGAGGCCGCGCGCAAGTGGCTGGGTACGACTGACTCAAAACTCATTGATCTCGGCGCGCTAGGCTGTAACCATTGTCAAAGACCATTAGATTGGACAAAACGAAGATTAGAAGTTTGGGGGGAGGTGCGGCCTTTGGCCGCGCACAGCTGGCAGGGCACGGTGGACTCAAAACGATTGATCTGGGCGCGTTAGGTTGTAAACATTGTCAAAAACCATTGGATTGGACAAAACGAAGATTAGAAGGTCGGGGGTAGGTGAGGCCGCGCGCAGCTGGCAGGACACGGTGGACTCAAAACCATTGATCTGGGCGCGTTAGGCTGTAACCATTGTCAAAGACCATTGGATTGGACAAAACGAAGTTAAGAAGGTCGGGGGCAGGTGGGGCCTTTATCCGCACGCAGCTGGCAGGGCAGGGTGGACTCAAAACGATTGATCTGGGCGCGTTAGGTTGTAACCATTGTCAAAAACCATTGGATTGGACAAAACGAAGATTAGAAGGTCGGGGGTAGCTGTGGCCGCGCGCAGCTGGTGGAGAACGGCTGACTTAAAACACATTGATCTCGGCGCGCTAGGCTGAAACCATTGTCAAAGACCATTGGAATGGACAAATCGTAGATTAGAAGGTCAGGGGGGGTTGCGACCTTTGGCCGCGCGCAGCTGGCAGGGCACGGTGGACACAAAACCATTGATCTGGGCGCGTTAGGCTGTAACTATTGTCAAAAACCATGGGATTAGACAAAGCGAAGATTAGAAGGTCGGGGTTAGGTGTGGCCGCGCGCAGCTGGCGGGGCACGGCTGACTCTAAACACATTGATCTCGGCGCGCTAGGCTGTAAACATTGTCAAATACCATTGGATTGGACAAAACGAAGATTAGAAGGTCGGGGGTAGAAGTGGCCGCGCGCAGCTGGCGGGGAACGGCTGACTCAAAACTCATTGATCTCGGCGCGCTAGGCTTAAACCATTGTCAAAGACCATTGGATTGGACAAAACGAAGATTAGAAGATCGGGGGCAGGTGCGGCCTTTGTCCGCACGCAGCTGGCAGGGCACGGTGGAATCAAATCCATTCATCTGGGCGCGTTAGGCTGTAACCATTGTCAAAAACCACTGGTTTGGACAAAACGAAGATTAGAAGGTCGGGGGTAGGTGTGGCCGCGCGCAGCTGGCGGGGCACGGCTGACTCGAAACACATTGATCTCGGCGCGCTAGGCTGTAACCATTGTCAAAGACCATTGGATTGGACAAAACGAAGGTTAGAAGGTTGGGGACAGGTGCGGCCATTGGCCGCGCGCAGCTGGCAGGTCACGGTGGACTCAAAACCATAGATCTGGACGCGTTAGGCTGTAACCATTGTCAAAAACCATTGGATTGGACAAAATGAAGATTAGAAGGTCGGGGGTATGTGTGGCCGTGCGCAGCTGGCGGGGTACGGCTGAATCAAAACTCATTGATCTCGGCGCGCTAGGCTGTAACCATTGTCAAAGACCATTGGATTGGACAATACGAAGGTTAGAAAGTCGGAGGGAGGTGCGGCCTTTGGCCACGGGCAGCTGGCAGGGCACGGTGGACTCAAAACCATTGATCTGGGTGCGTTAGGCTGTAATCATAGTCAAAAACCATTGGATTGGACAAAACGAAGATTTGAAGGTCGGGGGTAGGTGTGGCTACGCGCAGCTGGCGGGGCACGGCTGACTCAAAACACATTGATGTCGGCGCGCCAGGCTGTAACCATTGTCAAAGACCATTGGATTGGACAAAACGAAGATTAGAAGGTCGGGGGTAGGTGAGGCCGCGCGCAGCTGGCTGGGTACGACTGACTCAAAACTCATTGATCTCGGCGCGCTAGGCTGTAACCATTGTCAAAGACCATTAGATTGGGCAAAACGAAGATTAGAAGGTTGGGGGGAGGTGCGGCCTTTGGCCGCGCACAGCTGGCAGGGCACGGTGGACTCAAAACGATTGATCTGGGCGCGTTAGGTTGTAAACATTGTCAAAAACCATTGGATTGGACAAAACGAAGATTAGAAGGTCGGGGGTAGGTGAGGCCGCGCGCAGCTGGCAGGACACGGTGGACTCAAAACCATTGATCTGGGCGCGTTAGGCTGTAACCATTGTCAAAGACCATTGGATTGGACAAAACGAAGTTAAGAAGGTCGGGGGCAGGTGGGGCCTTTATCCGCACGCAGCTGGCAGGGCACGGTGGACTCAAAACGATTGATCTGGGCGCGTTAGGTTGTAACCATTGTCAAAAACCATTGGATTGGACAAAACGAAGATTAGAATGTCGGGGTTAGCTGTGGCCGCGCGCAGCTGGTGGAGAACGGCTGACTTAAAACACATTGATCTCGGCGCGCTAGGCTGAAACCATTGTCAAAGACCATTGGAATGGACAAAACTTAGATTAGAAGGTCAGGGGGGGTTGCGACCTTTGGCCGCGCGCAGCTGGCAGGGCACGGTGGACACTAAACCATTGATCTGGGCGCGTTAGGCTGTAACTATTGTCAAAAACCATGGGATTAGACAAAGCGAAGATTAGAAGGTCGGGGTTAGGTGTGGCCGCGCGCAGCTGGCGGGGCACGGCTGACTCTAAACACATTGATCTCGGCGCGCTAGACTGTAAACATTGTCAAAGACCATTGGATTGGACAAAACGAAGATTAGAAGGTCGGGGGTAGAAGTGGCCGCGCGCAGCTGGCGGGGAACGGCTGAATCAAAACTCATTGATCTCGGCGCGCTAGGCTGAAACCATTGTCAATGACCATTGGATTGGACAAAACGAAGATTAGAAGGTCGGGGGTAGGTGTGGCCGCGCGCAGCTGGCGGGACACGGCTGACACAAAACACATTGATCTCGGCGCGCCAGGTTGTAACCATTGACAAAGACCATTGGATCGAACAAAACGAAGATTAGAAGGTCGGGGTAGGTGAGGCCACGCGCAGCTGGCGGGGTACGGCTAAAACTCAAAACTCATTGATCTCGGCGCGCTAGGCTGTAACCATTGTCAAAGACCATTAGCTTGGACAAAACGAAGATTAGAAGGTTGGGGGCAGGTGCGGCCATCGGCCGCGCGCAGCTGACAGGGCACGGTGGAATCAAAACCACTCATCTGGGCGCGTTAGGCTGTAACCATTGTCAAAAACCATTGGATTGGACAAAACGAAGATTGGAAGGTCAGAGGTAGGTGTGGCCGCGCGCAGCTGGCGGGGAACGGCTGACTCGAAACACATTGATCTCGGCGCGCTAGGCTGTAACCATTGTCAAATACCAATGGATTGGACAAAATGTAGATTAGTGGGTCGGGGGTAGGTGTGGCCGCCCGCAGCTGGCGGGGCACGGCTGACTCACTACACATTGATCTCGGCGCGCGAGGCTGTAACCATTGTCAAAGACCATTCGATTGGACAAAACGAAGTTTAGAAGGTCGGGGATAGGTCTGGCCGCGCGCAGCTGCCGGGTCACGGCTGACTCAAAACATAATGATCTCGGCGCGCTAGGCTGTAACCGTTGACAAAGACCATTGGATTGGACAAAACGAAGTTTAGAAGGTAGGGGACAAGTGCGGCCTTTGGCCGCGCGCAGCTGGCAGGGCACGGTGGACTCAAAACCATAGATCTGGACGCGTTAGGCTGTAACCATTGTCAAAAACCATTGGATTGGACAAAACGAAGATTAGAAGGTCGGGGGTAGGTGTGGCCGCGCGCAGCTGGCAGGGCCCCGCTGACTCACTACACATTGATCTCGGCGCGCAAGGCTGTAACCATTGTCAAAGAATATTCGATTGGACAAAACGAAGATTAGAAGGTCGGGGGTAGGTGTGGCCGTGCGCAGCTGGCGGGGTACGGCTGACTCAAAACTCATTGATCTCGGCGCGCTAGGCTATAACCATTGTCAAAGACAATTGGATTAGACCATACGAAGGTTAGAAAGTCGGGGGGAAGTGCGGCCTTTGGCCACGGGCAGATGGCAGGGCACGGTGAACTCAAACCCTTTGATCTGGGCGCGTTAGGCTGTAACCATTGTCAAAAACCATTGGATTGGATAAAACGAAGATTAGAAGGTCGGGGGTAGGTGTGGCCGCGCGCAGCTGGAGGGGCACGGCTGACTTAAAACACATTGATCTCGGCGCGCTAGGCTGTAACCATAGTCAAAGACCAACGGATTGGACAAAATGAAGATTAGAAGGTCGGGGGTAGGTGTGGCCGCGCACAGCTGGCGGGGTACGACTGACTCAAAACTCATTGATCTTGGCACGCTAGGCTGTAACCATTGTCAAAGACCATTGGATTGGACAAAACGAAGATTAGAAGGTCGGGGTAGGTGAGGCCACGCGCAGCTGGCGGGGTACGGCTAAAACTCAAAACTCATTGATCTCGGCGCGCTAGGCTGTAACCATTGTCAAAGACCATTAGCTTGGACAAAACGAAGATTAGAAGGTTGGGGGCAGGTGCGGCCATCGGCCGCGCGCAGCTGACAGGGCACGGTGGAATCAAAACCACTCATCTGGGCGCGTTAGGCTGTAACCATTGTCAAAAACCATTGGATTGGACAAAACGAAGATTGGAAGGTCAGAGGTAGGTGTGGCCGCGCGCAGCTGGCGGGGAACGGCTGACTCGAAACACATTGATCTCGGCGCGCTAGGCTGTAACCATTGTCAAATACCAATGTATTGGACAAAACGAAGATTAGAAGGTTGGGGGCAGGTGCGGCCTTTGGCCGCGCGCAGCTGGCAGGGCACGGTGGAATCAAAACCATTCATCTGGGCGCGTTAGGCTGTAACCATTGTCAAAAACCACTGGTTTGGACAAAACGAAGATTAGAAGGTCGGGGGTAGGTGTGGCCGCGCGCAGCTGGCGGGGCACGGCTGACTCGAAACACATTGATCTCGGCGCGCTAGGCTGTAACCATTGTCAAAGACCATTGGATTGGACAAAACGAAGATTAGAAGGTTGGGGACAGGTGCGGCCATTGGCCGCGCGCAGCTGGCAGGGCACGGTGGACTCAAAACCATAGATCTGGACGCGTTAGGCTGTAACCATTGTCAAAAACCATTGGATTGGACAAAATGAAGATTAGAAGGTCGGGGGTAGGTGTGGCCGTGCGCAGCTGGCGGGGTACGGTTGACTCAAAACTCATTGATCTCGGCGCGCTAGGCTGTAACCATTGTCAAAGACCATTGGATTGGACAATACGAAGGTTAGAAAGTCGGAGGGAGGTGCGGCCTTTGGCCACGGGCAGCTGGCAGGGCACGGTGGACTCAAAACCATTGATCTGGGTGCGTTAGGCTGTAATCATAGTCAAAAACCATTGGATTGGACAAAACGAAGATTTGAAGGTCGGGGGTAGGTGTGGCTACGCGCAGCTGGCGGGGCACGGCTGACTCAAAACACATTGATGTCGGCGCGCCAGGCTGTAACCATTGTCAAAGACCATTGGATTGGACAAAACGAAGATTAGAAGGTCGGGGGTAGGTGAGGCCGCGCGCAGCTGGCTGGGTACGACTGACTCAAAACTCATTGATCTCGGCGCGCTAGGCTGTAACCATTGTCAAAGACCATTAGATTGGACAAAACGAAGATTAGAAGGTTGGGGGGAGGTGCGGCCTTTGGCCGCGCACAGCTGGCAGGGCACGGTGGACTCAAAACGATTGATCTGGGCGCGTTAGGTTGTAAACATTGTCAAAAACCATTGGATTGGACAAAACGAAGATTAGAAGATCGGGGGTAGGTGAGGCCGCGCGCAGCTGGCAGGACACGGTGGACTCAAAACCATTGATCTGGGCGCGTTAGGCTGTAACCATTGTCAAAGACCATTGGATTGGACAAAACGAAGTTAAGAAGGTCGGGGGCAGGTGGGGCCTTTATCCGCACGCAGCTGGCAGGGCACGGTGGACTCAAAACGATTGATCTGGGCGCGTTAGGTTGTAACCATTGTCAAAAACCATTGGATTGGACAAAACGAAGATTAGAAGGTCGGGGGTAGCTGTGGCCGCGCGCAGCTGGTGGAGAACGGCTGACTTAAAACACATTGATCTCGGCGCGCTAGGCTGAAACCATTGTCAAAGACCATTGGAATGGACAAAACGTAGATTAGAAGGTCAGGGGGTGTTGCGACCTTTGGCCGCGCGCAGCTGGCAGGGCACGGTGGACACAAAACCATTGATCTGGGCGCGTTAGGCTGTAACCATTGTCAAAAACCATGGGATTAGACAAAGCGAAGATTAGAAGGTCGGGGTTAGGTGTGGCCGCGCGCAGCTGGCGGGGCACGGCTGACTCTAAACACATTGATCTCGGCGCGCTAGGCTGTAAACATTGTCAAAGACCATTGGATTGGACAAAACGAAGATTAGAAGGTCGGGGGTAGAAGTGGCCGCGCGCAGCTGGCGGGGAACGGCTGACTCAAAACTCATTGATCTCGGCGCGCTAGGCTGAAACCATTGTCAATGACCATTGGATTGGACAAAACGAAGATTAGAAGGTCGGGGGTAGGTGTGGCCGCGCGCAGCTGGCGGGACACGGCTGACTCAAAACACATTGATCTCGGCGCGCCAGGCTGTAACCATTGTCAAAGACCATTGGATTGGACAAAACGAAGATTAGAAGGTCGGGGTAGGTGAGGCCACGCGCAGCTGGCGGGGTACGGCTAAAACTCAAAACTCATTGATCTCGGCGCGCTAGGCTGTAACCATTGTCAAAGACCATTAGCTTGGACAAAACGAAGATTAGAAGGTTGGGGGCAGGTGCGGCCTTCGGCCGCGCGCAGCTGGCAGGGCACGGTGGAATCAAAACCACTCATCTGGGCGCGTTAGGCTGTAACCATTGTCAAAAACCATTGGATTGGACAAAACGAAGATTGGAAGGTCAGAGGTAGGTGTGGCCGCGCGCAGCTGGCGGGGAACGGCTGACTCGAAACACATTGATCTCGGCGCGCTAGGCTGTAACCATTGTCAAATACCATTGGATTGGACAAAACGAAGGTTAGAAAGTTGGGGACAGGTGCGGCCATTGGCCGCGCGCAGCTGGCAGGGCACGGTGGACTCAAAACCATAGATCTGGACGCGATAGGCTGTAACCATTGTCAAAAACCATTGGATTGGACAAAATGAAGATTAGTGGGTCGGGGCTAGGTGTGGCCGCCCGCAGCTGGCGGGGCACGGCTGACTCACTACACATTGATCTCGGCGCGCAAGGCTGTAACCATTGTCAAAGACCATTCGATTGGACAAAACGAAGTTTAGAAGGTCGGGGATAGGTCTGGCCGCGCGCAGCTGCCGGGTCACGGCTGACTCAAAACATAATGATCTCGGCGCGCTAGGCTGTAACCGTTGACAAAGACCATTGGATTGGACAAAACGAAGTTTAGAAGGTAGGGGACAGGTGCGGCGTTTGGCCGCGCGCAGCTGGCAGGGCACGGTGGACTCAAAACCATAGATCTGGACGCGTTAGGCTGTAACCATTGTCAAAAACCAATGGATTGGACAAAACGAAGATTAGAAGGTCGGGGGTAGGTGTGGCCGCGCGCAGCTGGCAGGGCACCGCTGACTCACTACACATTGATCTCAGCGCGCAAGGCTGTAACCATTGTCAAAGAATATTCGATTGGACAAAACGAAGATTAGAAGGTCGGGGGTAGGTGTGGCCGTGCGCAGCTGGCGGGGTACGGCTGACTCAAAACTCATTGATCTCGGGGCGCTAGGCTATAACCATTGTCAAAGACAATTGGATTAGACCATACGAAGGTTAGAAATTCGGGGGGAAGTGCGGCCTTTGGCCACGGGCAGATGGCAGGGCACGGTGAACTCAAACCCTTTGATCTGGGCGCGTTAGGCTGTAACCATTGTCAAAAACCATTGGATTGGATAAAACGAAGATTAGAAGGTCGGGGGTAGGTGTGGCCGCGCGCAGCTGGAGGGGCACGGCTGACTTAAAACACATTGATCTCGGCGCGCTAGGCTGTAACCATAGTCAAAGACCATCGGATTGGACAAAATGAAGATTAGAAGGTCGGGGGTAGGTGTGGCCGCGCACAGCTGGCGGGGTACGACTGACTCAAAACTCATTGATCTTGGCACGCTAGGCTGTAACCATTGTCAAAGACCATTGGATTGGACAAAACAAAGAATATAAGGTCGGGGCAGGTGCGGCCTTCGGCCGCGCGCATCTGGCAGGACACGGTGGACTCAAAACCGTTGATCTGGGCGCGTTAGGCTGTAACAATTGTCAAAGACCATTGGATTGGACAAAACGAAGATTAGAAGATCGGGGGCAGGTGCGGCCTTAGTCCGCACGCAGCTGGCAGGGCCCGGTGGATTCAAAACGATTGATCTGGGCGCGTTAGGTTGTAACCATTGTCAAAAACCATTGGATTGGACAAAACGAAGATTAGAAGGTCGGGGGTAGCTGTGGCCACGCGCAGCTGGAGGAAAACGGCTGACTTAAGACACATTGATCTCGGCGCGCTAGGCTGAAACCATTGTCAAAGACCATTGGATTGGACAAAACGAAGATTAGAAGGTCGGGGGGAGGTGCGGCCTTTGGCCGCGGGCAGCTGGCCGGGCACGGTGGACTCAAAACCATTGATCTGGGCGCGTTAGGCTGTAACCATTGTCAGAAACCATGGGATTTGACAAAACGAAGATTAGAAGGTCGCGGTTAGGTGTGGCCGCGCGCAGCTGGCGGGGCACGGCTGACTCTAAACACATTGATCTCGGCGCGCTAGGCTTAAACCATTGTCAAAGACCATTGGATTGGACAAAACGAAGATTAGAAGATCGGGGGCAGGTGCGGCCTTTGTCCGCACGCAGCTGGCAGGGCACGGTGGAATCAAAACCATTCATCTGGGCGCGTTAGGCTGTAACCATTGTCAAAAACCACTGGTTTGGACAAAACGAAGATTAGAAGGTCGGGGGTAGGTGTGGCCGCGCGCAGCTGGCGGGGCACGGCTGACTCGAAACACATTGATCTCGGCGCGCTAGGCTGTAACCATTGTCAAAGACCATTGGATTGGACAAAACGAAGGTTAGAAGGTTGGGGACAGGTGCGGCCATTGGCCGCGCGCAGCTGGCAGGGCACGGTGGACTCAAAACCATAGATCTGGACGCGTTAGGCTGTAACCATTGTCAAAAACCATTGGATTGGACAAAATGAAGATTAGAAGGTCGGGGGTAGGTGTGGCCGTGCGCAGCTGGCGGGGTACGGCTGACTCAAAACTCTTTGATCTCGGCGCGCTAGGCTGTAACCATTGTCAAAGACCATTGGATTGGACAAAACGAAGATTAGAAGGTCGGGGGTAGAAGTGGCCGCGCGCAGCTGGCGGGGAACGGCTGACTCAAAACTCATTGATCTCGGCGCGCTAGGCTGAAACCATTGTCAATGACCATTGGATTGGACAAAACGAAGATTAGAAGGTCGGGGGTAGGTGTGGCCGCGCGCAGCTGGCGGGACACGGCTGACTCAAAACACATTGATCTCGGCGCGCCAGGCTGTAACCATTGTCAAAGACCATTGGATTGGACAAAACGAAGATTAGAAGGTCGGGGTAGGTGAGGCCACGCGCAGCTGGCGGGGTACGGCTAAAACTCAAAACTCATTGATCTCGGCGCGCTAGGCTGTAACCATTGTCAAAGACCATTAGCTTGGACAAAACGAAGATTAGAAGGTTGGGGGCAGGTGCGGCCTTCGGCCGCGCGCAGCTGGCAGGGCACGGTGGAATCAAAACCACTCATCTGGGCGCGTTAGGCTGTAACCATTGTCAAAAACCATTGGATTGGACAAAACGAAGATTGGAAGGTCAGAGGTAGGTGTGGCCGCGCGCAGCTGGCGGGGAACGGCTGACTCGAAACACATTGATCTCGGCGCGCTAGGCTGTAACCATTGTCAAATACCATTGGATTGGACAAAACGAAGGTTAGAAAGTTGGGGACAGGTGCGGCCATTGGCCGCGCGCAGCTGGCAGGGCACGGTGGACTCAAAACCATAGATCTGGACGCGTTAGGCTGTAACCATTGTCAAAAACCAATGGATTGGACAAAACGAAGATTAGAAGGTCGGGGGTAGGTGTGGCCGCGCGCAGCTGGCAGGGCACCGCTGACTCACTACACATTGATCTCAGCGCGCAAGGCTGTAACCATTGTCAAAGAATATTCGATTGGACAAAACGAAGATTAGAAGGTCGGGGGTAGGTGTGGCCGTGCGCAGCTGGCGGGGTACGGCTGACTCAAAACTCATTGATCTCGGGGCGCTAGGCTATAACCATTGTCAAAGACAATTGGATTAGACCATACGAAGGTTAGAAATTCGGGGGGAAGTGTGGCCTTTGGCCACGGGCAGATGGCAGGGCACGGTGAACTCAAACCCTTTGATCTGGGCGCGTTAGGCTGTAACCATTGTCAAAAACCATTGGATTGGATAAAACGAAGATTAGAAGGTCGGGGGTAGGTGTGGCCGCGCGCAGCTGGAGGGGCACGGCTGACTTAAAACACATTGATCTCGGCGCGCTAGGCTGTAACCATAGTCAAAGACCATCGGATTGGACAAAATGAAGATTAGAAGGTCGGGGGTAGGTGTGGCCGCGCACAGCTGGCGGGGTACGACTGACTCAAAACTCATTGATCTTGGCACGCTAGGCTGTAACCATTGTCAAAGACCATTGGATTGGACAAAACAAAGAATATAAGGTCGGGGCAGGTGCGGCCTTCGGCCGCGCGCATCTGGCAGGACACGGTGGACTCAAAACCGTTGATCTGGGCGCGTTAGGCTGTAACAATTGTCAAAGACCATTGGATTGGACAAAACGAAGATTAGAAGATCGGGGGCAGGTGCGGCCTTAGTCCGCACGCAGCTGGCAGGGCCCGGTGGATTCTAAACGATTGATCTGGGCGCGTTAGGTTGTAACCATTGTCAAAAACCATTGGATTGGACAAAACGAAGATTAGAAGGTCGGGGGTAGCTGTGGCCACGCGCAGCTGGAGGAAAACGGCTGACTTAAGACACATTGATCTCGGCGCGCTAGGCTGAAACCATTGTCAAAGACCATTGGATTGGACAAAACGAAGATTAGAAGGTCGGGGGGAGGTGCGGCCTTTGGCCGCGGGCAGCTGGCCGGGCACGGTGGACTCAAAACCATTGATCTGGGCGCGTTAGGCTGTAACCATTGTCAGAAACCATGGGATTTGACAAAACGAAGATTAGAAGGTCGCGGTTAGGTGTGGCCGCGCGCAGCTGGCGGGGCACGGCTGACTCTAAACACATTGATCTCGGCGCGCTAGGCTTAAACCATTGTCAAAGACCATTGGATTGGACAAAACGAAGATTAGAAGATCGGGGGCAGGTGCGGCCTTTGTCCGCACGCAGCTGGCAGGGCACGGTGGAATCAAAACCATTCATCTGGGCGCGTTAGGCTGTAACCATTGTCAAAAACCACTGGTTTGGACAAAACGAAGATTAGAAGGTCGGGGGTAGGTGTGGCCGCGCGCAGCTGGCGGGGCACGGCTGACTCGAAACACATTGATCTCGGCGCGCTAGGCTGTAACCATTGTCAAAGACCATTGGATTGGACAAAACGAAGGTTAGAAGGTTGGGGACAGGTGCGGCCATTGGCCGCGCGCAGCTGGCAGGGCACGGTGGACTCAAAACCATAGATCTGGACGCGTTAGGCTGTAACCATTGTCAAAAACCATTGGATTGGACAAAATGAAGATTAGAAGGTCGGGGGTAGGTGTGGCCGTGCGCAGCTGGCGGGGTACGGCTGACTCAAAACTCTTTGATCTCGGCGCGCTAGGCTGTAACCATTGTCAAAGACCATTGGATTGGACAATACGAAGGTTAGAAAGTCGGAGGGAGGTGCGGCCTTTGGCCACGGGCAGCTGGCAGGGCACGGTGGACTCAAAACCATTGATCTGGGTGCGTTAGGCTGTAATCATAGTCAAAAACCATTGGATTGGACAAAACGAAGATTAGAAGGTCGGGGGTAGGTTTGGCTACGCGCAGCTGGCGGGGCACGGCTGACTCAAAACACATTGATGTCGGCGCGCCAGGCTGTAACCATTGTCAAAGACCATTGGATTGGACAAAACGAAGATTAGAAGGTCGGGGGTAGGTGAGGCCGCGCGCAAGTGGCTGGGTACGACTGACTCAAAACTCATTGATCTCGGCGCGCTAGGCTGTAACCATTGTCAAAGACCATTAGATTGGACAAAACGAAGATTAGAAGTTTGGGGGGAGGTGCGGCCTTTGGCCGCGCACAGCTGGCAGGGCACGGTGGACTCAAAACGATTGATCTGGGCGCGTTAGGTTGTAAACATTGTCAAAAACCATTGGATTGGACAAAACGAAGATTAGAAGGTCGGGGGTAGGTGAGGCCGCGCGCAGCTGGCAGGACACGGTGGACTCAAAACCATTGATCTGGGCGCGTTAGGCTGTAACCATTGTCAAAGACCATTGGATTGGACAAAACGAAGTTAAGAAGGTCGGGGGCAGGTGGGGCCTTTATCCGCACGCAGCTGGCAGGGCAGGGTGGACTCAAAACGATTGATCTGGGCGCGTTAGGTTGTAACCATTGTCAAAAACCATTGGATTGGACAAAACGAAGATTAGAAGGTCGGGGGTAGCTGTGGCCGCGCGCAGCTGGTGGAGAACGGCTGACTTAAAACACATTGATCTCGGCGCGCTAGGCTGAAACCATTGTCAAAGACCATTGGAATGGACAAATCGTAGATTAGAAGGTCAGGGGGGGTTGCGACCTTTGGCCGCGCGCAGCTGGCAGGGCACGGTGGACACAAAACCATTGATCTGGGCGCGTTAGGCTGTAACTATTGTCAAAAACCATGGGATTAGACAAAGCGAAGATTAGAAGGTCGGGGTTAGGTGTGGCCGCGCGCAGCTGGCGGGGCACGGCTGACTCTAAACACATTGATCTCGGCGCGCTAGGCTGTAAACATTGTCAAAGACCATTGGATTGGACAAAACGAAGATTAGAAGGTCGGGGGTAGAAGTGGCCGCGCGCAGCTGGCGGGGAACGGCTGACTCAAAACTCATTGATCTCGGCGCGCTAGGCTTAAACCATTGTCAAAGACCATTGGATTGGACAAAACGAAGATTAGAAGATCGGGGGCAGGTGCGGCCTTTGTCCGCACGCAGCTGGCAGGGCACGGTGGAATCAAATCCATTCATCTGGGCGCGTTAGGCTGTAACCATTGTCAAAAACCACTGGTTTGGACAAAACGAAGATTAGAAGGTCGGGGGTAGGTGTGGCCGCGCGCAGCTGGCGGGGCACGGCTGACTCGAAACACATTGATCTCGGCGCGCTAGGCTGTAACCATTGTCAAAGACCATTGGATTGGACAAAACGAAGGTTAGAAGGTTGGGGACAGGTGCGGCCATTGGCCGCGCGCAGCTGGCAGGTCACGGTGGACTCAAAACCATAGATCTGGACGCGTTAGGCTGTAACCATTGTCAAAAACCATTGGATTGGACAAAATGAAGATTAGAAGGTCGGGGGTATGTGTGGCCGTGCGCAGCTGGCGGGGTACGGCTGAATCAAAACTCATTGATCTCGGCGCGCTAGGCTGTAACCATTGTCAAAGACCATTGGATTGGACAATACGAAGGTTAGAAAGTCGGAGGGAGGTGCGGCCTTTGGCCACGGGCAGCTGGCAGGGCACGGTGGACTCAAAACCATTGATCTGGGTTCGTTAGGCTGTAATCATAGTCAAAAACCATTGGATTGGACAAAACGAAGATTTGAAGGTCGGGGGTAGGTGTGGCTACGCGCAGCTGGCGGGGCACGGCTGACTCAAAACACATTGATGTCGGCGCGCCAGGCTGTAACCATTGTCAAAGACCATTGGATTGGACAAAACGAAGATTAGAAGGTCGGGGGTAGGTGAGGCCGCGCGCAACTGGCTGGGTACGACTGACTCAAAACTCATTGATCTCGGCGCGCTAGGCTGTAACCATTGTCAAAGACCATTAGATTGGGCAAAACGAAGATTAGAAGGTTGGGGGGAGGTGCGGCCTTTGGCCGCGCACAGCTGGCAGGGCACGGTGGACTCAAAACGATTGATCTGGGCGCGTTAGGTTGTAAACATTGTCAAAAACCATTGGATTGGACAAAACGAAGATTAGAAGGTCGGGGGTAGGTGAGGCCGCGCGCAGCTGGCAGGACACGGTGGACTCAAAACCATTGATCTGGGCGCGTTAGGCTGTAACCATTGTCAAAGACCATTGGATTGGACAAAACGAAGTTAAGAAGGTCGGGGGCAGGTGGGGCCTTTATCCGCACGCAGCTGGCAGGGCACGGTGGACTCAAAACGATTGATCTGGGCGCGTTAGGTTGTAACCATTGTCAAAAACCATTGGATTGGACAAAACGAAGATTAGAATGTCGGGGTTAGCTGTGGCCGCGCGCAGCTGGTGGAGAACGGCTGACTTAAAACACATTGATCTCGGCGCGCTAGGCTGAAACCATTGTCAAAGACCATTGGAATGGACAAAACTTAGATTAGAAGGTCAGGGGGGGTTGCGACCTTTGGCCGCGCGCAGCTGGCAGGGCACGGTGGACTCAAAACCATAGATCTGGACGCGTTAGGCTGTAAACATTGTCAAAGACCATTGGATTGGACAAAACGAAGATTAGAAGGTCGGGGGTAGAAGTGGCCGCGCGCAGCTGGCGGGGAACGGCTGAATCAAAACTCATTGATCTCGGCGCGCTAGGCTGAAACCATTGTCAATGACCATTGGATTGGACAAAACGAAGATTAGAAGGTCGGGGGTAGGTGTGGCCGCGCGCAGCTGGCGGGACACGGCTGACACAAAACACATTGATCTCGGCGCGCCAGGTTGTAACCATTGACAAAGACCATTGGATCGAACAAAACGAAGATTAGAAGGTCGGGGTAGGTGAGGCCACGCGCAGCTGGCGGGGTACGGCTAAAACTCAAAACTCATTGATCTCGGCGCGCTAGGCTGTAACCATTGTCAAAGACCATTAGCTTGGACAAAACGAAGATTAGAAGGTTGGGGGCAGGTGCGGCCATCGGCCGCGCGCAGCTGACAGGGCACGGTGGAATCAAAACCACTCATCTGGGCGCGTTAGGCTGTAACCATTGTCAAAAACCATTGGATTGGACAAAACGAAGATTGGAAGGTCAGAGGTAGGTGTGGCCGCGCGCAGCTGGCGGGGAACGGCTGACTCGAAACACATTGATCTCGGCGCGCTAGGCTGTAACCATTGTCAAATACCAATGTATTGGACAAAACGAAGGTTAGAAGGTTGGGGACAGGTGCGGCCATTGGCCGCGCGCAGCTGGCAGGGCACGGTGGACTCAAAACCATAGATCTGGACGCGATAGGCTGTAACCATTGTCAAAAACCAATGGATTGGACAAAATGTAGATTAGTGGGTCGGGGGTAGGTGTGGCCGCCCGCAGCTGGCGGGGCACGGCTGACTCACTACACATTGATCTCGGCGCGCGAGGCTGTAACCATTGTCAAAGACCATTCGATTGGACAAAACGAAGTTTAGAAGGTCGGGGATAGGTCTGGCCGCGCGCAGCTGCCGGGTCACGGCTGACTCAAAACATAATGATCTCGGCGCGCTAGGCTGTAACCGTTGACAAAGACCATTGGATTGGACAAAACGAAGTTTAGAAGGTAGGGGACAAGTGCGGCCTTTGGCCGCGCGCAGCTGGCAGGGCACGGTGGACTCAAAACCATAGATCTGGACGCGTTAGGCTGTAACCATTGTCAAAAACCATTGGATTGGACAAAACGAAGATTAGAAGGTCGGGGGTAGGTGTGGCCGCGCGCAGCTGGCAGGGCCCCGCTGACTCACTACACATTGATCTCGGCGCGCAAGGCTGTAACCATTGTCAAAGAATATTCGATTGGACAAAACGAAGATTAGAAGGTCGGGGGTAGGTGTGGCCGTGCGCAGCTGGCGGGGTACGGCTGACTCAAAACTCATTGATCTCGGCGCGCTAGGCTATAACCATTGTCAAAGACAATTGGATTAGACCATACGAAGGTTAGAAAGTCGGGGGGAAGTGCGGCCTTTGGCCACGGGCAGATGGCAGGGCACGGTGAACTCAAACCCTTTGATCTGGGCGCGTTAGGCTGTAACCATTGTCAAAAACCATTGGATTGGATAAAACGAAGATTAGAAGGTCGGGGGTAGGTGTGGCCGCGCGCAGCTGGAGGGGCACGGCTGACTTAAAACACATTGATCTCGGCGCGCTAGGCTGTAACCATAGTCAAAGACCATCGGATTGGACAAAATGAAGATTAGAAGGTCGGGGGTAGGTGTGGCCGCGCACAGCTGGCGGGGTACGACTGACTCAAAACTCATTGATCTTGGCACGCTAGGCTGTAACCATTGTCAAAGACCATTGGATTGGACAAAACAAAGTATATAAGGTCGGGGCAGGTGCGGCCTTCGGCCGCGCGCAGCTGGCAGGACACGGTGGACTCAAAACCATTGATCTGGGCGCGTTAGGTTGTAACAATTGTCAAAGACCATTGGATTGGACAAAACGAAGATTAGAAGATCGGGGGCAGGTGCGGCCTTTGTCCGCACGCAGCTGGCAGGGCCCGGGGGATTCAAAACGATTGATCTGGGCGCGTTAGGTTGTAACCATTGTCAAAAATCATTGGATTGGACAAAACGAAGATTAGAAGGTCGGGGGTAGCTGTGGCCACGCGCAGCTGGAGGAGAACGGCTGACTTAAGACACATTGATCTCGGCGCGCTAGGCTGAAACCATTGTCAAAGACCATTGGATTGGACAAAACGAAGATTAGAAGGTCGGGGGGAGGTGCGTTCTTTGGCCGCGCGCAGCTGGCCGGGCACGGTGGACTCAAAACCATTGATCTGGGCGCGTTAGGCTGTAACCATTGTCAGAAACCATGGGATTTGACAAAACGAAGATTAGAAGGTCGCGGTTAGGTGTGGCCGCGCGCAGCTGGCGGGGCACGGCTGACTCTAAACACATTGATCTCGGCGCGCTAGGCTGTAACCATTGTCAAAGGCCATTGGATTGGACAAAACGAAGATTAGAAGGTCGGGGGTAGATGTGACCGCGCGCAGCTGGCGGGGAACGGCTGACTAAAAACTCATTGATCTCGGCGCGCTAGGCTTAAACCATTGTCAAAGACCATTGGATTGGACAAAACGAAGATTAGAAGATCGGGGGCAGGTGCGGCCTTTGTCCGCACGCAGCTGGCAGGGCCCGGTGGACTCAAAACGATTGATCTGGGCGCGTTAGGTTGTAACCATTGTCAAAAACCTTTGGATTGGACAAAACGAAGATTAGAAGGTCGGGGGTAGCTGTGGCCACGCGCAGCTGAAGGAGAACGGCTGACTTAAAACACATTGATCTCGGCGCGCTAAGCTGAAACCATTGTCAAAGACCATTGGATTGGACAAAACCAAGATTAGAAGGTCGGGGGGAAGTGCGGCCTTTGGCCGCGCGCAGCTGGCCGGGCACGGTGGACTCAAAACCATTGATCTGGGCGCGTTAGGCTGTAACCATTGTCAGAAACCATGTAATTTGACAAAACGAAGATTAGAAGGTCGCAGTTAGGTGTGGCCGCGCGCAGCTGGCGGGGCACGGCTGACTCTAAACACATTGATCTCGGCGCGCTAGGCTGTAACCATTGTCAAAGACCATTGGATTGGACAAAATGAAGATTAGAAGGTCGGGGGTAGGTGTGGCCGCGCGCAGCCTGCGGGGCACGGCTGACTCAAAACACATTGATCTCGGCGCGCCAGGCTGTAACCATTGTCAAAGACCATTGGATTGGACAAAACGAAGATTAGAAGGTCGGGGGTAGGTGAGGCCACGCGCAGCTGGCGGGGTACGGCTAAAACTCAAAACTCATTGATCTCGGCGCGCTAGGCTGTAACCATTGTCAAAGACCATTAGCTTGGACAAAACAAGATTAGAAGGTTGGGGGCAGGTGCGGCCTTTGGCCGCGCCCAGCTGGCAGGGCACGGTGGAATCAAAACCATTCATCTGGGCGCGTTAGGCTGTAACCATTGTCAAAAACCATTGGATTGGACAAAACGAAATTTAGAAGGTCGGAGTTAGGTGAGGCCGCGCGCAGCTGGCGCGGTACGGCTGACTCAAAACTCATTGATCTCGGCGCGATAGGCTGTAACCATTGTCAAAGACCATTGGATTGGAAAAAACGAAGGTTAGAAGGGGGGCAGTTGCGGCCCTTGGCCGCACGCAGCTGGCAGGGCACGGTGAACTCAAAACCATTGATCTGGGCGCGTTAGATTGTAACCATTGTCAAAAACCATTGGATTGGACAAAACGAAGATTAGGAGGTCGGGGTTAGATGTGGCCGCGCGCAGCTGGCGGGGAATGGCTGACTCAAATCTCATTGATCTCGGCGCGCTAGGCTGAAACCATTGTCAAAGACCATTGGATTGGACAAAACGAAGGTTAGAAGGTTGGGGACAGGTGCGGCCATTGGCTGCGCGCAGCTGGCAGGGCACGGTGGACTCAAAACCACAGATCTGGACACGATAGGCTCTAACCATAGTCAAAAACCATTGGATTGGACAAAATGAAGATTAGAGGGTTGGGGGTAGGTGTGGCCACGCGCAGCTGGCGGGGCACGGCTGACTCACTACACATTGATCTCGGCGCGCAAGGCTGTAACCATTGTCAAAGACCATTCGATTGGACAAAACGAAGATTAGAAGGTCGGGGGTAGGTGTGGCCGTGCGCAGCTGGCAGGGTACGGCTGACTCAAAACTCATTGATCTCGGCGCGCTAGGCTGTAACCATTGTCAAAGACCATTACATCGGACAAAACGAAGATTAGAAGGTTGGGGGCAGGTGCGGCCTTCGGCCGCGCACAGCTGGCAGGGCAAGGTGGAATCAAAACCATTGATCTGGGCGCGTTAGGCTGTAACCATTGTCAAAAACCATTGGATTGGACAAAACGAAGATTAGAAGGTCGGGGTTAGGTCTGGCCGAGCGCAGCTGGCGGGTCACGGCTGACTCAAAACATAATGATCTCGGCGCGCTAGGCTGTAACCATTGACAAAGACCATTGGATTGGGCAAAACGAAGATTAGAAGGTCGGGGGTAGGTGTGGCCGCGCGCAGCTGGCAGGGCACGGCTGACTCACTACACATTGATCTCGGCGCGCAAGGCTGTAACCATTGTCAAAGAATATTCGATTGGACAAAACGAAGATTAGAAGGTCGGGGGTAGGTGTGGCCGTGCCCAGCTGGTGGGGTACGGCTGACTCAAAACTCATTGATCTCGGCGCGCTAGGCTGTAACCATTGTCAAAGACAATTGGATTAGACCATACGAAGGTTAGAAAGTCGGGGGGAGGTGCGGCCTTTGGCCACGGGCAGATGGCAGGGCACGGTGAACTCATACCCATTGATCTGGGCGCGTTAGGCTGTAACCATTGTCAAAAACCATTGTATTGGATAAAACGAAGATTAGAAGGTCGGGGGTAGGTGCGGCCGCGCGCAGCTGGAGGTGCACGGCTGACTTAAAACACATTGATCTCGGCGCGCTAGGCTGTAACCATAGTCAAAGACCATAGGATTGGACAAAATGAAGATTAGAAGGTCGGGGGTAGGTGTGGCCGCGCACAGCTGGCGGGGTACGACTGACTCAAAACTCATTGATCTTGGCGCGCTAGGCTGTAACCATTGTCAAAGACCATTGGATTGGACAAAACAAAGAATAGAAGGTAGGGGCAGGTGCGGCCTTCGGCCGCGCGCAGCTGGCAGGACACGGTGGACTCAAAACCATTGATCTGGGCGCGTTAGGCTGTAACCATTGTCAAAGACAATTGGATTGGACAAAACGAAGATTAGAAGATCGGGGGCAGGTGCGGCCTTTGTCCGCACGCAGCTGGCAGGGCACGGTGGACTCAAAACGATTGATCTGGGCGCGTTAGGTTGTAACCATTGTCAAAAACCATTGTATTGGACAAAACGAAGATTAGAAGGTCGGGGGTAGCTGTGGCCACGCGCAGCTGGAGGAGAACGGCTGACTTAAAACACATTGATCTCGGCGCGCTAGGCTGAAAGCATTGTCAAAGACCATTGGATTGGACAAAACGAAGATTAGAAGGTCGGGGGGAGTTGCGGCCTTTGGCCGCCCGCAACTGGCAGGGCACGGTGGACTCAAAACCATTGATCTGGGCGCGTTAGTCTGTAACCATTGTCAAAAACCATGGGATTTGCCAAACGAAGATTAGAAGGTCGCGGTTAGGTGTGGCCGCGCGCAGCTGGCTGGGCACGGCTGACTCTAAACACATTGATCTCCGCGCGTTAGGCTGTAACCATTGTCAAAGACCATTGGATTGGACAAAACGAAGATTAGAAGGTTGGGGGTAGGTGAGGCCACGCGCAGCTGGCGGGGTACGGCTAAAACTCAAAACTCATTGATCTCGGCGCGCTAGGCTGTAACCATTGTCAAAGACCATTAGCTTGGACAAAACGAAGATGAGAAGGTCGGGGGTAGGTGTGGCCGCGCGCAGCTGGCGGGGCACGGCTGACTAAAACCACATTGATCTCGGCGCGCCAGGCTGTAACCATTTTCAAAGACCATTGGATTGGACAAAACGAAGATTAGAAGGTCGGGGGTAGGTGAGGCCACGCGCAGCTGGCGGGGTACGGCTAAAACTCAAAACTCATTGATCTCGGTGCGCTAGGCTGTAACCATAGTCAAAAACCATTGGATTGGACAAAACGAAGTTTAGAAGGTAGGAGGTAGGTGTGGCCGCGCGCAGCTGGCGGGGAACGGCTGACTCGAAACACATTGATCTCGGTGCGCTAGGCTGTAACCATTGTCAAAGACCATTGGATTGGACAAAACGAAGGTTAGAAAGTTGGGGACAGGTGCGGCCATTGGCCGCGCGCAGCTGGCAGGGCACGGTGGACTCAAAACCATAGATCTGGACGCGATAGGCTGTAACCATTGTCAAAAACAATTGGATTGGACAAAATGATGATTAGAGGGTCGGGGGTAGGTGTGGCCACGCGCAGCTGGCGGGCCATGGCTGACTCACATCACATTGATCTCGGCGCGCAAGGCTGTAACCATTGTCAAAGACCATTCGATTGGACAAAACCAAGATTAGAAGGTCGGGCGCAGGTGTGGCTACGCGGAGCTGGCCGGGCACGGCTGACTAAAAACACATTGATGTCGGCGCGCCAGGCTGTAACCATTGTCAAAGACCATTGGATTGGACACAACGAAGATTAGAGGGTCGGGGGTAGGTGAGGCCGCGCGCAGCTGTCTGAGTACGGTTGACTCAAAACTCATTGATCTCAGCGCGCTAGGCTGTAACCATTGTCAAAGACCATTAGATTGGACAAAACGAAGATTAGAAGGTTGGGGGCAGGTGCGGCCTTTGGCCGCGCACAGCTGGCAGGGCACGGTGGAATCAAAATCATTGAATTGGGCGCGTAAGGCTGTAACCATTGTCAAAAGCCATTGGATTGGACAAAACGTAGATTTGAAGGTCGGGGGTAGGTCTGGCCGCGCGCAGCTGGCGGGTCACGGCTGACTCAAAACACAATGATCTCGGCGCGCTAGGCTGTAACCATTGTCAAAGACCATTGGATTGGACAAAACGAAGTTTAGAAGGTAGGGGACAGGTGCGGCTTTGGCCGCGCGCAGCTGGCAGGCACGGTGGACTCAAAACCATAGATCTGGACGCGTTAGGCTGTAACCATTGTCAAAAACCATTGGGTTGGACAAAACGAAGATTATAAGGTCGGGGGTAGGTGTGGCCGCGCGCAGCTGGCAGGGCACGCCTGACTCACTACACATTCATCTCGGCGCGCAAGGCTGTAACCATTGTCAAAGTCTATTCGATTGGACAAAAAGAAGATTAGGAGGTCGGGGGTAGGTGTGACCGTGCGCAGCTGGCGGGGTACGGCTGACTCAAAACTCATTGATCTCGGCGCGCTAGGCTGTAACCATTGTCAAAGACCATTGGATTGGACAATACGAAGGTTAGAAAGTCGGAGGGAGGTGCGGCCTTTGGCCACGGGCAGCTGGCAGGGCACGGTGGACTCAAAACCATTGATCTGGGTGCGTTAGGCTGTAATCATAGTCAAAAACCATTGGATTGGACAAAACGAAGATTTGAAGGTCGGGGGTAGGTGTGGCTACGCGCAGCTGGCGGGGCACGGCTGACTCAAAACACATTGATGTCGGCGCGCCAGGCTGTAACCATTGTCAAAGACCATTGGATTGGACAAAACGAAGATTAGAAGGTCGGGGGTAGGTGAGGCCGCGCGCAGCTGGCTGGGTACGACTGACTCAGAACTCATTGATCTCGGCGCGCTAGGCTGTAACCATTGTCAAAGACCATTAGATTGGACAAAACGAAGATTAGAAGGTTGGGGGGAGGTGCGGCCTTTGGCCGCGCACAGCTGGCAGGGCACGGTGGACTCAAAACGATTGATCTGGGCGCGTTAGGTTGTAAACATTGTCAAAAACCATTGGATTGGACAAAACGAAGATTAGAAGGTCGGGGGTAGGTGAGGCCGCGCGCAGCTGGCAGGACACGGTGGACTCAAAACCATTGATCTGGGCGCGTTAGGCTGTAACCATTGTCAAAGACCATTGGATTGGACAAAACGAAGTTAAGAAGGTCGGGGGCAGGTGGGGCCTTTATCCGCACGCAGCTGGCAGGGCAAGGTGGACTCAAAACGATTGATCTGGGCGCGTTAGGTTGTAACCATTGTCAAAAACCATTGGATTGGACAAAACGAAGATTAGAAGGTCGGGGTTAGCTGTGGCCGCGCGCAGCTGGTGGAGAACGGCTGACTTAAAACACATTGATCTCGGCGCGCTAGGCTGAAACCATTGTCAAAGACCATTGGAATGGACAAAACGTAGATTAGAAGGTCAGGGGGGGTTGCGACCTTTGGCCGCGCGCAGATGGCAGGGCACGGTGGACACAAAACCATTGATCTGGACGCGTTAGGCTGTAACTATTGTCCAAAACCATGGGATTAGACAAAACGAAGATTAGAAGGTCGGGGTAGGTGAGGCCACGCGCAGCTGGCGGGGTACGGCTAAAACTCAAAACTCATTGATCTCGGCGCGCTAGGCTGTAACCATTGTCAAAGACCATTAGCTTGGACAAAACGAAGATTAGAAGGTTGGGGGCGGTGCGGCCTTCGGCCGCGCGCTGCTGGCAGGGCACGGTGGAATCAAAACCACTCATCTGGGCGCGTTAGGCTGTAACCATTGTCAAAAACCATTGGATTGGACAAAACGAAGATTGGAAGGTCAGAGGTAGGTGTGGCCGCGCGCAGCTGGCGGGGAACGGCTGACTCGAAACACATTGATCTCGGCGCGCTAGGCTGTAACCATTGTCAAATACCAATGGATTGGACAAAACGAAGGTTAGAAGGTTGGGGACAGGTGCGGCCATTGGCCGCGCGCAGCTGGCAGGGCACGGTGGACTCAAAACCATAGATCTGGACGCGATAGGCTGTAACCATTGTCAAAAACCATTGGATTGGCAAAATGAAGATTAGTGGGTCGGGGGTAGGTGTCGCCGCCCGCAGCTGGCGGGGCACGGCTGACTCACTACACATTGATCTCGGCGCGCAAGGCTGTAACCATTGTCAAAGACCATTCGATTGGACAAAACGAAGTTTAGAAGGTCGGGGATAGGTCTGGCCGCGCGCAGCTGCCGGGTCACGGCTGACTCAAAACATAATGTTCTCGGCGCGCTAGGCTGTAACCGTTGACAAAGACCATTGGATTGGACAAAACGAAGTTTAGAATGTAGGGGACAAGTGCGGCCTTTGGCCGCGCGCAGCTGGCAGGGCACGGTGGACTCAAAACCATAGATCTGGACGCGTTAGGCTGTAACCATTGTCAAAAACCATTGGATTGGACAAAACGAAGATTAGAAGTTCGGGGGTAGGTGTGGCCGCGCGCAGCTGGCAGGGCCCCGCTGACTCACTACACATTGATCTCGGCGCGCAAGGCTGTAACCATTGTCAAAGAATATTCGATTGGACAAAACGAAGATTAGAAGGTCGGGGGTAGGTGTGGCCGTGCGCAGCTGGCGGGGTACGGCTGACTCAAAACTCATTGATCTCGGCGCGCTAGGCTATAACCATTGTCAAAGACAATTGGATTAGACCATACAAAGGTTAGAAAGTCGGGGGGAAGTGCGGCCTTTGGCCACGGGCAGATGGCAGGGCACGGTGAACTCAAACCCTTTGATCTGGGCGCGTTAGGCTGTAACCATTGTCAAAAACCATTGGATTGGATAAAACGAAGATTAGAAGGTCGGGGGTAGGTGTGGCCGCGCGCAGCTGGAGGGGCACGGCTGACTTAAAACACATTGATCTCGGCGCGCTAGGCTGTAACCATAGTCAAAGACCATCGGATTGGACAAAATGAAGATTAGAAGGTCGGGGGTAGGTGTGGCCGCGCACAGCTGGCGGGGTACGACTGACTCAAAACTCATTGATCTTGGCACGCTAGGCTGTAACCATTGTCAAAGACCATTGGATTGGACAAAACAAAGAATATAAGGTCGGGGCAGGTGCGGCCTTCGGCCGCGCGCAGCTGGCAGGACACGGTGGACTCAAAACCATTGATCTGGGCGCGTTAGGCTGTAACAATTGTCAAAGACCATTGGATTGGACAAAACGAAGATTAGAAGATCGGGGGCAGGTGCGGCCTTTGTCCGCACGCAGCTGGCAGGGCCCGGGGGATTCAAAACGATTGATCTGGGCGCGTTAGGTTGTAACCATTGTCAAAAACCATTGGATTGGACAAAACGAAGATTAGAAGGTCGGGGGTAGCTGTGGCCACGCGCAGCTGGAGGAGAACGGCTGACTTAAGACACATTGATCTCGGCGCGCTAGGCTGAAACCATTGTCAAAGACCATTGGATTGGACAAAACGAAGATTAGAAGGTCGGGGGGAGGTGCGTTCTTTGGCCGCGCGCAGCTGGCCGGGCACGGTGGACTCAAAACCATTGATCTGGGCGCGTTAGGCTGTAACCATTGTCAGAGACCATGGGATTTGACAAAACGAAGATTAGAAGGTCGCGGTTAGGTGTGGCCGCGCGCAGCTGGCGGGGCACGGCTGACTCTAAACACATTGATCTCGGCGCGCTAGGCTGTAACCATTGTCAAAGGCCATTGGATTGGACAAAACGAAGATTAGAAGGTCGGGGGTAGATGTGACCGCGCGCAGCTGGCGGGGAACGGCTGACTAAAAACTCATTGATCTCGGCGCGCTAGGCTTAAACTATTGTCAAAGACCATTGGATTGGACAAAACGAAGATTAGAAGATCGGGGGCAGGTGCGGCCTTTGTCCGCACGCAGCTGGCAGGGCCCGGTGGACTCAAAACGATTGATCTGGGCGCGTTAGGTTGTAACCATTGTCAAAAACCATTGGATTGGACAAAACGAAGATTAGAAGGTCGGGGGTAGCTGTGGCCGCGCGCAGCTGGTGGAGAACGGCTGACTTAAAACACATTGATCTCGGCGCGCTAGGCTGAAACCATTGTCAAAGACCATTGGAATGGACAAATCGTAGATTAGAAGGTCAGGGGGGGTTGCGACCTTTGGCCGCGCGCAGCTGGCAGGGCACGGTGGACACAAAACCATTGATCTGGGCGCGTTAGGCTGTAACTATTGTCAAAAACCATGGGATTAGACAAAGCGAAGATTAGAAGGTCGGGGTTAGGTGTGGCCGCGCGCAGCTGGCGGGGCACGGCTGACTCTAAACACATTGATCTCGGCGCGCTAGGCTGTAAACATTGTCAAAGACCATTGGATTGGACAAAACGAAGATTAGAAGGTCGGGGGTAGAAGTGGCCGCGCGCAGCTGGCGGGGAACGGCTGACTCAAAACTCATTGATCTCGGCGCGCTAGGCTTAAACCATTGTCAAAGACCATTGGATTGGACAAAACGAAGATTAGAAGATCGGGGGCAGGTGCGGCCATTGGCCGCGCGCAGCTGGCAGGTCACGGTGGACTCAAAACCATAGATCTGGACGCGTTAGGCTGTAACCATTGTCAAAAACCATTGGATTGGACAAAATGAAGATTAGAAGGTCGGGGGTAGGTGTGGCCGTGCGCAGCTGGCGGGGTACGGCTGACTCAAATCTCATTGATCTCGGCGCGCTAGGCTGTAACCATTGTCAAAGACCTTTGGATTGGACAATACGAAGGTTAGAAAGTCGGAGGGAGGTGCGGCCTTTGGCCACGGGCAGCTGGCAGGGCACGGTGGACTCAAAACCATTGATCTGGGTGCGTTAGGCTGTAATCATAGTCAAAAACCATTGGATTGGACAAAACGAAGATTTGAAGGTCGGGGGTAGGTGTGGCTACGCGCAGCTGGCGGGGCACGGCTGACTCAAAACACATTGATGTCGGCGCGCCAGGCTGTAACCATTGTCAAAGACCATTGGATTGGACAAAACGAAGATTAGAAGGTCGGGGGTAGGTGAGGCCGCGCGCAGCTGGCTGGGTACGACTGACTCAAAACTCATTGATCTCGGCGCGCTAGGCTGTAACCATTGTCAAAGACCATTAGATTGGACAAAACGAAGATTAGAAGGTTGGGGGGAGGTGCGGCCTTTGGCCGCGCACAGCTGGCAGAGCACGGTGGACTCAAAACGATTGATCTGGGCGCGTTAGGTTGTAAACATTGTCAAAAACCATTGGATTGGACAAAACGAAGATTAGAAGGTCGGGGGTAGGTGAGGCCGCGCGCAGCTGGCAGGAAACGGTGGACTCAAAACCATTGATCTGGGCGCGTTAGGCTGTAACCATTGTCAAAGAGCATTGGATTGGACAAAACGAAGTTAAGAAGGTCGGGGGCAGGTGGGGCCTTTATCCGCACGCAGCTGGCAGGGCACGGTGGACTCAAAACGATTGATCTGGGCGCGTTAGGTTGTAACCATTGTCAAAAACCATTGGATTGGACAAAACGAAGATTAGAAGGTCGGGGTTAGCTGTGGCCGCGCGCAGCTGGTGGAGAACGGCTGACTTAAAACACATTGATCTCGGCGCGCTAGGCTAAAACCATTGTCAAAGACCATTGGAATGGACAAAACGTAGATTAGAAGGTCAGGGGGGGTTGCGACCTTTGGCCGCGCGCAGCTGGCAGGGCACGGTGGACACAAAACCATTGATCTGGGCGCGTTAGGCTGTAACTATTGTCAAAAACCATGGGATTAGACAAAGCGAAGATTAGAAGGTCGGGGTTAGGTGTGGCCGCGCGCAGCTGGCGGGGCACGGCTGACTCTAAACACATTGATCTCGGCGCGCTAGGCTGTAAACATTGTCAAAGACCATTGGATTGGACAAAACGAAGATTAGAAGGTCGGGGGTAGAAGTGGCCGCGCGCAGCTGGCGGGGAACGGCTGACTCAAAACTCATTGATCTCGGCGCGCTAGGCTGAAACCATTGTCAATGACCATTGGATTGGACAAAACGAAGATTAGAAGGTCGGGGGTAGGTGTGGCCGCGCGCAGCTGGCGGGACACGGCTGACACAAAACACATTGATCTCGGCGCGCCAGGTTGTAACCATTGACAAAGACCATTGGATTGAACAAAACGAAGATTAGAAGGTCGGGGTAGGTGAGGCCACGCGCAGCTGGCGGGGTACGGCTAAAACTCAAAACTCATTGATCTCGGCGCGCTAGGTTGTAACCATTGTCAAAGACCATTAGCTTGGACAAAACGAAGATTAGAAGGTTGGGGGCAGGTGCGGCCTTCGGCCGCGCGCAGCTGACAGGGCACGGTGGGTCAAAACCACTCATCTGGGCGCGTTAGGCTGTAACCATTGTCAAAAACCATTGGATTGGACAAAACGAAGATTGGAAGGTCAGAGGTAGGTGTGGCCGCGCGCAGCTGGCGGGGAACGGCTGACTCGAAACACATTGATCTCGGCGCGCTAGGCTGTAACCATTGTCAAATACCAATGTATTGGACAAAACGAAGGTTAGAAGGTTGGGGACAGGTGCGGCCATTGGCCGCGCGCAGCTGGCAGGGCACGGTGGACTCAAAACCATAGATCTGGACGCGATAGGCTGTAACCATTGTCAAAAACCAATGGATTGGACAAAATGAAGATTAGTGGGTCGGGGGTAGGTGTGGCCGCCCGCAGCTGGCGGGGCACGGCTGACTCACTACACATTGATCTCGGCGCGCAAGGCTGTAACCATTGTCAAAGACCATTCGATTGGACAAAACGAAGTTTAGAAGGTCGGGGATAGGTCTGGCCGCGCGCAGCTGCCGGGTCACGGCTGACTCAAAACATAATGATCTCGGCGCGCTAGGCTGTAACCGTTGACAAAGACCATTGGATTGGACAAAACGAAGTTTAGAAGGTAGGGGACAAGTGCGGCCTTTGGCCGCGCGCAGCTGGCAGGGCACGGTGGACTCAAAACCATAGATCTGGACGCGTTAGGCTGTAACCATTGTCAAAAACCATTGGATTGGACAAAACGAAGATTAGAAGGTCGGGGGTAGGTGTGGCCGCGCGCAGCTGGCAGGGCCCCGCTGACTCACTACACATTGATCTCGGCGCGCAAGGCTGTAACCATTGTCAAAGAATATTCGATTGGACAAAACGAAGATTAGAAGGTCGGGGGTAGGTGTGGCCGTGCGCAGCTGGCGGGGTACGGCTGACTCAAAACTCATTGATCTCGGCGCGCTAGGCTATAACCATTGTCAAAGACAATTGGATTAGACCATACGAAGGTTAGAAAGTCGGGGGGAAGTGCGGCCTTTGGCCACGGGCAGATGGCAGGGCACGGTGAACTCAAACCCTTTGATCTGGGCGCGTTAGGCTGTAACCATTGTCAAAAACCATTGGATTGGATAAAACGAAGATTAGAAGGTCGGGGGTAGGTGTGGCCGCGCGCAGCTGGAGGGGCACGGCTGACTTAAAACACATTGATCTCGGCGCGCTAGGCTGTAACCATAGTCAAAGACCATCGGATTGGACAAAATGAAGATTAGAAGGTCGGGGGTAGGTGTGGCCGCGCACAGCTGGCGGGGTACGACTGACTCAAAACTCATTGATCTTGGCACGCTAGGCTGTAACCATTGTCAAAGACCATTGGATTGGACAAAACAAAGTATGTAAGGTCGGGGCAGGTGCGGCCTTCGGCCGCGCGCAGCTGACAGGGCACGGTGGGTCAAAACCACTCATCTGGGCGCGTTAGGCTGTAACCATTGTCAAAAACCATTGGATTGGACAAAACGAAGATTGGAAGGTCAGAGGTAGGTGTGGCCGCGCGCAGCTGGCGGGGAACGGCTGACTCGAAACACATTGATCTCGGCGCGCTAGGCTGTAACCATTGTCAAATACCAATGTATTGGACAAAACGAAGGTTAGAAGGTTGGGGACAGGTGCGGCCATTGGCCGCGCGCAGCTGGCAGGGCACGGTGGACTCAAAACCATAGATCTGGACGCGATAGGCTGTAACCATTGTCAAAAACCAATGGATTGGACAAAATGAAGATTAGTGGGTCGGGGGTAGGTGTGGCCGCCCGCAGCTGGCGGGGCACGGCTGACTCACTACACATTGATCTCGGCGCGCAAGGCTGTAACCATTGTCAAAGACCATTCGATTGGACAAAACGAAGTTTAGAAGGTCGGGGATAGGTCTGGCCGCGCGCAGCTGCCGGGTCACGGCTGACTCAAAACATAATGATCTCGGCGCGCTAGGCTGTAACCGTTGACAAAGACCATTGGATTGGACAAAACGAAGTTTAGAAGGTAGGGGACAAGTGCGGCCTTTGGCCGCGCGCAGCTGGCAGGGCACGGTGGACTCAAAACCATAGATCTGGACGCGTTAGGCTGTAACCATTGTCAAAAACCATTGGATTGGACAAAACGAAGATTAGAAGGTCGGGGGTAGGTGTGGCCGCGCGCAGCTGGCAGGGCCCCGCTGACTCACTACACATTGATCTCGGCGCGCAAGGCTGTAACCATTGTCAAAGAATATTCGATTGGACAAAACGAAGATTAGAAGGTCGGGGGTAGGTGTGGCCGTGCGCAGCTGGCGGGGTACGGCTGACTCAAAACTCATTGATCTCGGCGCGCTAGGCTATAACCATTGTCAAAGACAATTGGATTAGACCATACGAAGGTTAGAAAGTCGGGGGGAAGTGCGGCCTTTGGCCACGGGCAGATGGCAGGGCACGGTGAACTCAAACCCTTTGATCTGGGCGCGTTAGGCTGTAACCATTGTCAAAAACCATTGGATTGGATAAAACGAAGATTAGAAGGTCGGGGGTAGGTGTGGCCGCGCGCAGCTGGAGGGGCACGGCTGACTTAAAACACATTGATCTCGGCGCGCTAGGCTGTAACCATAGTCAAAGACCATCGGATTGGACAAAATGAAGATTAGAAGGTCGGGGGTAGGTGTGGCCGCGCACAGCTGGCGGGGTACGACTGACTCAAAACTCATTGATCTTGGCACGCTAGGCTGTAACCATTGTCAAAGACCATTGGATTGGACAAAACAAAGTATGTAAGGTCGGGGCAGGTGCGGCCTTCGGCCGCGCGCAGCTGGCAGGACACGGTGGACTCAAAACCATTGATCTGGGCGCGTTAGGTTGTAACAATTGTCAAAGACCATTGGATTGGACAAAACGAAGATTAGAAGATCGGGGGCAGGTTAGGCCTTTGTCCGCACGCAGCTGGCAGGGCCCGGGGGATTCAAAACGATTGATCTGGGCGCGTTAGGTTGTAACCATTGTCAAAAATCATTGGATTGGACAAAACGAAGATTAGAAGGTCGGGGGTAGCTGTGGCCACGCGCAGCTGGAGGAGAACGGCTGACTTAAGACACATTGATCTCGGCGCGCTAGGCTGAAACCATTGTCAAAGACCGTTGGATTGGACAAAACGAAGATTAGAAGGTCGGGGGGAGGTGCGTTCTTTGGCCGCGCGCAGCTGGCCGGGCACGGTGGACTCAAAACCATTGATCTGGGCGCGTTAGGCTGTAACCATTGTCAGAAACCATGGGATTTGACAAACGAAGATTAGAAGGTCGCGGTTAGGTGTGGCCGCGCGCAGCTGGCGGGGCACGGCTGACTCTAAACACATTGATCTCGGCGCGCTAGGCTGTAACCATTGTCAAAGGCCATTGGATTGGACAAAACGAAGATTAGAAGGTTGGGGGTAGATGTGACCGCGCGCAGCTGGCGGGGAACGGCTGACTAAAAACTCATTGATCTCGGCGCGCTAGGCTTAAACCATTGTCAAAGACCATTGGATTGGACAAAACGAAGATTAGAAGATCGGGGGCAGGTGCGGCCTTTATCCGCACGCAGCTGGCAGGGCCCGGTGGACTCAAAACGATTGATCTGGGCGCGTTAGGTAGTAACCATTGTCAAAAACCATTGGATTGGACAAAACGAAGATTAGAAGGTCGGGGATAGCTGTGGCCACGCGCAGCTGAAGGAGAACGGCTGACTTAAAACACATTGATCTCGGCGCGCTAGGCTGAAACCATTGTCAAAGACCATTGGATTGGACAAAACCAAGATTAGAAGGTCGGGGGGAGGTGCGGCCTTTGGCCGCGCGCAGCTGGCCGGGCACGGTGGACTCAAAACCATTGATCTGGGCGCGTTAGGCTGTAACCATTGTCAGAAACCATGTAATTTGACAAAACGAAGATTAGAAGGTCGCGGTTAGGTGTGGCCGCGCGCAGCTGGCGGGGCACGGCTGACTCTAAACACATTGATCTCGGCGCGCTAGGCTGTAACCATTGTCAAAGACCATTGGATTGGACAAAACGAAGATTAGAAGGTCGGGGGTAGGTGTGGCCGCGCGCAGCCTGCGGGGCACGGCTGACTCAAAACACATTGATCTCGGCGCGCCAGGCTGTAACCATTGTCAAAGACCATTGGATTGGACAAAACGAAGATTAGAAGGTCGGGGGGAGGTGAGGCCACGCGCAGCTGGCGGGGTACGGCTAAAACTCAAAACTCATTGATCTCGGCGCGCTAGGCTGTAACCATTGTCAAAGACCATTAGCTTGGACAAAACAAGATTAGAAGGTTGGGGGCAGGTGCGGCCTTTGGCCGCGCCCAGCTGGCAGGGCACGGTGGAATCAAAACCATTCATCTGGGCGCGTTAGGCTGTAACCATTGTCAAAAACCATTGGATTGGACAAAACGAAGTTTAGAAGGTCGGAGGTAGGTGAGGCCGCGCGCAGCTGGCGCTGTACGGCTGACTCAAAACTCATTGATCTCGGCGCGATAGGCTGTAACCATTGTCAAAGACCATTGGATTGGAAAAAACGAAGGTTAGAATGGGGGCAGTTGCGGCCCTTGGCCGCACGCAGCTGGCAGGGCACGGTGAACTCAAAACCATTGATCTGGGCGCGTTAGATTGTAACCATTGTCAAAAACCATTGGATTGGACAAAACGAAGATTAGGAGGTCGGGGTTAGATGTGGCCGCGCGCAGCTGGCGGGGAACGGCTGACTCAAATCTCATTGATCTCGGCGCGCTAGGCTGAAACCATTGTCAAAGACCATTGGATTGGACAAAACGAAGGTTAGAAGGTTGGGGACAGGTGCGGCCATTGGCCGCGCGCAGCTGGCAGGGCACGGTGGACTCAAAACCACAGATCTGGACACGATAGGCTCTAACTATAGTCAAAAACCATTGGATTGGACAAAATGAAGATTAGAGGGTTGGGGGTAGGTGTGGCCGCGCGCAGCTGGCGGGGCACGGCTGACTCACTACACATTGATCTCGGCGCGCAAGGCTGTAACCATTGTCAAAGACCATTCGATTGGACAAAACGAAGATTAGAAGGTCGGGGGTAGGTGTGGCCGTGCGCAGCTGGCAGTGTACGGCTGAATCAAAACTCATTGATCTCGGCGCGCTAGGCTGTAACCATTGTCAAAGACCATTACATCGGACAAAACGAAGATTAGAAGGTTGGGGGCAGGTGCGGCCTTCGGTCGCGCACAGCTGGCAGGGCAAGGTGGAATCAAAACCATTGATCTGGGCGCGTTAGGCTGTAACCATTGTCAAAAACCATTGGATTGGACAAAACGAAGATTAGAAGGTCGGGGTTAGGTCTGGCCGAGCGCAGCTGGCGGGTCACGGCTGACTCAAAACATAATGATCTCGGCGCGCTAGGCTGTAACCATTGACAAAGACCATTGGATTGGGCAAAACGAAGATTAGAAGGTCGGGGGTAGGTGTGGCCGCGCGCAGCTGGCAGGGCACGGCTGACTCACTACACATTGATCTCGGCGCGCAAGGCTGTAACCATTGTCAAAGAATATTCGATTGGACAAAACGAAGATTAGAAGGTCGGTGGTAGGTGTGGCCGTGCCCAGCTGGTGGGGTACGGCTGACTCAAAACTCATTGATCTCGGCGCGCTAGGCTGTAACCATTGTCAAAGACAATTGGATTAGACCATACGAAGGTTAGAAAGTCGGGGGGAGGTGCGGCCTTTGGCCACGGGCAGATGGCAGGGCACGGTGAACTCATACCCTTTGATCTGGGCGCGTTAGGCTGTAACCATTGTCAAAAACCATTGTATTGGATAAAACGAAGATTAGAAGGTCGGGGGTAGGTGCGGCCGCGCGCAGCTGGAGGTGCACGGCTGACTTAAAACACATTGATCTCGGCGCGCTAGGCTGTAACCATAGTCAAAGACCATAGGATTGGACAAAATGAAGATTAGAAGGTCGGGGGTAGGTGTGGCCGCGCACAGCTGGCGGGGTACGACTGACTCAAAACTCATTGATCTTGGCGCGCTAGGCTGTAACCATTGTCAAAGACCATTGGATTGGACAAAACAAAGAATAGAAGGTAGGGGCAGGTGCGGCCTTCGGCCGCGCGCAGCTGGCAGGACACGGTGGACTCAAAACCATTGATCTGGGCGCGTTAGGCTGTAACCATTGTCAAAGACAATTGGATTGGACAAAACGAAGATTAGAAGATCGGGGGCAGGTGCGGCCTTTGTCCGCACGCAGCTGGCAGGGCACGGTGGACTCAAAACGATTGATCTGGGCGCGTTAGGTTGTAACCATTGTCAAAAACCATTGGATTGGACAAAACGAAGATTGGAAGGTCGGGGGTAACTGTGGCCACGCGCAGCTGGAGGAGAACGGCTGACTTAAAACACATTGATCTCGGCGCGCTAGGCTGAAACCATTGTCAAAGACCATTGGATTGGACAAAACGAAGATTAGAAGGTCGGGGGGAGTTGCGGCCTTTGGCCGCCCGCAGCTGGCAGGGCACGGTGGACTCAAAACCATTGATCTGGGCGCGTTAGTCTGTAACCATTGTCAAAAACCATGGGATTTGCCAAACGAAGATTAGAAGGTCGCGGTTAGGTGTGGCCGCGCGCAGCTGGCTGGGCACGGCTGACTCTAAACACATTGATCTCAGCGCGCTAGGCTGTAACCATTGTCAAAGACCATTGGATTGGACAAAACGAAGATTAGAAGGTCGGGGGTTAGGTGAGGCCACGCGCAGCTGGCGGGGTACGGCTAAAACTCAAAACTCATTGATCTCGGCGCGCTAGGCTGTAACCATTGTCAAAGACCATTAGCTTGGACAAAACGAAGATGAGAAGGTCGGGGGTAGGTGTGGCCGTGCGCAGCTGGCGGGACACGGCTGACTAAAACCACATTGATCTCGGCGCGCCAGGCTGTAACCATTTTCAAAGACCATTGGATTGGACAAAACGAAGATTAGAAGGTCGGGGGTAGGTGAGGCCACGCGCAGCTGGCGGGGTACGGCTAAAACTCAAAACTCATTGATCTCGGTGCGCTAGGCTGTAACCATAGTCAAAAAACCATTGGATTGGACAAAACGAAGTTTAGAAGGTAGGAGGTAGGTGTGGCCGCGCGCAGCTGGCGGGGAACGGCTGACTCGAAACACATTGCTCTCGGTGCGGTAGGCTGTAACCATTGTCAAAGACCATTGGATTGGACAAAACGAAGGTTAGAAAGTTGGGGACAGGTGCGGCCATTGGCCGCGCGCAGCTGGCAGGGCACGGTGGACTCAAAACTATAGATATGGACGCGATAGGCTGTAACCATTGTCAAAAACAATTGGATTGGACAAAATGATGATTAGAGGGTCGGGGGTAGGTGTGGCCACGCGCAGCTGGCGGGCCATGGCTGACTCACATCACATTGATCTCGGCGCGCAAGGCTGTAACCATTGTCAAAGACCACTCGATTGGACAAAACCAAGATTAGAAGGTCGGGGGTAGGTGTGGCTACGCGGAGCTGGCCGGGCACGGCTGACTAAAAACACATTGATGTCGGCGCGCCAGGCTGTAACCATTGTCAAAGACCATTGGATTGGACACAACGAATATTAGAGGGTCGGGGGTAGGTGAGGCCGCGCGCAGCTGTCTGAGTACGGTTGACTCAAAACTCATTGATCTCAGCGCGCTAGGCTGTAACCATTGTCAAAGACCATTAGATTGGACAAAACGAAGATTAGAAGGTTGGGGGCAGGTGCGGCCTTTGGCCGCGCACAGCTGGCAGGGCACGGTGGAATCAAAATCATTGAATTGGGCGCGTAAGGCTGTAACCATTGTCAAAAGCCATTGGATTGGACAAAACGTAGATTTGAAGGTCGGGGGTAGGTCTGGCCGCGCGCAGCTGGCGGGTCACGGCTGACTCAAAACACAATGATCTCGGCGCGCTAGGCTGTAACCATTGTCAAAGACCATTGGATTGGACAAAACGAAGTTTAGAAGGTAGGGGACAGGTGCGGCTTTGGCCGCGCGCAGCTGGCAGGCACGGTGGACTCAAAACCATAGATCTGGACGCGTTAGGCTGTAACCATTGTCAAAAACCATTGGGTTGGACAAAACGAAGATTATAAGGTCGGGGGTAGGTGTGGCCGCGCGCAGCTGGCAGGGCACGCCTGACTCACTACACATTAATCTCGGCGCGCAAGGCTGTAACCATTGTCAAAGTCTATTCGATTGGACAAAAAGAAGATTAGGAGGTCGGGGGTAGGTGTGACCGTGCGCAGCTGGCGGGGTACGGCTGACTCAAAACTCATTGATCTCGGCGCGCTAGGCTGTAACCATTGTCAAAGACCATTGGATTGGACAATACGAAGGTTAGAAAGTCGGAGGGAGGTGCGGCCTTTGGCCACGGGCAGCTGGCAGGGCACGGTGGACTCAAAACCATTGATCTGGGTGCGTTAGGCTGTAATCATAGTCAAAAACCGTTGGATTGGGCAAAACGAAGATTTGAAGGTCGGGGGTAGGTGTGGCTACGCGCAGCTGGCGGGGCACGGCTGACTCAAAACACATTGATGTCGGCGCGCCAGGCTGTAACCATTGTCAAAGACCATTGGATTGGACAAAACGAAGATTAGAAGGTCGGGGGTAGGTGAGGCCGCGCGCAGCTGGCTGGGTACGACTGACTCAAAACTCATTGATCTCGGCGCGCTAGGCTGTAACCATTGTCAAAGACCATTAGATTCGACAAAACGAAGATTAGAAGGTTGGGGGGAGGTGCGGCCTTTGGCCGCGCACAGCTGGCAGGGCACGGTGGACTCAAAACGATTGATCTGGGCGCGTTAGGTTGTAAACATTGTCAAAAACCATTGAATTGGACAAAACGAAGATTAGAAGGTCGGGGGTAGGTGAGGCCGCGCGCAGCTGGCAGGACACGGTGGACTCAAAACCATTGATCTGGGCGCGTTAGGCTGTAACCATTGTCAAAGACCATTGGATTGGACAAAACGAAGTTAAGAAGGTCGGGGGCAGGTGGGGCCTTTATCCTCACGCAGCTGGCAGGGCACGGTGGACTCAAAACGATTGATCTGGGCGCGTTAGGTTGTAACCATTGTCAAAAACCATTGGATTGGACAAAACGAAGATTAGAAGGTCGGGGTTAGCTGTGGCCGCGCGCAGCTGGTGGAGAACGGCTGACTTAAAACACATTGATCTCGGCGCGCTAGGCTGAAACCATTGTCAAAGACCATTGGAATGGACAAAACGTAGATTAGAAGTTCAGGGGGGGTTGCGACCTTTGGCCGCGCGCAGCTGGCAGGGCACGGTGGACACAAAACCATTGATCTGGGCGCGTTAGGCTGTAACTATTGTCCAAAACCATGGGATTAGACAAAGCGAAGATTAGAAGGTCGGGGTTAGGTGTGGCCGCGCGCAGCTGGCGGGGCACGGCTGACTCTAAACACATTGATCTCGGCGCGCTAGGCTGTAAACATTGTCAAAGACCATTGGATTGGACAAAACGAAGATTAGAAGGTCGGGGGTAGAAGTGGCCGCGCGCAGCTGGCGGGGAACGGCTGACTCAAAACTCATTGATCTCGGCGCGCTAGGCTGAAACCATTGTCAATGACCATTGGATTGGACAAAACGAAGATTAGAAGGTCGGGGGTAGGTGTGGCCGCGCGCAGCTGGCGGGACACGGCTGACTCAAAACACATTGATCTCGGCGCGCCAGGCTGTAACCATTGTCAAAGACCATTGGATTGAACAAAACGAAGATTAGAAGGTCGGGGTAGGTGAGGCCACGCGCAGCTGGCGGGGTACGGCTAAAACTCAAAACTCATTGATCTCGGCGCGCTAGGCTGTAACCAATTTCAAAGACCATTAGCTTGGACAAAACGAAGATTAGAAGGTTGGGGGCAGGTGCGGCCTTCGGCCGCGCGCAGCTGGCAGGGCACGGTGGAATCAAAACCACTCATCTGGGCGCGTTAGGCTGTAACCATTGTCAAAAACCATTGGATTGGACAAAACGAAGGTTAGAAGGTTGGGGACAGGTGCGGCCATTGGCCGCGCGCAGCTGGCAGGGCACGGTGGACTCAAAACCATAGATCTGGACGCGATAGGCTGTAACCATTGTCAAAAACCATTGGATTGGCAAAATGAAGATTAGTGGGTCGGGGGTAGGTGTCGCCGCCCGCAGCTGGCGGGGCACGGCTGACTCACTACACATTGATCTCGGCGCGCAAGGCTGTAACCATTGTCAAAGACCATTCGATTGGACAAAACGAAGTTTAGAAGGTCGGGGATAGGTCTGGCCGCGCGCAGCTGCCAGGTCACGGCTGACTCAAAACATAATGATCTCGGCGCGCTAGGCTGTAACCGTTGACAAAGACCATTGGATTGGACAAAACGAAGTTTAGAAGGTAGGGGACAAGTGCGGCCTTTGGCCGCGCGCAGCTGGTAGGGCACGGTGGACTCAAAACCATAGATCTGGACGCGTTAGGCTGTAACCATTGTCAAAAACCATTGGATTGGACAAAACGAAGATTAGAAGTTCGGGGGTAGGTGTGGCCGCGCGCAGCTGGCAGGGCCCCGCTGACTCACTACACATTGATCTCGGCGCGCAAGGCTGTAACCATTGTCAAAGAATATTCGATTGGACAAAACGAAGATTAGAAGGTCGGGGGTAGGTGTGGCCGTGCGCAGCTGGCGGGGTACGGCTGACTCAAAACTCATTGATCTCGGCGCGCTAGGCTATAACCATTGTCAAAGACAATTGGATTAGACCATACAAAGGTTAGAAAGTCGGGGGGAAGTGCGGCCTTTGGCCACGGGCAGATGGCAGGGCACGGTGAACTCAAACCCTTTGATCTGGGCGCGTTAGGCTGTAACCATTGTCAAAAACCATTGGATTGGATAAAACGAAGATTAGAAGGTCGGGGGTAGGTGTGGCCGCGCGCAGCTGGAGGGGCACGGCTGACTTAAAACACATTGATCTCGGCGCGCTAGGCTGTAACCATAGTCAAAGACCATCGGATTGGACAAAATGAAGATTAGAAGGTCGGGGGTAGGTGTGGCCGCGCACAGCTGGCGGGGTACGACTGACTCAAAACTCATTGATCTTGGCACGCTAGGCTGTAACCATTGTCAAAGACCATTGGATTGGACAAAACAAAGAATATAAGGTCGGGGCAGGTGCGGCCTTCGGCCGCGCGCAGCTGCCAGGACACGGTGGACTCAAAACCAGTGATCTGGGCGCGTTAGGCTGTAACAATTGTCAAATACCATTGGATTGGACAAAACGAAGATTAGAAGATCGGGGGCAGGTGCGGCCTTTGTCCGCACGCAGCTGGCAGGGCCCGGGGGATTCAAAACGATTGATCTGGGCGCGTTAGGTTGTAACCATTGTCAAAAACCATTGGATTGGACAAAACGAAGATTAGAAGGTCGGGGGTAGCTGTGGCCACGCGCAGCTGGAGGAGAACGGCTGACTTAAGACACATTGATCTCGGCGTGCTAGGCTGAAACCATTGTCAAAGACCATTGGATTGGACAAAACGAAGATTAGAAGGTCGGGGGGAGGTGCGTTCTTTGGCCGCGCGCAGCTGGCCGGGCACGGTGGACTCAAAACCATTGATCTGGGCGCGTTAGGCTGTAACCATTGTCAGAAACCATGGGATTTGACAAAACGAAGATTAGAAGGTCGCGGTTAGGTGTGGCCGCGCGCAGCTGGCGGGGCACGGCTGACTCTAAACACATTGATCTCGGCGCGCTAGGCTGTAACCATTGTCAAAGGCCATTGGTTTGGACAAAACGAAGATTAGAAGGTCGGGGGTAGATGTGACCGCGCGCAGCTGGCGGGGAACGGCTGACTAAAAACTCATTGATCTCGGCGCGCTAGGCTTAAACCATTGTCAAAGACCATTGGATTGGACAAAACGAAGATTAGAAGATCGGGGGCAGGTGCGGCCTTTGTCCGCACGCAGCTGGCAGGGCCCGGTGGACTCAAAACGATTGATCTGGGCGCGTTAGGTTGTAACCATTGTCAAAAACCATTGGATTGGACAAAACGAAGATTAGAAGGTCGGGGGTAGCTGTGGCCACGCGCAGCTGGAGGAGAACGGCTGACTTAAAACACATTGATCTCGGCGCGCTAGGCTGAAACCATTGTCAAAAACCATTGGATTGGACAAAACCAAGATTAGAAGGTCGGGGGGAGGTGCGGCCTTTGGCCGCGCGCAGCTGGCCGGGCACGGTAGACTCAAAACCATTGATCTGGGCGCGTTAGGCTGTAACCATTGTCAGAAACCATGAAATTTGACAAAACGAAGATTAGAAGGTCGCGGTTAGGTGTGGCCGCGCGCAGCTGGCTGGGCACGGCTGACTCTAAACACATTGATCTCAGCGCGCTAGGCTGTAACCATTGTCAAAGACCATTGGATTGGACAAAACGAAGATTAGAAGGTCGGGGGTAGGTGAGGCCACGCGCAGCTGGCGGGGTACGGCTAAAACTCAAAACTCATTGATCTCGGTGCGCTAGGCTGTAACCATAGTCAAAAACCATTGGATTGGACAAAACGAAGTTTAGAAGGTAGGAGGTAGGTGTGGCCGCGCGCAGCTGGCGGGGAACGGCTGACTCGAAACACATTGCTCTCGGTGCGCTAGGCTGTAACCATTGTCAAAGACCATTGGATTGGACAAAACGAAGGTTAGAAAGTTGGGGACAGGTGCGGCCATTGGCCGCGCGCAGCTGGCAGGGCACGGTGGACTCAAAACTATAGATATGGACGCGATAGGCTGTAACCATTGTCAAAAACAATTGGATTGGACAAAATGATGATTAGAGGGTCGGGGGTAGGTGTGGCCACGCGCAGCTGGCGGGCCATGGCTGACTCACATCACATTGATCTCGGCGCGCAAGGCTGTAACCATTGTCAAAGACCACTCGATTGGACAAAACCAAGATTAGAAGGTCGGGGGTAGGTGTGGCTACGCGGAGCTGGCCGGGCACGGCTGACTAAAAACACATTGATGTCGGCGCGCCAGGCTGTAACCATTGTCAAAGACCATTGGATTGGACAAAACGAAGATTAGAAGGTCGGGGGTAGGTGAGGCCACGCGCAGCTGGCGGGGTACGGCTAAAACTCAAAACTCATTGATCTCGGCGCGCTAGGCTGTAACCATTGTCAAAGACCATTAGCTTGGACAAAACAAGATTAGAAGGTTGGGGGCAGGTGCGGCCTTTGGCCGCGCCCAGCTGGCAGGGCACGGCGGAATCAAAACCATTCATCTGGGCGCGTTAGGCTGTAACCATTGTCAAAAACCATTGGATTGGACAAAACGAAGTTTAGAAGGTCGGAGGTAGGTGAGGCCGCGCGCAGCTGGCGCGGTACGACTGACTCAAAACTCATTGATCTCGGCGCGCTAGGCTGTAACCATTGTCAAAGACCATTGGATTGGACAAAACGAAGGTTAGAAGGGGGGCAGTTGCGGCTCTTGGCCGCACGCAGCTGGCAGGGCACGGTGAACTCAAAACCATTGATCTGGGCGCGTTAGATTGTAACCATTGTCAAAAACCATTGGATTGGGCAAAACGAAGATTAGGAGGTCGGGATTAGATGTGGCCGCGCGCAGCTGGCGGGGAACGGCTGACTCAAATCTCATTGATCTCGGCGCGCTAGGCTGAAACCATTGTCAAAGACCATTGGATTGGACAAAACGAAGGTTAGAAGGTTGGGGACAAGTGCGGCCATTGGCCGCGCGCAGCTGGCAGGGCACGGTGGACTCAAAACCATAGATCTGGACACGATAGGCTCTAACCATAGTCAAAAACCATTGGATTGGACAAAATGAAGATTAGAGGGTTGGGGGTAGGTGTGGCCGCGCGCAGCTGGCGGGGCACTGCTGACTCACTACACATTGATCTCGGCGCGCAAGGCTGTAACCATTGTCAAAGACCATTCGATTGGACAAAACGAAGATTAGAAGGTCGGGGGTAGGTGTGGCCGTGCGCAGCTGGCAGGGTACGGCTGACTCAAAACTCATTGATCTCGGCGCGCTAGGCTGTAACCATTGTCAAAGACCATTACATTGGACAAAACGAAGATTAGAAGTTTGGGGGCAGGTGCGGCCTTCGGCCGCGCACAGCTGGCAGGGCAAGGTGGAATCAAAACCATTGATCTGGGCGCGTTAGGCTGTAACCATTGTCAAAAACCATTGGATTGGACAAAACGAAGATTAGAAGGTCGGGGTTAGGTCTGGCCGAGCGCAGCTGGCGGGTCACGGCTGACTCAAAACATAATGATCTCGGCGCGCTAGGCTGTAACCATTGACAAAGACCATTGGATTGGGCAAAACGAAGATTAGAAGGTCGGGGGTAGGTGTGGCCGCGCGCAGCTGGCAGGGCACGGCTGACTCACTACACATTGATCTCGGCGCGCAAGGCTGTAACCATTGTCAAAGAATATTCGATTGGACAAAACGAAGATTAGAAGGTCGGGGGTAGGTGTGGCCGTGCCCAGCTGGCGGGGTACGGCTGACTCAAAACTCATTGATCTCGGCGCGCTAGGCTGTAACCATTGTCAAAGACAATTGGATTAGACCATACGAAGGTTAGAAAGTCGGGGGGGGGGGGGTGCGGCCTTTGGCCACGGGCAGATGGCAGGGCACGGTGAACTCATACCCTTTGATCTGGGCGCGTTAGGCTGTAACCATTGTCAAGAACCATTGTATTGGATAAAACGAAGATTAGAAGGTCGGGGGTAGGTGCAGCCGCGCGCAGCTGGAGGTGCACGGCTGACTTAAAACACATTGATCTCGGCGCGCTAGGCTGTAACCATAGTCAAAGACCATAGGATTGGACAAAATGAAGATTAGAAGGTCGGGGGTAGGTGTGGCCGCGCACAGCTGGCGGGGTACGACTGACTCAAAACTCATTGATCTTGGCGCGCTAGGCTTTAACCATTGTCAAAGACCATTGGATTGGACAAAACAAAGAATAGAAGGTAGGGGCAGGTGCGGCCTTCGGCCGCGCGCAGCTGGCAGGACACGGTGGACTCAAAACCATTGATCTGGGCCCGTTAGGCTGTAACCATTGTCAAAGACAATTGGATTGGACAAAACGAAGATTAGAAGATCGGGGGCAGGTGCGGCCTTTGTCCGCACGCAGCTGGCAGGGCACGGTGGACTCAAAACGATTGATCTGGGCGCGTTAGGTTGTAACCATTGTCAAAAACCATTGGATTGGACAAAACGAAGATTAGAAGGTCGGGGGTAGCTGTGGCCACGCGCAGCTGGAGGAGAACGGCTGACTTAAAACACATTGATCTCGGCGCGCTAGGCTGAAACCATTGTCAAAGACCATTGGATTGGACAAAACGAAGATTAGAAGGTCGGGGGGAGTTGCGGCCTTTGGCCGCCCGCAGCTGGCAGGGCACGGTGGACTCAAAACCACTGATCTGGGCGCGTTAGGCTGTAACCATTGTCAAAAACCATGGGATTTGCCAAACGAAGATTAGAAGGTCGCGGTTAGGTGTGGCCGCGCGCAGCTGGCTGGGCACGGCTGACTCTAAACACATTGATCTCAGCGCGCTAGGCTGTAACCATTGTCAAAGACCATTGGATTGGACAAAACGAAGATTAGAAGGTCGGGGGGAGGTGCGGCCTTTGGCCGCGCGCAGCTGGCCGGGCACGGTAGACTCAAAACCATTGATCTGGGCGCGTTAGGCTGTAACCATTGTGAGAAACCATGAAATTTGACAAAACGAAGATTAGAAGGTCGCGGTTAGGTGTGGCCGCGCGCAGCTGGCGGGGCACGGCTGACTCTAAACACATTGATCTCGGCGCGCTAGGCTGTAACCATTGTCAAAGACCATTGGATTGGACAAAACGAAGATTAGAAGGTCGGGGGTAGGTGTGGCCGCGCGCAGCCTGCGGGGCACGGCTGACTCAAAACACATTGATCTCGGCGCGCCAGGCTGTAACCATTGTCAAAGACCATTGGATTGGACAAAACGAAGATTAGAAGGTCGGGGGTAGGTGAGGCCACGCGCAGCTGGCGGGGTACGGCTAAAACTCAAAACTCATTGATCTCGGCGCGCTAGGCTGTAACCATTGTCAAAGACCATTAGCTTGGACAAAACAAGATTAGAAGGTTGGGGGCAGGTGCGGCCTTTGGCCGCGCCCAGCTGTTAGGGCACGGCGGAATCAAAACCATTCATCTGGGCGCGTTAGGCTGTAACCATTGTCAAAAACCATTGGATTGGACAAAACGAAGTTTAGAAGGTCGGAGGTAGGTGAGGCCGCGCGCAGCTGGCGCGGTACGGCTGACTCAAAACTCATTGATCTCGGCGCGCTAGGCTGTAACCATTGTCAAAGACCATTGGATTGGACAAAACGAAGGTTAGAAGGGGGGCAGTTGCGGCTCTTGGCCGCACGCAGCTGGCAGGGCACGGTGAACTCAAAACCATTGATCTGGGCGCGTTAGATTGTAACCATTGTCAAAAACCATTGGATTGGGCAAAACGAAGATTAGGAGGTCGGGATTAGATGTGGCCGCGCGCAGCTGGCGGGGAACGGCTGACTCAAATCTCATTGATCTCGGCGCGCTAGGCTGAAACCATTGTCAAAGACCATTGGATTGGACAAAACGAAGGTTAGAAGGTTGGGGACAAGTGCGGCCATTGGCCGCGCGCAGCTGGCAGGGCACGGTGGACTCAAAACCATAGATCTGGACACGATAGGCTCTAACCATAGTCAAAAACCATTGGATTGGACAAAATGAAGATTAGAGGGTTGGGGGTAGGTGTGGCCGCGCGCAGCTGGCGGGGCACGGCTGACTCACTACACATTGATCTCGGCGCGCAAGGCTGTAACCATTGTCAAAGACCATTCGATTGGACAAAACGAAGATTAGAAGGTCGGGGGTAGGTGTGGCCGTGCGCAGCTGGCAGGGTACGGCTGACTCAAAACTCATTGATCTCGGCGCGCTAGGCTGTAACCATTGTCAAAGACCATTACATTGGACAAAACGAAGATTAGAAGTTTGGGGGCAGGTGCGGCCTTCGGCCGCGCACAGCTGGCAGGGCAAGGTGGAATCAAAACCATTGATCTGGGCGCGTTAGGCTGTAACCATTGTCAAAAACCATTGCATTGGACAAAACGAAGATTAGAAGGTCGGGGTTAGGTCTGGCCGAGCGCAGCTGGCGGGTCACGGCTGACTCAAAACATAATGATCTCGGCGCGCTAGGCTGTAACCATTGACAAAGACCATTGGATTGGGCAAAACGAAGATTAGAAGGTCGGGGGTAGGTGTGGCCGCGCGCAGCTGGCAGGGCACGGCTGACTCACTACACATTGATCTCGGCGCGCAAGGCTGTAACCATTGTCAAAGAATATTCGATTGGACAAAATGAAGATTAGAAGGTCGGGGGTAGGTGTGGCCGTGCCCAGCTGGCGGGGTACGGCTGACTCAAAACTCATTGATCTCGGCGCGCTAGGCTGTAACCATTGTCAAAGACAGTTGGATTAGACCGTACGAAGGTTAGAAAGTCGGGGGATGGTGCGGCCTTTGGCCACGGGCAGATGGCAGGGCACGGTGAACTCATACCCTTTGATCTGGGCGCGTTAGGCTGTAACCATTGTCAAGAACCATTGTATTGGATAAAACGAAGATTAGAAGGTCGGGGGTAGGTGCAGCCGCGCGCAGCTGGAGGTGCACGGCTGACTTAAAACACATTGATCTCGGCGCGCTAGGCTGTAACCATAGTCAAAGACCATAGGATTGGACAAAATGAAGATTAGAAGGTCGGGGGTAGGTGTGGCCGCGCACAGCTGGCGGGGTACGACTGACTCAAATCTCATTGATCTCGGCGCGCTAGGCTGAAACCATTGTCAAAGACCATTGGATTGGACAAAACGAAGGTTAGAAGGTTGGGGACAAGTGCGGCCATTGGCCGCGCGCAGCTGGCAGGGCACGGTGGACTCAAAACCACAGATCTGGACACGATAGGCTCTAACTATAGTCAAAAACCATTGGATTGGACAAAATGAAGATTAGAGGGTTGGGGGTAGGTGTGGCCGCGCGCAGCTGGCGGGGCACGGCTGACTCACTACACATTGATCTCGGCGCGCAAGGCTGTAACCATTGTCAAAGACCATTCGATTGGACAAAACGAAGATTAGAAGGTCGGGGGTAGGTGTGGCCGTGCGCAGCTGGCAGTGTACGGCTGACTCAAAACTCATTGATCTCGGCGCGCTAGGCTGTAACCATTGTCAAAGACCATTACATCGGACAAAACGAAGATTAGAAGGTTGGGGGCAGGTGCGGCCTTCGGTCGCGCACAGCTGGCAGGGCAAGGTGGAATCAAAACCATTGATCTGGGCGCGTTAGGCTGTAACCATTGTCAAAAACCATTGGATTGGACAAAACGAAGATTAGAAGGTCGGGGTTAGGTCTGGCCGAGCGCAGCTGGCGGGTCACGGCTGACTCAAAACATAATGATCTCGGCGCGCTAGGCTGTAACCATTGACAAAGACCATTGGATTGGGCAAAACGAAGATTAGAAGGTCGGGGGTAGGTGTGGCCGCGCGCAGCTGGCAGGGCACGGCTGACTCACTACACATTGATCTCGGCGCGCAAGGCTGTAACCATTGTCAAAGAATATTCGATTGGACAAAACGAAGATTAGAAGGTCGGTGGTAGGTGTGGCCGTGCCCAGCTGGTGGGGTACGGCTGACTCAAAACTCATTGATCTCGGCGCGCTAGGCTGTAACCATTGTCAAAGACAATTGGATTAGACCATACGAAGGTTAGAAAGTCGGGGGAAGGTGCGGCCTTTGGCCACGGGCAGATGGCAGGGCACGGTGAACTCATACCCTTTGATCTGGGCGCGTTAGGCTGTAACCATTGTCAAAAACCATTGTATTGGATAAAACGAAGATTAGAAGGTCGGGGGTAGGTGCGGCCGCGCGCAGCTGGAGGTGCACGGCTGACTTAAAACACATTGATCTCGGCGCGCTAGGCTGTAACCATAGTCAAAGACCATAGGATTGGACAAAATGAAGATTAGAAGGTCGGGGGTAGGTGTGGCCGCGCACAGCTGGCGGGGTACGACTGACTCAAAACTCATTGATCTTGGCGCGCTAGGCTGTAACCATTGTCAAAGACCATTGGATTGGACAAAACAAAGAATAGAAGGTAGGAGCAGGTGCGGCCTTCGGCCGCGCGCAGCTGGCAGGACACGGTGGACTCAAAACCATTGATCTGGGCGCGTTAGGCTGTAACCATTGTCAAAGACAATTGGATTGGACAAAACGAAGATTAGAAGATCGGGGGCAGGTGCGGCCTTTGTCCGCACGCAGCTGGCAGGGCACGGTGGACTCAAGACGATTGATCTGGGCGCGTTAGGTTGTAACCATTGTCAAAAACCATTGGATTGGACAAAACGAAGATTGGAAGGTCGGGGGTAACTGTGGCCACGCGCAGCTGGAGGAGAACGGCTGACTTAAAACACATTGATCTCGGCGCGCTAGGCTGAAACCATTGTCAAAGACCATTGGATTGGACAAAACGAAGATTAGAAGGTCGGGGGGAGTTGCGGCCTTTGGCCGCCCGCAGCTGGCAGGGCACGGTGGACTCAAAACCATTGATCTGGGCGCGTTAGTCTGTAACCATTGTCAAAAACCATGGGATTTGCCAAACGAAGATTAGAAGGTCGCGGTTAGGTGTGGCCGCGCGCAGCTGGCTGGGCACGGCTGACTCTAAACACATTGATCTCAGCGCGCTAGGCTGTAACCATTGTCAAAGACCATTGGATTGGACAAAACGAAGATTAGAAGGTCGGGGTTAGGTGAGGCCACGCGCAGCTGGCGGGGTACGGCTAAAACTGAAAACTCATTGATCTCGGCGCGCTAGGCTGTAACCATTGTCAAAGACCATTAGCTTGGACAAAACGAAGATGAGAAGGTCGGGGGTAGGTGTGGCCGTGCGCAGCTGGCGGGACACGGCTGACTAAAACCACATTGATCTCGGCGCGCCAGGCTGTAACCATTTTCAAAGACCATTGGATTGGACAAAACGAAGATTAGAAGGTCGGGGGTAGGTGAGGCCACGCGCAGCTGGCGGGGTACGGCTAAAACTCAAAACTCATTGATCTCGGTGCGCTAGGCTGTAACCATAGTCAAAAACCATTGGATTGGACAAAACGAAGTTTAGAAGGTAGGAGGTAGGTGTGGCCGCGCGCAGCTGGCGGGGAACGGCTGACTCGAAACACATTGCTCTCGGTGCGCTAGGCTGTAACCATTGTCAAAGACCATTGGATTGGACAAAACGAAGGTTAGAAAGTTGGGGACAGGTGCGGCCATTGGCCGCGCGCAGCTGGCAGGGCACGGTGGACTCAAAACTATAGATATGGACGCGATAGGCTGTAACCATTGTCAAAAACAATTGGATTGGACAAAATGATGATTAGAGGGTCGGGGGTAGGTGTGGCCACGCGCAGCTGGCGGGCCATGGCTGACTCACATCACATTGATCTCGGCGCGCAAGGCTGTAACCATTGTCAAAGACCACTCGATTGGACAAAACCAAGATTAGAAGGTCGGGGGTAGGTGTGGCTACGCGGAGCTGGCCGGGCACGGCTGACTAAAAACACATTGATGTCGGCGCGCCAGGCTGTAACCATTGTCAAAGACCATTGGATTGGACACAACGAATATTAGAGGGTCGGGGGTAGGTGAGGCCGCGCGCAGCTGTCTGAGTACGGTTGACTCAAAACTCATTGATCTCAGCGCGCTAGGCTGTAACCATTGTCAAAGACCATTAGATTGGACAAAACGAAGATTAGAAGGTTGGGGGCAGGTGCGGCCTTTGGCCGCGCACAGCTGGCAGGGCACGGTGGAATCAAAATCATTGAATTGGGCGCGTAAGGCTGTAACCATTGTCAAAAGCCATTGGATTGGACAAAACGTAGATTTGAAGGTCGGGGGTAGGTCTGGCCGCGCGCAGCTGGCGGGTCACGGCTGACTCAAAACACAATGATCTCGGCGCGCTAGGCTGTAACCATTGTCAAAGACCATTGGATTGGACAAAACGAAGTTTAGAAGGTAGGGGACAGGTGCGGCTTTGGCCGCGCGCAGCTGGCAGGCACGGTGGACTCAAAACCATAGATCTGGACGCGTTAGGCTGTAACCATTGTCAAAAACCATTGGGTTGGACAAAACGAAGATTATAAGGTCGGGGGTAGGTGTGGCCGCGCGCAGCTGGCAGGGCACGCCTGACTCACTACACATTAATCTCGGCGCGCAAGGCTGTAACCATTGTCAAAGTCTATTCGATTGGACAAAAAGAAGATTAGGAGGTCGGGGGTAGGTGTGACCGTGCGCAGCTGGCGGGGTACGGCTGACTCAAAACTCATTGATCTCGGCGCGCTAGGCTGTAACCATTGTCAAAGACCATTGGATTGGACAATACGAAGGTTAGAAAGTCGGAGGGAGGTGCGGCCTTTGGCCACGGGCAGCTGGCAGGGCACGGTGGACTCAAAACCATTGATCTGGGTGCGTTAGGCTGTAATCATAGTCAAAAACCGTTGGATTGGGCAAAACGAAGATTTGAAGGTCGGGGGTAGGTGTGGCTACGCGCAGCTGGCGGGGCACGGCTGACTCAAAACACATTGATGTCGGCGCGCCAGGCTGTAACCATTGTCAAAGACCATTGGATTGGACAAAACGAAGATTAGAAGGTCGGGGGTAGGTGAGGCCGCGCGCAGCTGGCTGGGTACGACTGACTCAAAACTCATTGATCTCGGCGCGCTAGGCTGTAACCATTGTCAAAGACCATTAGATTGGACAAAACGAAGATTAGAAGGTTGGGGGGAGGTGCGGCCTTTGGCCGCGCACAGCTGGCAGGGCACGGTGGACTCAAAACGATTGATCTGGGCGCGTTAGGTTGTAAACATTGTCAAAAACCATTGAATTGGACAAAACGAAGATTAGAAGGTCGGGGGTAGGTGAGGCCGCGCGCAGCTGGCAGGACACGGTGGACTCAAAACCATTGATCTGGGCGCGTTAGGCTGTAACCATTGTCAAAGACCATTGGATTGGACAAAACGAAGTTAAGAAGGTCGGGGGCAGGTGGGGCCTTTATCCTCACGCAGCTGGCAGGGCACGGTGGACTCAAAACGATTGATCTGGGCGCGTTAGGTTGTAACCATTGTCAAAAACCATTGGATTGGACAAAACGAAGATTAGAAGGTCGGGGTTAGCTGTGGCCGCGCGCAGCTGGTGGAGAACGGCTGACTTAAAACACATTGATCTCGGCGCGCTAGGCTGAAACCATTGTCAAAGACCATTGGAATGGACAAAACGTAGATTAGAAGTTCAGGGGGGGTTGCGACCTTTGGCCGCGCGCAGCTGGCAGGGCACGGTGGACACAAAACCATTGATCTGGGCGCGTTAGGCTGTAACTATTGTCCAAAACCATGGGATTAGACAAAGCGAAGATTAGAAGGTCGGGGTTAGGTGTGGCCGCGCGCAGCTGGCGGGGCACGGCTGACTCTAAACACATTGATCTCGGCGCGCTAGGCTGTAAACATTGTCAAAGACCATTGGATTGGACAAAACGAAGATTAGAAGGTCGGGGGTAGAAGTGGCCGCGCGCAGCTGGCGGGGAACGGCTGACTCAAAACTCATTGATCTCGGCGCGCTAGGCTGAAACCATTGTCAATGACCATTGGATTGGACAAAACGAAGATTAGAAGGTCGGGGGTAGGTGTGGCCGCGCGCAGCTGGCGGGACACGGCTGACTCAAAACACATTGATCTCGGCGCGCCAGGCTGTAACCATTGTCAAAGACCATTGGATTGAACAAAACGAAGATTAGAAGGTCGGGGTAGGTGAGGCCACGCGCAGCTGGCGGGGTACGGCTAAAACTCAAAACTCATTGATCTCGGCGCGCTAGGCTGTAACCAATTTCAAAGACCATTAGCTTGGACAAAACGAAGATTAGAAGGTTGGGGGCAGGTGCGGCCTTCGGCCGCGCGCAGCTGGCAGGGCACGGTGGAATCAAAACCACTCATCTGGGCGCGTTAGGCTGTAACCATTGTCAAAAACCATTGGATTGGACAAAACGAAGGTTAGAAGGTTGGGGACAGGTGCGGCCATTGGCCGCGCGCAGCTGGCAGGGCACGGTGGACTCAAAACCATAGATCTGGACGCGATAGGCTGTAACCATTGTCAAAAACCATTGGATTGGCAAAATGAAGATTAGTGGGTCGGGGGTAGGTGTCGCCGCCCGCAGCTGGCGGGGCACGGCTGACTCACTACACATTGATCTCGGCGCGCAAGGCTGTAACCATTGTCAAAGACCATTCGATTGGACAAAACGAAGTTTAGAAGGTCGGGGATAGGTCTGGCCGCGCGCAGCTGCCAGGTCACGGCTGACTCAAAACATAATGATCTCGGCGCGCTAGGCTGTAACCGTTGACAAAGACCATTGGATTGGACAAAACGAAGTTTAGAAGGTAGGGGACAAGTGCGGCCTTTGGCCGCGCGCAGCTGGTAGGGCACGGTGGACTCAAAACCATAGATCTGGACGCGTTAGGCTGTAACCATTGTCAAAAACCATTGGATTGGACAAAACGAAGATTAGAAGTTCGGGGGTAGGTGTGGCCGCGCGCAGCTGGCAGGGCCCCGCTGACTCACTACACATTGATCTCGGCGCGCAAGGCTGTAACCATTGTCAAAGAATATTCGATTGGACAAAACGAAGATTAGAAGGTCGGGGGTAGGTGTGGCCGTGCGCAGCTGGCGGGGTACGGCTGACTCAAAACTCATTGATCTCGGCGCGCTAGGCTATAACCATTGTCAAAGACAATTGGATTAGACCATACAAAGGTTAGAAAGTCGGGGGGAAGTGCGGCCTTTGGCCACGGGCAGATGGCAGGGCACGGTGAACTCAAACCCTTTGATCTGGGCGCGTTAGGCTGTAACCATTGTCAAAAACCATTGGATTGGATAAAACGAAGATTAGAAGGTCGGGGGTAGGTGTGGCCGCGCGCAGCTGGAGGGGCACGGCTGACTTAAAACACATTGATCTCGGCGCGCTAGGCTGTAACCATAGTCAAAGACCATCGGATTGGACAAAATGAAGATTAGAAGGTCGGGGGTAGGTGTGGCCGCGCACAGCTGGCGGGGTACGACTGACTCAAAACTCATTGATCTTGGCACGCTAGGCTGTAACCATTGTCAAAGACCATTGGATTGGACAAAACAAAGAATATAAGGTCGGGGCAGGTGCGGCCTTCGGCCGCGCGCAGCTGCCAGGACACGGTGGACTCAAAACCAGTGATCTGGGCGCGTTAGGCTGTAACAATTGTCAAAGACCATTGGATTGGACAAAACGAAGATTAGAAGATCGGGGGCAGGTGCGGCCTTTGTCCGCACGCAGCTGGCAGGGCCCGGGGGATTCAAAACGATTGATCTGGGCGCGTTAGGTTGTAACCATTGTCAAAAACCATTGGATTGGACAAAACGAAGATTAGAAGGTCGGGGGTAGCTGTGGCCACGCGCAGCTGGAGGAGAACGGCTGACTTAAGACACATTGATCTCGGCGTGCTAGGCTGAAACCATTGTCAAAGACCATTGGATTGGACAAAACGAAGATTAGAAGGTCGGGGGGAGGTGCGTTCTTTGGCCGCGCGCAGCTGGCCGGGCACGGTGGACTCAAAACCATTGATCTGGGCGCGTTAGGCTGTAACCATTGTCAGAAACCATGGGATTTGACAAAACGAAGATTAGAAGGTCGCGGTTAGGTGTGGCCGCGCGCAGCTGGCGGGGCACGGCTGACTCTAAACACATTGATCTCGGCGCGCTAGGCTGTAACCATTGTCAAAGGCCATTGGTTTGGACAAAACGAAGATTAGAAGGTCGGGGGTAGATGTGACCGCGCGCAGCTGGCGGGGAACGGCTGACTAAAAACTCATTGATCTCGGCGCGCTAGGCTTAAACCATTGTCAAAGACCATTGGATTGGACAAAACGAAGATTAGAAGATCGGGGGCAGGTGCGGCCTTTGTCCGCACGCAGCTGGCAGGGCCCGGTGGACTCAAAACGATTGATCTGGGCGCGTTAGGTTGTAACCATTGTCAAAAACCATTGGATTGGACAAAACGAAGATTAGAAGGTCGGGGGTAGCTGTGGCCACGCGCAGCTGGAGGAGAACGGCTGACTTAAAACACATTGATCTCGGCGCGCTAGGCTGAAACCATTGTCAAAAACCATTGGATTGGACAAAACCAAGATTAGAAGGTCGGGGGGAGGTGCGGCCTTTGGCCGCGCGCAGCTGGCCGGGCACGGTAGACTCAAAACCATTGATCTGGGCGCGTTAGGCTGTAACCATTGTCAGAAACCATGAAATTTGACAAAACGAAGATTAGAAGGTCGCGGTTAGGTGTGGCCGCGCGCAGCTGGCGGGGCACGGCTGACTCTAAACACATTGATCTCGGCGCGCTAGGCTGTAACCATTGTCAAAGACCATTGGATTGGACAAAACGAAGATTAGAAGGTCGGGGGTAAGTGTGGCCGCGCGCAGCCTGCGGGGCACGGCTGACTCAAAACACATTGATCTCGGCGCGCCAGGCTGTAACCATTGTCAAAGACCATTGGATTGGACAAAACGAAGATTAGAAGGTCGGGGGTAGGTGAGGCCACGCGCAGCTGGCGGGGTACGGCTAAAACTCAAAACTCATTGATCTCGGCGCGCTAGGCTGTAACCATTGTCAAAGACCATTAGCTTGGACAAAACAAGATTAGAAGGTTGGGGGCAGGTGCGGCCTTTGGCCGCGCCCAGCTGGCAGGGCACGGCGGAATCAAAACCATTCATCTGGGCGCGTTAGGCTGTAACCATTGTCAAAAACCATTGGATTGGACAAAACGAAGTTTAGAAGGTCGGAGGTAGGTGAGGCCGCGCGCAGCTGGCGCGGTACGGCTGACTCAAAACTCATTGATCTCGGCGCGCTAGGCTGTAACCATTGTCAAAGACCATTGGATTGGACAAAACGAAGGTTAGAAGGGGGGCAGTTGCGGCTCTTGGCCGCACGCAGCTGGCAGGGCACGGTGAACTCAAAACCATTGATCTGGGCGCGTTAGATTGTAACCATTGTCAAAAACCATTGGATTGGGCAAAACGAAGATTAGGAGGTCGGGATTAGATGTGGCCGCGCGCAGCTGGCGGGGAACGGCTGACTCAAATCTCATTGATCTCGGCGCGCTAGGCTGAAACCATTGTCAAAGACCATTGGATTGGACAAAACGAAGGTTAGAAGGTTGGGGACAAGTGCGGCCATTGGCCGCGCGCAGCTGGCAGGGCACGGTGGACTCAAAACCATAGATCTGGACACGATAGGCTCTAACCATAGTCAAAAACCATTGGATTGGACAAAATGAAGATTAGAGGGTTGGGGGTAGGTGTGGCCGCGCGCAGCTGGCGGGGCACTGCTGACTCACTACACATTGATCTCGGCGCGCAAGGCTGTAACCATTGTCAAAGACCATTCGATTGGACAAAACGAAGATTAGAAGGTCGGGGGTAGGTGTGGCCGTGCGCAGCTGGCAGGGTACGGCTGACTCAAAACTCATTGATCTCGGCGCGCTAGGCTGTAACCATTGTCAAAGACCATTACATTGGACAAAACGAAGATTAGAAGTTTGGGGGCAGGTGCGGCCTTCGGCCGCGCACAGCTGGCAGGGCAAGGTGGAATCAAAACCATTGATCTGGGCGCGTTAGGCTGTAACCATTGTCAAAAACCATTGGATTGGACAAAACGAAGATTAGAAGGTCGGGGTTAGGTCTGGCCGAGCGCAGCTGGCGGGTCACGGCTGACTCAAAACATAATGATCTCGGCGCGCTAGGCTGTAACCATTGACAAAGACCATTGGATTGGGCAAAACGAAGATTAGAAGGTCGGGGGTAGGTGTGGCCGCGCGCAGCTGGCAGGGCACGGCTGACTCACTACACATTGATCTCGGCGCGCAAGGCTGTAACCATTGTCAAAGAATATTCGATTGGACAAAACGAAGATTAGAAGGTCGGGGGTAGGTGTGGCCGTGCCCAGCTGGCGGGGTACGGCTGACTCAAAACTCATTGATCTCGGCGCGCTAGGCTGTAACCATTGTCAAAGACAATTGGATTAGACCATACGAAGGTTAGAAAGTCGGGGGGGGGGTGCGGCCTTTGGCCACGGGCAGATGGCAGGGCACGGTGAACTCATACCCTTTGATCTGGGCGCGTTAGGCTGTAACCATTGTCAAGAACCATTGTATTGGATAAAACGAAGATTAGAAGGTCGGGGGTAGGTGCAGCCGCGCGCAGCTGGAGGTGCACGGCTGACTTAAAACACATTGATCTCGGCGCGCTAGGCTGTAACCATAGTCAAAGACCATAGGATTGGACAAAATGAAGATTAGAAGGTCGGGGGTAGGTGTGGCCGCGCACAGCTGGCGGGGTACGACTGACTCAAAACTCATTGATCTTGGCGCGCTAGGCTTTAACCATTGTCAAAGACCATTGGATTGGACAAAACAAAGAATAGAAGGTAGGGGCAGGTGCGGCCTTCGGCCGCGCGCAGCTGGCAGGACACGGTGGACTCAAAACCATTGATCTGGGCCCGTTAGGCTGTAACCATTGTCAAAGACAATTGGATTGGACAAAACGAAGATTAGAAGATCGGGGGCAGGTGCGGCCTTTGTCCGCACGCAGCTGGCAGGGCACGGTGGACTCAAAACGATTGATCTGGGCGCGTTAGGTTGTAACCATTGTCAAAAACCATTGGATTGGACAAAACGAAGATTAGAAGGTCGGGGGTAGCTGTGGCCACGCGCAGCTGGAGGAGAACGGCTGACTTAAAACACATTGATCTCGGCGCGCTAGGCTGAAACCATTGTCAAAGACCATTGGATTGGACAAAACGAAGATTAGAAGGTCGGGGGGAGTTGCGGCCTTTGGCCGCCCGCAGCTGGCAGGGCACGGTGGACTCAAAACCACTGATCTGGGCGCGTTAGGCTGTAACCATTGTCAAAAACCATGGGATTTGCCAAACGAAGATTAGAAGGTCGCGGTTAGGTGTGGCCGCGCGCAGCTGGCTGGGCACGGCTGACTCTAAACACATTGATCTCAGCGCGCTAGGCTGTAACCATTGTCAAAGACCATTGGATTGGACAAAACGAAGATTAGAAGGTCGGGGGGAGGTGCGGCCTTTGGCCGCGCGCAGCTGGCCGGGCACGGTAGACTCAAAACCATTGATCTGGGCGCGTTAGGCTGTAACCATTGTGAGAAACCATGAAATTTGACAAAACGAAGATTAGAAGGTCGCGGTTAGGTGTGGCCGCGCGCAGCTGGCGGGGCACGGCTGACTCTAAACACATTGATCTCGGCGCGCTAGGCTGTAACCATTGTCAAAGACCATTGGATTGGACAAAACGAAGATTAGAAGGTCGGGGGTAGGTGTGGCCGCGCGCAGCCTGCGGGGCACGGCTGACTCAAAACACATTGATCTCGGCGCGCCAGGCTGTAACCATTGTCAAAGACCATTGGATTGGACAAAACGAAGATTAGAAGGTCGGGGGTAGGTGAGGCCACGCGCAGCTGGCGGGGTACGGCTAAAACTCAAAACTCATTGATCTCGGCGCGCTAGGCTGTAACCATTGTCAAAGACCATTAGCTTGGACAAAACAAGATTAGAAGGTTGGGGGCAGGTGCGGCCTTTGGCCGCGCCCAGCTGTTAGGGCACGGCGGAATCAAAACCATTCATCTGGGCGCGTTAGGCTGTAACCATTGTCAAAAACCATTGGATTGGACAAAACGAAGTTTAGAAGGTCGGAGGTAGGTGAGGCCGCGCGCAGCTGGCGCGGTACGGCTGACTCAAAACTCATTGATCTCGGCGCGCTAGGCTGTAACCATTGTCAAAGACCATTGGATTGGACAAAACGAAGGTTAGAAGGGGGGCAGTTGCGGCTCTTGGCCGCACGCAGCTGGCAGGGCACGGTGAACTCAAAACCATTGATCTGGGCGCGTTAGATTGTAACCATTGTCAAAAACCATTGGATTGGGCAAAACGAAGATTAGGAGGAAGGGATTAGATGTGGCCGCGCGCAGCTGGCGGGGAACGGCTGACTCAAATCTCATTGATCTCGGCGCGCTAGGCTGAAACCATTGTCAAAGACCATTGGATTGGACAAAACGAAGGTTAGAAGGTTGGGGACAAGTGCGGCCATTGGCCGCGCGCAGCTGGCAGGGCACGGTGGACTCAAAACCATAGATCTGGACACGATAGGCTCTAACCATAGTCAAAAACCATTGGATTGGACAAAATGAAGATTAGAGGGTTGGGGGTAGGTGTGGCCGCGCGCAGCTGGCGGGGCACGGCTGACTCACTACACATTGATCTCGGCGCGCAAGGCTGTAACCATTGTCAAAGACCATTCGATTGGACAAAACGAAGATTAGAAGGTCGGGGGTAGGTGTGGCCGTGCGCAGCTGGCAGGGTACGGCTGACTCAAAACTCATTGATCTCGGCGCGCTAGGCTGTAACCATTGTCAAAGACCATTACATTGGACAAAACGAAGATTAGAAGTTTGGGGGCAGGTGCGGCCTTCGGCCGCGCACAGCTGGCAGGGCAAGGTGGAATCAAAACCATTGATCTGGGCGCGTTAGGCTGTAACCATTGTCAAAAACCATTGCATTGGACAAAACGAAGATTAGAAGGTCGGGGTTAGGTCTGGCCGAGCGCAGCTGGCGGGTCACGGCTGACTCAAAACATAATGATCTCGGCGCGCTAGGCTGTAACCATTGACAAAGACCATTGGATTGGGCAAAACGAAGATTAGAAGGTCGGGGGTAGGTGTGGCCGCGCGCAGCTGGCAGGGCACGGCTGACTCACTACACATTGATCTCGGCGCGCAAGGCTGTAACCATTGTCAAAGAATATTCGATTGGACAAAATGAAGATTAGAAGGTCGGGGGTAGGTGTGGCCGTGCCCAGCTGGCGGGGTACGGCTGACTCAAAACTCATTGATCTCGGCGCGCTAGGCTGTAACCATTGTCAAAGACAATTGGATTAGACCATACGAAGGTTAGAAAGTCGGGGGATGGTGCGGCCTTTGGCCACGGGCAGATGGCAGGGCACGGTGAACTCATACCCTTTGATCTGGGCGCGTTAGGCTGTAACCATTGTCAAGAACCATTGTATTGGATAAAACGAAGATTAGAAGGTCGGGGGTAGGTGCAGCCGCGCGCAGCTGGAGGTGCACGGCTGACTTAAAACACATTGATCTCGGCGCGCTAGGCTGTAACCATAGTCAAAGACCATAGGATTGGACAAAATGAAGATTAGAAGGTCGGGGGTAGGTGTGGCCGCGCACAGCTGGCGGGGTACGACTGACTCAAAACTCATTGATCTTGGCGCGCTAGGCTTTAACCATTGTCAAAGACCATTGGATTGGACAAAACAAAGAATAGAAGGTAGGGGCAGGTGCGGCCTTCGGCCGCGCGCAGCTGGCAGGACACGGTGGACTCAAAACCATTGATCTGGGCGCGTTAGGCTGTAACCATTGTCAAAGACAATTGGATTGGACAAAACGAAGATTAGAAGATCGGGGGCAGGTGCGGCCTTTGTCCGCACGCAGCTGGCAGGGCACGGTGGACTCAAAACGATTGATCTGGGCGCGTTAGGTTGTAACCATTGTCAAAAACCATTGGATTGGACAAAACGAAGATTAGAAGGTCGGGGGTAGCTGTGGCCACGCGCAGCTGGAGGAGAACGGCTGACTTAAAACACATTGATCTCGGCGCGCTAGGCTGAAACCATTGTCAAAGACCATTGGATTGGACAAAACGAAGATTAGAAGGTCGGGGGGAGTTGCGGCCTTTGGCCGCCCGCAGCTGGCAGGGCACGGTGGACTCAAAACCACTGATCTGGGCGCGTTAGGCTGTAACCATTGTCAAAAACCATGGGATTTGCCAAACGAAGATTAGAAGGTCGCGGTTAGGTGTGGCCGCGCGCAGCTGGCTGGGCACGGCTGACTCTAAACACATTGATCTCAGCGCGCTAGGCTGTAACCATTGTCAAAGACCATTGGATTGGACAAAACGAAGATTAGAAGGTCGGGGGTAAATGTGGCCACGCGCAGCTGGCGGGGAACGGCTGACTCAAAACTCATTGATCTCGGCGCGCTAGGCTGAATCCATTGTCAAAGACCATTGGATTGGACAAAACGAAGATTAGAAGGTCGGGGGTAGGTGTGGCCGCCCGCAGCTGGCGGGGCACGGCTGACTCAAAACACATTGATCTCGGCGCGCCAGGCTGTAACCATTGTCAAAGACCATTGGATTGGACAAAACGAAGATTAGAAGGTCGGGGGTAGGTGAGGCCACGCGCAGCTGGCGGGGTACGGCTAAAACTCAAAACTCATTGATCTCGGCGCGCTAGGCTGTAACCATTGTCAAAGACCATTAGCTTGGACAAAACGAAGATGAGAAGATCGGGGGTAGGTGTGGCCGCGCGCAGCTGGCGGGGCACGGCTGACTAAAACCACATTGATCTCGGCGCGCCAGGCTGTAAACATTTTCAAAGACCATTGGATTGGACAAAACGAAGATTAGAAGGTCGGGGGTAGGTGAGGCCACGCGCAGCTGGCGGGGTACGGCTAAAACTCAAAACTCATTGATCTCGGTGCGCTAGGCTGTAACCATAGTCAAAAACCATTGGATTGGACAAAACGAAGTTTAGAAGGTAGGAGGTAGGTGTGGCCGCGCGCAGCTGGCGGGGAACGGCTGACTCGAAACACATTGATCTCGGTGCGCTAGGCTGTAACCATTGTCAAAGACCATTGGATTGGACAAAACGAAGGTTAGAAAGTTGGGGACAGGTGCGGCCATTTGCCGCGCGCAGCTGGCAGGGCACGGTGGACTCAAAACCATAGATCTGGACGCGATAGGCTGTAACCATTGTCAAAAACAATTGGATTGGACAAAATGATGATTAGAGGGTCGGGGGTAGGTGTGGCCACGCGCAGCTGGCGGGCCATGGCTGACTCACATCACATTGATCTCGGCGCGCAAGGCTGTAACCATTGTCAAAGACCATTCGATTGGACAAAACGAAGATTAGAAGGTCGGGGGTAGGTGTGGCTACGCGGAGCTGGCCGGGCACGGCTGACTAAAAACACATTGATGTCGGCGCGCCAGGCTGTAACCATTGTCAAAGACCATTGGATTGGACACAACGAAGATTAGAGGGTCGGGGTAGGTGAGGCCGCGCGCAGCTGTCTGAGTACGGTTGACTCAAAACTCATTGATCTCAGCGCGCTAGGCTGTAACCATTGCCAAAGACCATTAGATTGGACAAAACGAAGATTAGAAGGTTGGGGGCAGGTGCGGCCTTTGGCCGCGCACAGCTGGCAGGGCACGGTGGAATCAAAATCATTGAATTGGGCGCGTAAGGCTGTAACCATTGTCAAAAGCCATTGGATTGGACAAAACGTAGATTAGAAGGTCGGGGGTAGGTGTGGCCGCGCGCAGCTGGCAGGGCACGCCTGACTCACTACACATTAATCTCGGCGCGCAAGGCTGTAACCATTGTCAAAGTCTATTCGATTGGACAAAAAGAAGATTAGGAGGTCGGGGGTAGGTGTGACCGTGCGCAGCTGGCGGGGTACGGCTGACTCAAAACTCATTGATCTCGGCGCGCTAGGCTGTAACCATTGTCAAAGACAATTGGATTAGACCATACGAAGGTTAGAAAGTCGGGGGGAGGTGCGGCCTTTGGCCACGGGCAGATGGCAGGGCACAGTGGACTCAAACCCTTTGATCTGGGCGCTTTAGGCTGTAACCATTGTCAAAAACCATTGGATTGGATAAAACGAAGATTAGAAGGTCGGGTGTCGGTGTGGCCGCGCGCAGCTGGAGGGGCACGGCTGACTTAAAACACATTGATCTCGGCGCGCTAGACTGTAACCATAGTCAAAGACCATTGGATTGGACAAAATGAAGATTAGAAGGTCGGGGGTAGGTGTGGCCGCGCACAGCTGGCGTGGTACGACTGACTCAAAACTCATTGATCTTGGCGCGCTGGCCTCTAACCATTGCCAAAGACCATTGGATTGGACAAAACAAAGAATAAAAGGTCGAGGCAGGTGCGGCCTTCGGCCGCGCGCAGCTGGCAGGACACGGTGGACTCAAAACCATTGATCAGGGCGCGTTATGCTGTAACCATTGTCAAAGACCATTGGATTGGACAATACGAAGTTTAGAAGGTCGGGGGCAGGTGCGGCCTTTGTCCGCACGCAGCTGGCAGGGCACGGTGGACTCAAAACGATTGATCTGGGCGCGTTAGGTTGTAACCATTGTCAAAAACCATTGGATTGGACAAAACGAAGATTAGAAGGTCGGGGGTAGCTGTGGCCGCGCGCAGCTGGCGGAGAACGGCTGACTTAAAACACATTGATCTCGGCGCGCTAGGCCGAAGCCATTGTCAAAGACCATTGGATTGGACAAAACGAAGATTAGAAGTTCGGGCGGAGGTGCGGCCTTTGGCCGCGCACAGCTGGCAGGGCACGGTGGAATCAAAACCATTGATCTGGGCGCGTTAGGCTGTAACCATTGTCAAAAACCATTGGATTGGACAAAACGAAGATTAGAAGGTCGGGGGTAGGTCTGGCCGCGCGCAGCTGGCGGGTCAGGGCTGACTCAAAACACAATGATCTCGGCGCGCTAGGCTGTAACCATTGTCAACGTCCATTGGATTGGACAAAACGAAGGTTAGAATGTAGGGGACAGGTGCGGCCTTTGGCCGCGCGCTGCTGGCAGGGCACGGTGGACTCAAAACCATAGATCTGGACGCGTTAGGCTGTAACCATTGTCAAAAACCATAGGATTGGACAAAACGAAGATTAGAAGGTCGGGGGTAGGTGTGGCCGCGCGCAGCTGGCGGGGTACGGCTGACTCAAAACTCATTGATCTCGGCGCGCTAGGCTGTAACCATTGTCAAAGGCCATTGGATTGGTCCATACGAAGGTTAAAAACTCGGGGGGAGGTGCGGCCTTTGGCCACGGGCAGATGGCAGGGCACGGTGGACTCAAAACCATTGATCTGGGCGCGTAAGGCTGTAATCATAGTCAAAGACCATTGGATTGGACAAAACGAAGATTAGAAGGTCGGGGGTAGATGTGGCCGAGCGCAGCTGGCGGGGAACGGCTGACTCAAAACTCATTGATCTCGGCGCGCTAGGCTGAAACAATTGTCATAGACCATTGGATTGGACAAAACGAAGGTTAGAATGTTGGGGACAGGTGCGGCCATTGGCCGCGCGCAGCTGGCAGGGCACGGTGGACTCAAAACCATAGATCTGGACGCGATAGGCTGTAACCATTGTCAAAAACCATTGGATTGGACAAAATGAAGATTAGATGGTCGGGTGTAGGTGTGGCCGCGCGCAGCTGGCGGGACACGGCTGACTCAAAACACATTGATCTCGGCGCGCCAGGCTGTAACCATTGTCAAAGACCATTGGATTGAACAAAACGAAGATTAGAAGGTCGGGGTAGGTGAGGCCACGCGCAGCTGGCGGGGTACGGCTAAAACTCAAAACTCATTGACCTCGGCGCGCTAGGCTGTAACCATTGTCAAAGACCATTAGCTGGGACAAAACGAAGATTAGAAGGTTGGGGGCAGGTGCGGCCTTCGGCCGCGCGCAGCTGGCAGGGCACGGTGGAATCAAAACCACTCATCTGGGCGCGTTAGGCTGTAACCATTGTCAAAAACCATTGGATTGGACAAAACGAAGATTGGAAGGTCAGAGGTAGGTGTGGCCGCGCGCAGCTGGCGGGGAACGGCTGACTCGAAACACATTGATCTCGGCGCGCTAGGCTGTAACCATTGTCAAATACCAATGGATTGGACAAAACGAAGGTTAGAAGGTTGGGGACAGGTGCGGCCATTGGCCGCGCGCAGCTGGCAGGGCACGGTGGACTCAAAACCATAGATCTGGACGCGATAGGCTGTAACCATTGTCAAAAACCATTGGATTGGCAAAATGAAGATTAGTGGGTCGGGGGTAGGTGTCGCCGCCCGCAGCTGGCGGGGCACGGCTGACTCACTACACATTGATCTCGGCGCGCAAGGCTGTAACCATTGTCAAAGACCATTCGATTGGACAAAACGAAGTTTAGAAGGTCTGGGATAGGTCTGGCCGCGCGCAGCTGCCGGGTCACGGCTGACTCAAAACATAATGTTCTCGGCGCGCTAGGCTGTAACCGTTGACAAAGACCATTGGATTGGACAAAACGAAGTTTAGAATGTAGGGGACAAGTGCGGCCTTTGGCCGCGCGCAGCTGGCAGGGCACGGTGGACTCAAAACCATAGATCTGGACGCGTTAGGCTGTAACCATTGTCAAAAACCATTGGATTGGACAAAACGAAGATTAGAAGTTCGGGGGTAGGTGTGGCCGCGCGCAGCTGGCAGGGCCCCGCTGACTCACTACACCTTGATCTCGGCGCCCAAGGCTGTAACCATTGTCAAAGAATATTCGATTGGACAAAACGAAGATTAGAAGGTCGGGGGTAGGTGTGGCCGTGCGCAGCTGGCGGGGTACGGCTGACTCAAAACTCATTGATCTCGGCGCGCTAGGCTATAACCATTGTCAAAGACAATTGAATTAGACCATACAAAGGTTAGAAAGTCGGGGGGAAGTGCGGCCTTTGGTCACGGGCAGATGGCAGGGCACGGTGAACTCAAACCCTTTGATCTGGGCGCGTTAGGCTGTAACCATTGTCAAAAACCATTGGATTGGATAAAACGAAGATTAGAAGGTCGGGGGTAGGTGTGGCCGCGCGCAGCTGGAGGGGCACGGCTGACTTAAAACACATTGATCTCGGCGCGCTAGGCTGTAACCATAGTCAAAGACCATCGGATTGGACAAAATGAAGATTAGAAGGTCGGGGGTAGGTGTGGCCGCGCACAGCTGGCGGGGTACGACTGACTCAAAACTCATTGATCTTGGCACGCTAGGCTGTAACCATTGTCAAAGACCATTGGATTGGACAAAACAAAGAATATAAGGTCGGGGCAGGTGCGGCCTTCGGCCGCGCGCAGCTGGCAGGACACGGTGGACTCAAAACCATTGATCTGGGCGCGTTAGGCTGTAACAATTGTCAAAGACCATTGGATTGGACAAAACGAAGATTAGAAGATCGGGGGCAGGTGCGGCCTTTGTCCGCACGCAGCTGGCAGGGCCCGGGGGATTCAAAACGATTGATCTGGGCGCGTTAGGTTGTAACCATTGTCAAAAACCATTGGATTGGACAAAACGAAGATTAGAAGGTCGGGGGTAGCTGTGGCCACGCGCAGCTGGAGGAGAACGGCTGACTTAAGACACATTGATCTCGGCGCGCTAGGCTGAAACCATTGTCAAAGACCATTGGATTGGACAAAACGAAGATTAGAAGGTCGGGGGGAGGTGCGTTCTTTGGCCGCGCGCAGCTGGCCGGGCACGGTGGACTCAAAACCATTGATCTGGGCGCGTTAGGCTGTAACCATTGTCAGAAACCATGGGATTTGACAAAACGAAGATTAGAAGGTCGCGGTTAGGTGTGGCCGCGCGCAGCTGGCGGAGCACGGCTGACTCTAAACACATTGATCTCGGCGCGCTAGGCTGTAACCATTGTCAAAGGCCATTGGATTGGACAAAACGAAGATTAGAAGGTCGGGGGTAGATGTGACCGCGCGCAGCTGGCGGGGAACGGCTGACTAAAAACTCATTGATCTCGGCGCGCTAGGCTTAAACCATTGTCAAAGACCATTGGATTGGACAAAACGAAGATTAGAAGATCGGGGGCAGGTGCGGCCTTTGTCCGCACGCAGCTGGCAGGGCCCGGTGGACTCAAAACGATTGATCTGGGCGCGTTAGGTAGTAACCATTGTCAAAAACCATTGGATTGGACAAAACGAAGATTAGAAGGTCGGGGGTAGCTGTGGCCCCGCGCAGCTGAAGGAGAACGGCTGACTTAAAACACATTGATCTCGGCGCGCTAGGCTGAAACCATTGTCAAAGACCATTGGATTGGACAAAACCAAGATTAGAAGGTCGGGGGGAGGTGCGGCCTTTGGCCGCGCGCAGCTGGCCGGGCACGGTGGACTCAAAACCATTGATCTGGGCGCGTTAGGCTGTAACCATTGTCAGAAACCATGTAATTTGACAAAACGAAGATTAGAAGGTCGCGGTTAGGTGTGGCCGCGCGCAGCTGGCGGGCCACGGCTGACTCTAAACACATTGATCTCGGCGCGCTAGGCTGTAACCATTGTCAAAGACCATTGGATTGGACAAAACGAAGATTAGAAGGTCGGGGGTAGGTGTGGCCGCGCGCAGCCTGCGGGGCACGGCTGACTCAAAACACATTGATCTCGGCGCGCCAGGCTGTAACCATTGTCAAAGACCATTGGATTGGACAAAACGAAGATGAGAAGGTCGGGGGTAGGTGAGGCCACGCGCAGCTGGCGGGGTACGGCTAAAACTCAAAACTCATTGATCTCGGCGCGCTAGGCTGTAACCATTGTCAAAGACCATTAGCTTGGACAAAACAAGATTAGAAGGTTGGGGGCAGGTGCGGCCTTTGGCCGCGCCCAGCTGGCAGGGCACGGTGGAATCAAAACCATTCATCTGGGCGCGTTAGGCTGTAACCATTGTCAAAAACCATTGGATTGGACAAAACGAAGTTTAGAAGGTCGGAGGTAGGTGAGGCCGCGCGCAGCTGGCGCTGTACGGCTGACTCAAAACTCATTGATCTCGGCGCGATAGGCTGTAACCATTGTCAAAGACCATTGGATTGGAAAAAACGAAGGTTAGAAGGGGGGCAGTTGCGGCCCTTGGCCGCACGCAGCTGGCAGGGCACGGTGAACTCAAAACCATTGATCTGGGCGCGTTAGATTGTAACCATTGTCAAAAACCATTGGATTGGACAAAACGAAGATTAGGAGGTCGGGGTTAGATGTGGCCGCGCGCAGCTGGCGGGGAACGGCTGACTCAAATCTCATTGATCTCGGCGCGCTAGGCTGAAACCATTGTCAAAGACCATTGGATTGGACAAAACGAAGGTTAGAAGGTTGGGGACAGGTGCGGCCATTGGCCGCGCGCAGCTGGCAGGGCACGGTGGACTCAAAACCACAGATCTGGACACGATAGGCTCTAACTATAGTCAAAAACCATTGGATTGGACAAAATGAAGATTAGAGGGTTGGGGGTAGGTGTGGCCGCGCGCAGCTGGCGGGGCACGGCTGACTCACTACACATTGATCTCGGCGCGCAAGGCTGTAACCATTGTCAAAGACCATTCGATTGGACAAAACGAAGATTAGAAGGTCGGGGGTAGGTGTGGCCGTGCGCAGCTGGCAGTGTACGGCTGACTCAAAACTCATTGATCTCGGCGCGCTAGGCTGTAACCATTGTCAAAGACCATTACATCGGACAAAACGAAGATTAGAAGGTTGGGGGCAGGTGCGGCCTTCGGCCGCGCACAGCTGGCAGGGCAAGGTGGAATCAAAACCATTGATCTGGGCGCGTTAGGCTGTAACCATTGTCAAAAACCATTGGATTGGACAAAACGGAGATTAGAAGGTCGGGGTTAGGTCTGGCCGAGCGCAGCTGGCGGGTCACGGCTGACTCAAAACATAATGATCTCGGCGCGCTAGGCTGTAACCATTGACAAAGACCATTGGATTGGGCAAAACGAAGATTAGAAGGTCGGGGGTAGGTGTGGCCGCGCGCAGCTGGCAGGGCACGGCTGACTCACTACACATTGATCTCGGCGCGCAAGGCTGTAACCATTGTCAAAGAATATTCGATTGGTCAAAACGAAGATTAGAAGGTCGGGGGTAGGTGTGGCCGTGCCCAGCTGGTGGGGTACGGCTGACTCAAAACTCATTGATCTCGGCGCGCTAGGCTGTAACCATTGTCAAAGACAATTGGATTAGACCATACGAAGGTTAGAAAGTCGGGGGGAGGTGCGGCCTTTGGCCACGGGCAGATGGCAGGGCACGGTGAACTCATACCCTTTGATCTGGGCGCGTTAGGCTGTAACCATTGTCAAAAACCATTGTATTGGATAAAACGAAGATTAGAAGGTCGGGGGTAGGTGCGGCCGCGCGCAGCTGGAGGTGCACGGCTGACTTAAAACACATTGATCTCGGCGCGCTAGGCTGTAACCATAGTCAAAGACCATAGGATTGGACAAAATGAAGATTAGAAGGTCGGGGGTAGGTGTGGCCGCGCACAGCTGGCGGGGTACGACTGACTCAAAACTCATTGATCTTGGCGCGCTAGGCTGTAACCATTGTCAAAGACCATTGGATTGGACAAAACAAAGAATAGAAGGTAGGGGCAGGTGCGGCCTTCGGCCGCGCGCAGCTGGCAGGACACGGTGGACTCAAAACCATTGATCTGGGCGCGTTAGGCTGTAACCATTGTCAAAGACAATTGGATTGGACAAAACGAAGATTAGAAGATCGGGGGCAGGTGCGGCCTTTGTCCGCACGCAGCTGGCAGGGCACGGTGGACTCAAAACGATTGATCTGGGCGCGTTAGGTTGTAACCATTGTCAAAAACCATTGGATTGGACAAAACGAAGATTGGAAGGTCGGGGGTAACTGTGGCCACGCGCAGCTGGAGGAGAACGGCTGACTTAAAACACATTGATCTCGGCGCGCTAGGCTGAAACCATTGTCAAAGACCATTGGATTGGACAAAACGAAGATTAGAAGGTCGGGGGGAGTTGCGGCCTTTGGCCGCCCGCAGCTGGCAGGGCACGGTGGACTCAAAACCATTGATCTGGGCGCGTTAGTCTGTAACCATTGTCAAAGACCATTAGCTTGGACAAAACGAAGATGAGAAGGTCGGGGGTAGGTGTGGCCGCGCTCAGCTGGCTGGGCACGGCTGACTCTAAACACATTGATCTCAGCGCGCTAGGCTGTAACCATTGTCAAAGACCATTGGATTGGACAAAACGAAGATTAGAAGGTCGGGGTTAGGTGAGGCCACGCGCAGCTGGCGGGGTACGGCTAAAACTCAAAACTCATTGATCTCGGTGCGCTAGGCTGTAACCATAGTCAAAAACCATTGGATTGGACAAAACGAAGTTTAGAAGGTAGGAGGTAGGTGTGGCCGCGCGCAGCTGGCGGGGAACGGCTGACTCGAAACACATTGATCTCGGTGCGCTAGGCTGTAACCATTGTCAAAGACCATTGGATTGGACAAAACGAAGGTTAGAAAGTTGGGGACAGTTGCGGCCATTGGCCGCGCGCAGCTGGCAGGGCACGGTGGACTCAAAACTATAGATCTGGACGCGATAGGCTGTAACCATTGTCAAAAACAATTGGATTGGACAAAATGATGATTAGAGGGTCGGGGGTAGGTGTGGCCACGCGCAGCTGGCGGGCCATGGCTGACTCACATCACATTGATCTCGGCGCGCAAGGCTGTAACCATTGTCAAAGACCATTCGATTGGACAAAACCAAGATTAGAAGGTCGGGGGTAGGTGTGGCTACGCGGAGCTGGCCGGGCACGGCTGACTAAAAACACATTGATGTCGGCGCGCCAGGCTGTAACCATTGTCAAAGACCATTGAATTGGACACAACGAATATTAGAGGGTCGGGGGTAGGTGAGGCCGCGCGCAGCTGTCTGAGTACGGTTGACTCAAAACTCATTGATCTCAGCGCGCTAGGCTGTAACCATTGTCAAAGACCATTAGATTGGACAAAACGAAGATTAGAAGGTTGGGGGCAGGTGCGGCCTTTGGCCGCGCACAGCTGGCAGGGCACGGTGGAATCAAAATCATTGAATTGGGCGCGTAAGGCTGTAACCATTGTCAAAAGCCATTGGATTGGACAAAACGTAGATTTGAAGGTCGGGGGTAGGTCTGGCCGCGCGCAGCTGGCGGGTCACGGCTGACTCAAAACACAATGATCTCGGCGCGCTAGGCTGTAACCATTGTCAAAGACCATTGGATTGGACAAAACGAAGTTTAGAAGGTAGGGGACAGGTGCGGCTTTGGCCGCGCGCAGCTGGCAGGCACGGTGGACTCAAAACCATAGATCTGGACGCGTTAGGCTGTAACCATTGTCAAAAACCATTGGGTTGGACAAAACGAAGATTATAAGGTCGGGGGTAGGTGTGGCCGCGCGCAGCTGGCAGGGCACGCCTGACTCACTACACATTAATCTCGGCGCGCAAGGCTGTAACCATTGTCAAAGTCTATTCGATTGGACAAAAAGAAGATTAGGAAGTCGGGGGTAGGTGTGACCGTGCGCAGCTGGCGGGGTACGGCTGACTCAAAACTCATTGATATCGGCGCGCTAGGCTGTAACCATTGTCAAAGACCATTGGATTGGACAATACGAAGGTTAGAAAGTCGGAGGGAGGTGCGGCCTTTGGCCACGGGCAGCTGGCAGGGCACGGTGGACTCAAAACCATTGATCTGGGTGCGTTAGGCTGTAATCATAGTCAAAAACCATTGGATTGGACAAAACGAAGATTTGAAGGTCGGGGGTAGGTGTGGCTACGCGCAGCTGGCGGGGCACGGCTGACTCAAAACACATTGATGTCGGCGCGCCAGGCTGTAACCATTGTCAAAGACCATTGGATTGGACAAAACGAAGATTAGAAGGTCGGGGGTAGGTGAGGCCGCGCGCAGCTGGCTGGGTACGACTGATTCAAAACTCATTGATCTCGGCGCGCTAGGCTGTAACCATTGTCAAAGACCATTAGATTGGACAAAACGAAGATTAGAAGGTTGGGGGGAGGTGCGGCCTTTGGCCGCGCACAGCTGGCAGGGCACGGTGGACTCAAAACGATTGATCTGGGCGCGTTAGGTTGTAAACATTGTCAAAAACCATTGGATTGGACAAAACGAAGATTAGAAGGTCGGGGGTAGGTGAGGCCGCGCGCAGCTGGCAGGACACGGTGGACTCAAAACCATTGATCTGGGCGCGTTAGGCTGTAACCATTGTCAAAGACCATTGGATTGGACAAAACGAAGTTAAGAAGGTCGGGGGCAGGTGGGGCCTTTATCCGCACGCAGCTGGCAGGGCACGGTGGACTCAAAACGATTGATCTGGGCGCGTTAGGTTGTAACCATTGTCAAAAACCATTGGATTGGACAAAACGAAGATTAGAAGGTCGGGGGTAGCTGTGGCCACGCGCAGCTGGAGGAGAACGGCTGACTTAAAACACATTGATCTCGGCGCGCTAGGCTGAAACCATTGTCAAAGACCATTGGATTGGACAAAACGAAGATTAGAAGGTCGGGGGGAGTTGCGGCCTTTGGCCGCCCGCAGCTGGCAGGGCACGGTGGACTCAAAACCACTGATCTGGGCGCGTTAGGCTGTAACCATTGTCAAAAACCATGGGATTTGCCAAACGAAGATTAGAAGGTCGCGGTTAGGTGTGGCCGCGCGCAGCTGGCTGGGCACGGCTGACTCTAAACACATTGATCTCAGCGCGCTAGGCTGTAACCATTGTCAAAGACCATTGGATTGGACAAAACGAAGATTAGAAGGTCGGGGGTAAATGTGGCCACGCGCAGCTGGCGGGGAACGGCTGACTCAAAACTCATTGATCTCGGCGCGCTAGGCTGAATCCATTGTCAAAGACCACTGGATTGGACAAAACGAAGATTAGAAGGTCGGGGGTAGGTGTGGCCGCCCGCAGCTGGCGGGGCACGGCTGACTCAAAACACATTGATCTCGGCGCGCCAGGCTGTAACCATTGTCAAAGACCATTGGATTGGACAAAACGAAGATTAGAAGGTCGGGGGTAGGTGAGGCCACGCGCAGCTGGCGGGGTACGGCTAAAACTCAAAACTCATTGATCTCGGCGCGCTAGGCTGTAACCATTGTCAAAGACCATTAGCTTGGACAAAACGAAGATGAGAAGATCGGGGGTAGGTGTGGCCGCGCGCAGCTGGCGGGGCACGGCTGACTAAAACCACATTGATCTCGGCGCGCCAGGCTGTAAACATTTTCAAAGACCATTGGATTGGACAAAACGAAGATTAGAAGGTCGGGGGTAGGTGAGGCCACGCGCAGCTGGCGGGGTACGGCTAAAACTCAAAACTCATTGATCTCGGTGCGCTAGGCTGTAACCATAGTCAAAAACCATTGGATTGGACAAAACGAAGTTTAGAAGGTAGGAGGTAGGTGTGGCCGCGCGCAGCTGGCGGGGAACGGCTGACTCGAAACACATTGATCTCGGTGCGCTAGGCTGTAACCATTGTCAAAGACCATTGGATTGGACAAAACAAAAGTTAGAAAGTTGGGGACAGGTGCGGCCATTGGCCGCGCGCAGCTGGCAGGGCACGGTGGACTCAAAACCATAGATCTGGACGCGATAGGCTGTAACCATTGTCAAAAACAATTGGATTGGACAAAATGATGATTAGAGGGTCGGGGGTAGGTGTGGCCACGCGCAGCTGGCGGGCCATGGCTGACTCACATCACATTGATCTCGGCGCGCAAGGCTGTAACCATTGTCAAAGACCATTCGATTGGACAAAACGAAGATTAGAAGGTCGGGGGTAGGTGTGGCTACGCGGAGCTGGCCGGGCACGGCTGACTAAAAACACATTGATGTCGGCGCGCCAGGCTGTAACCATTGTCAAAGACCATTGGATTGGACACAACGAAGATTAGAGGGTCGGGGTAGGTGAGGCCGCGCGCAGCTGTCTGAGTACGGTTGACTCAAAACTCATTGATCTCAGCGCGCTAGGCTGTAACCATTGCCAAAGACCATTAGATTGGACAAAACGAAGATTAGAAGGTTGGGGGCAGGTGCGGCCTTTGGCCGCGCACAGCTGGCAGGGCACGGTGGAATCAAAATCATTGAATTGGGCGCGTAAGGCTGTAACCATTGTCAAAAGCCATTGGATTGGACAAAACGTAGATTAGAAGGTCGGGGGTAGGTCTGGCCGCGCGCAGCTGGCGGGTCACGGCTGACTGAAAACACAATGATCTCGGCGCGCTAGGCTGTAACCATTGTCAAAGACCATTGGATTGGACAAAACGAAGTTTAGAAGTTAGGGGACAGGTGCGGCTTTGGCCGCGCGCAGCTGGCAGGCACGGTGGACTCAAAACCATAGATCTGGACGCGTTAGGCTGTAACCATTGTCAAAAACCATTGGGTTGGACAAAACGAAGATTATAAGGTCGGGGGTAGGTGTGGCCGCGCGCAGCTGGCAGGGGCACGCCTGACTCACTACACATTAATCTCGGCGCGCAAGGCTGTAACCATTGTCAAAGTCTATTCGATTGGACAAAAAGAAGATTAGGAGGTCGGGGGTAGGTGTGACCGTGCGCAGCTGGCGGGGTACGGCTAACTCAAAACTCATTGATCTCGGCGCGCTAGGCTGTAACCATTGTCAAAGACAATTGGATTAGACCATATGAAGGTTAGAAAGTCGGGGGGAGGTGCGGCCTTTGGCCACGGGCAGATGGCAGGGCCCAGTGGACTCAAACCCTTTGATCTGGGCGCTTTAGGCTGTAACCATTGTCAAAAACCATTGGATTGGATAAAACGAAGATTAGAAGGTCGGGTGTCGGTGTGGCCGCGCGCAGCTGGAGGGGCACGGCTGACTTAAAACACATTGATCTCGGCGCGCTAGACTGTAACCATAGTCAAAGACCATTGGATTGGACAAAATGAAGATTAGAAGGTCGGGGGTAGGTGTTGCCGCGCACAGCTGGGCGTGGTACGACTGACTCAAAACTCATTGATCTTGGCGCGCTGGCCTCTAACCATTGTCAAAGACCATTGGATTGGACAAAACAAAGAATAGAAGGTCGAGGCAGGTGCGGCCTTCGGCCGCGCGCAGCTGGCAGGACACGGTGGACTCAAAACCATTGATCAGGGCGCGTTATGCTGTAACCATTGTCAAAGACCATTGGATTGGACAATACGAAGTTTAGAAGGTCGGGGGCAGGTGCGGCCTTTGTCCGCACGCAGCTGGCAGGGCACGGTGGACTCAAAACGATTGATCTGGGCGCGTTAGGTTGTAACCATTGTCAAAAACCATTGGATTGGACAAAACGAAGATTAGAAGGTCGGGGGTAGCTGTGGCCGCGCGCAGCTGGCGGAGAACGGCTGACTCAAAACACATTGATCTCGGCGCGCTAGGCTGAATCCATTGTCAAAGACCATTGGATTGGACAAAACGAAGATTAGAAGGTCGGGGGTAGGTGTGGCCGCCCGCAGCTGGCGGGGCACGGCTGACTCAAAACACATTGATCTCGGCGCGCCAGGCTGTAACCATTGTCAAAGACCATTGGATTGGACAAAACGAAGTTTAGAAGGTAGGGGACAGGTGCGGCTTTGGCCGCGCGCAGCTGGCAGGCACGGTGGACTCAAAACCATAGATCTGGACGCGTTAGGCTGTAACCATTGTCAAAAAACCATTGGGTTGGACAAAACGAAGATTATAAGGTCGGGGGTAGGTGTGGCCGCGCGCAGCTGGCAGGGCACGCCTGACTCACTACACATTAATCTCGGCGCGCAAGGCTGTAACCATTGTCAAAGTCTATTCGATTGGACAAAAAGAAGATTAGGAGGTCGGGGGTAGGTGTGACCGTGCGCAGCTGGCGGGGTACGGCTGACTCAAAACTCATTGATCTCGGCGCGCTAGGCTGTAACCATTGTCAAAGACCATTGGATTGGACAATACGAAGGTTAGAAATCGGAGGGAGGTGCGGCCTTTGGCCACGGGCAGCTGGCAGGGGCACGGTGGACTCAAAACCATTGATCTGGGTGCGTTAGGCTGTAATCATAGTCAAAAACCATTGGATTGGACAAAACGAAGATTTGAAGGTCGGGGGTAGGTGTGGCTAAGCGCAGCTGGCGGGGGCACGGCTGACTCAAAACACATTGATGTCGGCGCGCCAGGCTGTAACCATTGTCAAAGACCATTGGATTGGACAAAACGAAGATTAGAAGGTCGGGGGTAGGTGAGGCCGCGCGCAGCTGGCTGGGTACGACTGACTCAAAACTCATTGATCTCGGCGCGCTAGGCTGTAACCATTGTCAAAGACCATTAGATTGCACAAAACGAAGATTAGAAGGTTGGGGGGAGGTGCGGCCTTGGGCCGCGCACAGCTGGCAGGGCACGGTGGACTCAAAACGATTGATCTGGGGCGCGTTAGGTTGTAAACATTGTCAAAAACCATTGGATTGGACAAAACGAAGATTAGAAGGTCGGGGGTAGGTGAGGCCGCGCGCAGCTGGCAGGACACGGTGGACTCAAAACCATTGATCTGGGCGCGTTAGGCTGTAACCATTGTCAAAGACCATTGGATTGGACAAAACGAAGTTAAGAAGGTCGGGGGCAGGTGGGGCCTTTATCCGCACGCAGCTGGCAGGGCACGGTGGACTCAAAACGATTGATCTGGGCGCGTTAGGTTGTAACCATTGTCAAAAACCATTGGATTGGACAAAACGAAGATTAGAAGGTCGGGGGGAGTTGCGGCCTTTGGCCGCCCGCAGCTGGCAGGGCACGGTGGACTCAAAACCACTGATCTGGGCGCGTTAGGCTGTAACCATTGTCAAAAACCATGGGATTTGCCAAACGAAGATTAGAAGGTCGCGGTTAGGTGTGGCCACGCGCAGCTGGAGGAGAACGGCTGACTTAAAACACATTGATCTCGGCGCGCTAGGCTGAAACATTGTCAAAGACCATTGGATTGGACAAAACGAAGATTAGAAGGTCGGGGGGGAGTTGCGGCCTTTGGCCGCCCGCAGCTGGCAGGGCACGGTGGACTCAAAACCACTGATCTGGGCGCGTTAGGCTGTAACCATTGTCAAAAACCATGGGATTTGCCAAACGAAGATTAGAAGGTCGCGGTTAGGTGTGGCCGCGCGCAGCTGGCTGGGCACGGCTGACTCTAAACACATTGATCTCAGCGCGCTAGGCTGTAACCATTGTCAAAGACCATTGGATTGGACAAAACGAAGATTAGAAGGTCGGGGGTAAATGTGGCCACGCGCAGCTGGCGGGGAACGGCTGACTCAAAACTCATTGATCTCGGCGCGCTAGGCTGAATCCATTGTCAAAGACCATTGGATTGGACAAAACGAAGATTAGAAGGTCGGGGGTAGGTGTGGCCGCCCGCAGCTGGCGGGGCACGGCTGACTCAAAACACATTGATCTCGGCGCGCCAGGCTGTAACCATTGTCAAAGACCATTGGATTGGACAAAACGAAGATTAGAAGGTCGGGGGTAGGTGAGGCCACGCGCAGCTGGCGGGGTACGGCTAAAACTCAAAACTCATTGATCTCGGCGCGCTAGGCTGTAACCATTGTCAAAGACCATTAGCTTGGACAAAACGAAGATGAGAAGATCGGGGGTAGGTGTGGCCGCGCGCAGCTGGCGGGGCACGGCTGACTAAAACCACATTGATCTCGGCGCGCCAGGCTGTAAACATTTTCAAAGACCATTGGATTGGACAAAACGAAGATTAGAAGGTCGGGGGTAGGTGAGGCCACGCGCAGCTGGCGGGGTACGGCTAAAACTCAAAACTCATTGATCTCGGTGCGCTAGGCTGTAACCATAGTCAAAAACCATTGGATTGGACAAAACGAAGTTTAGAAGGTAGGAGGTAGGTGTGGCCGCGCGCAGCTGGCGGGGAACGGCTGACTCGAAACACATTGATCTCGGTGCGCTAGGCTGTAACCATTGTCAAAGACCATTGGATTGGACAAAACGAAGGTTAGAAAGTTGGGGGACAGGTGCGGCCATTGGCCGCGCGCAGCTGGCAGGGCACGGTGGACTCAAAACCATAGATCTGGACGCGATAGGCTGTAACCATTGTCAAAAACAATTGGATTGGACAAAATGATGATTAGAGGGTCGGGGGTAGTTGTGGCCACGCGCAGCTGGCGGGCCATGGCTGACTCACATCACATTGATCTCGGCGCGCAAGGCTGTAACCATTGTCAAAGACCATTCGATTGGACAAAACGAAGATTAGAAGGTCGGGGGTAGGTGTGGCTACGCGGAGCTGGCCGGGCACGGCTGACTAAAAACACATTGATGTCGGCGCGCCAGGCTGTAACCATTGTCAAAGACCATTGGATTGGACACAACGAAGATTAGAGGGTCGGGGTAGGTGAGGCCGCGCGCAGCTGTCTGAGTACGGTTGACTCAAAACTCATTGATCTCAGCGCGCTAGGCTGTAACCATTGCCAAAGACCATTAGTTTGGACAAAACGAAGATTAGAAGGTTGGGGGCAGGTGCGGCCTTTGGCCGCGCACAGCTGGCAGGGCACGGTGGAATCAAAATCATTGAATTGGGCGCGTAAGGCTCTAACCATTGTCAAAAGCCATTGGATTGGACAAAACGTAGATTAGAAGGTCGGGGGTAGGTCTGGCCGCGCGCAGCTGGCGGGTCACGGCTGACTCAAAACACAATGATCTCGGCGCGCTAGGCTGTAACCATTGTCAAAGACCATTGGATTGGACAAAACGAAGTTTAGAAGTTAGGGGACAGGTGCGGCTTTGGCCGCGCGCAGCTGGCAGGCACGGTGGACTCAAAACCATAGATCTGGACGCGTTAGGCTGTAACCATTGTCAAAAACCATTGGGTTGGACAAAACGAAGATTATAAGGTCGGGGGTAGGTGTGGCCGCGCGCAGCTGGCAGGGCACGCCTGACTCACTACACATTAATCTCGGCGCGCAAGGCTGTAACCATTGTCAAAGTCTATTCGATTTGACAAAAAGAAGATTAGGAGGTCGGGGGTAGGTGTGACCGTGCGCAGCTGGCGGGGGTACGGCTGACTCAAAACTCATTGATCTCGGCGCGCTAGGCTGTAACCATTGTCAAAGACAATTGGATTAGACCATACGAAGGTTAGAAAGTCGGGGGGAGGTGCGGCCTTTGGCCACGGGCAGATGGCAGGGCACAGTGGACTCAAACCCTTTGATCTGGGCGCTTTAGGCTGTAACCATTGTCAAAAACCATTGGATTGGATAAAACGAAGATTAGAAGGTCGGGTGTCGGTGTGGCCGCGCGCAGCTGGAGGGGCACGGCTGACTTAAAACACATTGATCTCGGCGCGCTAGACTGTAACCATAGTCAAAGACCATTGGATTGGACAAAATGAAGATTAGAAGGTCGGGGGTAGGTGTGGCCGCGCACAGCTGGCGTGGTACGACTGACTCAAAACTCATTGATCTTGGCGCGCTGGCCTCTAACCATTGTCAAAGACCATTGGATTGGACAAAACAAAGAATAGAAGGTCGAGGCAGGTGCGGCCTTCGGCCGCGCGCAGCTGGCAGGACACGGTGGACTCAAAACCATTGATCAGGGCGCGTTATGCTGTAACCATTGTCAAAGACCATTGGATTGGACAATACGAAGTTTAGAAGGTCGGGGGCAGGTGCGGCCTTTGTCCGCACGCAGCTGGCAGGGCACGGTGGACTCAAAACGATTGATCTGGGCGCGTTAGGTTGTAACCATTGTCAAAAACCATTGGATTGGACAAAACGAAGATTAGAAGGTCGGGGGTAGCTGTGGCCGCGCGCAGCTGGCGGAGAACGGCTGATTTAAAACACATTGATCTCGGCGCGCTAGGCCGAAGCCATTGTCAAAGACCATTGGATTGGACAAAACGAAGATTAGAAGGTCGGGCGGAGGTGCGGCCTTTGGCCGCGCACAGCTGGCAGGGCACGGTGGAATCAAAACCATTGATCTGGGCGCGTTAGGCTGTAACCATTGTCAAAAACCATTGGATTGGACAAAACGAAGATTAGAAGGTCGGGGGTAGGTCTGGCCGCGCGCAGCTGGCGGGTCAGAGCTGACTCAAAACACAATGATCTCGGCGCGCTAGGCTGTAACCATTGTCAACGTCCATTGGATTGGACAAAACGAAGGTTAGAATGTAGGGGACAGGTGCGGCCTTTGGCCGCGCGCTGCTGGCAGGGCACGGTGGACTCAAAACCATAGATCTGGACGCGTTAGGCTGTAACCATTGTCAAAAACCATAGGATTGGACAAAACGAAGATTAGAAGGTCGGGGGTAGGTGTGGCCGCGCGCAGCTGGCGGGGTACGGCTGACTCAAAACTCATTGATCTCGGCGCGCTAGGCTGTAACCATTGTCAAAGGCCATTGGATTGGTCCATACGAAGGTTAAAAACTCGGGGGGAGGTGCGGCCTTTGGCCACGGGCAGATGGCAGGGCACGGTGGACTCAAAACCATTGATCTGGGCGCGTAAGTCTGTAATCATAGTCAAAGACCATTGGATTGGACAAAACGAAGATTAGAAGGTCGGGGGTAGATGTGGCCGAGCGCAGCTGGCGGGGAACGGCTGACTCAAAACTCATTGATCTCGGCGCGCTAGGCTGAAACAATTGTCATAGACCATTGGATTGTACAAAACGAAGGTTAGAATGTTGGGGACAGGTGCGGCCATTGGCCGGGCGCAGCTGGCAGGGCACGGTGGACTCAAAACCATAGATCTGGACGCGATAGGCTGTAACCATTGTCAAAAACCATTGGATTGGACAAAATGAAGATTAGATGGTCGGGTGTAGGTGTGGCCGCGCGCAGCTGGCGGGGCACGGCTGACTCACTACACATTGATCTCGGCTCGCAAGGCTGTAACCATTGTCAAAGACAATTGGATTAGACCATACGAAGGTTAGAAAGTCGGGGGGAGGTGCGGCCTTTGGCCACGGGCAGATGGCAGGGCACGGTGAACTCAAACCCTTTGATCTGGGCGCGTTAGGCTGTAACCATTGTCAAAAACCATTGGATTGGATAACACGAAGATTAGAAGGTCGGGGGTAGGTGTGGCCGCGCGCAGCTGGCAAGGCACGGCTGACTCACTACACATTGATCTCGGCGCGCAAGGCTGTAACCATTGTCAAAGAATATTCGATTGGACAAAACGAAGATTAGAAGGTCGGGGGAAGATGTGGCCGTGCGCATTTGGCGGGGTACGGCTGACTCAAAACTCATTGATCTCGGCGCACTAGGCTGTAACCATTGTCAAAGACAATTGGATTAGACCATACGAAGGTTAGAAAGTCGGGGGGAGGTGCGGCCTTTGGCCACGGGCAAATGGCAGGGCACGGTGAACTCAAACCCTTTGATCTGGGCGCGATAGGCTGTAACCATTGTCAAAAACCATTGGATTGGATAACACGAAGATTAGAAGATCGGGGGTAGGTGTGGCCGCGCGCAGCTGGAGGGGCACGGCTGACTTAAAACACATTGATCTCGGCGCGCTAGGCTGTAACCATAGTCAAAGACCATTGGATTGGACAAAATGAAGATTAGAAGGTCGGGGGTAGGTGTGGCCGCGCACAGCTGGCGGGTTACCACTGACTCAAATCTCATTGATCTTGGCGCGCTAAGCTGTAACCATTGTCAAAGACCATTGGATTGGACAAAACAAAGAATAGAAGGTCGGCCGCGTGCAGCTGGCAGGACACGGTGGACTCAAAACCATTGATCTGGGCGCGTTAGGCTGTAACCATTGTCAAAGACCATTGGATTGGACAAAACGAAGATTAGAAGATCGATGGCAGGTGCGGCCTTTGTCCGCACGCAGCTGGCAGGGCACGGTGGACTCAAAACCATAGATCTGGACGCGTTAGGCTGTAACCATTGTCAAAAACCATAGGATTGGACAAAACGAAGATTAGAAGGTCGGGGGTAGGTGTGGCCGCGCGCAGCTGGCGGGGAACGGCTGACTCAAATCTCACTGATCTCGGTGCGCTAGGCTGAAACCATTGTCAAAGACCATTAGATTGGACAAATAGAAGATTAGGAGGTCGGGGGTATGTGTGGCCGTGCGCAGCTGGCGGGGTACGGCTGAATCATAACTCATTGATCTCGGCGCGCTAGGCTGTAACCATTGTCAAAGACAATTGGATTAGACCATACGAAGGTTACAAAGTCGGGGGGAGGTGTGGCCTTTGGCCACGGGCAGATGGCAGGGCACGGTGGACTCAAACTCTTTGATTTGGGCGCTTTAGGCTATAACCATTGTCAAAAACCGTTGAATTGGATAAAACGAAGATTAGAAGTTTGGGGGTAGGTGTGGCCGCGCGCAGCTGGAGGGGCACGGCTGACTTAAAACACATTGATCTCAGCGCGCTAGGCTGTAACCATAGTCAAAGACCATTGGATTGGACAAAATGAAGATTAGAAGGTCGGGGGTAGGTGTGGCCGCGCACAGCTGGCGGGGTACGACTGACTCAAAACTCATTGATCTTGGCGCGCTAGGCAGTAACCATTGTCAAAGACCATTGGATTGGACAAAACAAAGAATAGAAGGTCGGGGCAGGTGCGGCCATCGGCCGCGCGCAGCTGGCAGGACACGGTGGACTCAAAACCATTGATCTGGGCGCGTTATGCGGTAACCATTGTCAAAAACCATTGGATTGGACAAAACGAAGTTTAGAAGGTCGGGGGCAGGTGCGGCCTTTGTCCGCACGCAGCTGGCAGGGCACGGTGGACTCAAAACGATTTTTCTGGGTGCGTTAGGTAGTAACCATTGTCAAAAACCATTGGATTGGACAAAACGAAGATTAGAAGGTCGGGGGTAGCTGTGGCCGCGCGCAGCTGGCGGAGAACGGCTGACTTAAAACACATTGATCTCGGCGCGCTAGGCCGAAACCATTGTCAAAGACCATTGGATTGGACAAAACGAGGGATTAGAAGGTCGGTGGGAGGTGCGGCCTTTGGCCGCGCACAGCTGGCAGGGCATGGTTGAATCAAAACCATTGATCTGGGCGCGTTAGGCTGTAATCCTTGTCAAAAACCATTGGATTGGACAAAACGAAGATTAGAAGGTCGGGGGTAGGTCTGGCCGCGCGCAGCTCGCGGGGTACGGCTAACTCAAAACTAATTGATCTCGGCGCGCTAGGCTGTAACCATTGTCAAAGACCAATGGATTGGACCATACGAAGGTTATAAACCCGGGGGGAGGTGCGGCCTTTGGCCACGGGCAGATGGCAGGGCACGTTGGATTCAAAACCATTGATCTGGGCGCGTTAGGCTGTAACCATTGTCAAAAACCATTGGAGTGGACAAAACGATGATTAGAAGGTCGGTGCAGGTGCGGCCTTCGGCCGCGCGCAGCTGGCAGGACACGGTGGACTCAAAACCATTGATCTGGGCGCGTTAGGCTGCAACCATTGTCAAAGACCATTGAATTGGACAAAACGAAGGTTAGAACGTCGGGGGAAGGTGAGGCCTTTGTCCGGACGCAGCTGGCAGGGTACGGTGGACTCAAAACGATTGATCTGGGCGCGTTAGGTTGTAACCATTTTCAAAAACCATTGGATTGGACAAAACGAAGATTAGAAGGTGGTGTAGCTGTGGCCGCGCGCAGCTGGCGGAGAACGGCTGACTTAAAACACATTGATCTCGGCGCGCTAGGCTGAAACCTTTGTCAAAGACCTTTGGATTTGACAAAACGAAGATTAGAAGGTCGGGGGGAGCTGCGGCCTTTGGCCGTGCGCAGCTGGCAGGGCACGGTGGACTCAAAACCATTGATCTGGGCGCGTTAGGCTGTAACCATTGTCAAAAACCGTGGGATTAGACAAAACGAAGATTAGAAGGTCGGGGTTAGGTGTGGCCGCGCGCAGCTGGCGGGGCACGGCTGACTCTAAACACATTGATCTCGGCGCGCTAGGCTGTAACCATTGTCAAAGACCATTGGATTGGACAATACGATGATTAGAAGGTCGGGGGTAGGTTAGGCCGCGCGCGGCTGGATGGGTACGGCTGACTCAAAACTCATTGATCTCGGCGCGCTAGGCTGTAACCATTGTCAAAGACCATTGGATTGGACAAAACGAAGGTTAGAAGGGGGGCAATTGCGGCCTTTGGCCGCACGCAGCTGGCAGGGCACGGTGGACTCAAAACCATTGATCTGGGCGCGTTAGGTTGTAACCATTGTCAAAAACCATTGGATTGGACAAAACGAAGATTAGAAGGTCGGGGGTAGATGTGGCCGCGCGCAGCTGGCGGGGAACGGGTGACTCAAAACTCATTGATCTCGGCGCGCTAGGCTGAAACCATTGTCAAAGACCATTGGATTGGACAAAACGATGATTAGAAGGTCGGGGGTAGGTGTGGCCGCGCGGAGCTGGCGGGGCACGGCTGACTCAAAACACATTGATCTCGGCGCGCTAGGCTGTAACCATTGTCAAAGACCATTGGATTGGGAAAAACGAAGGTTAGAAGGTCGGGGGGAGGTGTGGCCTTTGGCCGCGCACAGCTGGCAGGGAACGGTGGAATCAAAACCATTGAATTGGGCGCGTTAGGCTGTAACCATTGTCAAAAGCCATTGGATTGGACAAAACGAAGTTTAGAAGGTCGGGGGTAGGTCTGGCCGCGCGCAGCTGGCGTGTCACGGCTGACTCGAAACACAATGATCTCGGCACGCTAGGCTGTAACCATTGTCAAAGACCATTGGATTGGACAAAACGAAGTTTAGAAGGTAGGGGACAGGTGCGGCCTTTGGCCGCGCGCAGCTGGCAGGCACGGTACACTCAAAACCATAGATCTGGACGCGTTAGGCTATAACCATTGTCAAAAACCATTGGATTGGACAAAACGAAGATTAGAAGGTCGGGGGTAGGTGTGGCCGCGCGCAGCTGGCAGGGCACGGCCGACTCACTACACATTGATCTCGGCGCGCAAGGCTGTAACCATTGTCAAAGACTATTCGATTGGACAAAAAGAAGATTAGGAGGTCGGGGGTAGGTGTGGCCGTGCGCAGCTGGCGGGGTACGGCTGACTCAAAACCCATTGATCTCGGCGCGCTAGGCTGTAACCATTGTCAAAGACAATTGGATTAGAACATACGAAGGTTAGAAAGTCGGGGGGAGGTGCGGCCTTTGGCCACGGGCAGATGGCAGGGCACGGTGGACTCAAACCCTTTGATCTGGGCGCTTTAGGCTGTAACCATTGTCAAAAACCATTGGATTGGACAAAAACGAAGATTAGAAGGTCGGGGGTATGTGTGGCCGCGCGCAACTGGAGGGGCACGGCTGACTTAAAACACATTGATTACGGCTCGCTAGGCTGTAACCATAGTCAAAGACCATTGGATTGGACAAAACGAAGATTGGAAGGTCGGGGGTAGCTGTGGCCGCGCGCAGTTGGCGGAGAACGGCTGACGTAAAACACATTGATCTCGGCGCGCTAGGCCGAAACCATTGTCAAAGACCATTGGATTGGACAAAACGAAGATTAGAAGGTCGGGGGGAGGTGCGGCCTTTGGCCGCGCACAGCTGGCAGGGCACGGTGGAATCAAAACCATTGATCTGGGCGCGTTAGGCTGTAACCATTGTCAAAAACCATTGGATTGGACAAAACGAAGATTAGAAGGTCGGGGGTAGCTGTGGCCGCGCGCAGCTGGCGGAGAACGGCTGACTTAAAACACATTGATCCCGGCGCGCTAGGCCGAAACCATTGTCAAAGACCATTGGATTGGACAAAACGAAGATTAGAAGGTCGGGGGGAGGTGCGGCATTTGGCCGCGCACAGCTGGCAGGGCACGGTGGAATCAAAACCATTGATCTGGGCACGTTAGGCTGTAACCATTGTCAAAAACCAATGGTTTGGACAAAACGAAGATTAGAAGGTCGGGGGTAGCTCTGGCCGCGCGCAGCTCGCGGGTCACGGCTGACTCAAAACACAATGATCTCGGCGCGCTAGGCTGTAACCATTGTCAAAGACCATTGGATTGGACAAAACGAAGTTTAGAAGTTAGGGGACAGGTGCGGCTTTGGCCGCGCGCAGCTGGCAGGCACGGTGGACTCAAAACCATAGATCTGGACGCGATAGGCTGTAACCATTGTCAAAAACAATTGGATTGGACAAAATGATGATTAGAGGGTCGGGGGTAGTTGTGGCCACGCGCAGCTGGCGGGCCATGGCTGACTCACATCACATTGATCTCGGCGCGCAAGGCTGTAACCATTGTCAAAGACCATTCGATTGGACAAAACGAAGATTAGAAGGTCGGGGGTAGGTGTGGCTACGCGGAGCTGGCCGGGCACGGCTGACTAAAAACACATTGATGTCGGCGCGCCAGGCTGTAACCATTGTCAAAGACCATTGGATTGGACACAACGAAGATTAGAGGGTCGGGGTAGGTGAGGCCGCGCGCAGCTGTCTGAGTACGGTTGACTCAAAACTCATTGATCTCAGCGCGCTAGGCTGTAACCATTGCCAAAGACCATTAGATTGGACAAAACGAAGATTAGAAGGTTGGGGGCAGGTGCGGCCTTTGGCCGCGCACAGCTGGCAGGGCACGGTGGAATCAAAATCATTGAATTGGGCGCGTAAGGCTGTAACCATTGTCAAAAGCCATTGGATTGGACAAAACGTAGATTAGAAGGTCGGGGGTAGGTCTGGCCGCGCGCAGCTGGCGGGTCACGGCTGACTCAAAACACAATGATCTCGGCGCGCTAGGCTGTAACCATTGTCAAAGACCATTGGATTGGACAAAACGAAGTTTAGAAGTTAGGGGACAGGTGCGGCTTTGGCCGCGCGCAGCTGGCAGGCACGGTGGACTCAAAACCATAGATCTGGACGCGTTAGGCTGTAACCATTGTCAAAAACCATTGGGTTGGACAAAACGAAGATTATAAGGTCGGGGGTAGGTGTGGCCGCGCGCAGCTGGCAGGGCACGCCTGACTCACTACACATTAATCTCGGCGCGCAAGGCTGTAACCATTGTCAAAGTCTATTCGATTTGACAAAAAGAAGATTAGGAGGTCGGGGGTAGGTGTGACCGTGCGCAGCTGGCGGGGTACGGCTGACTCAAAACTCATTGATCTCGGCGCGCTAGGCTGTAACCATTGTCAAAGACAATTGGATTAGACCATACGAAGGTTAGAAAGTCGGGGGGAGGTGCGGCCTTTGGCCACGGGCAGATGGCAGGGCACAGTGGACTCAAACCCTTTGATCTGGGCGCTTTAGGCTGTAACCATTGTCAAAAACCATTGGATTGGATAAAACGAAGATTAGAAGGTCGGGTGTCGGTGTGGCCGCGCGCAGCTGGAGGGGCACGGCTGACTTAAAACACATTGATCTCGGCGCGCTAGACTGTAACCATAGTCAAAGACCATTGGATTGGACAAAATGAAGATTAGAAGGTCGGGGGTAGGTGTGGCCGCGCACAGCTGGCGTGGTACGACTGACTCAAAACTCATTGATCTTGGCGCGCTGGCCTCTAACCATTGTCAAAGACCATTGGATTGGACAAAACAAAGAATAGAAGGTCGAGGCAGGTGCGGCCTTCGGCCGCGCGCAGCTGGCAGGACACGGTGGACTCAAAACCATTGATCAGGGCGCGTTATGCTGTAACCATTGTCAAAGACCATTGGATTGGACAATACGAAGTTTAGAAGGTCGGGGGCAGGTGCGGCCTTTGTCCGCACGCAGCTGGCAGGGCACGGTGGACTCAAAACGATTGATCTGGGCGCGTTAGGTTGTAACCATTGTCAAAAACCATTGGATTGGACAAAACGAAGATTAGAAGGTCGGGGGTAGCTGTGGCCGCGCGCAGCTGGCGGAGAACGGCTGATTTAAAACACATTGATCTCGGCGCGCTAGGCCGAAGCCATTGTCAAAGACCATTGGATTGGACAAAACGAAGATTAGAAGGTCGGGCGGAGGTGCGGCCTTTGGCCGCGCACAGCTGGCAGGGCACGGTGGAATCAAAACCATTGATCTGGGCGCGTTAGGCTGTAACCATTGTCAAAAACCATTGGATTGGACAAAACGAAGATTAGAAGGTCGGGGGTAGGTCTGGCCGCGCGCAGCTGGCGGGTCAGAGCTGACTCAAAACACAATGATCTCGGCGCGCTAGGCTGTAACCATTGTCAACGTCCATTGGATTGGACAAAACGAAGGTTAGAATGTAGGGGACAGGTGCGGCCTTTGGCCGCGCGCTGCTGGCAGGGCACGGTGGACTCAAAACCATAGATCTGGACGCGTTAGGCTGTAACCATTGTCAAAAACCATAGGATTGGACAAAACGAAGATTAGAAGGTCGGGGGTAGGTGTGGCCGCGCGCAGCTGGCGGGGTACGGCTGACTCAAAACTCATTGATCTCGGCGCGCTAGGCTGTAACCATTGTCAAAGGCCATTGGATTGGTCCATACGAAGGTTAAAAACTCGGGGGGAGGTGCGGCCTTTGGCCACGGGCAGATGGCAGGGCACGGTGGACTCAAAACCATTGATCTGGGCGCGTAAGTCTGTAATCATAGTCAAAGACCATTGGATTGGACAAAACGAAGATTAGAAGGTCGGGGGTAGATGTGGCCGAGCGCAGCTGGCGGGGAACGGCTGACTCAAAACTCATTGATCTCGGCGCGCTAGGCTGAAACAATTGTCATAGACCATTGGATTGTACAAAACGAAGGTTAGAATGTTGGGGACAGGTGCGGCCATTGGCCGGGCGCAGCTGGCAGGGCACGGTGGACTCAAAACCATAGATCTGGACGCGATAGGCTGTAACCATTGTCAAAAACCATTGGATTGGACAAAATGAAGATTAGATGGTCGGGTGTAGGTGTGGCCGCGCGCAGCTGGCGGGGCACGGCTGACTCACTACACATTGATCTCGGCTCGCAAGGCTGTAACCATTGTCAAAGACAATTGGATTAGACCATACGAAGGTTAGAAAGTCGGGGGGAGGTGCGGCCTTTGGCCACGGGCAGATGGCAGGGCACGGTGAACTCAAACCCTTTGATCTGGGCGCGTTAGGCTGTAACCATTGTCAAAAACCATTGGATTGGATAACACGAAGATTAGAAGGTCGGGGGTAGGTGTGGCCGCGCGCAGCTGGCAAGGCACGGCTGACTCACTACACATTGATCTCGGCGCGCAAGGCTGTAACCATTGTCAAAGAATATTCGATTGGACAAAACGAAGATTAGAAGGTCGGGGGAAGATGTGGCCGTGCGCATTTGGCGGGGTACGGCTGACTCAAAACTCATTGATCTCGGCGCACTAGGCTGTAACCATTGTCAAAGACAATTGGATTAGACCATACGAAGGTTAGAAAGTCGGGGGAGGTGCGGCCTTTGGCCACGGGCAAATGGCAGGGCACGGTGAACTCAAACCCTTTGATCTGGGCGCGATAGGCTGTAACCATTGTCAAAAACCATTGGATTGGATAACACGAAGATTAGAAGATCGGGGGTAGGTGTGGCCGCGCGCAGCTGGAGGGGCACGGCTGACTTAAAACACATTGATCTCGGCGCGCTAGGCTGTAACCATAGTCAAAGACCATTGGATTGGACAAAATGAAGATTAGAAGGTCGGGGGTAGGTGTGGCCGCGCACAGCTGGCGGGTTACCACTGACTCAAATCTCATTGATCTTGGCGCGCTAAGCTGTAACCATTGTCAAAGACCATTGGATTGGACAAAACAAAGAATAGAAGGTCGGCCGCGTGCAGCTGGCAGGACACGGTGGACTCAAAACCATTGATCTGGGCGCGTTAGGCTGTAACCATTGTCAAAGACCATTGGATTGGACAAAACGAAGATTAGAAGATCGATGGCAGGTGCGGCCTTTGTCCGCACGCAGCTGGCAGGGCACGGTGGACTCAAAACCATAGATCTGGACGCGTTAGGCTGTAACCATTGTCAAAAACCATAGGATTGGACAAAACGAAGATTAGAAGGTCGGGGGTAGGTGTGGCCGCGCGCAGCTGGCGGGGCACGGCTGACTCTAAACACATTGATCTCGGCGCGCTAGGCAGTAACCATTGTCAAAGACCATTGGATTGGACAAAACGAAGATTAGAAGGTCGGGGGTAGATGTGGCCGCGCGCAGCTGGCGGGGAACGGCTGACTCAAATCTCACTGATCTCGGTGCGCTAGGCTGAAACCATTGTCAAAGACCATTAGATTGGACAAATAGAAGATTAGGAGGTCGGGGGTATGTGTGGCCGTGCGCAGCTGGCGGGGTACGGCTGAATCATAACTCATTGATCTCGGCGCGCTAGGCTGTAACCATTGTCAAAGACAATTGGATTAGACCATACGAAGGTTACAAAGTCGGGGGGAGGTGTGGCCTTTGGCCACGGGCAGATGGCAGGGCACGGTGGACTCAAACTCTTTGATTTGGGCGCTTTAGGCTATAACCATTGTCAAAAACCATTGAATTGGATAAAACGAAGATTAGAAGTTTGGGGGTAGGTGTGGCCGCGCGCAGCTGGAGGGGCACGGCTGACTTAAAACACATTGATCTCAGCGCGCTAGGCTGTAACCATAGTCAAAGACCATTGGATTGGACAAAATGAAGATTAGAAGGTCGGGGGTAGGTGTGGCCGCGCACAGCTGGCGGGGTACGACTGACTCAAAACTCATTGATCTTGGCGCGCTAGGCAGTAACCATTGTCAAAGACCATTGGATTGGACAAAACAAAGAATAGAAGGTCGGGGCAGGTGCGGCCATCGGCCGCGCGCAGCTGGCAGGACACGGTGGACTCAAAACCATTGATCTGGGCGCGTTATGCGGTAACCATTGTCAAAAACCATTGGATTGGACAAAACGAAGTTTAGAAGGTCGGGGGCAGGTGCGGCCTTTGTCCGCACGCAGCTGGCAGGGCACGGTGGACTCAAAACGATTTTTCTGGGTGCGTTAGGTAGTAACCATTGTCAAAAACCATTGGATTGGACAAAACGAAGATTAGAAGGTCGGGGGTAGCTGTGGCCGCGCGCAGCTGGCGGAGAACGGCTGACTTAAAACACATTGATCTCGGCGCGCTAGGCCGAAACCATTGTCAAAGACCATTGGATTGGACAAAACGAGGGATTAGAAGGTCGGTGGGAGGTGCGGCCTTTGGCCGCGCACAGCTGGCAGGGCATGGTTGAATCAAAACCATTGATCTGGGCGCGTTAGGCTGTAATCCTTGTCAAAAACCATTGGATTGGACAAAACGAAGATTAGAAGGTCGGGGGTAGGTCTGGCCGCGCGCAGCTCGCGGGGTACGGCTAACTCAAAACTAATTGATCTCGGCGCGCTAGGCTGTAACCATTGTCAAAGACCAATGGATTGGACCATACGAAGGTTATAAACCCGGGGGGAGGTGCGGCCTTTGGCCACGGGCAGATGGCAGGGCACGTTGGATTCAAAACCATTGATCTGGGCGCGTTAGGCTGTAACCATTGTCAAAAACCATTGGAGTGGACAAAACGATGATTAGAAGGTCGGTGCAGGTGCGGCCTTCGGCCGCGCGCAGCTGGCAGGACACGGTGGACTCAAAACCATTGATCTGGGCGCGTTAGGCTGCAACCATTGTCAAAGACCATTGAATTGGACAAAACGAAGGTTAGAACGTCGGGGGAAGGTGAGGCCTTTGTCCGGACGCAGCTGGCAGGGTACGGTGGACTCAAAACGATTGATCTGGGCGCGTTAGGTTGTAACAATTTTCAAAAACCATTGGATTGGACAAAACGAAGATTAGAAGGTGGTGTAGCTGTGGCCGCGCGCAGCTGGCGGAGAACGGCTGACTTAAAACACATTGATCTCGGCGCGCTAGGCTGAAACCTTTGTCAAAGACCTTTGGATTTGACAAAACGAAGATTAGAAGGTCGGGGGGAGCTGCGGCCTTTGGCCGTGCGCAGCTGGCAGGGCACGGTGGACTCAAAACCATTGATCTGGGCGCGTTAGGCTGTAACCATTGTCAAAAACCGTGGGATTAGACAAAACGAAGATTAGAAGGTCGGGGTTAGGTGTGGCCGCGCGCAGCTGGCGGGGCACGGCTGACTCTAAACACATTGATCTCGGCGCGCTAGGCTGTAACCATTGTCAAAGACCATTGGATTGGACAATACGATGATTAGAAGGTCGGGGGTAGGTTAGGCCGCGCGCGGCTGGATGGGTACGGCTGACTCAAAACTCATTGATCTCGGCGCGCTAGGCTGTAACCATTGTCAAAGACCATTGGATTGGACAAAACGAAGGTTAGAAGGGGGGCAATTGCGGCCTTTGGCCGCACGCAGCTGGCAGGGCACGGTGGACTCAAAACCATTGATCTGGGCGCGTTAGGTTGTAACCATTGTCAAAAACCATTGGATTGGACAAAACGAAGATTAGAAGGTCGGGGGTAGATGTGGCCGCGCGCAGCTGGCGGGGAACGGGTGACTCAAAACTCATTGATCTCGGCGCGCTAGGCTGAAACCATTGTCAAAGACCATTGGATTGGACAAAACGATGATTAGAAGGTCGGGGGTAGGTGTGGCCGCTCGGAGCTGGCGGGGCACGGCTGACTCAAAACACATTGATCTCGGCGCGCTAGGCTGTAACCATTGTCAAAGACCATTGGATTGGGAAAAACGAAGGTTAGAAGGTCGGGGGGAGGTGTGGCCTTTGGCCGCGCACAGCTGGCAGGGAACGGTGGAATCAAAACCATTGAATTGGGCGCGTTAGGCTGTAACCATTGTCAAAAGCCATTGGATTGGACAAAACGAAGTTTAGAAGGTCGGGGGTAGGTCTGGCCGCGCGCAGCTGGCGTGTCACGGCTGACTCGAAACACAATGATCTCGGCACGCTAGGCTGTAACCATTGTCAAAGACCATTGGATTGGACAAAACGAAGTTTAGAAGGTAGGGGACAGGTGCGGCCTTTGGCCGCGCGCAGCTGGCAGGCACGGTGGACTCAAAACCATAGATCTGGACGCGTTAGGCTATAACCATTGTCAAAAACCATTGGATTGGACAAAACGAAGATTAGAAGGTCGGGGGTAGGTGTGGCCGCGCGCAGCTGGCAGGGCACGGCCGACTCACTACACATTGATCTCGGCGCGCAAGGCTGTAACCATTGTCAAAGACTATTCGATTGGACAAAAAGAAGATTAGGAGGTCGGGGGTAGGTGTGGCCGTGCGCAGCTGGCGGGGTACGGCTGACTCAAAACCCATTGATCTCGGCGCGCTAGGCTGTAACCATTGTCAAAGACAATTGGATTAGAACATACGAAGGTTAGAAAGTCGGGGGGAGGTGCGGCCTTTGGCCACGGGCAGATGGCAGGGCACGGTGGACTCAAACCCTTTGATCTGGGCGCTTTAGGCTGTAACCATTGTCAAAAACCATTGGATTGGACAAAAACGAAGATTAGAAGGTCGGGGGTATGTGTGGCCTCGCGCAACTGGAGGGGCACGGCTGACTTAAAACACATTGATTACGGCTCGCTAGGCTGTAACCATAGTCAAAGACCATTGGATTGGACAAAACGAAGATTAGAAGGTCGGGGGTAGCTGTGGCCGCGCGCAGTTGGCGGAGAACGGCTGACGTAAAACACATTGATCTCGGCGCGCTAGGCCGAAACCATTGTCAAAGACCATTGGATTGGACAAAACGAAGATTAGAAGGTCGGGGGGAGGTGCGGCCTTTGGCCGCGCACAGCTGGCAGGGCACGGTGGAATCAAAACCATTGATCTGGGCGCGTTAGGCTGTAACCATTGTCAAAAACCATTGGATTGGACAAAACGAAGATTAGAAGGTCGGGGGTAGCTGTGGCCGCGCGCAGCTGGCGGAGAACGGCTGACTTAAAACACATTGATCCCGGCGCGCTAGGCCGAAACCATTGTCAAAGACCATTGGATTGGACAAAACGAAGATTAGAAGGTCGGGGGGAGGTGCGGCATTTGGCCGCGCACAGCTGGCAGGGCACGGTGGAATCAAAACCATTGATCTGGGCACGTTAGGCTGTAACCATTGTCAAAAACCAATGGATTGGACAAAACGAAGATTAGAAGGTCGGGGGTAGCTCTGGCCGCGCGCAGCTCGCGGGGTACGGCTGACTCAAAACTAATTGATCTTGGCGCGCTAGGCTGTAACCATTGTCAAAGACCATTGGATTGGACCATACGAACGTTATAAACTCGGGGGAAGGTGCGGCCTTTGGCCACGGGCAGATGGCAGGGCACGGTGGACTCAAAACCATTGATCTGGGCGCGTAAGGCTGTAACCATTGTCAAAAAGCATTGGATTGGACAAAACGATGATTAGAAGGTCGGTGCAGGTGCGGCCTTCGGCCGCGCGCAGCTGGCAGGACACGGTGGACTCAAAACCATTGATCTGGGCGCGTTAGGCTGCAACCATTGTCAAAGACCATTGAATTGGACAAAACGAAGGTTAGAACGTCGGGGGAAGGTGAGGCCTTTGTCCGGACGCAGCTGGCAGGGCACGGTGGACTCATCACGATTGATCTGGGCGCGTTAGGTTTTAACCATTTTCAAAAACCATTGGATTGGACAAAACGAAGATTAGAAGGTCGGGGGTAGCTGGGGCCGCGCGCAGCTGGCGGAGAACGGCTGACTTAAAACACATTGATCTCGGCGCGCTAGGCCGAAACCATTGTCAAAGACCATTGGATTGGACAAAACGAAGATTAGAAGGTCGGGGGGAGGTGCGGCATTTGGCCGCGCACAGCTGGCAGGGCACGGTGGAATCAAAACCATTGATCTGGGCGCGTTAGGCTGTAACCATTGTCAAAAACCATTGGATTGGACAAAACGAAGATTAGAAGGTCGGGGGTAGGTCTGGCCGCGCGCAGCTCGCGGGGTACGGCTGACTCAAAACTAATTGATCTTGGCGCGCTAGGCTGTAACCATTGTCAAAGACCATTGGATTGGACCATACGAAGGTTATAAACTCGGGGGAAGGTGCGGCCTTTGGCCACGGGCAGATGGCAGGGCACGGTGGACTCAAAACCATTGATCTGGGCGCGTTAGGCTGTAACCATTGTCAAAAACCATTGGATTGGACAAAACGATGATTAGAAGGTCGGGGAAGGTGCGGCCTTCGGCCGCGCGCAGCTGGCAGAACACGGTGGATTCAAAACCATTGATCTGGGCGCGTTAGGCTGTAACCATTGTCAAAGACCATTGGATTGGACAAAACGAAAGTTAGAACGTCGGGGGCAGGTGAGGCCTTTGTCCGCACGCAGCTGGCAGGGCACGGTGGACTCAAAACGATTGATCTGGGCGCGTTAGGTTGTAACCATTTTCAAAAACCATTGGATTGGACAAAACGAAGTTTAGAAGGTCGGGGGTAGTTGTGGCCGCGCGCAGCTGGCGGAGAACTGCTGACTTAAAACACATTGATCTCGGCGCGCTAGGCTGAAACCATTGTCAAAGACCATTGGATTGGACAAAACGAAGATGAGAAGGTCGGGGGGAGCTGCGGCCTTCGGCCGCGCGCAGCTGTTAGGGCACGGTGGACTCAAAACAATTGATCTGGGCGCGTTAGGCTGTAACCATTGTCAAAGACCATTGGATTGGGCAAAACGAAGGTTAGAAGGTCGGGGGGTGGTGTGGCCTTTGGTCGCGCGCAGCTGGCAGGCCACGGTGGACTCAAAACCATTGATCTGGACGCGTTAGGCTGTAACCATTGTCAAAAACCATGGTATGAGACAAGACGAAGGTTAGACGGTCGGGGGTATGTGTGGCTGTGCGCATCTGGCGGGGCACGGCTGACTCTAAAACCATTGATCTCGGCGCGCTAGGCTGTACCCATTGTCATAGACCATTGGATTGGACAAACCGAAGATTAGAAGGTCGGGGTTAGGTGAGGCTGCGCGCAGCTTGCGGGGTACGGCTGACTCAAAACTCATTGATCTCGGCGCGCTAGGCTGTAACCATTGTCAAAGACCATTGGATTGGACAAAACGAAGGTGAGAAGGTCGGGGACAGGTGCGGCCGACGCAGCTGGCAGGGCACGGTGGACTCAAAACCATTGATCTGGGCGCGTTAGTTTGTAACCATTGTCAAAAACCATTGGATTGGACAAAACGAAGATTAGAAGGTCGGGGGTAGGTGTGGCCGCGCGCAGCTGGCAGGGCTCGGCTGACTCACTACACATTGATCTCGGCGCGCAAGGCTGTAACCATTGTCAAAGACTATTCGATTGGACAAAACGAAGATTAGGAGGTCGGGGGTAGGTGTGGCTGTGCGCAGCTGGCGGGGTACGGCTGATTCAAAACTCATTGATCTCGGCGCGCTAGGCTGTGACCATTGTCAAAGACAATTGGATTAGACCATACGAAGGTTAGAAAGTCGGGGGGAGGTGCGGCCTTTGACCACGGGTAGATGGAAGTTCACGGTGGACTCAAACCCTTTGATCTGGGCGGGTTAGGCTGTAACCATTGTCAAAAACCATTGGATTGGATAAAACGAAGGTTAGAAGGTCGGGATTAGGTGTGGCCGTGCGCAGCTGGAGGGGCACGGCTGACTTAAAACACATTGATCTTGGCGCGCAAGGCTGTAACCATTGTCAATGACCATTGGATTGGACAAAATGAAGATTAGAAGGTCGGGGGGAGGTGCGGCATTTGGCCGCGCACACCTGGCAGGGCACGGTGGAATCAAAACCATTGATCTGGGCGCGTTAGGCTGTAACCATTGTCAAAAACCATTGGATTGGACAAAACGAAGATTAGAAGGTCGGGGGTAGGTCTGGCCGCGCGCAGCTCGCGGGGTACGGCTGACTCAAAACTAATTGATCTTGGCGCGCTAGGCTGTAACCATTGTCAAAGACCATTGGATTGGACCATACGAAGGTTATAAACTCGGGGGGAGGTGCGGCCTTTGGCCACGGGCAGATGGCAGGGCACGGTGGACTCAAAACCATTGATCTGGGCGCGTTAGGCTGTAACCATTGTCAAAAACCATTGGATTGGACAAAACGATGATTAGAAGGTCGGGGAAGGTGCGGCCTTCGGCCGCGCGCAGCTGGGCGCGTTAGGCTGTAACCATTGTCAAAGACCATTGGATTGGACAAAACGAAGGTTAGAACGTCGGGGGCAGGTGAGGCCTTTGTCCGCACGCAGCTGGCAGGGCACGGTGGACTCAAAACGATTGATCTGGGCGCGTTAGGTTGTAACCATTTTCAAAAACAATTGGATTGGACAAAACGAAGTTTAGAAGGTCGGGGGTAGTTGTGGCCGCGCGCAGCTGGCGGAGAACTGCTGACTTAAAACACATTGATCTCGGCGCGCTAGGCTGAAACCATTGTCAAAGACCATTGGATTGGACAAAACGAAGATGAGAAGGTCGGGGGGAGCTGCGGCCTTCGGCCGCGCGCAGCTGTTAGGGCACGGTGGACTCAAAACCATTGATCTGGGCGCGTTAGGCTGTAACCATTGTCAAAGACCATTGGATTGGGCAAAACGAAGGTTAGAAGGTCGGGGGTGGTGTGGCCTTTGGCCGCGCGCAGCTGGCAGGCCACGGTGGACTCAAAACCATTGATCTGGACGCGTTAGGCTGTAACCATTGTCAAAAACCATGGGATGAGACAAGACGAAGATTAGACGGTCCGGGGTATGTGTGGCTGTGCGCATCTGGCGGGGCACGGCTGACTCTAAAACCATTGATCTCGGCGCGCTAGGCTGTACCCATTGTCATAGACCATTGGATTGGACAAACCGAAGATTAGAAGGTCGGGGTTAGGTGAGGCTGCGCGCAGCTTGCGGGGTACGGCTGACTCAAAACTCATTGATCTCGGCGCGCTAGGCTGTATCCATTGTCAAAGACCATTGGATTGGACAAAACGAAGGTGAGAAGGTCGGGGACAGGTGCGGCCGACGCAGCTGGCAGGGCACGGTGGACTCAAAACCATTGATCTGGGCGCGTTAGGTTGTTACCATTGTCAAAAACCATTGGATTGGACAAAACGAAGATTAGAAGGTCGGGGGTAGGTGTGGCCGCGCGCAGCTGGCAGGGCTCGGCTGACTCACTACACATTGATCTCGGCGCGCAAGGCTGTAACCATTGTCAAAGACTATTCGATTGGACAAAACGAAGATTAGGAGGTCGGGGGTAGGTGTGGCTGTGCGCAGCTGGCGGGGTACGGCTGATTCAAAACTCATTGATCTCGGCGCGCTAGGCTGTGACCATTGTCAAAGACAATTGGATTAGACCATACGAAGGTTAGAAAGTCGGGGGGAGGTGTGGCCTTTGGCCACGGGCAGATGGAAGTTCACGGTGGACTCAAACCCTTTGATCTGGGCGGGTTAGGCTGCAACCATTGTCAAAAACCATTGGATTGGATAAAACGAAGGTTAGAAGGTCGGGATTAGGTGTGGCCGTGCGCAGCTGGAGGGGCACGGCTGACTTAAAACACATTGATCTTGGCGCGCTAGGCTGTAACCATTGTCAATGACCATTGGATTGGACAAAATGAAGATTAGAAGGTCGGGGGTAGGTGTGGCCGCGCACAGCTGGCGGGGTACGGCTGACTCAAAACTCATTGATCTTGGCGCGCTAGGCTGTAACCATTGTCAAAGACCATTGGATTGGACAAAACAAAGAATAGAAGGTCGGGGCAGGTGCGGCCTTCGGCCGCGCGCAGCTGGCAGGACACCGTGGACTCAAAACCATTGATCTGTGCGCGCTAGGCTGTAACCATTGTCAAAGACCATTGGATTGGACCAAACGAAGTTTAGAAGGTCGGGGGCAAGTGCGGCCTTTGTCCGCACGCAGCTGGCAGGGCACGGTGGACTCAAAACGATTGATCTGGTTGCGTTAGGTTGTAACCATTGTCAAAAACCATTGGATTGGACAAAACGAAGATTAGAAGGTCGGGGCTAGCTGTGGCCGCGCGCAGCTGGCGGAGAACGGCTGACTTAAAACACATTGATCTCGGCGCGCTAGCCCGAAACCATTGTCAAAGACCATTGGATTGGACAAATCGAAGATTAGAAGGTCGGGGGGAGGTGCGGCCTTTGGGCGCGCGCAGCTGTCAGGGCACGGTGGACTCAAAACCATTGATCTGAGCTCGTTAGGCTGTAACCATTGTCAAAAACCATGGGATTAGACAAAGCGAAGATTAGAAGGTTGGGGTTAGGTGTGGCCGAGCGCAGCTGGCGGGGAACGGCTGACTCTAAACACATTGATCTCGGCGCGCTAGGCTGAAACCATTGTCAAAGACCATTGGATTGGACAAAACGAAGATTAAAAGGTCGGGGGTAGGTGTGGCCGCGCGCAGCTGGCGGGGCACGGCTGACTCAAAACACATTGATCTCGGCGCGCCAGGCTGTAACCATTGTCAAAGACCATTGGATTGGACAAATCGAAGGTTAGAACGTCGGGGGCAGGTGCGGCCTTTGTCCGCACGCAGCTGGCAGGGCACGGTGGACTCAAAACGATTGATCTGGGCGCGTTAGATTGTAACCATTGTCATAAACCATTGGATTGGACAAAACGAAGATTAGAAGGTCGGGGGTAGCTGTGGCCGCGCGCAACTGGCGGAGAACGGCTGACTTAGAACACATTGATCTCGGCGCGCTATGCTGAAACCATTGTCAAAGACCATTGGATTGGACAAAACGAAGATTAGAAGGTCGGAGGGAGCTGCGGCCTTTGAACGCGCGCAGCTGGCAGGGCACCGTGAACTCAAAACTATTGATCTGGGCGCGTTAGGCTGTAACCATTGTCAAAAACCGTGGGATTAGACAAAACGAAGATTAGAAGGTCGGGGTTAGGTGTGGTCGCGCGCAGCTGGCGGGGCATGGCTGACTCTAAACACATTGATCTCGGCGCGCTAGGCTGTAACCATTGTCAAAGACCATTGGATTGGACAATACGATGATTAGAAGGTCGGGGGTAGGTGAGGCCGTGCCCAGCTGGCGGGGTACGGCTGACTCAAAACTCATTGATCTCGGCGCGCTAGGCTGTAACCTTTGTCAAAGACCATTGGATTGGACAAAACGAAGGTTAGAAGGGGGGCAGTTGCGGCCTTTGGCCGCACACAGCTGGCAGGGCACGGTGGACTCAAAACCATTGATCTGGGCGCGTTAGGTTGTAACCATTGTCAAAAACCATTTGATTGGACAAAACGAAGATTAGAAGGTCGGGGGTAGATGTGGCCGCGCGCAGCTGGCGGGGAACGGCTGACTCAAAACTCATTGATCTCGGTGCGCTAGGCTGAAACCATTGTCAAAGACCATTGGATTGGACAAAACGAAGATTAGAAGGTCGGGGGTAGGTGTGGCCGCGCGCAGCTGGCGGGGCACGGCTGACTCAAAACACATTGATCTCGGCGCGCTAGGCTGTAACCATTGTCAAAGACCATTGGATTGGGCAAAACGAAGGTTAGAAGGTCGGGGGGAGGTGCGGCCTTTGGCCGCGCGCAGCTGGCAGGCCACGGTGGACTCAAAACCATTGATCTGGACGCGTTAGGCTGTAACCATTCTCAAAAACCATGGGATTAGACAAAACGAAGATTAGAAGGTCGGGGGTAGGTGTGGCCGTGCGCATCTGGCGGGGCACGGCTGACTCTAAAACCATTGATCTCGGCGCGCTAGGCTGTAACCATTGTCAAAGACCATTGGATTGGACAAAACGAAGATTAGAAGGTCGGGGGTAGGTGAGGCTGCGCGCAGCTGGCGGGGTACGGCTGACTCAAAACTCATTGATCTCGGCGCGCTAGGCTGTAACCATTGTCAAAGACCATTGGATTGGACAAAACGAAGGTGAGGTCGGGGGCAGGTGCGGCCGAACGCAGCTGGCAGGGCACGGTGGACTCTAAACCATTGATCTGGGCGCGTTAGGTTGTAACCATTGTCAAAAACCATTGGATTGGACAATACGAAGATTAGAAGGTCGGGGGTAGGTGTGGCTTCGCGCAGCTGTTTGGGAACGGCTGACTCAAAACATATTGATCTCGGCTCGCCAGGCTGTAACCATTGTCAAAGACCATTGGATTGGACAAATCGAAGATTAGAAGGTCGGGGGTAGGTGTGGCTGCGCGCAGCTGGCGTGGCACGGCTGACTCAAAACTCATTGGCTCGGCGCGCTAGGCTGTAACCATTGTCAAAGACCATTGGATTGGACAAAACGAAGGTTAGAAGGTCGGGGGCAGGTGCGGCCTTCGGGAGGCAATTTCCACAATCCATGATCAATAAACAATTCAATTGGGCGCACTATCTATGAATTGAGTGGTGCGCACCTATGATGCGCACTAGCGACTGAATTGGGCCCTGCTTTCTTTTTCATACTACCGTAAGTTCAAGGTTAGCAGTACTGTCATGGTACTGTTTTGATAACGATCGATGAGAATAATGGCGCTGACAGCTGCAATTTTCGCTATGTAAGACGTGTACCTATTTGGGATGGCTGGGTGGGTCACAGACATCGGAGGAGGGAATATCTACTAAAACATCGCTCCCTGATTTATTTCCCAGCCTTTCATAAGGTATTTTGGCTAATTCATGTATTGTGGAGAATTTTATCGCGCGTTCTACCTTCATTCACTGCTACCGTCGATTGTTTTCCACCTATCTAGCCATGACAAGTTGACTTTTGTTTTGGAGCGGATATGTGAATGAACTGTCCACTGGTTCTCTACGTATATGTTAGCTTGTGTTTGATGGCTGAATATCATCACCGTCTCATATTTTTTTAGTTTTGCTCTATGCTTTAAAATATTTTTCTGGGACCTAGGCCTACTTTTATGGTGCACCATATTAAGTCTAATAGCCATTTGTTTTTTTGAGTGCTACGCTAGTTTATAATTTTCTACAGGTATTAATATTGGCTGATGATGGGGATAAAAGCAATTAATCCCTGAAACATGTACCAGGAGCAAATCAAATTATATTTTCTTTCGTTTATGTATTGACTAAGGTGGATGTATAATTGTTGTTAAAAACTATGAGGCGAGTTGGTCGTTATTGGTTCCTGAAGAGGACTCCTAAGGCGTTTAAGTTGCGATACAATCATTTTATCACCTTGCATTACATTAATTACACTACTTATTCTAAATGTATTCAATCACCAACCTGACTCACACACACCACTTTCCCCATCCCAATAAGAAATGTATTGAATGAGATTACTGCAATAGATAAAAATAGATTAATCAGGACCTGCTACAGGTTATCGGTCTCTAACCTCGTGCAGTTCTTTGCAATTTAAACTCCAATAGAAATGAGAATACTACCCACTTACACCTCCCACTTGAAATTGATAGCCCCCATAAAACAAATAAACCTATCCTACGACAGTAGCCTGTAGCACATATTTTAGGTTAGAATATTCTGATTTCTACATCTAAATGAATTTTCGAACAGAGGAGCTAGCCTATGCTAATTTTTAAGGGTAGGATCATCTGCTTACTAACATTTAATAATTCTCGATTTATACAACGGAGCAGTAACTAGCTTTGCATTCTTTTCATCATACATACTTGTGCTCCATTCAATCTCATGTGGCTTGAAATGGAGCCCACACACATACAAGAAAAGAGACTTGTTACAAGGTTCCTTCCTCCCATTATACAAAACTTGTGAGAATTGGAGCATAATTGATGTAACACGTACCATGGAATATTTCGTAGGAATAAAATCCTTGCGGTGAATGGCTCGAATCCATTTTGTCTCTACCTTCATCATTAGGGAAAGAGAAAACGTTTACTTTCGGCCCATTGGCATAATTGCATATACAATTTGGTACACTGCACTTATAAGGCATAACTTTACACTGCACTGATAACCATTAAGTATAACCGGGTAGGAATTCGCAGAAAATCAGTACCTGGAACTGTAAACACGAAACACAACATGCGGAAACCACACCATAACCTCCATAACTCGAATGTTATGTCTCAACTTTCATGGCCGGTCCTCCGTGACGTCACTCATCCATCAATTCCGTATCGCAAGGCTTTCTCTCTAGGTGGTGTTGACCATGATCGGAAAAATTTTAAAAAGTTTTGATTCACTACTCTTCGTTAAGCCCCCACCCTAGGCCGTGGAAGCGAACACAATGGCGGCTTAACGAACACGACGGGGTGCCATTATTAAAATTTTGGGAGCTAGAAGCACAGCCAGAAACACACCCGCAGAGAACGCCACGATTGACTAAGCTCCCACACAGTTTTAGTATCTACGGTCTAGTGACTGGATAAAGAACCTGGCTATGCCCAAAAGAAATAACGTAAAGAGAAGACGCCCTTTATAGAAGTATTTTGTGTTTTTCTTTCTTCAAGAGGTTATGTTTCAGTGTTTATTTCCATTAATCTATGTGAATATAAGAGTTTGTAAATCATACAATAGTGGAAGGTTACTGTCATGCTATTGTCAAAACTAGCAAAGTAATAGAGTGGGAATGCTCATGCTGATAGTGGTATAATATTTGCAAGATTTGCATGTTCCGCCAAGACCGGCCAAGACCGCTACCTGTTACTGGTTTTATGTATTGTAAACATCAATTATGGTTGGTCTTCTTTAAAAAATAGATACGGTGTATTTTTTCCACTGTTCCTTTTTATTTTATTCCTTTTGATAGGCGTTTATGCCACTGTTGCCGCGACAAAAATAAAATAAAGAAATCAAACAAACAAACAAACAAACAAACAAAACGTTGGGGTGGAGAGAATGTGTCAGCGTATCGTTGAGTCTTCAGGCTTTACACTGGTTTGATGCAAAGTCTCCCTGTCCTGTGCAAATCGTTTCATCTCTACATAGCTACCACATCCTAAGTAGGCTATATCTGAAGCAATCTTGGGCCAGCCTTACAATTCTTGACTCCTATCCTTATGTAACTTAAGTTTGTTATTCATGGGTTTCTTATTTTTGCCCTACCAGTCTATCTCTTCTCTTCATTAGCATTCACCAGAAGTCACTCTCCTCCCCCACTTGCCTTAATACCCCTTCACTTGTTTTATATATGGTACCAATCCAATCTTCATAATTCTCCTGTAATACCAGATTTGATATTCTATTCTCCTCGTTTCTGTTGCGCCAACAGTCCAAGTTTCACTTCCATAAAATGCCATGCCGCAGACAAAAGGTTTCAAAAAGGACTATCTAATTTATATTTGATATCAACAGATCCCTTTTGTGTATAATGCTTTCTTTGCTTCTGATAACCTACCTCTTATATCTTCTTTTTGTGGCTCAGCGGTAACGTTCTCGTCTGCTGTTCCTAAGGTTGCAGGATCGAATCCTGTCACAGTCAGCTGGCATTTGAGGGTGCGCAAATGCGAGGGAGTCGTGTCCGTAGATTTACTGGCACGTTAAAGAACCCCTTTGGGGATAAATTCCGGCACCCCGGCGTCCATTAACGCCGTAGTAGTTAAAAGAGACGTAAAACAAATAACATCAACATCACCTTTGCTTTATCCATCACTGCTTAATTTGCTTCCCATGTAGCAGAACTCTTCTACTTCCTTTTGCATTTAACCTGCCAGTTCAATGTCAATAGGGGTTTGTGATTTCTTCCAGTTGCATTCCATTTTTTGTTTGTTTTACATTTATTAAATTTATTTCATTTCTACATAGCTATAGCTACCACATCCTACATCCGAAGCAATCTGTTTCATATTTACCCTTGGCCTACCCCTCATTCAAATCCTGTGATTAATTGGCTAAGATTACAAGTGTCATCAGCAAATTAGAGTTGAAACAATTTTAATAAGAACAATTGTTAGTTATAAGGGAAATCAATAGATGCTGCTTAAATTAATTTTAATTAAAATTTCTAGCTCATGTGCTTCATTGCTTGAACAGGTAATAAGTTGCAACCTTGCTTTAAAACTTTCTGAATACCGGTACCAGCTTCTCTCTCATATTTTTGAACTTCTTTCCTTACCTTTCCTTATTCTACCTTCCAAGATCAGCCTAAGACTTGTACAGCTTGCCTTGTTTGTACGTTTCTTCTGAAACCAAACTGGTGTTAACCTATCTTGGTTTCAATCTGTCGTTTGATCCTCTTGTAAATTATTCTTGCCGGTATTTGGAAGCATGAGTGTTCAGCTGGTGGTATGATGATCTTCACATTTTCAGCACATGCCTTTTAGGTTGAACGTTCATTAATTCTGAATGAAACGTCACTCATTTCTTTTTAACTTCCATTTTGATAATATACTTGTGTTTTGAAAGCAGTTGATTTATCAACTACTGGCTTGCTAGGCCTTTCATAGCTTCACTAGAGCCCCATTAGCCGTCATATTTCAGGGTTCCTGCAGGGCCTTCACAGCTACCGTAGCGGTCTCGGGGCCCACAAAGTCCCCACTGTACATCACCCCTGCAGGCAATCCCCTACTTCATGCCGTTGTCCATCTCTCACCACGTGGAGGGGGGGTTGGACTTCTGAGAGACTGGTAAAAATATTTAGTTCAACCATCTACCTTACTCGTATACATACCAGACATTAATTGCATTAGTTGTGCGTTCTATCTAATAAGGGAAATCCGCAGTTCAAACGAACATCTGTTATATTTTACTTAATTTTACTCAACAATGTGTGTTCATGTACTGTAAACATAGGTACATTTTTGCTGGTTTTAGCTTGCTATTACATGTTAACGTTAGGTGGGAACTCAACGCTGCGGTGGTCAGTACGCGAACTGCTAGGATCACAGAGTTGATGCAGAGAACGCCACGATTGACTAAGCTTCCACACAGTTTTAGTATCTACGGTCGGATAAAGAGCCTGGCCATGGAAGAATAATACTAGGAAGCGAAGCTCCCATAAGGCCAATGGTTATCACTTTCTAATTTCGACCTTCAGCTGTTACACCTTACTGCACTCTGGTGAGTGTCGTAGAAGAGACACCGCCATATGGCGCGGCATTTAAAATTACTAATGTATGCTAAATTTTGAGGTTAGGTAGTTAATTTTGCAAGTATTTGATATAACAGTTTCCCATGTTTTAGTTTTAGAATTGCATACGTCACGTGGAAATGTAAATAACATTGCAATTATTTAATTCTCCCGCGAGTGTTTTCGAAGTCCCAATATACAAAGTTTCAAAAGGTCAACTTATTTATTATTTATAAAATAGGAAGAATTAGGAAGTTTTAAAGGAAATAAACAAATAAAATGAAGATATCTGAATTTATTTTTTTCAGGCAATTACATATAATTTACAAATTATACAGTATATGGCAATTGTACATGTAAAACAAGATATATGAATACATACAATTTACAAATTTTATAAAACAATTCAATATGAATATAGTGGTTGTCTCACTTGTAGGCATGTCCCTAAAAACAGTCAGTGAGATGCAGTGCACAGAAAAGGGCTTAATTGTAGTCTTTTATGCAAGTGCATACTATACCAATCATCAGATTGGAGATATCCCTCCACACATTTCATCTTCCTATTCCTCCTTGTGTTTCTGAAATGGCATGCAGTGGGTCAAGACAAGCGACTTTATGATGTTTCAAACTTCCGTTACAAATTTATCGATGGTAAATATCTTTAGAACCAAGTATATTTGGTAACGCTTCGGGAAATTAGCTGAAATACTTTGATGAATAATAATTGTGTAAATGATGTTATAATAGAAGATTTCTCCTACGCTGTCTATAACCCACCCCGCCGTCCCCTTTTTATAACATGAGTTACAGATGTCACATGTGCCGACCATTATAGACATGATTTATGGGACGAAACAAATATTGACAATCCAACACATACGGCAAGCGCAGGCATGTGGTGATTGTTTTATGCAGCGCTCGTTTCGTTGCGTCTCTATGTTAAGGCAAAAGCAAACCTAACCTGGGGCTAACAGCCCAGACCCCCTTGCTTGTAGTACATGCAGTAATTTTCGGCCAGACTGTGCTTAAACTAGTAGTGGACATAAATTCTATCTTATTAAGGTTTCGCATACAAAATCAAACCTAACCTGGGGCTAAAACCCCAGACCCACTTGCTTGTAGTACAAACAGTAATTTTCAGCCAGACAGAAGCCAATAGTGTCTCGCTTAGCTCGCTATGTATGACCTGTGTCTGTCACTTGAAGACATGTTGCTTATTTTAGGGGCTGCGACATCGTGGTCATATAGTGCCATGTATTTGTGTGATAACCTGTGTTATTGTAATGGCTGTACTAGTGTGTGTATCGACAAAACATACCGGTACCACCAACAAATTGTGAGACACAAATGTTTTAAATAAGGAAGGCGGGTGGGTTATAGACAGCGGAGGAGTGAACTACATCATTTCCAGATCAATTTTGAATCATTATAAATGTTTTTCTAAATACTGTAAAAGATAAATTGTGAAGGAGACGAGAACCTGACTTTCAAACTCCCACTTGGATAATATGATTTTCATATCTTTTCAAGGTTTGCAAGGGACAATTCCAATTGAATTGAACTAAATGAGTCAACTGTTTTGTGAAATTGAGTTAAGATTATGGTGGCATTCTATGAGGGTGGTTACACATTGTGTGCAAATAGTACATCTGTCACATTGCTCCTTGTATGCAATACAGGCTACACGATTCCAGGCTAAGAGCAGTCAGTGACTCATGTAGTTCCTGCACTGAATGCAGTGCGAGTTCTAAGCGCTGTAAAGCAGGAGTATCTAAAGCACACGAGCTGCGCTTTTAAATCGTAAGTTTACCGAGTTCTGTGGTCGAAAAGTAACATGCATCAGTTTTCTAGGTGGACATGTCAAGTAGCAGTGAAACAGACAGCAATAATGGGAACCAAGTGAAGAAAAGGAGAAGAAATCCTGAAACACACAAAAGGAATGCCATCCGCACAGGGAAGGTAGAAGTTGAGGAGCATGTTCATTGGCGGGGGATGGTTTTCAAAAAGAGGACTATGGCTCAAACTTCAACTGTGGTATGAAGTGCTTTTCTAAGTTAACACCCGAAGAGCAAACATACACACTTCATCGCTTCAATGAATTTGCGACTAAAAATGAACAGGACATATACATACAGCAGTTAATTGAGAAGAGGTACATAAGGAAACGTAGACCTAGGAAGGATTCCAAAAGTAGGATATCTAACTTTCATTATTTTGTCACGAATGGATCCATTAAGGTGCATGTTTGTAGGAAAGCATTCATGTCATTTCACGGAATTACAGGCAGACGGGTCCGTCGTTTATGCACGTTATTGTTGGAAAGACAGTCTCCAAAAGATCCAAAACCAAACGTAGATCTTGGAGATGTATGTGTAGGCCTAACATTTAATCTTATAACTCAGAAAAAAAAAATACTTGTGACACCATGTAATATTTACATGCAGGTTTATATGGTAATCAAATAATAGCTAACAAGATATATTGAGTGCCAACATTTATTATTGTGTGTATGCCTATATGTTTATGTAACAAAGACTGACATCGTTGTGCAATGTATTACAGGGATGTGTGTTTGGATTATCGAATATCGAATTCTAAGGTTATCGTTGTATGCAAGAAAATACATCAACATATTGAATCGTTCCCTACGAGGTGTACTGTACACATTATGGTGAAAGGCGACTTCTGTATCTACAGTAGATGTCAGATTAGACGTGAATAAAATGTATGCCATGTTCACCGATGCAAACCCAGGGGTTCCTGTAAAATATCAGTTTTATCTCCCCTATTTTATGGAAAATATTAAATTACGTTTCGGAAGGCCGCAAGTTGACACATGTAGAGTATGTGAAGAACTGGCTGTGAAAATAAAATCACCATCATTATCAGAATCAGCAAAGCGTACTGCAGTTGCTGAATTAATGGTACATAAAATGCGTTCCGCGGTGGCCGCGAGCACTAACACGCTACCTCGTGTCTCGCTGACATCGGGAGAGCGTGGGTTCGAATCCCACCTCGGCCGCCCTGAAAATGGTTTTCGTGGTTTCCTATTTTTACTACCAGGCGAATGCCGGGACCATGAAGGTGACGCAAATAAGGGAAAAAATTATGTCTGTTCATTGCTCTTGAAGTACATAGAGAGTGTTTTACCAGATACAATAAATGTTTTGTACTTATTCTCTGACTGATGCCCGGGGCAAAACAAAAACCACACTCGACAAAAATCTCAGCACGCACGTCATACGTTGTTGGCATGTTAGAGAACGCATTTGAATTCAGTAGGCCGTGATCATAATAGCAAAATTATCTCGGGATTTTCCGCCAACACAACGTTCCTCCTTTCTCTACTAGAAAGTGCTATAGTGTTAACGAGCTTAGATATCTAACCTCCTTGACTGTCATAGCAGTTCAAAGAACGACAAAAATTCGACATACAAGCTGCCTTCTGGGCGTCAAATCACAAAGCTTACACCCGGCACCCGATATTATTATTATTACTACAATATTATTATTATTATTATTATCATATTATATGACGATTATTTTTCCATTTTGAATGAGTTGACTCAAGGCATTTTACTATCTTGAACTTTCATGTTTTTTCTATGCGTTGCCTATTTTGCACCTTGCACTGTACAGTTTATTTGCTGTGAAAAAATGCAGTATATTTAATCAGAAACATGTCTAATAGGCTATTGAAGTGAATTAAAAATTCACACTTCCTCGCACTGATTAGTGCAAAAACTACTGTACATGAAACACAATATTTAAATATTGTATTACAATATGTTATTCATGCAATGTTGACCTAGAAATCTGTCAGAATCATGTACTTAGAGCTGCAAGTAATTGTGGCAAAAATGGAATAAATTACCGTATTTCTTCATCTATAATCTGTTTTTTTGTCCCTTCAGTGAAATTAGATTTTAGTGACTCATGTAGTTCTTGAAATCATCGATTCAATTGAAATTGCTGTCCATTAAGTCTAGTGTACAGGAAATTGTGCTAAATTACGTAAATATGTGTGTTTGTTTCTTGTTCATTGAAAGACGTTGTGGTAGTGTTCCCAACATGTAATATATAAAATACACCACCACTAGGCAAAACCCATTGGTCTACAGAAAGATTATGCGCGACTATTTCCACTGTACGTGACAAAAACCAGGGGTGCATATATTACTAACGTGGCCGGCAAGCTAAAACCATTGTCGAAATCCAAAGGCTGCCCTGGCAGCGAGAAGCTAGCGGGGCACTGTTGACGACACATATCAATACAGAAAATTAGCATAAAGGACACATTACGCTGAAGTCATTGTCGAAAACCATTAAACTGGACGAGTTAGGCTGTAGCCATTGTCAAAATTATTGGTCTGGACAAAACGTAGGTTAGAATAGTAGGGTTGAGGTGAAGCATTTGCCGTGGGAAGCTAGCGGGGCACTGCTGACAACACGTTAGGCTGTAACCATTGGATTGGATGCGTTAGGCTGTTACCATTGTCATAATTATTTGTCTAGGCAAATGTGACTTTAACAAAAACAAATTTTATAGCACACAAAAAAAATCAAAGAAGCCTATACAATTAGTATCATATGAGAGGGGTTGGCAATGCTGTACTTGTGCATAATTCATGCAGATAATAGCAGACACATCTGACACTTTACTATATAAGTTGTGATATAATTTGGAAAGGCAGATAGGTTATAGACAGCGGAAGAGTGAACTACATCATTTCTAGATCAATTTTGTATCATTATACTGTAAAAGCTATTAATGGCTAATTTCAGTGACAATTTTTTTTCATAGGTTCTGGTCTCCTTCACTGGTAGGCCTACCAATAAATGTATGTAACAAGCTCAGAATTGAGCAACATTCTCAAGTTAACCAGTATGGTTTATACTCATTCGAACAATGCTGCATTAAGATACTGCAAATAATTACATATCCTCAGAAATGAACACACATGGCAGCTAGGGGTCAATTCAAGAACAGAAACACGTAATCAGAAAGGCAAGGCTGACACAATTAAAACAAAAACATGATGCACAGGAAGACATACTCCTCAACAGAGCAGATAACCTAGATGTTATGCCCCTTAAAACAACAACCACTCTCACTGCAGCACTAGATGTTATGCCCCTTAAAGCAAAAATCACCGTCATTACTCACACCCCACATCTAAATACACTCACGGACCGAGAAAGGTGCAACTCATTTTCAATTGGTCAAAATTAAGTATTTTATATTTGACAATGTCCACAGAAGTTTAGACTGTGTAGACTCTAGGCTCCTTTCGTCAACTTTTGTTCTCTGCTGACACCAACGGTATGAAGCTTCCATCGCCTTGGGTGTCTTTCATTCTCATGACTGAAAGATCAGAGGTCCCTGAAACACAAAGGTTTTTTTTTTAGCTGCGCGTTGAAATGTTAAATTTCAATATATAGCTCATTCTTGACAGGACACATTTTAACTTACCTCCAGTCACAATAATAGGAACTGCTTCAGAAGTCAGGGAATTTCTATTTAAGTGCCTTCTGATGAACCATTTGGCAAAATTAACACTGCATATTCGACGTGTTATCATGCCACACACAGATTTCCCGAACACGTCCACCCTTCCACAGAACTACTAGGCCTAATCGCTGCATCTGCAAAGAAAAATTGCTCAAATTAAAACATGTGCAGGAGCTACAGGATATTAATTGCTAAAATCGCATATCCATAACACACTACTAATAATTCAGCTTGGTTATTAAAAGATAAATATACATAAACCTAACTGAAAACGATCTAACTTACTGGCCTTGAACTCATTACTCTGAGCTGCAGTGACCACACACATATATGGCTAACATATAGGAGTAGGGGAGCAAGGCGGTTTCTGCCCCTCCCCCCCCCCCCCCCCCCCACCACCACCACCACCACTACTCCCAATGCGAGCCGATAACTCCCGAACCCATGGTCGGAGATTCACGAATGAGGTGTCGCTGGACTCGAGCTGACCGGGGGCTTTGCTATGAATCACTTGTTATATTTTTGAAAAAAAAAAATTGAAAATTTTTGTTTTTGAAAGTAGGCGAGTTTGAAAACCAAACATGATAGAACGTTGTGCAATAGCTTAAACGAACGGTCTCTATGTCCTTTATTTTTTATAATAAAACATTTTTATTTTTTAAATTTTTTTGAAAAAAGTTCAATTTTGAATTTTTTTGTATTTTCGAAACTAAAGAGTTTACAAAAAATTTTGTTTGACATAAATGAATGGCCCTGATCCCCTCTACCCCCAAAATAACTTTCAAGTCTCTAAGACTAAAACTGTGCAGTAGCGCTGACTGGCCGGTTATGAGTCGCCCCCTACTTTCATATAAACTTTGCCGATATCTCCCGAAGGCGTGGTCGGATTTTATCGAACGAGGTATTGTTGGCGTTGGGATGACGTTCTCTTGGCTAAGCATGTGTGTTGGTATTTTTTTTTTTTTTTTGAAAATTCTTGTTTTTTTGGATGGGCACTATTTTGGAAACGGTGAATCGGAAAAAAGTTTGTTTGACGTTAATGAAAGGTGGGTATGCCCTCTAGGCGGACAGCAAGTTTCAAGGGTGTAGGAGGAAAAACAAAATGATAGCCTACTTTCTCGCGAACATTGGTGATCATTGGCGAACGGATGGTCGAATCTTAACAAATGAGGTGTCGTTGAACTCGAGCTGACGTCCTCTTTCCTATAGACTACTCGTTATATTTTTGAAAAAAAAATTGAAAAATTTTGTTTTTAAAAGTAGGCGATAGTTTGAAAACCAAACATGATAGAATGTTGTGCCATAGTTCAAACGAATGGCCTCTATGACCTTTATTTTTTATAATAAAGCTTTTTTACATTTTGAGATTTTTTGAAAACACTCAAATTTTGAAATTTTTATATTTTGGAAACTAACACGTTGAAAAAGAATTTTCTTTGACATAAATGAAAGTTCCCTACCCCCTCTACCACGAAAATAAATGTCAAGTCTCTAGGACCAAAAAAAACAACTATGCATTTTTTTATATAAAAGCGTGTTTGTAGACAGAGAGCCGGTAGCGCTTGACACATGTACCAACGAGGCTATGACTGAGAATGGTGGATACTGGAAATAGCTATTTCGACGGGGGCGATGTATGGCAAAACGAGGGGTCGCTTTTCGCTATTTTTTCCTATGACGAAAGCGAATATTTTCGAAAATCTCTTATGATGATCTTTAATATAGGTTAGTAAACACTTGACCAGTAACCAAATAAAATTCATAATAATATGAGACGAATGAGACTATCAGCCAGAATGGAAAAAAAAACAGAATATCTGCTCGAGAGGCCTGCCAGTAGCTTGGCTGGCTGGGTGACAGGATGTGACATGTTATCGCGTTTCAGGAATGTCGCCAGAGCTGACAAGAGGCCAATGGAAAGTTACAGTGACGTAGAGGTCACTTGGAGGTCGAACAACATCGCAACGACGTCAGAGAAATAATGCATTTTTTTTTTTTTTTTAGCGTATGGCTTTTATGCCGGGAGTGTCCGAGGACATGTTCGGCTCGCCAGTTTTTGTAGCTGCTTTGAGACGGACACCCAATGGGTGAGCTACAAGTACCGTTGGGGAGGAAAGTTGGAAGGGAGGGTCGAGGAGTTGGAAGGTAGCGGCTGTGGCCTATAGTTAAGGACCAACCCCGGCATTTGCCTGGAAGGAAGATGGGAAACCACAGAAGACCATCTTCAAGGTTGCCGGCGGGGGGATTCGAACCTCCTCGCCTCCCGGATGTGAGCGACTGCCATTAGTCATGCCGTAACCACCACGGCTAACTCACCCGGTAATAATGCAGTAAGCGAGCATATCTCCTCCCCCTACCATTGCCATAGCCAATTGCAGGGCAAGAGCGATGTTAACAGCTGTGGTAAGAGCGACACAGGGCGAGGGGCTGGGCGTGGAGAGGAGGGCAGGGGGGGGGGGGGGGGGTATTAGAGTGTTGATCATGTTATGACACACAGTCAGTCATTACTGTTTTACACGTTGCTGTGTTAACATAGGCTGTGTCTTATGTGTATAAAATTAATTGCATTCGTGTGCTCAACCCCAGTTGGTTACTATATTGGATACATTATATTATATTTGAGGTAAGTGTTGGAATAACACTGTTTAGTTTATTTTATGCTAATCAATGATTAAATGATTATTGGTTTACCATTTGATTGATGTATTGTTATTTTTTGTTTTAGATAATTGGCATACCTGGTGTTGGGAGACAGAAACCCCATTCCACTCGAATCTAGGGAAAGGCAAACGCAGGGCTTTTTACAAAGCAAGGTAAGACTTTTTTGTTATATATAAAAAACATGTTTTTTATTTTATTTATTTATTTATTTTTGTTTATGAAAGGTGCTATTTGAAATAGATATACTCATGGTGATTTATTTTATTTCTTTTTTTTAGTGTGTGTTGGAAAAGGCTTGTCCACTACAGCCACTGCTGAAAACCCGCAACGTGTGTGTTTGGGGCTATTGCTTACCAGGCAGTCTACGGCTGAAAACTCTGGTGAGATTGTTCTTTTTTTTTTTACAAAAATCATGTCTTTTTCCACTGCTATTGATACATTAACTTGGGAGCCTCTCGAGTCCTGTTTCAAGTCACGTGTGTGCTCTGGCCGCATAGTGAATGTTAGAGAGAGTTTGATCCCAAAAGACTTTATGGAATCTTGTTTCGAAATTTTTAAAGAACAAATTTGTACAGCGCAAAGGTTGCATGCGGCTTTAAAGGTCAATACACAACTCATGTGTGATTTCATATATAAAAACAAGGATGGTGAGCATAAAAAACCATTTTATATTGGCAGTAAGATGCAAGAGCTTTTGATAGCCGATAATCTGAATGAGTGGTATCAAAGCCATGTGGTGAATGCCTTGCTATCAAAATTTGATAAACTGCAACAAGGACCCAGTGGTTTAGCGTTAGACAAAATCAATTATCTACAAATCAACATTTGTCATTTCAACCCGTTGAATTAAAACACCACCAGCAATAGCCTTGAAGAAGGCTGTGGTGAATATTGAAAATTTTGATGATGAATGTTTTCTGTGGGCTGTGGCTGCGTATTTGCAGCCAGCTCAAGACCGTCATGTTAACAGACCAGCAAAGTACAAGGCCAAGTTTAATGAATTAAAACAAACATTAAATTTAACTCGAGTGTCGTTCCCTATGGACTTAACCGAGATCCATAGGTTTGAACAAGATGACCAGGACCTTTCGTTCATGGTGTATGGCCTTGATGGTGATGAGATTGTGGGTCCTCTTTATGCCACAAAAGAACCGAAACGACACCATATTCATCTTTTATATTTATCTGAGGGAGAGATGAATCACTATTGCCTGATTAAAAGCTTAAGTAGATTGCTAAGCCGTCAAATGTCTAAGGACAAGCGTTCAAAACATATTTGTGATCGTTGCTTGCAATATTTTAAAACCCCTACGCTTTTAGAACGTCATAGGGTAGATTGTGTTCCTCAGGAAGCGGTGAGACTGATATTGCCACAAGGGGACAAGGCTGTGTTAAAGTTTAAGGATATTCATAAGCGCGACACTGTTCCCTATGTGGTGTATGCAGATTTCGAAGCTCTCACCACACCCATGGCGGGATGTGAACCAGATCCCACCATGAGCTCAACCACACCCATTCCAAAACATGAACCTTTTGCCATAGGATTTAATGTGGTGTGTGCCTATGACGCCACACAATCAGTTTACAAATACCGTGAGGGGCCAGATTGTGCCAGATGGTTTTTGGATGAACTTGTTAAGTTGGCCGACCATGTACAGGGATTACTGGCCCACCCAGTACCCATGAGCCTAACGCCACAACAGCAGCAGCAGTATGAGCATGCCACGACATGCCATATTTGCGAAAAGCCACTGATCAGTGCTGAAGACACCGTTCGTGATCACTCGCACTTTACGGGAGAGTTTCGTGGAGCTGCGCATAGTAAATGCAATTTGAACTTTTCAGCTCCTCGTTTCATTAGTGTCTTTTTCCACAATCTGGCAAATTATGACATTCAGTTTTTGATTCGTGAATTGGGTTATGTCAACAAGGGCTCGTTTACCATTATCCCCCAAAACCATGAGCGTTTTACAGCCCTGACATGGCGGTTGAGCAACTTTAGCATTCGATTTTTGGATTCCTTTAAGTTTATGGCATCCTCGCTGGACAGTCTTGTGAATGGCTTGAATGAAGAGGAATTAAAAAATACCAGAATGCATTTTAATGATCCCAAGCAATTTAAATTGTGCATTCGGAAAGGTATATTCCCGTATGATTTCTACAACAGCTTGGACGTGTTAAAGCAAACAAAACTCCCACCACAAGAGAAATTTTACTCAAAACTAACACGCAGTACCGTTTCCGATGAAGACTATGCACATGCATGTCAAGTTTGGCGAGTGTTTGACATTAAGACGCTAAGTGAATATGCTATGCATTACCTAAAACTGGATGTATTGCTACCCACTGATGTGTTTGAAAAATTTCGTGAGTTGTGTCAGCACATTTATGGTCTTGACCCGGCTCACTATTATACGAGTCCTGGGCTCTCGTTTGATGCCGCTTTAAAATACACTCAAGTGGAATTGGATTTACCCACTGATGTAGACATGGTTCTATTTTTGAAAAGGGCATTCGCGGTGGCTTTGTGTCGCTTAACCAGCGCCATGCCGAAGCTGCTGATGATGATGATAATTGTTGTTTGAAGGGGCCTAACATCTAGGTTATCGGCCCCGCATACCGAAGCGAACAAAGTCTACATGCCTGATTATTCACCAGACAAACCAGAATCGTACTTAATGTACTATGACGTGAATAATTTGTATGGTTACGCCATGAGTCAGCCTTTGCCCTATGGTAAGTTTGCTTGGCTGACAGAGAAACAAGTGTCTGAATTTGATGTAAACATGGCTAGCCAAGAAACAGGCCGTGGATATGTCTTAGAAGTGGATATTGAATATCCCTCATCCTTGTATGATCAAAATGCTGATTTCCCATTCTGCCTAGAGCAAATGGTTCCCCCTGACAGTAAAGTGAAAATTGAAAAACTCATGGGCACACTTTACAACAAAAATCGATATGTGTTACATATCCAAATGTTGGTGCAATGCCTCGCCCAAGGCTTGGTGTTGAAGAAAATCCATAGGGGTATTTCTTTTGCTCAAAAACCATGGCTCAAGCCATACAAGCAACTCAACACAGAACACGGACAAATGGCAACACAGCAGTTTGAATTTTTTTTTTCAAATTAATGAACAACTGCATCTATGGCAAGTCCATGGAGAATGTCCGCAAATACCGTGACATTAAATTGGTGAATGTCTGGGAAGGACGTTACGGTGCCCGGCGGTACATTGCCAAGCCAAATTTCATATCGATCAACATTATCGATGAGGATTTGGCCACTATTGAATTGAGTAGGACTAGCGTGACCATGGATAAGCCCATTTACTTGGACCAAGTCATTTTAGACTTTTCTAAATCGGTGATGTATCGATTCCACTATGAGTTTGCCAAACGCCATTTTTGAGGACGTCTCTCTTTTGTATATGGATACGGACTCATTCGTTTACCACATTCGCCACTGCAACCCCTATGACGTCATGACGCAGCATAGTGACTGGTTCGACACCTCTTCGTATAGTGCTGACAACATGTTTCAGCTGCCCATAAAAACAAGAAGGAAATGGGTGTTTTAAAAGATGAATACGGTGATTCCATTATGACAGAATTCGTAGGTTTGGCTTCGAAAATGTATGCTTATCGCACACTAGACTGTAAGGAAGCCAAAAGAGCAAAAGGTGTATGTAGGGCAGTGGTAAAATCGCTACGTGTAGACGATTACTTAGCGGTCTTACGCACTGGCAATGCTATGTCCCATACACAGTGCAGGATACAATCCAGCAACCATCATTTCTATCTTGTAGAACAGAGAAAACGCACCCTCGCCTCCATGGATAACAAACGTGTGTGGGCTGATGACTTGCTTACCAGCCTGCCCTGGGGTTATGACCGCAAGGAGGAGGAGGTGTGATTTTTCTGTTTGTTTGTTTAGGGACATGGCTTTTTGTAACTCGTAGATTTAGTATTTTGTAAATATTGTTTTTTTGTCATTGTAAATAGTATATTTTGTAAATAGTGGCAACCCACTTGGACCTTTTGCTGTTTTAAAAGTTCTATGCAACCTTATTTTTATTTTTATTTTAAATTTAACCGAGTTGGGAATTGGAAAATGGTATATAGTTTGATTCTTTTAATGCTGTACAAAGTTGTAGTGTTTGTAAATATGAAATGAGTAATAGTATTTTTTTAGTAACTTTAATGACTAGTATTTATATATTTTTTGCAATGGTAAAATTTTAACTTAAAAAAGTTCTCTTGGGACCAGTGTGCATGTCGAGAAAGTGCTTTTGGGAATAAATAAAGTGGTTGTGTTTGTTCCCAAAAGGACAGGTATGGTTGTGTGAGTAGAGAGAAAGCTCGTGTGTATGTATGACCAGAGCAAACACGGTGAGGTAGGGTGGGTGGGGAGGGGGAAATTTTCACTTATATACTCATTTTGTTTTGTCGATAGTATTTTTTTCTTCTTAAAAATGTAGCGGTGAATGGACATTATTTTTGTAAAAACAGTCTTACCTGCAGTAGTCGTAGACCTCGATGTTTCTCAAAACACACATAAACACATTGCAGCATCATCATGGTCAAGCACTCGGATCAACATCATTGACAAATCTCAACTTTCGACATACACCAAGTGGAAAAATGTGAAAACAGCAAAATGGAAAATCCATGTTTCGATAACACCAAAATTCAAAATAAACGTAAAACAGTCATTTTTAAAACTGGAAATGGCCATGTGTGAAATATAAAAATTCAAAAACATAAAACGGACATTTTTAAAAAGTGACATCAACAAAATAGAGAATCCATATCATCAAAAATTCAAAACTTGAAACAGACATTTTTAAAAACTGTAAATTACAAATTGGCAAATGACAATGTGTGAAAATGTGAAAATGAAAAATCAGCCCATCAACATCATGATTTTTTAAAATTGAAATGAAACATTGTGTTCTGGTAAACCTTTGTTTTTTATTTCATAACCATAGGGAATTGACAAAATAAAAAATAGAATACAAACACATCCCAATTCCTCACTCCTCAAATCCTTAATGTTCATGTCTATACATCATCAACTTTCCTTTCATAGCACTCATCACAATCAGGGCTGCCATTCTTTCACCCACTGAGGCATCACAGGATATGAAACGTTGTTTAGCTTTTTTCAATAACAATTTATCTGCCACATGTCTTAAACCTGGATGACTATGGCGATAAGATAGGTCATGTTCTTTGCATGCTTGATCCAAAAGATTAATGGGTACATCACCACGCTGCAAACGTTTTTCAAGATGAGTTCCAGGGCCACAAAAACGATAACCTGGAAGATGGATTTCGAAAGGTAAGTATTGAATCACTTTGTCAATGACGCCATTGCCAGTACAGGTCTGGCATATCCTTTTCCATCGATGGTGAAAAGGTTTGGTCTTCCTCCTCCTCTGTGGACGATGTTTGTGTTTGTTGTTGTTGTTGTTGCTTTTTCTCGCCATGACACCCGTGGTATGATTCAACAAAGTCTTTACATGGACCTTTATGACCATGATACAGTTTCACTAGCTGACAAGTCGCGCACTGACGCATAGAGGGTATTTTTGCCATGGCCACTTGCTTATGGTGATCGTAATCCGTACAGGGTTGCAATTCACTCAACACAGGGTCTTGAGTCCATGACTTTGGTACATGTTGCCAGATTTCTTTCACCGCGTTGGCGGCTACATAATAAATGAACGACTAGGGCAACGCTAAGAGTTCCCTTTGGTAAAACTGTCTAGTTTCTTTTTGCACACAAAGAACTTTCCGATGGCTTTGTCTGTAGCATTGCCTTTCTCCATGGTATCACGTGTTGTAGATGTTTACACGTCGCATGTAGAAATCTCACTGGCGTCATTCACAGGTAAATCGTGAGTTACAATTTTGTTCAACAACTCCCAGCAGGCATGGGTGGTTAACCAATGAAAGAGATGCCACGCATGCGCTAGGGCTGTATGAGTAATATTGCCACAGGAACAAGTATCCATGAGCGTTTGCAGGGAGGGGCAGCCCAACTCCACGAGGTCGATACATTGACAGTAAGACGCCAAAAATGGTTGCAACCATTCACGTTTTTCATTACCTTTCACAAATACCACATTGGCTGAGGACAAGTGTGCTTTCATGACCACGTCCAAATATTTATAGGAAATGGTTCCTTGGTTCCAGTCTAGTTGCCTATGATTTTCAATCCACTGGGTTTGTTTACGGTCTTTTTCACACAACAAATCAAAAACATGGGGCGGTTTAATAGCAAATGCGTAGCTTGCGATATCCAAAACGTGGTACAATCGATAATGGCCACTTGTTAAAATATAAATTTGTTGACACCAATTTTAAACCCTTGGCAATCCACAATGAGTGTGCGCAACATGTTGCCGCTTGCCTGGACCAAGTTCAACTGACGACTGACTGACAATCAATGACTAAGGCGTGGTCATGACATGGACTTACCAGCCATGCTAGTTTGAAAAAAAAGGTTAGGGTAGGACAGGAGGACATGAAAAAAAATAAGAATTTTAGAATTACATTATTTTATTATCATAACACGTCTTACAGGCTTTGTCATTTTGGGATAAGGACGATACCAACTCATACAACAATATAGTCTCTTGTGTTTGTAACCTCCATAACACCGATGATGTCCCAATGTCTCTAAACTAGGCGTTTTCGATGGTGAGCTTCTTACTAAGCACCATGGACACCATACGGTCCACACGTATCGTAACATGTTTTTTCATCAGTCAGGGACACGAGTGAGGGATAGCTTGAATGACAGGGTATATTTCCCACCTCCATTCTGCATAGGTAGGGGCAGACAGGTGACCAGCGCTGATGTTCCTGCATGGGTTCATCGCCCTCCTGCCATTGGTCTATGATAATGGGACAAAAGGCACATTTCACTTCATCTCTTGTTTTTAAATAGTAGAATCCAGCGGCCGCCAAGGCTTGAGGGTTTATGAAAGGCACTGGCCATGTTGCAAAAGTCTTGAAACGTTGTTCCTCAGAGTTTAAATTCATGGATGTGACTTCTCTTGATGCTTTAAAGCAAGACATGACTGAGCGGCTTGACGTGGGTTGACCTGTTATTTATACACTCGTCACTTGGTTGGACAGTGGACAGTTGACTTGTTTGTGATGAATAATCAAACAGTAGGCTGTCGTATTGGCTGGTACATTGTCATGCGTTTCAAAATCTAGTCGAATGTCAATATTGGATGGCTTCACAGACTCTTCCAGGTAAGAACAGTCAAAAACAATCAGTGGCGCCCTTGCCTTAAACGCTTGGGGTAGCAGCATGGGGCCGTTCTCTTTTTGATAATACGACCATCGAAATTTAGAAAACAAGTTGTACAGGGGGGCAAAGTTATGTTTTGAAAAATCCAAATCCAGTCCTTCGTAGGGAAACACAGCTCCGTTGAGGAAAAGACGTGCATTTCTCAATTGCAGGTGATCAAATTGCGTGACATCTTTGGTTTGTTGATACTTGCGATTCGTTTGAAAACCCACGATAATGTAGAGAGGTCTCTCTGTATAGCGAGCTGTTTTTACAGACCAATTGTGTGTTGGTGGTGGGCAATAGCGGGTACTCATGGAGTGCCCAGCTTCTAAATTCCATGGGTAGAGGCATATCTCTCTTTACCATCTTGAGTATGTGCAGTTTTTTGCTATCTCCAAGGGTCACATGGGGCACTTTCCATAGCAAGCGTTGTAGATTAATTTTTGAATCTATGGGGGCATTATCAGCTCCCTTGAGTGCATTATTATCACTCCTGTCTCTCACCAGATAAAGCACTTGCCTTGCATTGACCACAATGCGCTGGTGGTCTTCGGCAAAGCCTAAAATCAGTTTAAGAGGTAAATATCCGGTAAAGGTCCCATCGGTGTGTACCATCCAGTCATTGGTCGAGTCAGGACACCAACCTGCCATGCAAAGTGTTTTACCTTCTTCCTCACTATAAGAGGGGTATAGTTTCATGACACTGGAAATGCCCACATTTCGAGTGCTATCCACCACGATATCGTTAATGGCATAGCGTACTTCAGAAAACAGAAAGGCCAAACCATGGTTGGCCAACTTGGATGTGGTGGGTGTAGAGCCATCGGCTTTGGTGAGCCGACCTTCGATTTGAATGACTCTTTCATGTGGTAGGGTGTAAATATCTTGGTTGTTGATAACAAATTGAATTTCATCATTGTTATTGAGTCCAGGTGTTTGAGCTTGATAGGAATGGAGATCAATTCTTACCACTCCTGGTTGTTCCTCGATGCGGTTCGCTATCTCTAGGATAGAATTCATTATGGAGGTTGACGTGGTAACCCAAATGCTGTAAAATCTGCTTGTTCTTAGATGTTAACGTGTATTCACGTGGCAAACAACTAACACCATTCCTAGACGGTGTTGTTGCTTTACACACAAATTTCATAGTGGCTTTAGCACCAACTTGTAAGTCACTGGTGTGGTAGAACCTAGATCAATGAGTTGTTGCTCTCTACTGATCAGTCTTAATGTTATATTACTAATACTATCGACAGCCACAGAATGAAAAGGCACCACTGGAGGGTTTTCACGAATAATATAGCCACTGGGCGATGTCACAATAAAGTCATAAAGCGAATGCGATGGTTCTTGATTGGTGTACACTTGGCTAATAATATTACACGTTACCGACACATGATGGTCCTCAATGAATTCCACTTCATGATCCGATTCATGTTTTTGTTGGGCTCCAACACGCGTGGTTTAAATCCTAGTAATGGACCAATGGAATCGGGGCGTGATTTGAAGTCAATTTTGAATGTGGAGAAAATACTGCAGCGATGAGTGTTGGTATTTCCTACAAGTTCAAACTTGCGCGTTCCATCGATAAATGACTTTAAACCATATTGATTGATCAACGTCACATAAATGTGTTCATAAATGTCATCGATCGTGTATCCACCAGAGTTCAGGGTGAGCACAGAATCATCATAGTAAAACTTGTTGTTCACATTTTCACGTATGTTGCATATTCGATTGTACGTTTCAAGAGAAACAAGTCCCAAACCATAGGGGTTTTCACTCAATTCGATAGGCGGGTAAAAGTCTAGGCTGACTTCAGGTCCACGTCCATGCAGTGTAAACGTTTCACTTTCTGCCGACATACTGTTGACGTTTTTGCCTATGCTGCGTCTTATATTAAAAAAATAAACACAAACGTCTGCACTGTTGGCTGTTAAACGTTTGCTCACGTTTCACATTATAATATATCTTAATCCTGTTTCCAAAATAGGTCACTAGTTCCATGGGTGGGGGCAAATTCCCAAAACTGTCAAAGTACCATACGATGGATCCCTCTTTGACATAAGCTACATAATGCGTTCCTGGTCCTCGGTGATCATCCAAATTGACAACAGCACATTCCTGTTTCCAGGGTCGTGGGGGTAATTGGTTTCGCATAAACACACCTCGAAAATGAGAAAGCTTTAGTTGTTTAGCATAGCTTTCCACTTGTTGATGCGTCAGGGCATGTCTTGCTATGGCTGAGGTTATTTTTTTTTTCAGAATGGTGAAATCCCAAATCGTTGTTGATAAAAGGCTGGCTTTAAATTGGCATTTCTAGCCCCCATTGCATTCGCTTCCATCGTTTCATTGTGTCGCTGACTTTCTTTGAGTTGTTGCTTGCCCTGCTGCGCGGCTTTAATGGTTTTCGCCACTGCACTGGCACCGCCCAAATGTGAACCCAGAGCAGCCAGACCGGCAAATAAAGCAGGTAAAAATACAGCTCGTTTGGGGACGGGAATCACTCGTCCTTGTTTTAAACTCTGTCGCCGACGTTTTGGAATAACATGTCTCAGTGCTGCTCGAAGGGCTTTCCTTATGTTCAATACATTATTTTTTCTTTTTTTCTTTCGTAACGGCTTGTACACGAATGTCGTAAGCCCAGGCTTTGCCAAGGACAAAGTCCTTTTTTTAGTCTTTCTCACCACATACCTTTGTTTCGCCATGATGATAATGACCAACAACCTTTCACAAGAAAGTTTAAATCACAACTAACGTCAGATTGTTATTTCATGGCTGTATATTCCAATTCCACATATAGTGGGAAATCGTTTATGGTTTTTCCCACTTGCTTTTCATCCCATGTCAACATGAGATGAAAGGATAATTCGTCACCTGCATTGACCATTTCATGGTTATGGACCAACATCCTATGATCGTGTATCTGTATTTGTAAATGGTTCTCATCAGGTATGGCGTATTTGATGTGAATGGTTCCATCATAGTGTAATCGATAGTGGCTTAAACCCGAAGCAAGCACATAGGTCAAGTGCTGATCATGGACTAGTGGTAAATGGTTTCTGTCATTCACAGGTTTTTCATTTGTCAGATACACTAAAAATACAAATGGGATAAATTTGTAAAGCCTTTTCATTTCATAGGTCATGTAACGCTTGGTACAAACATCGTCTTCGTCTTGTGGGTCTTCCACGTGAATAATCCGATGATGATTAGCGCTATAGCCATTCACCGTAAGCTGAGGCACTTTGTCATAAAACTCATACACTTTGTTATCCACATACTTTTTTGTAGTAACGTCTGTAGACACTTGAGAATGTTTTACATGGGTTAACCGCTTTCCCTTAAAGTCATAATCTCCCTGTTTAGTGCGTGGCACTACTGGTCTATCCACATAGTGTTCATTATCAGGATCTGTTTCTTGTTTAGGATCATGTATGGGGACAGACCTAGCTTTGGCCATCAACGCACGTCCAAAGACACCCATCGCCAACCTGTAGTATGAGTCTACTGTTTCTATAACAAGGCTCGGTGTCCTGTATATAGACAGCCTGCTAGCCTGTCTAAGCCTTAGTTGATATGAAGATTATTAAGCAGCAAGAGTCATTCCCCGTGGGGGACATGGTTTCCCGTCTCTGTCCCACATCACGTGAACAACGACATGGTTCACTGTTTCCATCTTCCATTCGCTGCATCATTGTGGGACCTTCCGGCTGTGGAAAGACCAATCTTTTGCTAACGCTCATCACAGCGCCCAATGGTCTGCGTTTTCAAAATATTTATATTTTTGCAAAATCTCTCTACCAACCCCTCTACGTGTTTCTGGATCAAGTCATGTCTGGATTACAAAAAGAGAATATGGGTTATTTTCCATTTTCCATGCAAGAAAATGTTATTTCACCGGATGAGGTAAAGCCCGATTCACTCATGATTTTCGATGATGTATCCACTGAACGTCAAGGCATCATTCAAAGCTATTTCAGCATGGGTCGACACAAACATATCGATTGCTTTTATCTTGGACAAACGTATTCTAAAATGTCCAAACAGTTGATTCGTGACAATGCCAATGTCATTGTTTTATTTCGCCAGGACGAGAGGAACAGTCGTCACATTTATAATGAACATGTGAATCCGGATATGACCTTTCAAATGTTTACTGAATTGTGTGGCAAGTGCTGGAACACTCAACGTCATGCCTGTATAGTGATTGACAAACAAAGTGAACTCAACCAAGGACGATATCGCTTAGGGTTTGATCATTTTATTGCTATTTAAGGCACTGACTCATTCCCTGTCAAGTAATTTGTCAAGACACCATGGCGTTAGCAGAGAGTCAATTGAAAAAGCTTATTATTAGAGCAAAAATGCTATTCGCCAAAAGTTTCGTCAATTGAAACGATCACGTGCTGATCATGCTTTGTTTATTCAACATCATTTAGCACCTCCGCTAAAAGCCATGTTGAAACCCTCTTTCATGCCATCTGAAACGCTGCCCACCATTTCACAATCCACGCAGACGCTGCATGAGGACCCTGAGGAAGAGGATGAGGAGCATGAACAGGAAGATGTGACTAGTGTTAGCGAAGTTGAGGATGACGAGGAACAAGTGTTTACGCCTCAAAAAAAGACCGCACCCCTTGCAGAGTTTTTGAGAAAAAAGAAATCCTTGGCCATGGTCGAAACACCTTGCCCTTCCAGATCGTCTCCGTTTTCACAAGTCTTGGCCACTCCTCAAAATAAAACTCAACTGAAAAACATTTTAATAAAATATTATGGATCAACACTAGAACCCTATCTCACTGATCTATTTATTGGAAACACAGATACCACGTATGGTGTTCGCTATGAGGATGATAGTTTTAAAATTGGGAATTCATCCATTAAATTTGCTCGTACTAAAGCTGTCATGACCGGGTGAGTTAGCCGTGGTCGTTACGGCATGACTGCTGGCAGTCGCTCACATCCGGGAGGCGAGGAGGTTCGAATCTCCCGCCGGCAACCTTGAAGATGGTCTTCTGTCGTTTCCCATCTTCCTTCCAGGCAAATGCCGGGGTTGGTCCCTAACTATAGGCCACAGCCGCTACCTTCCAACTCCTCGTCCTTACATTCCAACTTTCCTCCCCAACGGTACTTGTAGCTCACCCATTGGGTGTCCGTCTCGAAGCAGCTACAAAACTGGCGAGCCGAACATGTCCTCGGACACTCCCGGCACTAAAAGCCATACGCTAAAAATAAAAAAAATTAAGGACATCAACTATAAATTGACGCCAGGACTGTTAAAGCTGCTCTTTTCTCGAACACCCTCATTCCATGATTATACGTCAGAGGACCTTGGCAAATATAAATCCATTTTATTGGATACCCATGCCCACAAAAGACAGTATGATCCAGCTCAACAAGTGAATGCCAATATATCTCAAAAATATAAAACCATCATTTCAAAAATGTTTCCCACCAGTCAAAGTACTCGTCGTAAAGTGTCCGCTTCGGGAGTGACATTTAAACCATTAAAACCCCTTGTGGATGTTACCTACTGGCACAATCCCAATAAGCTCGTCCAGCGGCTACAGTTGTTGCATGCTTCACGTCAAGCCGGCCATACCGGTCACGATTGGGAAATTCAAGAAATTGAACAAGAACTTCGAAAAGGCAAAATTATTGTTTAAGCCCTCACCCATTAAAATGGGTATTGCTCACGAGTTGCATCGCCCAGCTAGGCGTCACTATCCGCGACTCAAGGTGATTTCACGGGGTGTGGATGAACTTTGGCATGCTGACTTGGTTGAAATGATACCCTATGCTGGCGTTAACGACGGTGTACGCTATATGTTGACCGTCATTGATGTCTATTCCAAAATGGCCTTTGTTGAACCTGTGCGTCGCAAGTCTGGTCCACTGGTCACCAAGGCCTTTCAACATATTATTAAACACTCCAAACGTCAACCTCAGTTGCTACAAACCGACCAGGGGAAAGAATTTTTCAACAAGGATTTCTCCAGTTTTCTCAAATCTAAGGATATTCACCATTACACCACATACAGCAATCTCAAAGCCAGCGTGGTCGAACGGTTTAACCGAACATTGAAAACCCATATGTGGAAAGCGTTTACCGCTCAGGGCACTTATCGCTGGTTGGACATGTTACCTGAGCTAGTGTCACGTTACAATGACAGCAAACATAGAACCATTGGGACCAAGCCACGTCTCGTAACCAAAAATATTCAGCGACTGGATAAACTGTTTAACCCCATAAAAACAGCAGATCCCAAACGTCACCGACTGAAAATTGTGGATTTTGTTCGTGTGAGCAAATTTAAGTCTGCCTTCAATAAGGGCTACACGCCTCAGTGGGGGACTGAACTATTCCGAATTCGTCAAGTCAACTTGGACAGACCAGTCACCTATTTACTCCAAGTCCTCAACCATCAACCCATAAAAGGTAGATTTTATCTCCAAGAACTTCAAAAAACAGCATTTCCGAAACATTACCTCGTGGAAAAAGTGTTGAAACAAAAAGGAAATAAACTATATGTCAAATGGTTAGGATTTAACTCAACGTTTAATTCTTGGATCAATAAATTACATGTTGTATGAACCTGTGCACTTTTTTTTATTGAATCGTGTTGTACGAGAGCTCTGTGTACGGCGCTCCACGCTTCATGAATGTCCATACATGTTTCTCTTTCTTTCTCCACACCCGCGTCTCACTCCTTCACTCCATGATGACATACAACTCTTTCTGCTATTGGCTGTCATGGGTTCTCCCACTCCCACCCCTCACCTCTCCTCCGGCTCTCTGGCCCCGCCCCCTCACCACTCTGCAGTGGTCACGTGATTTCCTGTTCTTTCTTTGTGTTCACCCTTCCCTCTTTCCCCTTTCCTCTCTGCGGGGCCCCTACCTGCTGCTGCTGCTGCTGCTCGCCTGGCTAGCCGTTATCACCTTTTTACAGAGATGTCAAATGGTTGCAACCTGTTATCATCTTACAACAATGTTGTCAGCTCTCACCCACATTTCATTCTCTTAGCTGGCTAGCCAGGCACCAAGCGGGTCTCTCGAGCTGATATTCTGTGTTCCCATTCTGGCTGCCAGTTAGACATACATAGAAAAACAAGTTCTGTTGTTAACAACTTCCCCTCATACCATTATGAATTTTGTCTGGTTACTGGTCAGTGTTTACCAACATGTTTTAACGATCGTCATGAGGGATTTTCGAAATATTCGCCTTCATTTATCTGTCATAGGAAAAAAATATCGAAAAGCGACCCCTCGTTTTGCCATACATCGCCCCCCGTCGAAATAGCCACTTCCAGTATCCACCATGCTCAGTCATAGCCTCGTTGGTACATGTGTCAAGCGCTACCGGCTCTCTGTCTACAAACACGCTTTTATTTAAAAAAAAAATGCATAGTTTTTTTGGTCCTAGAGACTTGACATTTATTTTCATGGTAGAGGGGGGGTAGGGAACTTTCATTTATGTCAAACAAAATTCTTTTTCAACGTGTTAGTTTCCAAAATATAAAAATTTCAAAATTTGAGTGTTTTCAAAAAATCTCAAAATATAAAAAAGTTTTATTATAAAAAATAAAGGTCATAGAAACCATTAGTTTCAACTATGGCACAACGTTCTATCATGTTTGGTTTTCAAACTATCGCCTACTTTTAAAAACAATTTTTTTCAAAAAAAAAACTAAAATATAACGAGTGGTCTATAGGAAAGAGGACGTCAGCTCGAGTCCAACGACACCTCATTTGTTAAAATTCGACCATCCGTTCGCCAATGATCACCAATGTTCGCGAGAAAGTAGGCTATCATTTTGTTTTTCCTCCTACACCCTTGAAACTTGCTGTCCGCCTAGAGGGCATACCCACCTTTCATTAACGTCAAACAAACTTTTTTCCGATTCACCGTTTCCAAAATAGTGCCAATCCAAAAAAACAAGAATTTTCAAAAAAAAACACACATGCTTAGCCAAGAGAACGTCATCCCAACGCCAACAATACCTCGTTCGTTAAAATCCGACCACGCCTTCGGGAGATATCGGCAAAGTTTATATGAAAGTAGGGGGCGACTTAGAACCGGCCAGTCAGCACTACTGCACAGTTTTAGTCCTAGAGACTTGAAATTTTTTTGTAAACTCTTTAGTTTCCAAAATATAAAAATTTCAAAATTTGATGTTTTCAAAAAATCTCAAAAAATAAAAACGTTTTATTGTAAAAAATAAAGGACATAGAGACCGTTCGTTTAAGCTATTGCACAACGTTCTATCATGTTTGGTTTTCAAACTATCGCCTACTTTCAAAAACTTTTTTTTTTTTTTTTTTTTTTTTTTTTTTTCAAAATATAACAATTGGTTCATAGCAAAGCCCCCGTCAGCTCGAGTCCAACGACACCTCATTCGTAAATCTCCGACCACGGGTTCGGGAGTTATCGGCTCGGATTAGGAGTAGTGGTTGGGGGGGGGGGGCAGAAACCGCCTTGCTCCCCTACTTATAGGCTACTCGTAACTTTCAGTTGTAACTCTTTGCAGTCAGTCAACTTGAATTCGCCCAATGAATGGGTGGGGTACAATGTATACCTATATAACTTAATGGAGTATAACTTATAGGCTACATGTATTATTTCCAGGAGATTCATATATATTATATACATTGTACCCCATCCATTCATTGGGCAAATTCGCTATAGGGGTGTAGGACACCCTGGTCATCATCACTGTCTCGTATGTCATGCACACTTGTATACTTTCCTTATATTATTATAAAGGAAGAAATCGCTAACTCAATTTTACTCCAAGTCAACATCAAGAACATTATTTCTACCTATGCATTTCATTAATTCTTCACGAGAGGAGTTACTTCCTTATATCACTTTCACAAGGCTAAATATTCAAAATATATATATAATTTGATTTACATACCTTCTGGGAGCTTATGGGAGTCATTCAATGTTCATTTTTGATTTCCATCGGCATTGCTGCAATGGAAATAATTACTTTTACTACCGATAACAGTTAATTCTTACGATATTCCGCGCCATCTTATATTCACTCATTATGCTTCGTCATACCCGTTGTAAACACAAATCGCCCACGACACACAATAGATATCGCCCTAGTCGCACATATGTGCTGCCGTCTATAGAGAACCGCAAAAAGGTCGAAGCCATTGCACTTTTGCAATAGATTTAATCTTCACAAAAGGAAGAGACTTAACACCAGGGAAACAAGAAGCACGATGGACTTCAGCGGACACCCCGCTCAGATAACACATACCAATCAGAACACATCTAACTTTAAGACAAACAGGTGCACAAACTCAAACAAGCACCCGAATGCAAAAACTCACGAGGAAAATTGACACAGAGGCTTTCCACAATCTGAGTACTGAAATAACCAAAACCAGGGGCATAATAAGTGAAAACAACCTGGACGAGGCTGTCACTGCAATGAAGGAAATCATTCACTTCGCAGCAATACCACACAAGGAAAGAAAGGCTAAACCGTTGTTCGACGTAGAATGTTACATACAACGTAGAGCAACCTTGCAAGCACTACATAGAGCTAGAGACAGCAATCAAAGAGAAGCTCTCGAAGAAAACTCAACAGAAAGGAAAATATACAAGAAAATGCTGATAGAAAAGAAAAACCAACACACAGAAAAAGAAGCCGCGTGCATAGCAGAAGAAGCAATTAAGAATCCATTTATCGCCCTTTCCAACAAAAGAAGTACCTTTAACGCAACAATTCAAATCGACACATGGGAAAACCACTTCTCTGACATTCTCAACGTTTAGCGAACGACGCCAGAAACCATCCCAAGCACAAACACTGGAACCAGAGCTGAGAACATCATCTTAACCAAAGAGGAAGTTAAAAACGCAATTATCAAGACGAAAAACAACAAAGCAGCGGGCTCTGATGGGATCTACAACGAACAAATCAAAGCCACGGAGAATTGGCTCACAGAGGCTTGGACAGAATTGTTCAACAAATGCTTGGAAAGGGGACAAATTTCAGAAACATGGAGAAGATCTACCATAAAAGTAATATATAAAGGAAAAGGAGACACAGCAGACCCCAACTCCTATAGAGGCATCGTCCTGGAAAATAATGACCTAAAGATATTCTCAAAACTCATAACGGACAGATTGGTGAAAGAGACAGATCACCTGATACCAGAACAGCAGTACGGTTTCAGACGACAACGGAACACCACCCAGCCGATCAGAAATTTACTAGAAGAGATAGAACAGGCATTAAGACACCCGAAGGGGAAATACTTCACAATTTTCATCGACTACAGAAAGGCTTTCGATCTCGTGAGCAGGGAGAAACTGCTAAAGAAACTGGCACATATGATTGGAAACGAACACAGCATCACTGTTCTATTACGGAACATACTGACCTTCAACGTAGTAAACATAAGCGATGGTATATCAGTCTCAAAAGACTTAGTACAGACAAACGGAGTCATGCAAGGGGACCCAATCAGCCCCATTCTTTTCAACATATTGACATCTGACATAATACAAATAATAGAACACAACAAAGAAACTTCACTGCACATGTACGCAGATGACATGGTTTTAGGTTCAACGAGCCTAACGAGTCTTCAACAGACTGTCAACAACCTTGAGACATGGGTGGAAGAAAACTCACTGCAAATAAATGAGAGCAAGACTATGCAAGTAACCTTCAGAAAAGGCGGAAGAGTAGCAGAAAATGAAAGAATAAAATTCAAAGGCAGACACCTTGAAGTAGTACACGCATATAAATACTTAGGTATCACACTTCAGACGACAGGTAGATCATTCAGAATCCATATCAACGAAAAAGCGACAGCGGCTATTAGAGCCACCTACGGAATAAAGGATCTCCACAAACTCTCACTAGAATCAGCAATGAGAATATTCCTCGCAGCCATAAGCCCGATAATAACATATGGGATTGAACTAGTCTGGGAAGCGCTATCACTAGCAGATTTAAGAACCATAGAGAAAGTCAAAGCAAGATTCCTGAAGAGAGCTCTGTGTCTCCCGATGAACACACAATCAAGATTGGTATACGTACTTACAAAGGAAACATATCACATCGAGGACATAAGACATAGGCATTTATTACCATCCACACGACAAAGCACGGAGATTCTGAAGGAAAGAAGAAAGAAGTGCGAAGAAATATGGCCAGAATTCTACACAACTGACGCCATGATGGAGAGGAAATGGATGGAACCAAACCAGGAGCTACGACATGTGCTAACAAGAATGGCCGCACATGGGTTCCATCACAAACTCTGTGTGACGGCTCGCTACCATGAAGTAAAAGAAGACTGCAAGTGTACACTATGTGGTGAGAGCTGTGAACGTTATCACATAGAAAAGTGCAAGAAGAGAACTAAAACAGTGACTGAATACAGCAAAGAAACTTAATGACAATATCTTGACAATAAAATTATTTTGGTATTATTGCATAATTATGAATGTAATGTATATTTAGGAATGTAACAATGGCTATTTGGCTGCAATAAATTTTCATTCAAAAAGGTCGAAGCTTCACTTCCTAGTATTATTCTTCCATGATACCCGTTGTAAACACAAATCGCCCACGACACACAATAGATATCGCCCTAGTCGAACATATGAGCTGCCGTCTATAGAGAACCGCAAAAAGGTCGAAGCTTCACTTCCTAGTAATATTCCTCCATGAGCCTGGCTATGCCCAAAAAAAAACAACGTAAAGACCGCTTGGTGTGAAGATTAGTACCTATTTGTGTCCTTGGATATCTGTGTCACAATTTTCCAGTAGTTTATAGTTCAAATATTGGATACTTTTCACGTGTAACAGTATTTTTTAGGGCTGCGACTGGGTCCAGAGCATCCGTGCTATGCCCATTACCTAACCTACAAAAAAAAAAAAAAAAAAAAAAACGTAAAGACCAGGACGTCCTTAATACCCCATTTAGACGTCTCGGTCGCGATCCCGATTATCACTGATCTGGATAATGTCCAATCGCGATCAACGGCATTTGTCATTGGTACGTGTTTAGACGTCCCATCATGAAACAACAGGATAATCGAGTAAAACAGCATGACATCGCTAAGGTCTGCCAACTTTTGAATTCCAAGTGTTACAGCAGAAATTTACAGTAGTTTGTTTCCTCCAGTTTTGAAGTATTTCAGTTATTCTTTATACATAATTCAACCTGCTAATGCATATTTTTCAATATTTACAAGTCCTGAGGAGACGTACCCTTGGTGTGGAAATAAAAATATTTTGAAATATTTGTAAACAGGTCTAGGCTATTTATTGCATAAATACTTCTTGATCGTCCAGAGTTATTTGGCCCTATCGGAATCCCTTCTATGTCTATGACAATAAATGTATGTCTTTATTAATCGTCTTCATCGGCTTTCCCAAACGCTAATATATTTTTTTTCAGCGTCTAAACACTTGTATGGTTGTCTCCATCCATCATTTCGTTTCTCTCAATCTTCATATATCTGATATCAACCAACATAAATACAACCATCATGGCCAACAATTCGTACATCTCGCTTTCATAACACAAGATAATACAAAATGGCCATCATTTCCACTGCCTACTTCACTCACACAGCAGGAGGATAGAACACACCGACGATCGCAATGGCCGCGAACGCGATTATCTCGTTGTGGGAACGGGATCGGGCTGATCTTGTTGGAGGGAAAGTTGATCGCGATAATGTTATCCTGTTGCGTTTAGACGTCCCAACTTAATCTGGATCGGCACCTGATCGCGATCGCAACCGGGACGTCTAAACGGGGTATTAGTAGATGTGTAGTACTGATATCACTAGGTCTATTGATGAAAGATAGTTGAAGGTGCAGTGGAGTAGTGCTACCAACTCAACAGTACTCACTTCATTATCTCTCATAGCTCTACACAGCAGCTCTCATAGCTCTAGACAGAAGCGATAATTCGCACTCTGGTGTTACATTTTTGTACTAATTCATTTAACAAATTGGCTGTTCAAAAGCGATGATGCGTACTCTGAAGTTATATTATTGTACTAATCTGCTTTAAAATTGTGATTGGCTGCGATTGGCCACCATTACAGTAAATATGTTCCTATCGATTTCAAATTAGAATTTATGTCATTTAAGCGGGCAACGCAATTAGTACGTAACCGTATTGAAATTGATATGAGTTTGCCATGTAAATTCTTCTTCTCGTTGGGGTTTGAGCATAGACGAGCTCAAAGAATATGGGTAAGAACAGTTACTCCGGGTTTGAATTCAATTCCGATTACTCCCACACGCCGCTGCGCACGCTGCACAGCAGCACTTCATAAGGCCACGGCACGAACTAAAATTTACGCGCGGGTAATTTGAACCGTAACCTGCGGCCAGATGTAGCCCCCCCCCCCTTTCCCTCTCCCTCAACCTCACTCTTCCTGGAAATGTTTTGTTTTTACGTTGGTATACATTATTCTTATTTATTTCTTTTGGTTTCATAGAGTAAACTTGCATAATCAACCTGAAGGTTGGCCCTTGCCTCCGAGGAATACAAGATATTGTTTAAATAGGCCTAACATCTAGGTTATAGGCCCACAAGTTAATATACACTGTTATAAACAGATTGAGAAAAATCACAGCAAATAAATGAATATGAAATAAACCATCACCAATATACAATTCACCCAAATTTTGCCCTTAGCCTACTAAATGGAATACTCAAAGGAAATCAGGATGCAAATAAGGAACTTAGAAGTAATAAAATAAGTACAAAAATAAGTCCATTTACAGTAGTATATATTATACTTTTATCATTTTTACACATATAGCCTACATTCCAGAATACTGTATGTAATTTCATCAAATTATTGCTTCAATTTCATTTGTCATTCCAATGCACTGCCTCCGCACCTTACAAACCTGCAAGAAAAAAAAGGGTAGTATAACCAAACATGTCAGTCTCAACAACAAAGTACAGCATTCCTAAAGGAAAAATAAACGAGACACAATTATTGCAGTAACATGAATATTGTTCACTCTTATTCAGAGCATCTATTTTGCACCACAAACTGAATTCTATTTGGTCTTTGGCCATTACATTCCCACCTATGCATCTAACACAGGATTTACAGTGACAGCCATAGGCAGTATTGAATCCCCTTTTCGCTCTGATATTAGTCAATCCAGCCTAAATGTAATCCATGCACTCAGACAAAACACAATATTCACATAGTTCCCAGTACTGTATTTAAAATAGTTAAGACACAAGGGGAATGTTGATTAGAACATTATAATTAAATGATTCAAGTAGCCTAACAAATTGTGTAGTTATTTGGAATTATCATGCAGGCATTCTACATTGAAGTAAATAAAAGAAATTCATTGCTTGTCAACTATTATGCCTTAGTATCCAGTTTAGTAAGCAAGACTTTATAAATAAACACACAAATAAACCTCCATGTGATTAAATGACATTTGGGTATTCACCCATGTGGCTCCGGGTAGTCCTTCTCTTCCCAATTTAGTTGTAAAATAGTTTTAGCTTCCCATTTGCACAAGGTTGATGAAGCTACGTGATTAAAAATGTAATCATCATCATCGTCATCGGCTTTAACTCGAATCAGAGTATAAATCTTCTTCCTTCAGTCCAGTTTGTGAATGTGTTTATGGTGACTAAAGAGTCCAATCCTGGCATGGAACAAGCGTCCACACAAGTCACATAGTATTGCTGGAGGACGTGGTTGGGCTGCTCGAACTTTCCTAGCTTGACGCTTGGCCTCGTCATGTGTGCGTCGATCCCTTTCAAACGTCTTTACAGTATCCGAGATGGTACGGCGCCAAGTTGAGCGGTCTTCAGCCAGCATGTCCCAGGTTTGTGAATCAAGACCTGTCAATTTCAGGGTCTGCTTAAATTGGTCCTTGTAGCGCCTCTTAGGACCACCATGAGGTCTGGTGCCATAGCATAACTCACCATATAGCATTCGACGAGGTAATCTCACATCATCCATCCGATGGACATGACCAATCCATCTAAATTGGTGACCTATTATGGATGATTCTATGCTGTTGATTTGAGCCTTTTCCAAAACAGCAATATTGGTAATGCGGTCTTCCCATTTAATCCTCAGGATTGATCGAAGTTTTTGTAGGTGGAAACGCTCAAGCTTCCTAAGACCACGTCGGGAAAGGGTCCATGTTTCACAGCCATACAACAATGTAGAAATGACTACTGCTTAGTACACCATAAGCTTTGTACTCATGGACAGATCTTTATTCATGAAGACCCGGTGCGCTAATCGTCCATATGCTGCATGGGCTGCGCCAATTCTCTTATCCACATCCTGCTCACAGGTACAGCTCACAGAAATGGTACTGCCCAGGTACGAGAAGTGGTCTACCTGTTCTAATAGCAAATTTGAGACGGAGATATTGAACTGAGGAAGGTGTGTGCCTGGTGAAGGTTGTGCCAAGACTTTAGTCTTATTGACATTTATGGTACGACCAAAGCGATCACATGCACTTTTGTAACAATTAACTGACTCTTGCAGCTCCTCTGGTGTGAGAGTTGGTGACGCTGCATCATCTGCATACAACATGTTAGTAACCTTAGTAACCTGAGTTTTCCTCAAGGAGCGGAGACAAGTTAGGTTGAAAAGCCCTCCATCAAAACGATACTTGACCTCCACACCTGGGATGTTTGTGGGTGAATCATAAAGCATTGCAGCCAAGTACAGCGCAAAAAGCGTTGGAGCCAGTACACATCCTTGTTTCAGTCCATGGGTAATGGGAAATTCATCGGACATCTTATTCTGATGGCAAACCTGACCTGTCATGCCATCATGGAGAGCCTTGATTAGATCTACAAAACGCTGAGGGCAACCAAACACTAGAAAATGGTAGTTGACATTTAAGTTACAGACACAATTTCTGTTCTCCTCCTAGTGCTAGGGCCAGATGACAGTAATTCTCTGCCACTTAAAACAACTCCCCCCTCTCGGCTTAATGGCCATGGGTCACCCCACCCCTTTTGGCTCACAAAAGTCATTTAATAACTTATTTGTTGGTATGTCTATTTACAAAGTCGTGCATACTAAACTGGATACTAAAAGGCATAACAGTCTACAAACAATGAGAGAGGTACTGCTTCTCACTTTTCTTTGACCTGTGGTATGAATATGAATAAACACAACCCTAGGGGCAGATGACCTCACTGTTCCACCTCTTAAAACAATAACTAGGGAACTAAACAAAACTCTGTGTGAGCACGGAGCCTCAACCAGCCATTGCTCCCAGTAGAAATCCTTTAGATACTAATATTTTACAGCTGGCCAAGTTGACCAGGTATCACACATCATTGTCTAGAAGCTAACATTTTTGGCTGTCGCCCCGGAGGTTCCCGGCACAGCCAAGGAAGCTGGAACGGGATCCACTCAGCTTCGTGTTGCAAAACTGAGAAGAGGTGGGTTTGACCCCCAGCTCTGCCATCCTGGAAGTGGTTTTCCGTGGTTTCCCACTTCTACTCCACGCAAATGCTGGGAGCTAACGACCATGTCAGCCTCCTTCCCAATCCTCACCTGAATTTCAAATAGCCTACACACACTAATACATTCATCTTCCATTTGTGAATCTATCACCTTGCATGCTAAGCCCCCAGGTCTCTTACATAGCTTAACAAAATTATGTAAAATAACTTACCTTCAATCACAGTGGGTTCGATATACAGCAGGATGTGCTGCAGTTGAACATTGTTTATGTTCCTCATTACCTGTGAAACAAAAAGAAGCAGGCCACTGTTATCTATTGTTTTTTCCTACCCTCATAATATGCTGGTAAAACTACAGTATGTCAGGACAGAGCCCTGGTGAATAAATACAGCCATATTACTTGCGCGGTGTCAAAGTAACATGTGAACTTGTCACAACTTCGACACCACACGACTCGCATCAGGAGATTTGCTCACTGTTCGAATGGGGTAACATCACATCTATGAGATAACATACAACATTTACAGTATAAAGATGTCGCCAACCATCGAGTTATTTTATTTAAGATGAACTCCATCCTCAAACTATTTTTAATTTCCGGTTTTCAACAAACAGCAGCACAGCACATTTATTATCTCACCATCTCCATCCAAAAGGAATGAGAAGTTTCAAGGACGTTTGTCAAAACTTTCATCTGGAGCAACAACACACAGTGTCTAACCTTTTAATAAACAAGAAGGTTCTATGTTAATAATAGAATATTGGACCTACGAACAAAGTTTCATGTGTTTTAACTAATTTTAACGTGTAGTATTAAATTTTAGACTGTACTATGTTAGTGTAAGTGTCAATTTTATTATAAGTGATTGATAGTGTGTATCTTACTTGTCTAAGTTCTAACTATGTATTGAGGCTGAAGAAGAACATAATGATGTTCGAAACATGTAGGTCTACCTAATTAGTTAAATAGATAATCACAACATCGTATTGAACAGGACGGAAATTATTAATAGTTTGTTAGTAATATATTCAATACGGACCTAAAAATGGAGAACAATGTTCTAATTTAGAATTATCTTGCAGGGATTCTAGATTGAAGAAGAAAATAAGATAGGCAAAATCATTGTTTGCAGACTGTTATGCCTTTCAGTACCCAGTCTAGCATGCAAGCCTTTGTAAATAAACAAACAAATAAACCTACAAGTGATTAAATGACATTTGGGTATTCACACATATGACATTTAGAGGTAATCCTTCTCTTCCCCAAAGCAGCTGTAAAATAGTTTTAGCCTCCCATATGCACATGGTTGATGAAGCTACACAAAAATGTACAGGATAAAATTGAAGACCAGTATCACATAATACTGACAGACAGTAACAGACATTTACAGACAAGATTTGCATTCTCCTCCTGTTGATGGGGCCAGATGACAGCAATTTTCTACCCCTTAAAACAACTCCTCACACCCACCTTATTGGCTGATACGGTTTGAGGAAGGTAGCCTAATGCTACTCACTTGCTTTGACCTGTGGTTTGATACGAATAGGCACACCCCCGTGGGGAGCCTCAAGCAGGCTACTCATCTTTCTCACAGCAGGAATCAAACCCAGTCCTTACAGTTGTGAATCCTACGCCTTGCATACTGAGCCACCAGGGCTCTTACATAACCTAAAGACATGTGAAATAACTTACCTTCAATCAGAGTGGGTGCATTATACAGCACGTATCAGGTCTCGCTGTTGAATAACTGTGATAGACTAGGATGCACTGCAGTTGTACGGTGTCCCATTACCTGTAAAACAAAAAGAAATAGGCCATTGTTACCTATTGTTTTTGCTTACTCCCATAATATTCTGGTAAAAGTACAGTATCTCAGGACAGGGCCCTAATGAATAGGCTACACACAGTATTACCGGTACTTACATTTTTTACATCACTTTGAAGTACAAGTAAGTTAGGTGCTATTATTCATCAAATAATATATATATTTGAAAGAATTCTTACCTTGTTAGATAATAATCCTGAGAAATATCACATTTGAACCATTCACAGCTGATGACTAAAAGACACACAAACTGAGTTCAAATTAAACCAATAGGAGCGAACATTGGGCTTTAGCCAATAGGAAGCCTGGCTTGCTTTCACATGGGTGAACAGCGCCTCTTGAGAACGTACAACGAACTTGTCATTTAAAATTGCAGATGTCAAAAGTGACGGATCCATACATGTATCGGACGTGGTTACCACAAGACCTCTTTTCCCAGAACATATAATTATTTTTTAAAATGCGTCTGGACAGATTTTCTATTCCGAGAATAAATGTCCTGGTTTTCTACGAACATTTTAAAACGTTGAATATAACCATAGAAAGTCACAATATATTCCTCAGATGTCAGCAGCAAAGAATATAGGTTTACATTTAATACCGATAACCACCACCGCCCACGCATGCATAGTGCCGCCTCTTTATGCAACACATGAAACTAAAGTTTCTGCGCGGGAAATTTGAACCGTAACCTGCACCCCCCGCGGCCGCCCGTGGCTCCCTATTCCCCTCTTCCAGAGAATGTGCATTTCGATGGTTTGTATCAATCTCATTTATTTATTTATTTTGGCTTCATAGAATAACCTTATACAACTAGGCCCTTGCCTGTGAGGAATAAAAGTTAATGATGATAATTGTTTTAAGAGACCTAACATCAAGTTAATATACAGTAGGCCTACACTAAGAATAAGAATAATAATAATAATATCGTATGGCCTCGGGTGCCGGGTGTAAGCTTTGTAATTTGCCACCCAGAGGGTAGCTTGCATGTCGAATTTCGTTGATCCTTGAATCACTACGTAAGTCAAGGTGGTTAAATATCTAAGCTCCTTGAACACTATAGCGCTCTCTAGTAGAGAAATTAGGAACTTTGTGTTGGCGGAAACTCCCGAGATTAATTTTGCCATTATGAACACGGCCTACTGAATTCAAATGGGTTCTTTGACATGCCAACATCGTATGACATGCTTGTCGTCTTTTTGCCGCCTTTCAAAAATCACTTACCACGGGCAGGAGTGAATCTCCAATCTTGGGGTTAGTAGACCAACACACTATCCACTCACCCACCATGGCAATCAGGCCTACACTGTTATAAATAGATTAAGAAAAGAAACATAGGAAGTAAATAAGTATGAATAAAACCATCGCCAATACAAAATACACCAAAATTTTGCCCTTACTAAATGGAATACTTCAAGGAAATCAGGATGTAAATAAGGAACTTGGAAGTAAAAAAATAATTACAAAATCAAGTCTATATAGGCTACTGTGGTATATTTATTATACATTTCTCTGTCTTACATAGCCTACATTTAGAGTACTTCATTTCATCAAATTATTGTTTCAACATAGATTTGTCTTTCCATGGGAGTGCCACCACACATTACGAATCAAGATAAAAAGGTAGTATGACCAAAAATGGCAAAGTACATCCCTAAAGGAAAAATCATGAGAGACAACTGCAGTAACATTGGTCATGAATATTATGCAGTTGTATTCAGGGTATCTATTTCGCATGCAACTCAATGTGGTTTTTAGCCATTGCCAGGGCTAGATTTGTGACGGTACACACCGGTACGCCGTACCAAAACCTCTGATCGGGGGAAAAGTCGAATCAAAATTAGATTGCTCTTTTGCCTACTGATTCATTTATAAAAGTGTTCAGGAAAGCGTAAAAATATCGTTTTTATAACTCTATATTTCAATATTCCATAAAGCCCTCACCCCCCTCCCACCCCCACTCGGAAGCCCACAGTACCGGAACCTCTTTTTTTTACAAATCAAGCGCTGGCCATTACAATTCAATAGATCAGTACTTTTGGATCTAACAGAATATGCAACGACATCCATTGCCAGTATTCAATCCCCCACGCCACTCCATTTTGCAGTCCAGCCTAAATATTATTCATGCACCCTGAATAAGCACGATGGTGATGTGTATTTTCACAAGTACCAATTACCGTAGTTAACCCAAAGAAAGCCTAACATTAGTTTCCAGAATTTACATTAGTTTAGTTACTAGAGGAATGTTGATTAGAATATTGCAATTAATTCATTCAAATGGCTCAATAAATTGTGTAGTTACTTGGAATTATCTTGCAGGCAATCTACATTGAAGAAGGAAATAAAAGAAATTCATTGTTTGTAGACTGTTATGCCTTTCAGTATCCAGTCTAGCGTGCATGTCTTTGTAAATTAACATACAAATAAACCTCCAAGTGATTAAATGTTATTTGGGTATTCACACATCATATGACTCCATATGACGAAATCCTTCCTTTCCCAAATGTGCTGTAAAATAGTTTTAGCCTCCCATAGGCACATAGTTGACAAAGCTACAGAATTAAAAATTTACAAGATAAAATTTACGATCAGTATCACATAACTCTGACAAACAGTAGGAGATATTTACAGACAAGATTAGCATTCTCCTCCTGCTGATAGGGCTAGATGACAGCAATGTTCTGCCCCTTAAAACAACTCCCTATACCCAGCTTATTGGCCAATGGGGCTGGAGGAAAGTAATGCTTCTCACTTGCTTTGACCTGTGGTACGATACGAATAAACTCAACCCAATGGGGAACACAAGGTCTCAACCGGCCTTTACTCCCAGAGGAAATCTCTCAGGCTACTCATTTTTTTTACAGCTGGCTGAGTTGACCAGGATTCAACTGGTAGTGAAGGGCAGTTTAACAATCTCACCACTAGCAGATATCAAACCCAGTCCTTCTAGTTGTGAATCTAACGCCTTGCATACTGAGCCACCGGGGCTCTTACACAAGAGTTGGGCAAAATACTCCCCAAATGTATTTTAGATACAAAATACTCACACAAAAGTATTTTAAACACAAGATACACTTATAAATTTCCGGAAAATACAAAATAGTATTTTAAAATACAATACAAAATACATTCATTAAAATATGCTTCTCATCCATTCGAACTGTTAAAAATAACAACTATATATTATTACTACTAACAACCCGCCCCGGCTTCACCCGGTATCTTTATCGGTTTACCCAGTGTAAACTTAAAAGGCGTATTTTTTCAATTTCAATGAAATACGATCCATATCTGTTTCCCGTCTCGGCATGATGGGTTAAAATCATCTACTTGACTATTAATTATATTATCATGGAGATAGCATGTGCAACAAATTCTTGTCAGACGTAATTTAAGAATGGCGAGGTGCATGAAACACAAATCCCCCTTCCGTCCAATCTAAACTCGACTGTATACTCTGCAGAACGAAGGCTGAAACTGGGGTGATAGGCTCGCTCGCTAACTAGCTCGCAAACTGTCTCTGAAGCTAGTAATTGAATGGAGATTATTGGAAGAAATGAAAACGTAAAATCACTTATAGTGGGCGGTGTATTCAAGATAGAGACATGCTGTCCGGGACTTTTATGTAGACCTTTTCATGCTGAACAATTCATACACTCATAGTATATAGATATTTTAAAGGTTTACCCAGCATAAGCTTAAAAGGCGCACGGACGGTAGGTTTCTTTTCAACTCGATTCACTGAAATCGTTACTGTTTGGCTTCCTTTCGTCATAAATAATTTTCTACAGAAACTGTCCTCAAGAAATCCTTTACAGAACGGTGAAAACCGCATCAAAATCCTCCAGTGTTTCTCGAGATTACCGTTACATCCAAGGATTGGGGACTTAGTTTTACACTAAGTAGAGAATATAGATATTACTCTTATTATTGACCTGGACGGATATGCGCATTAACGTTCAAGGCCAAAGGTTCAAATCCCACCATCAACGTCTGACAGAATGGTATCTTTCGACGTTCATCTAACAAAGACTGCTACCAAACTCAAGACATGGAATAACATTTTCTGGAACCTTTGTGGTACCACTTCAGGTTTAGCACCAATACTCTCCACTGTCCAGCTGTTCTATCTCTGAATAATGTGCCCCAGTTTGATAAATAGTTTGTTATTGTTGTTGATTCATTTAGGGGCTTTGGGACTTCGTGGACATGTAGCCCCTTGTACTTGGGTGTGTAAGGAATTTGTCTGATGACGTGTGTTATTGTGGTGGCTGTATTAGTGTGTATTGACATATTACAAGCTATTTTTCAGTGTTGCCTGAGTAGTACCTTCTTGCTACGATTGTAGTGCTGACAGACAAAAAGTGAGGCATATCATTCAGGACTGCCTTCTGAGATCCTACAGCGCTGCTGAAAGACATCTGTACCAAGGAACAACACAGTCCAATTGACAACACATTATAAACAACCAAATAAATAAATAAATACATTAAAATTAAATTAAATGATCCTACCTCTTCAGGGTTGTAGTTATCCAGACCTGGAAAGGTTGGGTCAATTTTTATTATCATTATTACCAACAGACAGCGGCAGCTGGGACTCGGACTTTGGGAGACGTGGGCTCGATCCACACCGCCCTTCAAATACTTTTCCGTGGGTTCCTTCTACAGTGAAAAGAAACCAAACCAAATCCCCATAGCACTAGGCCTAGCGAATGCTGCTCAGCCATTTGGCTTGCAGATCAGCGCGTCGGGTTCCCTCAGCCGTTAATCTTGGTCACCTCGACAGGGCGCTGCCTCGCTGTCAGACAGCTACTCCATTGCCCTCACGAGGCTGAGTTCACCCCGTTCCAGCTCTCACGTCAGTTTCTAAAATCCCTGACGAAGCTGGGAATCGAACTCGGGGCCTCCAGGTGTGAGGCAGGCATGCCGCCCCAACAGCACGGATGACGTTCTTCTCCAAAGAACGGAACCTCACCAGGCCCGTGTGACAGGTGGAGAGCAATACGTTACGGCCAGATGACTAGCATCTACCGATTACACAAGAGCAGATCAGGAAGCTCTAGATGCTGTCATAGCATTCGGAGCTGGCATGATACCTGAGTTAAGACTTGTGGTGAAGTACTGTAGCTTATCTCGTATCCCGTGAACAGGGTTAGGTATAGAACAAAACATCGAAATTTCCAAGTGGAAACTTATTTTCTCAAGAAGTCTTACCGTAAATCTATTCATAAGTTTCAACGCCTTGCGGGCGGAACCTCAAACAAAAGTATCGAGAAACAATCCGCGTACTCTGGAGGCTCTCGAGAACAAAATAACTGCACCGATATGATATATCAGCGAGGGTAAATTACAGCGAGTGTACCAAAACTTCCTACGATGGTGCAAACTAATTGGGCACTACGCTGCTGCTAACGCCTTGCTCGACAGGTACCTACACACAGTGGTCCGGCCATCACGCGGCGATTGCAAGGTTCCATTCTATAGAGAAGCACCTCACGGCCGCTTCCTTCCAACACCTTACCTAATTTCATTAACCTTCAATCATTTCATCTCTCATTATCTCCTCTCATGAGGTTGGCATCATTAAGGGCATCCGGCCGTAAAATCACTCACCACAGGAAAGAAAAACATCATTGCAATCCATCCCCGAACCCATTGAAATGGGAACAATAAGGGGTAGACATACATTTGATTATTATTATTATCTTTTGTTAACATAGACAACTAACCAAGGAAATTTAAGAGATAAGATTCGCGTTTCGAATTCTTGCATTGACAGCAACCATTCTCAGTGTGGTGTTTGGATTTTTCCCACTCTCCGTCTAGGCACATGACAGAATGGCAACATACTTCAAGTCCTGGGGCATCTACTCATTTCTAGACCATAATAAATTCAGCCACGCAAACTATTACAGACACCACACAAAGACACGTTATCAGAGAAATTAAAACACATACATGGGGCTTACGATCAAGATTTAGGCATACCCATAACAACCGGCATACATATTTTGCAGCCAGTCCCGGGTTCGATTCGCGCCTCCATTAGGGATTGCTGGAACGGGGTGCACTCAGCTCAGTGAGGCAGTGCACCGGTCATGGAGACCAAGAATAATGGCCAAGGGAACCCGGCGCACTGACCGCATGTCGCCTCATAATCTCCAGGCTAAATGGCTGGGCAGCGGTCGCTTGGTAGAGCGGCAGTGCCACGGAATTTTGTTTGGTTTATACTTATGTTATACCCCATTTAGACGTCTCGGTTGCGATCCCGATTATCTCCGATCTGGATAATATCCAATCGCGATCAACGGCATTTGTCATTGGTACGTGTTTAGACGTCCCATCATGAAACAAGAGGATAATCGAGTAAAACAGCATGACATCGCTAAGGTCTGCCAACTTTTGAATTCCAAGTGTTATAGCAGAAATTTACAGTAGTTTGTTTCCTCCAGTTTTGAAGTATTTCAGTTATTCTTTATACATAATTCAACCTACTAATGTATATTTTTAAATATATACAAATCCTGAAGAGACGTGTAGGCGAGGCCTACCCTTGGTGTGGAAATAAAAATATGTTGAAATATTTATAAACAGGTCTAGGCTATTTATTGCATAAATACTTCTTGTTCGTCCGGAGTTATTTGGCCCTATCGGAATCCCTTCTATGTCTGTGACAATAAATTTATTTCTTTATTAATCGTCTTTCGTCTGGCTGCGTGGCACAGGGGTAACGTTCTCGCTTGCTGAGCCCAAGGTTGCAGGTTCGAAACCCGGCGCAGTCAGCTGGCATTTGAGGGTGCGCAAATGCGAGGGAGCCGTGTCAGTACATTTACTGACACGTTAAAGATCCCCTTCGGGGCAAAATTCCGGCACCCCGGCGTCTCTAAAAGCCAGGGTAGTTAAAAGGGACGTAAAACCAATAACATTATTACATCATCGACTTTCCCCAACGCTAATATTTTTTTCAGCGTTTAAACACTGGTATGTTTGTCTCCATCCATCATTTCGTTTCTCTCAATCTGCATATATCTGATATCAACCAACATATACAACCATCATGGCCAACATTACGTACATCTCGCTTTCAAAACACAAGATAATACAAAATGGCCATCATTTCCACTGCCTACTTCACTCACACAGCAGGAGGATAGAACACACCGACGATCGCAATGGCCGCGAACGCGATTATCTCGTTGTGGGAACGGGATCGGGCTGATCTTGTTGGAGGGAAAGTTGATCGCGATAATGTTATCCTGTTGCGTTTAGACGTCCCAACTTAATCTGGATCGGCGCCTGATCGCGATCGCAACCGGGACGTCTAAACGGGGTATTACGGTGGCTCGTGGCGCAGTCGCTAGCATTCGTGACTCTCATCCCTGAGGTCCGGGTTCGATTACCATCTCTGCCTAGAAATTTAATCCTAGCCCTGAGGGCTGGAATAGGGTATATTCAGCTTAGGGAGAGAAGAGTGAGACACCTCGAAGTGATTTTCTGTTGTTTTCTCACTTATACCCCACACAAATGTCGGGATGGTTCCTAAATTAAGGCCACGGCCACCTCACCTGAATTACAAATACACACACTACTACAGATTCTACAATAACACAGATCATCAGACAAATTCCACGTGTAACCAAGTACATGGGACTACTGTAAATGACCACAATGTCCCAAGTTCCTCAAATGAAACAGCTTGCCCCATTTTGTACAGCCCTTATGAGAGCACTTCTGGGAATTTTGGAGAATTCTAGTGAACAGGTTCAGACAACTACTTACATTTTGGAATTCCATAGTTAGGTAGCCTGAGGCTACTGGTTGGAAATGTTTCCAAGATTAACGACACTGGTAACAGAGCATCCGGCAGACATTCCTCAAGAGATTTTGTTCTAAATGCATCCTAAATATACAGCATTGCACGTAGTCTCAGAAGGGTGGTGTGATGCTAGAACAGTTGTATTGTTCTCAAACTTGCCTGTGCCATGTCTAGCAATTAACTCAAGTTATGAGACAGGAAGATGATGGAGGATTGAACTAAAAATCACCCAAAACAATGAATTTTTCAATGTATTTTGTGTATTTTGAAAATACAAAATACTCATGAACAGTATTTTCGATACCAGTTCAGATACAAAATACATGTTCCAACTGGAGTGGATGACAATGCACTTGATTTCTGCTCTGTGTGCAAAAAGAGGGTAGAAGAAAACGAAACAGCTGGGACCAGTGACTGGCCATGCCAGAGATGGCATCATCTATCGTGTGCAGCAAGGCCAATTTAACGCACTAAAGTCAACTAGTAAGAAAAAATCAAAACATTTATGGTTATGTTTTAATTGTGAACAGGACTTCACTCTATATAAATCGGGAAGAAGCATGCAAAAAGAACTAGAAGAGATGCGTGCAGAAATGTGCAAGAAAATGGATGAAATGGCAAAAAATATATATAAACATACAAGACTATGTCTTTCAAGGGACAATAGATCATCGGATTCCACGAAACAGGAAGATAACCAACGAAAGAAAAACGCTTCCTCCACAAAACAGATATGCGAAATGGCAACACAAGCAACTACCGAAGACATGGTTGGTGCATGTGATCAGAATATGAAATCTATAAATCAAAACAAGGAAACGTATGAGGAGCTGAAAACTAAAATGGACCAAGTCTCAGAAACTATGATGCAGAAAATATCACTGCTGCTTGAAACGCAACTGCAACAAAAGAATTCTTGACAGCTGTCAATCAGAGACCTTCAGTAATAAAAGGGAAAGCTCCAAACCCACAGTCTGCACAGCAAAGCTTTCAAAAGCCCAACAACAGCCACAGAAACTCTGACAATCTCCAGAATCAGGATGAGAGGGATCCAGGTAGTAAAAATGAACGTCACTCCATACTAAGGGAGGATAATGAAGAATATACTATAGCAGAAGTGGAGAGAACTCCCTCACCAAGACACTTAGGAATTCAGGGGACTAAACCTTTTGATATAACTTGTAACCTAAGAGCAGTGGAGCGTAAAGCATGGCTTTTCAAAGGCAGACTTCATTCAACAACTGAAGCTAAGACACTTATTTCACACCTCACAAACATAGGCATACTGGGGGAAATATTATGTGAGCAAATAGAAACAAGAGGAAAAAGCAAAGCATTCAAAATAGGCATTCCATTTGAGGACAAGGAAAGTGCAATGACACCAGAAATCTGGCCGGAACGCATACTGGTTAAACGTTTTTCCTTTCGTCACCCCTTTTTCGAGGGAGTACGACTCGCATAATCAAGTGCGAAAAAACGAGTGTCCAGTACAAGAAATTAGAACTTCTAGTAATAATATAGCAGAAAGGCAACATAAATTAAGGATTATTCTATGGAACATTGAAGGTATAAAAAACGCGTTACAACTAGCTCTAAATAATATTTTTATTAATTATGACATAGTACTGTTAACAGAGACTTTTCTTACAGAAGACTGGGGAACAAACGGTTTTTACTGCGTCCATAATACCGCCATCAAAAGTAACATTGGCAGGCCTAAAGGAGGTATCTCTTGTCTGCTGAAACCCAGCCTATATCCTTTTACAGTGAAGCACCGAACAAACAACATACTAATCGTGAAGACACAAATTTTATACATAATTTATGCGTACTTTCAACCAGATTTTCGAGAAGAAGATTTAATAGATGATCTAACTGTAGTGATAAGTCATGTAGCGAGAAATGATGCGCTAATAGTAGCTGGTGACTTCAACTGTCGCATTGATGTACCTTCTCGTAAAACGTCCACACTTCTGCATTACATGGAACAAGAAGGCCTGACACTGACTAACAATAAAGAAACAAAAACATAGGCCTACATATGTCAAAATGGGTCAAGTACAATTGACCTCGTATTCATTAATAAGGGTTTCACCATTCTCCAACAGCATGCGATTGACAATGTCACCGTCAGAAAACGCCTACCCATTGCCACAGTTCTCTATCAGGGAATACCGATGACTCCTTTGCTAACAACCAAAAGCAAAGTATCGAGGAAATTGGATCTCACCAAATTGCAAACAATTAAGGTCTCAGACATACATGATACCATAATTGAAGGAAACATTGATGAAGCACTATGGAAATTAGATAATTCCATGCGGAATTCTGCGCATTGAGTTGAAGAAAGACCGAGGAAAGCCAAGCCATGGTTTAATGAAGAATGCTTTTAAATAAGGAAACGAACAATCAATGCTCTTCACGCTGTGAGAAAGCAGGAAACGGAAGCAACACTGAAAACATATGCAGATCTACGGAAACACTATAAGATCATCATCAAAAAGGCTAAGAAAGTATTTTTAGAAAAGAAGGAGGAAATACTAATTGAAGAAATTGAACAGGATCCCTTCAGAGCACTGAAACCCATACATCCAAAATTTCCAAAGGACATACTAATTGAAACATGGGAACAATACCTTGGTCTCGTTTTGCAAGAAAAAGACACCAGACCAGACACTGACCCTCACATAAGTGCTTTCGATCCCATCACAGTAGAGGAACTTTCACTTGCAATAGAAATCAGTAAAGATAGAAAGGCATGTGGGCCAGACTCGATTTATAATGAACATCTTAAAGAAGCCACACCGATGCTCGTGGGAACGTGGACCGATCTTATGAACGAATGCTTATGTCAGGGAAGGATACCAGACTCATGGAGACGATCCAGAATAAAAATGCTGTATAAAGGGAACGGTGACTCCAGTGTTCCTAATGGAAGATACTCTCTTCAAATTTATGATGAAAATATTTACAACAAGACTGACACAACTGATAGACGATAAAATTCCGGAAGAGCAGTTTAGCTTCCGCAAGCAGAGATCGTCACTGCAAGCTGTCAATTACTTGCTCGACATAGTACAGGACACTTTAAGGCTTCCAAAACAGAAAGTATATGCAGTCTTCATAGACTTCTTTAAGGCCTTCGACCGCTTTAATAGAAGCATACTAGTAAAGGAACTCATAGAAATTATTGGTCTGTAGCACCACTACATCATCAGATTGATTAAGGATATTCTACATAACAACCAGGTAGAAATAGATAACGGAATAACTATATCTAATCCTATCGATCAAACAATGGGAGTATTTCAGGGTGACCCTCGAAGTCCTCTTCTATTTAATGTCGCGACTGCAGATGTGGTGGTATATCTCTTACGTTCCCAGAAAGTAAAAATCATCATATATGTCGATGATTTGGCTCTGACCTCGTCGTCAAGAGAAGAGCTACAAGACAGCTTGAATCAACTTGCAATATGGGCCCAAACCAATGATCTTGAAATAAACCTTCAGAAAACGGTAGCAATGATATTCAGAAAGGGCGGAAGAACTGCCAAAGATGACATTCTTTACCTCAGAAATGAACCTTTGCTTCAAACCAGTCATTACAAATATCTAGGAATTACTTTGCAAATACAAGGGAAATTATTTACACGTCACATCAAAGATAAAATGATCTGTGCTGTCAAGTCAATGAACGACATTAGTCATCTCAGGGATATGTCTTTGCAATCGGCACTGAGACTCTTTAAAGCAAAAATTACACCAATTGCAACGTATGGATTGGATATAATATGGGTTAATTTAAGCAAAAATAACCTGAAAGACTTAGAGAAAGTGATAGCCTTATTGACGAAGTTTAAAATAGTCAGTAAATTATAAAACCTTCAGTCAATAACTAGTTGGACTATATTGTATTATCTCCCGATTTGCAACAATCGATTGGAAACTATCGATCTATCTATAGTTTTGTACAAATGGTATCGTAATAATCGATTCATTAATTAATGTATTTTTTTGCAGTAAGAGACAGAATATGTAATTTTACATTTAAAAAATATATGTAAATAAAATGTCATTATGATCAAATATGTAACAATAAAATGTAATTAGGCCGGTCCCATGGTGTTGGGGTACCGCGCGATTCCCGGCTCCATCAGGCATTTTAGAACCGACGTGAGGGCTGGAACTAGGTGCACTCAGCCTCGTGAGGACAATTGAGTAACTGTCTGACAGTGAGGCAGCGCCTCGGTCACGAAAACCCAGATTAACGGCCGAGGGTACCCGATGCGCTGATCACGCATCACCCCAATATCTGAGGCCAAATGGCTCATCGCTTGGAAGGCTTAGGCCCTTCATGGGACTGACAGAACTGTATTATTTTGTAACATTTGTGAGGAACCTGTAGCGGCAGACATGCGTTAGCAATTTACACTGCAAAATGTGAAATGTGCATCATTAAAGAAGCGACACAACGTTTGCTTCCCAAACAGCAAGATATAGACCTTTTGACTTGGATCCATTGAGGTGATCTAAACTCCAATTTCAACGTTCTGTTTAACACTGCCATCTGGTAGTGAAAACCAGAACTCTACTGAGCTACATGTGACTGAGATTTAATTAATTTTAGACTCTAATCACAAAATGTAATATGACAGATCTTTCACGAGCCAACATCGTACAACAGTGCTTAGATTTTTGCCGCCCTACTTGTAGCGGTTAGCATTCTTGGCTGTCGCCCTGGAGGTCCGGGTACGATTCCCGGCCCTGTCAAGAAATTTTAATTCTGGTCTCAGGGCTGGAACACTCAGCCTCGAGAGGCAAAACTGAAGAAAGGATGGTTCGATTCCCACCTCAGTCATCCTGGAAGTGGTTTTCTGTGGTTTCCCACTTCTACTCCAGGAAAATCCCGGGATGGTTACAGACTTAAGGCCACGGCCTCCTCCTTTCCAATCCTCACATGAATACATGGGGCTGTATAACAACGATGTCGAAAAGCCACTAAAAGATTCAACAACAGCTGTAGTGGAAAGGAACAAAACCAAACAAATGATAGTAGAAAGGAAGCTTGTAGTTTTAGATGACCGTTAGTCTCGCTTCATGAGCCGCGGGACCTCCTTTTAGCGTGGAATCCGAACCAACGGAGGTGACATTTTACCTTAAAAAATCTCACATGCACTAACTGGGAATATAACCCGGTGAGCCTTCGTGAGAGGCAAGCAGCTTGATCACTGTACCATCACGCTCCTCATCAAAATGTAGTCGAGTTCAAAAGGAAATCATGGGAGGAGTTTGGATATAAATTAGAAAAGTTGTGTCAAGTGGCACGAAAACCATTCAGGAGTGTTATAAAGAATCTTAGAAATGGAGGAAAGAGAGAAATGAGTAGTGTCCTGGATAATTCAGGGAAACTCATTGTAGATACCAAGGAAGCACTGGGAAGATGGCAGGAATACTTTGAAAACTTGATGAATATTAATGGAGACTTAACTGGCAATGTGACAGATTTTGAGATTATGCAAGAGGAGAATGAGGATGGAAACAGGATAACGCTTAAGGAAGTAAAGAGGGTGGTAAATAAACTACAATCCCACAAAGCGGCACGAGTAGATGGAATTCAGCCAGAAATAGTTAAGTATGTGGAAAATCAGGGCTGAAATGGTTGCATAGGATAATAGAATTGGCATGGGAATTAGGAAAGGTACCCTCTGACTGGACAAAATCAGTAATCAACACAATTTAAAGCAAGGTAACAGGAAAGATTGCAACCATTATAGAGGCATTTATTTGATAAGTGTCCTGAGCAAAGTGTACACAGGTATTGAAAGGAGTTTGGATATAAGATGGATGAAAACCAGAGTGGCGTTAGACCACAACGAGGATATGAAGATCAATTTTTTAATATGCGCCAAGTTATTGAGGAATGCTACGAGAGGGATAGACAGTTGAGCTTGTGTTTTGTAGATCTAGAGAAGGCATACTATGGGGTAACCAGGGAGAAGATGCTAAGCATCCTGAGGTATTATAGTATCGAGGGAGGGCTGCTACAGGCAATCAAAAGTATTTATATTGATAAGCAGGATGCAGTGAGAGCTGATGGTACGATGAGTTATTGATTTGAAGTTATTACAGGAGTGAGGCAAGGCTGTAACCTCTCACTACTATTCTTTACTATTGATCATTTTCTAAAGGGCATAAACTGGCTGGGTGGGATTCAATTAGGTGGAAACCAGATAAGTAGTCAGACTTATGCTGAAATGTAGGAAAAATGGCATGAAAATCAGCATTTCAAAAACTAAGGTTACATCTGTAAGGAAGAAATGCAAAAAATAGAATGCTAGATAGGAACTAAATTGGAGTAGGTAGACCATTTTAAGTTCTTGGGCTGCATATTCTCTCAGGATGGTCGTATGGGGGAAGAAATAGTCGAGGTGCATAAAAGCCAATGAGGTGAATTTTCAGTTGCGATCTACAGAAGGCCAATTCTGTAAGAAGGACATTGGTGTAGACTCTCTACATCCCTTAGTGTTGTAAGGAAGTGAGAGCTTGGTAAAGTCAGGAATGATTGCTGTGATGAGTAAATGGGAGCAATGGCATGAAGATACTCATAATAAAGGGATAAAGTTTAAGTTAGCAATGAACACGTTAGATGAAGTTGTTCGTATGAGCCGACTCACATCCTGAAGAGTAGAGATTACCTAAGAAGTTAATGAGCTCGGCTGTAGAGGGTAAGAGAAGCAGAGGTAAACCTAGGAGGCGATGGTTGGATTCAATTTTCAACGATTTCAAAGTAAGAGACCGAAAAGCAGAGAGGACCGTATTGCCAACTGCTATCAGGGCTACATGGAGGTGACTTGTTCACAAACGGAGGCTTACAGACTAGTCTCGACGCTGAAAGGCAAATCAGTCTCAAATAAAAATGTTCTTTTAGGTAGATTTCATTAGAAAGCTAACTATTGCAATAGGTCCCATGTTTCGACTTCCGGAAAATTTCGACATATCTTCGCGTCTCACATCCCCCAGACCCCAAAACCACCGTCAGTTCAAAAGTTTATATATAATTTATGTATGTATATATATATATATATATATATATATATGTATATCAGTTTCTTGCGGACACGATAACTGCCGTAATTTTGCACCAATCACTTTGAATTTTTTACCGAATATGTATACCTATAAAATCTCGGTCGAGTTCGTTACTGGGCTAAATCGGTCCAAGGGGGTGAAAATGGGGGGCTTTTTTCGAAAAAGTGAAATATTGCTATAACTCTCATAATATGTGAAATATCGAATCCGTTCAACATTCATACTATGTGTCGGATAAAGCCCAAACATTTATGTTTGAAGAGTTTTTTTATAGCACCAACCATTGACCAAAGGGGTGGGAAAAAGTGGGTTTTTTGGGAAACATTAATCATATCTCTCTTAATAGGCACAATAACAAAACCGTACAAAATGGACAATATTCCCCTAATAATTACCTAAATCTTTTGTCTGAGAGAATTTTTGATATGACCCACCATTATGCCAAGGGATGAGAAAAATTATTTCGGAATTATAAGAAAATGCCAAGAGCTATCAGAGGTTGCCATGGCAACACTACTAAATTGATGAGGGATGAGCCATCAGACGTTGCCATGACAACGCACTTGCACGAGATCAGATTCAGATTTCCATCTGACTAAGTGTGAAGCGGCTTCGGTGACGTAACTGGTAGCATGCTGAATTTCTATGCCCAAGGTCGCGAGTTCAAAGCCGGCCGAAGTCGTTGGATTTTCTAAGAGCGCTAAAAATCCCTCAGTATGCTTTCCTTTGGAGGGGAAGTTCCAACGTTCATTGCGAGTTGCTGGTTACAGTGGCATCTAGTAGCCAAGTTCACAGCTAGGTGTCGTTGACGGTAGTACCTGGTAGCAACATTAGGAATTACTGCTTGAAATTGACCGTCTGCAGTCCTTACCTGAATTACAGACTAATACAGCCATCCCAAAGTACACGGGGTTACATGACCGCATTGTCGCAGCCCCTAAACTGAGGAACCAACCAAAATCTCTGCTGGAGATATAATTTTGCGTGAAGAAGTAACAGACCGTTACATAGTTACACATCAGTGTCGAAACCTTGCATAAGGACAGTGTTACCACAAGTATAAAAATGGGCCCCAAATGACAAGAAGGTTACAGTTCCCATAAGACAATAAAATGTTTAAAATAAGCATAAAATGACGAAAAACAAAGTTAATTAAGCTCCAATTATAAAATACCTTCTTGGAATAAATGAGGTCTTATCCTTCTACGAAAACTTGCATATTATGCCTATTTTCACCTATCCCCAAGTTTGTCCGGTATCTACCTCCGCCTTCCGGCGTGCCGAGAGGACTTTTTTTGCTTTTGTTCGTTTTATTTTTGTATAATGTGTTTTTTAAATGTCATTTTCGTTCTAGCTGAGCGAAAAATTTACTCTCATCGTAAGATTATTATCGTGTTGGAAGCCATTTTTAAATGTTGTCTTAAACGAATTTAAATGTGTTGACCGATTGAAAAGCATTTAAATTTTGTCTCACCATAAGAATAAGTCGAAAGTCTTTCACAACGGTATGAACTAGAAGTCAGACTGGGCAAAGGTTATTTAGACTTCAACGTTACCGGTATGTAAAGACCAAAAACTTCGGAAACTTAAACTTTAATAGTTACTTACGAAATACTTTGCATGTTCTCTTTGTAATATTTTGCAGTCCATTCACAAGTTTCGGATAACTTACATTGAATATAGCTCTATCAGAAAATGTAATGCCGGTACTGTATTTGTTTGGAAATTTAATTGAGTGAGTCTGGGCCCCTCCCTCTATTCAAGCCTGCTCGATTCTGAAGCCCATGATATTCCAAGCCCTAAAGTAATAACAATATAATAATAATAATAAACTCTCCTTGAAGGCTCATGTCGACAGTGGTGTTCTCTGAGTTAGTATCATTTCCTGCCGACCTCTGCATTCTACTCGCCCCCTCAAATATTGAAGACAAAGTTACGCCCGTGAATATGAGTGACCTTTATGTCGTAAGTCTGCATGCTTGTGCGCTATTTTAATGTTATTAATAAAGCTAAGTCACCTCCATGGTGTAGTGGTCAGCGTGCTTAGCAGCCACCCCGGAGGTCTGAGGTTTGATTTCCGGCTCTGCCACAAAATTTGAAAAGTGGTATGAGGTCTGGAACGGGGTCTACTCAGCCTCGGGTTGCTCCAAATTAGTAGAGGGGGTTTGATTCCCACCTCGGCCATCCTCGAAGTGGTTTTCCACTTCGTCTTCGGGCAAATGCCGGGATGGTACCTACTGTCAGGCCTCGGCCGGTTCCTTCCCTCTTCCTTGCCTATCCCTCCCATTCTTCCCCATCCCTCATGAGGCCCCCTGATCGCTTTGCAGGTGAGGTCGCCTGGGCGAGGTGATAGTCCCGCCTCCCCAGTTGTATCCCCCCATTCAATGTCTCAAGGACACTGCCCGAGAGGCAATAAAGGTGGGATCCCTCGCTGAATCCATGGGAAAAGCGTAACTGGAGGGTAAACTGACTAAGAAAGAAAGAAAGAATTAATAAAGCTACAGTAAAGAAATTCGGTCAAGAGGTTGGTGACTATATGATACTTAGAGTGCCCAAATTTTAAAAATTCCTTAGCTTAATACATTCAAGACAGCAGCCCTTTCGACTTATCCATTAGAAAAAAATGATTAGAGAGCATTTGCCATGAAACTAGGTACAAAGGAAGTCAAAATACACTCAACATCTCTAAGTCACAAGGCTGTTGTATTAAAAGTGACGTGCAGTCGCAAGCTGTATTATATAAAAGACTGTCGTCGTTAACGGTTTCATGTTGTCAGAATAACAACAATAGTTGACGTCAATGCTCATGGCACTGGTGAGAGGAGGTTAGCTGTGACTGCTCTGTCAGACTTAGTGGACCTTGTTTGGTCACCACTCGGGTGATTTCGCAAATTTTAGCCTGTTCATTGTTCTGCGTAGAATTAGGTGCTGATTAAAACGTGAAGTTAGGGTGACCACAACAACTATATTTTAAATGTTGTGTGGCCACCTGAAGTTCTGGTGTAGGTGTCCATAGGCGACCAGCCTGTCGTAATGAGAATGAAATGATGATTACATCACACACACCCAGTCCTCAATCCTGGAGAGTTAATTGGAGATTAAAATCTGCATGGTCCAACCGGGGATCAAACCTGGAGCCCATCGGGCCAATGTCTAGCATTCTAACCATTTAGCCACGAATTTTGGAGAACAATAAACATTAAACTGAAAATTGCAGAGAAGTAAGGAGTGTGATTGAGGAAATGTATATATCACTTTATCACAGTGCGTCTCAGAGAATACACAATTTCTTGATAGGGCAGCATTTAGAATGTATCTCAGTAAGAGTTTGTTCCATTGTAAGTATTATAAGTAACCCCTGGCACTGCAGCCCTTGAAGGGCCTAGGCCTACCAAGTGACCGCTGCCCAGCCATTTGGCCTGCAGATATTGGGGTGACGCGTGGTCAGCGCATCGGGTCCCCTCCGCCGTTAATCTTGGTTTTCGTGACCGGGGCGCTGCCTCACTGTCAGACAGCTACTCTATTGTCCTCACGAGGCTGAGTGCACCTCGTTCCAGCACTCATGTCAGTTTCTAAAACCTGACGGAGCCGGGAATCGAATCCGGGACCTCCGGGTGAGAGGCAGCCGCATCACCCCAACACCACGGGAAGTATTATAGGCTGAATATGTTCATACTGTAAATACATTTTCCGTGGCTTTTGTTCTGAACTAAACCAACCCTTATTACACCCCAAAACTATTTAAGGCTTCCTTTTTACGCCTTCCCCACAGAGTATTATTCAAACGATTTGTAGATTGGTACTCTTCCAGGGATACCTTCTACTTAAATACCAATGCTTATCCATTCACTCCAGTAGTTTTGACAAGGGGCATCCCCATCTGTTAGGCCTGAATGAGGCTTTGCCCTCCATTTATTCTGCCTAGTGTGGTGTAGTGGCTAGCATTCTTGGCGGTACCCCTGAGGTTCTGGTTCGATTCCCGGCTCTGCCATGGCATTTAATTCTCATCTGAGGGCTGGAACGGGCTTCACTTAGAGGCAAAACTGGGAAAAAGTTGGGTTCAATTAGAATTTCAGCCACCATGGAAGTGGTTTTCAGTGGTTTTCCATATCTACTCCAGGCGCATGCCAGAATGCTTCCTAACGTAAGCCCGGATCCACCTCCTTCCTAACCCTCAACATAATAAATACTACACTACCACGTGCTGTGTGTGAGTCTTCAGTCTTTGGACTGGTTAGATGCAGATCTCCATGGCACCCTCTCCTCAGCTAACCGTTTTATCTCTACATAGCTACCACACCAGGCCTGGTGAGAGGGTGGATGTATGCATTTATCCTAAATATACCATAAGAAAATGAATCCTACTTTGCTTCTAACAGGCAACAATCATTGAACCGTTGTCATCATATCGCAGTCAAACTTAGAGTGGAAATCCAATTCTGGAATAAAAAGCACACTGCAGGCTACTAACATACCGGTAGTATAGTCAGAATTAGGCAAAATACTCCCAAAATGTATTTTAGATACAAAATAATATTTTAAACTACTTTCAATAAAATATGCTTTCTTTCATTCAAAAAACAATATCCAGTTTTTTTTGTTGTTGTCGCGTGGCCTTCTTAGAGGCCGAGTGCAGGTCTTTCTAGTCGACGCCCGTGGGCGACCTGCACGTCAGGATGAGAGGTGGAATGGATGAAGATGAATGAAACTAGGCAAGGATGTGGAAGGAAGTGGCCGTGGCCTGTCAGAAGGTACCGTCACAGCATTTGCCTGGTGTTGAAGAAAATGGGAAACCACGGAAAACCATTTCAAGGACGGCCGAAGGTGGGGCTCGAACCCACGCGTCTACCGAGTCAACAGAGAGTTTGACCCCATTGCCTAACGGTGCGCTTTAGCCAGCGTAGCCACTGCTGTCGGTACAATATACAGTAGATATTATTGACTTGGACTGATGGCTCGTTAACGTGCAAGGTCGAAGGGTTCAAATCCCACAGTTAGTCTCCTTGAAATGTTTTTTTTTTTTTTCAGGGTGATACTCTCTGTAGGGCAAGGGGAGAGAGGGATGCAGCGGTCAAGCTCTTGGCCTCTCACCACGGCGGACCGGGTTTGATTCCCAGTCAATGCACGTGAGATTTTCAAAGGTTAAAAGCCATGTCCTGTGCTTTGGATTCCACATAAAAAGGGGGCCTCGTGGCTCATTATCGCGAGATTAACTGTCACGTAAAACCTTATCTGCCTGAACCCACTCCATCTCATCTCACTCAAACCTAGTAAGTCCAACCTGTAGCGCTTCATCTCCCTAGATACTTCGGCCAGTCTACCTGTCTGCCACATTGTTTATACGTTACAAATTCCAATTCTCATGTCCGATGTCATGCTAAAGGTCAAATCCGTTTTATCCATCTGGCTTCTATTCATTTCTGTTTCTGTAATAGGAGTAATCTCTGGTGTGTAGGTTATTGGCCTTCAGCACCCAAAGCCTGGAGAAGGGGCTGCCTTCTAAGTATCCAGGCCTACTGATTTTCTATCAGGGTTTCTTCCCTTAGCCTTTGAAGTTCCCACTTCTGTCCACAAGGCAGTGGTGGTCCTGACCTCTAAACCCTGGTCAGCCTCTTCCGCCAGCTCCGCCGTACCAAAGACCATCTTCTCCGCCCTCGTTGCCTTTGAGGACTTGAGGGTTCTGGGTTGCTTTTTAGTGTGGATTTTCACCCTTGGCCTGTCCGGCAAGGGAGGCCCTACCAGTAGCTATGCTACCACCGGCATAGCCCAAAGGATCATGCAAGAACTCCCACCACGTCAAGGTCATGCAACCCCTAGGGAGTGATTGGAGCACTATATTCAATCTATATACAGTCAAGTCTTAGGAATATTAGTTACAAATTTGGCTTCTTCTTCTTCTCCCAGAACTGTTTCATTCTGTCTGACCTGGCGGCCCGTTCTTCGTCCGTTATGGTGTATTGTTTGCGTGTAGAAGTTTTTGGACTAGGTCTCACGTCTTTGTTTCTCAGGATCCTCTTCTCTTCCCGGTGTTCAATTTGTTGCATTGTCAAGCCTAATTCATCTAGATCAGGGCCATCCACACAGCGCTCCGGCCGCACTCTAAGCCAGTGCTCCGAGAGCTTTGGTGGGTGGTAGTTTCGGTCATGGAGGGAAGAGCATGGCTGGCTAAGCGAGCGGTCTGCCCGCCGCGCCAAAGTGAGCAGCCGATCCATTAGTCGGTAGTCTAGTCCAATGCGCTTTGTTGACAGCGTGTAAGTAAATCAGTTTTGCAGTGGTCATGACTGAACATCATACAAAAAAAAAAGGAGTGTTGAAGCAGCAGCTTTCTGCAAGAAGAATACCCCCTTTTGCATAAATATGCATGTTAAGTTCTGTCAATGTTTGGCTCAACTTACATTTGTGGGCGTTTCTTTGCGGTTCTTAAGCTTACCAAACGTAAGCATCGTGCGACGATGAGCGATAGAAACTAGCGCAATTGTTTACGGATAGCTGTGTCCAGAAATATTGTACCCAAATTGGAGAAGATTGTTTCCTCCAAAACTAAAAGCTCGTAAAACTGACGAAGAAAAAGTCACTCCAGGTCTGTATTATTTGTTCATATTGGTAAAATGATGTTGAATTTTTCTCTCTAATATTTTCGAATTTTAGTTTGGAATAGATCACAATATTCTTTACTTAACACTTGCGTTCATTTCCTGCACATTCCATATATCGGAGTGCCATTCGATTTGTATATGCGGTATATTTTTTTATGGCAAAACGGCCCTATCAGTATGATGTCAACAATCCCACAAAAGGCGTCGGTCGCACGACTGTACGTATGTATCTAGTCAGCGCGGACCGATCATCACCCGTCTGTCTCATGCCTCCTCGCTGCCACAGTGTAGTGGTGGTAGGGGGAGGAGCGCTAGTTTGACTGCCCAGTGCTCCCCGAGCGTGGCTGCGCTCTCAGAGCACAATGACTGGATGGCCCTGATCTAGATCATCTAGGACTTCTTTGAACCAATGATTTTTGGTTTTACTTTTCCAAAAGTATTGGAATAGCTGTCTGAGTATCCTGGTCCCTGGTAATCGTGATATGTGACAGAAAATTACTTTTTCTTTATTATAATTTGGAGATTGGATTTTGACAAATGCTATCGAAGTAGCTTTTAAATGTTGTACGAGTTGAAATAGGTTCCTTTATATCATGGGACTTTCTTTCATAAGTCTTAGCTGAAGACGAGCTATGAACCCATGGCCTTGTAACACTAGTTGCGAGTAAGTCAATCATCTATTCCACAGTAGTATGTTATATTATATTACCAGACAGGTAGAAGTGTGGTTTAGTTGCCACCAGTGCAGTAGTGAGATTGCTTCTAGCCTGTTGGCAGGGATATAAGATATGCAATCCCTTAATCCAATGGCACAAGAACATAAATGGCCTCAAGTAAACAACTGTTTAGGTCACCTCAGGTGTTGACAAAACTTACATTATTACACTGTATTATTAGCATATCAAGAAAGGAGCACATAGCAAACCAAAGGCCTTGCCAATACTACATATTAATTTGAAACTATTTTGCCTTTCAGCACCCAGTCTAGCCTACAAGCCTCTGTTTGCGGACATGTCAACTCCGAGATCCCCTTTTAGCAGTTAACACTGTGACATCCTCTGCTTCTACACCATTCAACACTGAATCTAACCATCACCTACTTTTTGCATTTCTTCCCTATAGACGTAACCTGTTTTTGAAATGCTGATTTTCATGCATTTTCCCTACATTTCAGCATAAGCCAGACTACTTACCTGGTTTCCATCTAATTGAATCCCGCCCAGTCAGTTTATGCCCTTCAGCAAATGGTCCATAATAAACAGTAGAGGTTACAGTCTTGCCTCACTCCTGAAATAACTTCAAATCAATAACTCATCCTACCATCAACTCTCACTGCATCCTGATTATCAATATAAATACTTTTGATTGCCTGTAGCAGCCCTCCCTCAATACCATAATCCCTCAGGATGCTCAGCATCTTCTCCTTGGGTACTCTATAGAACGCCTTCTCTAGATCTACAAAACACAAACGTCTATTCCTCTCATAGCATTTCTCAATAACTTGGCACATATTAAAAAAAATTGATCTTGACATCCTCGTTGTGGTCTAAAGCCACACTGGTTTTCATCCATCTTACTCTCGACCAATTATCACTTTCTCCTTTCTACAATACCTGTGTACACTTTGCTCAGGACACTTATCAAAGAAATGCCTCTATAATGGTTGCAATCTTTCCTGTTACCTTGCTTTAAATTGGGTCGATTTCTGATTTTGTCCAGTCAGAGGGTACCTGTCCTAATTCCCATGCCAATTCTATTATACTATGCAATCATTTCATCCCTGCTTTCCCATTTCTGGCTGAATTTTGCTGATCCCTGCTGCTTTGTGACCACCCTCTCTAATTCCTCAACCGTGAATCCCGTTCTTATTCTCCTCCTGCATAATCTCAAAATCTGCCACATTTACATTTAGCAAATTTTCAAAGTACTGTTGCCCTCCTCCCAATGCTACCTTAGTATTTACAAAGTGTTCCCCTGAATTATCCAGACACTTTTCACTTCTCTTTTCCTTCCATTTCTAAGATTCTTTATAACACTCCAAAAAAGCTTTCCTGCCGCTTGGCCTAGCATTTCCTTTTAGCTGTACTATTATTTGTTTGGTCTGTTCATTTCTATTACATAAAGCTGTCTGCTGGATTCCTAGTTTGGAGCCATTTTTTAAAGCATTCTTTGACATTTACAAGCCGAATTCACTATGCCATTTCACGAGGATGTGTGCTTTCTTTCTGTCTTGACCCAGTTTTCCCCAAGACATCCTTGTTCTCTGACCTCTCCTTTTCATTGTGTTGTAATTCTTCACCCTCTACTCTTTGGAATATTTCATCAATCATATCAATATATTTCTGCCAAGTTCCTTATCGCGAAGATTTCCAACTATAATCCATCTGCACTTGCTTATTTCACACCATATCAGTTTGTGGTCTGTTTCAGTAAATAATACCCTGCAACTCCTTAACAATTTCCTAAATTGAAAGTCAGTCGTCATGACGTCAAGAGGCTGGAGTAGGGCAAACTATGAGTTGCGACACATGCTCACCAGGCTCTATGGTTTTCATTACAATGTCGAAAGAAGACTTACCAAAATCCTGCCGAGGACTGCGAATGTGAAAGGTGCAATGAAAAATGTGAAAGATATCACGTCATGAAGTGTCATAAACAAGCAGAATCCCTAACAGTGTTTTGCACAGAAGACTGAGAACTTTGTATTGAAAAGCAGTAGTGCTGAAGATTTCATTTACGACTTTGTACTAACTGATTATGTATATTTTTGCCATTGGCTGCTCTCATTACATTATAAATTGAAAGCGAGTAATGATATAGTGTATTATCGACTTGGTATCTGTGAATCTCCTTGTGCTTTGTGTATGAGTTCGCAACAGCTAACCCCATGTTAGCACATAAGTCTAGTAAATATTCTCCATTGGTGTTCGCTTCTCTATCATCACCCCACTTACCCATTACCTGCTCATACCTATTTTCTATTCTAGCATTGAAATCTCCCATCAGTACTACACCATCTTTATTGTTAAACTCTCACTACCATATCACTCAGAGCCCCATAAAATCTGACAACTTCGTCATATTCAGCCCCTTGATATGGAGCGTACACTGAAACAATCCTGTAATTTCCAAATCTATCCACATTAATTGTTCATTTACATACCTCACAAAGACTATGTTACACTCTAAGTTTCTCTTGACATACAACCCTACTCCCCACTTTGCCCTGTCTCGTTTTACACCTGACAGGTACACCTTGTAATCTCCCACTTCCTCCTCTCTAGCTCTCTTTATCTGAACTTTACTAATCCCTAGAATATCCAATCCCTTCTCAATTGCTGACTCAGCTAGCTTTACTTTCTTCCTTCCATAAGCCCCGTCGATATTAATAGCACCTCATCGAATACCCAATCTATTGCTCGTTCGTTTCCAAGGAGTCCCTGATCTGTCAGATGGGAGTGGGACTTCATCACTCCGTTAGGTCCGAGGCATGCTCAAGACATTTTTAGCAGGTTTAAGAAGTACACGTGAAGCAGGTTGCTAGCCTTACTTACACAGGGCCCCACGAGTTTCACCTCAGGGAATAAACAAGGGAGTTGGGTAGTCTAGCCGCCTAAGCACAAGGAGGGCCATGACTCAGAATATGTCCAAGATGCCCTCTCATTCCATAGTAACTGGAAACCAGACTGTCAGGAGCCCTTACTAGGCTACTCAGCTGTTGCCTATGGTTCACGAACTAAGACGTGACTACACCGTGAACCACTATACAGCATAACATAATTAACTACTGTTGAATGAAGTATGCTACTGGAAGGAATCAGGATGTGCATAAGGAATTATGAAGGAATGATATTGGGACAAAAATAAGTGCATATGCTGTATTACACATAGTATATATTCTTCTTTTCTATTTTTTAAAGAAATAAAATCCACATAACATTTTCATAAAAAGAGCAATATTGAATTTCATGAAGTCATTTTCCCAGTAGAGAACTGTCATTGAATGGTAGAGCCACGTGCATTGCAAACCTGCAAGAGAAAAATATTAAGTTAACATACCACTCTTAATAATGTTGTTCATTCATTAAGGGGCCTTGCGACATTGGGATCATCTAACCCCATGTAGTTGGTGTGTAATCTGTCTGACAACCTGTGTCATTGTGATGGCTGTAAGTGTATTTGTATTGGAGGCTAGGGTTTGGAAGGAGGTGGCCATGGCCTTAATTTAGGAACCACACCAGCATTTGCCTGGGGTAGAGGTGGGAAAAAGTTTTTAGGTTGGCTAAGATGGAAACTGAACCCATCTCTTCTCAGTTCTGCATCAAGAATTGAGTGCATCTAGTCTCAACCCTCAGACCATATTATATGTCTTGGCATGGCCAAGTCATCTGGATCTACACGTACACAGAAGATGAATTATTTTTAATAATAATACATTCTTCATTGCTCTGGAGGAGTGTAATAGGCCTTACCAGCCACCTCAATGCACCTGAAGCCTTGATTTTAGGTACTGATATTGAATGCCACGAAGTAAAAATATGACTTTTCATTTTCCACTCACAAAGAAAGAAAATTACAACAAGAATATTTTCCACCCAAGAAAGGGCAAGACGATCAATACGCATGAAGAAGTACTGGGATGACTGCAAGGCTTGTACAGTTCCTACAAGTCGACGAACGAATGGTTGGTTCAAGGGATCCTATGTGGTCTCAAAAGGCGAGAAGTAGAAGAAGAAGAAGAATGCCATTAACTTACATTAGAACAAATAGGCCTACACCATAATTTAATGCAAGCACAATATGTGGAAAGGTCCTTGTGCACCCTGTCTTGCTGTGATATTAGACAGACCACCTTAAAATTATACCGAGGGCATGGTGATGCAGCGATCAAGCCGTTTGCCTCTTACCAAGGCGGACCGGGTTCGATTCCCGGTCAATGCATGTGAGATTTTCAAAAACAGAAGTACAAGTTTGATGGGGTCAGATTGAGAATTAATGTTCACAAAAATTCATGTCTCATCCCCTTGCAGTCAACATACAGCTTGATCAAGAGTAACAGGGCTGCTAATATTCACTTCGGCTCTCTGTCAACTGTTATGAGAAGAGGGGCTGTAATATTTTGTAATGCATATTGTGTTCATTTCTATTTGTGTTTGATTGGTTTGTTGTTATATTGATTGAATATGAGGAATGAATAGTTGATTGATTTTTCGATTGAATGTACGAGCGAGCGAAGTAATGTAATCTTTTGTTTTTCGATCCTAAATGTCACTTCCGTATATATAATTTTTCCCGTTTCTGGAACTTTTTCTTTCTAGCTTTTCATTTACTGTATATTTTTTCCATTTTGTACACATTTTCTGTGTCTCAAGGTTTCTGTTTAATGTAGATAGTTTTTAATTTTCTGTAAATAATGTTAATGTTTCTTGAACATTTGGGACTGTATGAATGACTGAAAGCTAGAGGTAATTTTTGTTTGTAAGGTTGATGTTGTTCATAGATAATAGTATCAAGGACCGTAAACACTTCCATATCACTTCAAAATTTCCATTGGAGCAAGAAGATAAATACAGTACATATTCCAACCACTCTGCAAAGAGCCTTTATTCATCTCATAGACCATATCAAGATGTTTTTAAAGATAAATATTTTAGACTAATTTACAGGAATATACAAAGCCTCCATGGCTTAGGCGGCAGCACGCTGGCCTCTCACCGCTGGGTCCGTGGTTCAAGTCCCGGTCACTCCATGTGAGATCTGTGCTGGACAAAACGGAGGCAGACAGGTTTTTCTCCGGGTACTCCGGTTTTCCCTGTCAAAATTTCATTCCAGCAACACTCTCCACTATCATTTCATTTCATCGGTCATTCATTTAATCATTGCCCCAGAGGAGTGCGTCAGGCCTCGGCAGCCGGCACAGTTCATATCCTCGCCGCTAGATGGGGGCTTCATTCATTCCATTCCTGACCCGGTCGGAGACTGGAAGCAGGCTGTGGATTTTTTTACAGGAATATACAAATACCAACTATTTAGAAATATGTAATTTTCACAAAATTACTTTTATATTATACTGGCTATACCCGGCATGCGTTGCGATGCCAATCAAAGACAGATAGAAATACTGGAAGATAATAATGTTATTGGTTTTACGTCTCTTTTAACTACTGTGGCTTTTAGAGACGCCGGGGTGACGGAATTTTGGCCCGAAGTCTTTAACGTGCCAGTAAATCTACTGACATGGCCCCCTCGCATTTGCGCACCCTCAAATGTCAACTGGCTGCACCAGGATTTGATTCTGCAACTTTGGTCACAGCAGGAGAGAACATTACCGCTGAGCCACGCAGCCAGCCCAAGAAAGAATAAGAATAAGTGTTTGAATTGTAATTTCGTTTACTGAAGTGCCGTTGGATAACAATATTCTTTGTTTTTCTGTCTGGTGCGTATATAAATAAATCCAAAGGTTTTCCGACGCGTGAGCACGCCACACCCAGCTGACCATGTGAGCATTTGTTGAAACTACTCGTGTGCCATCTAATGTAAAATAGATTTACTTATTCAGAAAAATTGGTGGGAGTGTGCACAACAACTCACCCAAGTTTCATCGCAATTGGCGGAATTGTATATGAACGCTTACAGGACTCTCCTGAAACGATTCGCTGGCCGACAATCATTTGTTGAAACTACTCGTATGCTACCTACTACCAAATGTTTTTTCTAATTCAGAAACCTTTGCGGCAGTGTGCACACAGGTGCAGTGGCTCCGTCTTTTTTAAACAACACAGGAGGATGCCATAAGTCGTACGTAACGTGCAGATGTTACTGTCACAGTTTTGGCCTCCTCTTCAGAACGGTAAGGGCCTACAATACTAAAATCAAGGACAGCGCATCAAACAGTCACACGTTCGCTGTGGAGGTTCTGTCTAGGATTGGTTGCGGACCAGTACCGAAAATTTTGTTTACTAACGTAGCCCGACAAATGAAAGTGCGCTTCATCACTTTCCAGTAGCCTGGAGTCAGCTGCCACAGCTTCCAGGATAGTCTCACAACACGCTCTGCGGTTGGCCCAATCACATTCACCGAGTTCCTGCACACCTACCATTTTATACGGAACTTCATACCGGTGTGTAAAAGTCTCCGTACGGTGCGATCTGAGAGTAAGGAATTCCTCCCTGCACGGATGTTCTCTGACGCCACGAGGCCTACCACATGGATTCGCTCTAACACTTGAACCAGTTCCTTTCAAACACGCCATGCTAGCAACTGATGAGACGAGGCGATGCACGTGTTCTCCAAGGCCACACGCACATCGACAATAATACCTGCTTAAGTGCTGTGGCCAATACAGGTGCTAGATATCATAAATGGCAAACATTCCTCTTTAAACTGTGCAATAAATTTGAAAATTTCGTGTTGCGTTGCTGTATTATTTATGTTCGAAATTAGAGATTGGTTCTTAAGTTTAGGGGCTGCGACAACGCGGTCATGCAGCCCCGTGTACTTTGGGTGTGTGTGGAATCTGTCTGATAACCGGTGTTAATTGTGATGACTGTATTAGTATGTGTTATCTGTTTTTTAAATTAAGTACTGCAACTTAGAATTTTTCAAATAATTCCTACTTTTTCCGCCAAGCGCCACCGTCAACGACTACTAGGCCAAGTTCAGAACTTGGCTACTAGACGCCACCGCAGTTGGCTCTTGGCAACGAACGTAGAAACCTAAGAGCGTTGTTTACATTCTTAACCTATCCAATTTAGCTTCACACAGGTGCAATTAGTGGAAGGTTCTTTAACATGCCATAAATCTATGACATGGGACCGCCGGCTTTACTTCCCCTGCGAAGGAAGGCATACCGAGGGATTTTTAACAATCTTAAAAAATCCGACGGCTTCGGCCGGGTTTGAACCCGCTATCTTGGGCATAGAAGCTCAGCATGCTACCGAAGCTGCTTGAAATTAGAGAGTTATTTCTGCTGCACCCTGTACTTGAGCTCTGGCTCATTGGGACCTATGTAAATAAGTGATTAACCCTACAATCATATGTAAAATGTACATGTATGGATAACTTAACTGCTTAGAATTCCCTCTATATCTGTCCCCACTCTGGTGATGTAAATGCTTTTGTTATTAATGACAATCAGTTCTAGAGGCATAATCATGGGGCAAGGAATTGCCTAGAAATTATCCTTGAATTTAACAACATATTGGTTTCACCATGACAATAACAAAGAGGTAGGGAATTTCATGTAGATATGTCACATCACTTCAGAGGGATTATAAAAACCAGAGAAGTATAAGAGGCTGGAGAGATTACATACTGCTTTTTACGTCAAAGTAAACGACTTCTGTATTTCTTGTATTTAAGAACTTAGCATATTAAACTTCAAAGACCACAGAGAATTCAGTGTATGTAAATAGTGTTACATGCGAAGTATATATTAATTTCAACCATTTAACAAATTGGTGCCTTAGCACAAAGTTCGTAATGTACCATACGTAAATTAAATGTATTATTAGTATTAAACATGAATTCAATGATGTTAGTATTCTAGGGTTAAATAAATTTTAAAAAGACTGTCCCATTCATATAGGTTAAGTTGGGCTCTCAAGAGTACTCCACCGGACTATTCTAATAATAATCTAGCTAAAAGCTATATTGAATAATTAAGAATACTGCAACGGAATGAAACAATAAAACTCATGAGTATCAAAATCTTCTAATAAACACATGCACACATGACCATAAGCACAACATGTTCTTCTGCCATATGAAATGTCGAACCACAGAACAGAAAAAGCGACGGGAATCTACAAGTTACAAGTTGAGAATAATCACCATGGACGTTTACAACAGAAACAGAAATCAGTTGGTGACATTGGTATTTTCCTCTCTGTCAGCTCTCAACAGTAGAAGTATAATAAGAAGACAAATCTAGTGTTAGTGATATCAGTACATCGCATCTTTAGTAGATATGTGTTCTGTGTTGTTTTTTATTCCTTCAAGAGGTTATGTTTCAGTGTTTATTTCCATGAATCTATGTGAATATAAGAGTTTGTAAATCATACAACAGTGGAAGGTTACTGTTATGCTATTGTCAAGACTAGCAAGATGATAATAGAGTGGGAATGCTCATGCTGATAGTGGTATAATATTTGCAAGATTTGCATGTTCCGCCAAGACCTGCCAAGACCGCCACCTGTTACTGGATTTATGTTTTGTAAACTTCCATGAAGGTTGGTCTTCTTTAAAACATAGATACGGTGTATTTTTTTTTCCATTGTTCCTTTTTATTTAATTCCTTTTGATAGGCGTTTATGATAGAGTCAGAGAAATATTAAAGGAAGAACCCCTACAGGATAGAATTGAAAAAGCAAGGCTACAGTGGTATGTTCCCGTGGAAAGGATGGGAGAAGAAAGAATACCACGGAAAATATTGGAAATTGAGTGGAAGAAAAAGAGACCTAGAGGAAGACCAAGGGATAGATGGATAAAGGGGGTGAAGAAAAGTGTCGAGAGAAAAGGAGTTAATTGGACAATAGTGTCAGAAGAGAAGTGGTGGATGGACAGAAAACGATGGAGAGACTTGTGCTCCAAGCAGACCCAACCTGCGGTTGGAAACTGCTCTAGTTGATGATGATTTTGATAATATATGATTTTCATACCTTACTTCATCTCCTGGGGGGCATTAACAATTAAATTACTAACCCTGGTCACTACTGCTATTTCTTGTGCTAAATTACATAAATATGTGTTCTTATTTATTGCTCATTTAACAATGGCAGCCATATTCGACAGCTCTCTTCAACTGTCAACAAGGCGCACACACCACAACATTCCAGTCTCCCATTATTATAACATTTTCATCGCTCTTGACGTACGGTACCTCAGAAGTTCATCTATTTCTTCTCAGTATACCTTTTCAACTCCATCATCTACTTGACTGGTAGACACATAAACTTGTACTAACTTACTTTGGTGCACTGGTTGTAGTATATATCCCGAGTCCCGGGGTTTAGTGAGCTTTTGGTGATCTCAATGACGTCACCTATGACGTGGTAAATGTACTTACCTGATTGGTGAGTTGAAATTCATTGTCTCGATTGTGATTGGCCAGCTCATGTTAAGACAGATTTAGTCAAGAAATTATGTACACCTTACACATTTTGGTAAATTTAATCAACAAAAGCACTGTACCTAACCTCAAACTCTACTCAACCACTAGGAAAGTCCAAACATCAAAGATATTCGTTTTAGGAAATATTACGTATTTAAAAAAAAAAAATGTGTGTTTTTGCGCCAGTGTTTGGCACGATGTATTTGGATTTTTCCTATATTCGTCACCCATTTGCACCAATTGCCGTCACATTGTTAATTTTCCTTGTCTGCTGTTCATAATGCATTTCTGTCAATTGTTGCATAAGACACCGATTTATTGACTTGGAGGCTAACATTTACGAATAAAACAGTACCAGTAATTATGTTTTTTTAATAAAAAATTAAATATTAAAAAAAAACGGCATCGGGAAGCGGGAATGGTGGATAGAAGACATACGAGCATGAAAATATCGTAATTCTGCTCTAAACAAGTGAGACCACGGCATAACAGCCCGGAAAATGACCATTTGCCGAGGCCTAACACCAATTGTTGCCAAAAGTTTCGAAAAATCCTTCTTCAGTGCAGTATCTTCGCTATTAGCACCCTCTGAATTTGCCACTCATGTACATTTTTCTTCCAGGCAGTCTTTAGTGGCTTAAAAACCCCTACATCCATGGGTTGAAGTACGTGTGTGGCATTAGGTAGGAAAGCGACCAAAACAATTCCATGATCCTCACAAAATTTACTAGTATGTATGGTCAAGTGTGAGAAGTGAACACTACAAGGGAAGGAGAAATATCGCCGTGGGCATTGCCTGTTACAAGTACCGTCAAGCATTCTTTCTCATCCGAATTCACTTGCTGATATATTGTCTTATCACCCCTGTTTGCCAGCACTTTGTTACCTTCCGGATTGAGAAAGAAAACAGTCTCGTCAGCGTTGAACAGTCGCCGAGGGTCTGAATGAATGCCAGGGAGAGGAATCTTCTTCTCAACCAACCCAGGATGAAATATGTTACTGAGAAATTCGTAAAACACTTCCCCCGTCATCCTCCCGTTTGGCGATTTGCCAATGCCCCAGTGTGCTGGCATTGCGGCAATGATGTCTTGCGGCAGACGTTCATACTTGAACACTACAAGGGAAGGAGAAATATCGCCGTGGGCATTGCCTGTTACAAGTACCGTCAAGCATTCTTCCTCATCCGAATTCACTTGCTGATATATTGTCTTATCACCCCTGTTTGCCAGCACTTTGTTACCTTCCGGATTGAGAAAGAAAACCGTCTCGTCAGCGTTGAACAGTCGCCGAGGGTCTGACAAAATAGGCTGGAAGTCCTTTCCCATTAAATAGCTGTAGACTTCTTAAACCCAGGTTTTATTTTGACGTTCTGTAATTGCAGCACGGCTTACTGTCAAATTTTTAAAAGATAGACCTGGATTTCTTTTTAGGAGAGATTCACGCCATTTCCTTCCTGGTCGCCATCTTTGGAAGGAAAGTCCCCCTTCAATTCTTGTATGAGGCACTGGACGCTATTTTGCAAATCGTCCTTTGTTACCGGGACCCCGCTTTTCGTAGTGAGATTACCCATTGAACTAGCATAGCCTCATCTTCCTTTGTTAAAATGGAACTTAGCCCCATTTTCCTCTCTCTAGGAGATTTTCCTCTAATTTTGTCCGAGAGGGCGTTTCTCGGAACACCATTCCTCTCCGCGGCCTTTTTAATACTCATGCCGTCCTCCACAACGGCCTTAATAGCAACTTCCATTTGCTCAGTATCATAATTCAGAACTGTGCGTTTCGATATATTGCCCTGGGCAGATGACCTCGTAGTTCTGCCCCTTAAATCAACAATAACTAACTAACATATTGCCTGAAAGCAAAGATTTAATCTTAGAATAATATAATATTTTTCATCTCAATAAAAAAATTAAAAATCCTCTGAAGCACGCCTAGCCAAAAAACCCTAGGCCTACTGAGGTGCGGCCGTCAAGAAGAGAGACCTACGTAATAATAACAATTCACTGTAAATGTTTATTGGTTGCGAAACATTAACACAAACATTAACATTATCGTGCTACATTATAAGTATATTGCCGCTGTTAGTTAGGTCTTACAAGGAGAAATGACAATGTTCCAGTTTTCGTCACCGGTATTTCTAACAAGACTAGGCACGTGAGCACGAAATAACAATTCACGTATGTTACAGAAACAATTACCAACTACATTGACCGGCAAAAAAAGTGGAACAGTTGAAAAAGTAATATAAATAGTATAAATTTAGCCATGAAAAAGATGTAATCACATTTTAAAAGCTTTTCACGCATTAGAACAAACAGCCGAAACATACGTGAATAGAAATTGATAATATTTATTTATTTATTTTATTTTCATACAGAGGATGTCCTAGAGGGCAAGGCCCTATAGTAGGACTATACATTATTATATAATAAGGAATATTAAATATTATTTAACATACAAAAACAAAGTTACAGAGTATTTTATAATGACAGTAAGTTACTATTCAAGGTTTTATTAATTTTATAAATTAGGAAGTATCAGAGTGTAGTTGTGAAGAATTGTTTGCAGGCTTTCTTGAATTTTAAGACAGGATTTATTGACTTTATATGTGCTGGGAGAGTATTATAATCCTTTATAGCCTGGTTAAATATGCTTTTGGTGCCGTATTTAGAGGTGGTTCATTACCACCAATTACCCCCAATCTTCGATGAGTATCTTAATGGTTTTATGGCGGGAAGCGCACTGTAGGCGCTTAAGGTTTATGGGTGGTGCCGCTCGCTTATTGTTGTTCTAGGGATAACAACTGGCATTTGTTGAACACGTGTGAACCATTGTCATACATTTTAGTAGGTTATCCGTGTGCTGTTCACACTAAAACATGCCTCTTAGCCGTGAAGGAGCTGCACAGGCAGTTGCATTGGTGGAGGATGGCCGCAGGTTCCGTTATGTTGCTGAGGTCATAGGATCATCTCTCGGTAGCATTCTCCGTGCAGTGCAACGTTACAGAGAACTTCAAACATACAACAGGAGACGAGGGTCAGGCCGTAGAAGAAGCACAAGTGCCAGGGATGACAGATTTCTCACCCTGCAAATTCTGCGTGATCGCCATACCATAACAGTCCAGGCACAAAATCAACTGGAAAATGTCAGAAATGTGAGAGTGAGTGAGCGAACAGTAAGAAGAAGGTTTGAAGAAGCTCATCTTTCGTCCAGGAGACCTCCACGTGGACCCGCACTCGAACGACATCACAGAGGCGCGCGTCTTCGCTTTGCAAGGCAGCATCCGGGATGGACCCACGAGCAGTGGGCCTCTGTTCTCTTCACTGACGAGAGTCGCTTTAATCTTAGATATCCAGATGGAAGAGAAAGAGTGTGGAGAAGGCGGCGGGAGAGGTACAGCCATGTTGCTTTCTCCTCGAGGACTCCATTTGGAGGTGGCTCGGTTATGGTGTGGGGTGGCATCAACGTTATTGCCCGCTTTGAGTTGGTGTGCATCGATCATGGGACCCTCAATTCCCAAAGGTACATCAAAGAGATCCTGATGAACCATGTGATGCCCTTTGCGCCTTTCATTGGTCAGAATTTCATGCTGATGCAGGATAATGCCCGCCCTCATACTTCTCGCTGTGTTGTACAATATCTGCAGGATGTGGGGATTCAAACCCTGGACTGGCCAGCTCGTAGTTCTGACTTGAACCCCATCGAACATGTATGGGATATGCATACCTGCCAACTCTCCCGATTTAGGCGGGAGACTCCCGATTTCAGACCATTTCTCCCGCCCTCCCGCTTAACGTATTAAATCTCCCGATTTTTCAAAAAACCCACGCGTAATTTCGGATTTAATATGTCGTCTATCGAACGGATCGACTTTACGTGTTTTGAAGTTATATCTCGATACCGCAGTTTCGCTTTGTATCGATGATCGACAACTGCGTACTAACTCCCGCGTCGCGTCCTGCTGTTATAAAAAACGTTGGCTTCGAATAAGTCTTCGTTTGAAATCGGCTTCGAATAAGTCTTCGTTTGAAATCGTCGAAGGTTAATTCAGCGCTTGTTCCTAGATGTGTTGCATAATGACCAGTGGGTGATAGGTAGTTGTACGCTGCGGAATATTGTATCTGTTTCACACGTGAAATTATATGATTTGTGTATAACTTAGTTTGATGTTGTTGGCGTTAATATGCCGGTAGGTTATTGTGATTTTTCGAACTGAGTGATTGCGTCGGTTCGTCGGTAATAAGGCGAAAAGATATGTGACATTTAAAAGTGTGTACAAAGATAACATTCCCAGGGTGTCTACCGGTAACGGAAGTAACGAATTTTACAAATGGGTAACGGAAAAGTAACGAATTTTACATACGGGTAACGAAAATTTTCCGAAGGCGGATTGAATCATTTAAACTCGCGCCTCTAAGCTCAGAGATTGCGATGGAGCGAGTTTCACGCAAGCGGCGCCAATTGCATAAGCTATATTTCCCCGTTCCCGACCTCGAGGAAATGCATACTGAGGATACCCTTAGTGGTATACATAGTTCAGCGTATATCGTCGGCATCAAGATGACTTTTAGTTTTGTGTGAAATAATTATGTGTTATATTAGGAAGCCTGACTTTTCGCGAGACGTTTATTCGTGAAAACTTCTGAAATTATTCAGAAACCTCGCATTTTTCGCATTTATTTGGAGACTATTAAATTGAAGTCCAGAAATAACGCTAAATAATTTAATGTCGCGATCTTGCGAAATGTTACCGTTTTGAAAAAGATTCGAAATACGTAGGCTGTAACTTATTTTAAAAATCTGTCTCGTAAATTTGCGACATATATGGTTAATTCGAAATTCCGTTATATGTCGATTTTTCCTTCTAACTTGGGTTCCATCGGATATATTATAATCTAACCGGTTATTTCGAAAACTTGTATAACTTTTATAATTCGTGATTCGGATTTGAAAGAAAACGTGTCCTCTAGTCGTATTATTCGTGTAATCCTCTCCGAATAATTCTTAATATTTGATACCTACTTCGAACATTCATACTCAAGACCGCAAGGCTGACCGCACGACTTGCCTGCGGGAATCTCGTCAAATGGACCGAGATCGACGTCAGTAGCGTAAAATCAAAAAACCCGTTCCCTATCGTGAACTTGTGACCACGAGGTCTGCGGGAATCCCGTCAAAGATGATTGGGCACCAATCACGAAACATTCCGAAACCTACTCGCTACTTTTCCCATGACCGTATACTTAAAAGCGTACGGGGAGCGAGAAGTGCATCTACTCACTTAGAAATGACAGCCTACGTAGCGTCGCGATACTAATTTCTCCTCGTGATCTACCCTGAACTGATGAGCTCCCAACCATAGCATAGGGACAGCGGGAATCACGGCGCCGGCCATACAACTTGTCCATAACTACTCGTGAATTTTAACCATGCCCAACCCTGAGCTTGCATCCACCAATCTGTGAGGACGAATAAACAATCGTTCAACGGCCGGGTGCGGCGCGGTATGCATAATATCGCGAGGACATCTTGAATCTCGTAAAACGGCTGAGAGCGGCAGCGATTGCGATACATCGCGATATTTCTCCGCATTCAATGACGAGAACAACTGTATTTTTGTCAAACGGACAGCAAGTGGCGCCGATTGCATAATAATGCTATATTTCTTCGCGCCCGACCTCAAAGACAATGGAAATCTCGTCGAACGACTAAAAGTGACACCGATTATTAAATCGCGATATTTATCAGTGTTCTATCGCGAAACAACGGGAATCTTGACAAACGGGTGAGACCAGCGCCGATCGTGTAACATCTTGAAATTTCGCCGTACTTGACTGTGAAGACAGAATTCGGTTACAATCATGTAACGTCCCATAAATTTCGTCGTGATCTACCGCGGGGACAAAGGAAATCTCGCCACGGTCAAGAGCAGAGCAGAGCAACCTCTTGGCAATTATAAAAACGCCTTGTGCACAAGACGACATATTAGCTGAAACAACTCATTTGATAATAAATTTATAGTATTTATTTATTATTTTTGAAATTGTTGTAACTCCCTAAGTGAATTGTATTTACCGCTTTAAACACAGTTCATTGCTCTCTTTCTCCACCGCGTGATGAGCCCATTTGCTTGCAGACCGCAGACGTATCTTGAATTCAAAGGTAACTAAAATTAACTAAAAGGTAGCTAAAAAGTAACTAATTTTTACTTCATCCTTAACAGTAGACACCCTGATTCCGCATATAACTGAGTCAGGAAGAGGCGCAACATTTGCATTTTGTAGTGTCTGTAGGTGTGATTTCAGTATCTCGCATATTGGAAAGGGGGACATTTCATTTTCCAAAATTAAGTTTTTTGTAAATACATTTCCTAGCATGTTAACAGACACTCAAGACAATTTTAATGACGAAATGGATGCTTTACATTCCCAATTTTGTAACTTCCAACTTGAGGATGTGACATCTATTGAAGAAGAAGAGAGAATTGATGTGAAGTGGGCACTGGTAGGCCAAATGATATGTAGTGGTGGGGTACTCAAGTTATGCTTTCCATTCTGACCATTCCGCATAGTAATGCAGAGTGTGAGAGGATGTTCAGGTCATCTCTCACTGACAAGACTTTGGACAAACTTATAACTCTGAAGTCGATTCAGAAAGAGAAGTGTTTTGAGCAAGAATATAGCAAGACCTTTTTGAAGAGGGCAAAATCAGCCTCAGTCACCTGCAACAACGACCAATAATATGATCTTCGATACATATTTGCTGCAATGTCTTAGCCTATGTATGTATTATGTAGCGTCCCCCCCCCCCCCCCCCCCCCCCCCGTCGCTGCGTCGAATCTCCCGATTTTTCACTTTGAGAGGTTGGCAGGTATGGATATGCTTGGAAGGTAGATAGATAGATTTTTATTAATTCCATTTGATCAAATACATGCATTCAATACATTTTTGATATAGGACACGTCAGAATTTACATGCATAAAATAAAAGAACTAACAGGTATATATTACTAAGATTAAAACTATTTATAACTTATTATAATAGCAAATCTTAATAGATACAATCTTATTGCACAACTATTTACACCTCACTCTATTATCATAATATGAAAACTTAATTCTATAAATACAACAACATACAGCTAGGTATTAAAATTAAATTAAAAAAGTAAAATATAGTTATAGATTCCATCACTCCTATACGCTAAAATATTCAACTACTGAGTAAAAACAATGGCACTGCAGATAAGCTTTCAACATTCTATCAAAGGTTTTTATTTTTGGGGCCAGTTTTATATACTGGGGTAGTTTATTGTATAATTTAACTCCAGTGTGAAAAGTTCCTTTTTGATATATGCTTGTGTGTGTGTGTAAAATATGAATGTTTTGATTTTGTCTTGTGTTATGCCTATGAACATCATTGTTTGTTTTAAGAAAAACATCTTTATTCATTAAATTCTTTTTAAAAAACATAATACTTTCAAAGATATATATGCAGGGCAGTGGGAGAATGTTTAAATCTTTAAACAGAGGTCTACATGATTCTCTAGAGTGTACATTTGCCATAATTCTAATCGCTCTCTTTTGTATCCTAAACGTGCTTAGTACATCTGGCGACATACCCCAAAATATGATCCCATATCTTAAGTATGAATGGAAATAAGCAAAATAAGTATTTCTTAATGTGTGCATGCTAGTGCAGGTTTTCAAAATACGTAACGCAAAGCACATCGAGTTCAGTTTAGTATTCAGATATTGTATATGTTTATTCCATTTCAAGTCTTGTTGTATCCATAGTCCTAAAAACTTTGTTTCTGATTTATTTTCTATTTGATGACCATTTAATGTTATATTGGGCATCGCAGGATTCCTATTCTGTATAGTGTGGAAATTTAGACATACTGTCTTTTTATAGTTTATTATGAGGCGATTATCTTGTGACCATTTGGTTAACTCTCCTGTAACGGAGTCAGCAGACTGCTGTATGACCTGTTTAGTTTCACCTTTTATTACGAGTGTTGTATCGTCCGCAAACAAAATTTCCTTATGTGAATGAACGTTCTGTGTTATATCATTGATATATAGAAGAAAGAGTAGTGGGCCCAAAACCGATCCCTGGGGTACTCCAAATTCAATAATTCCCTCATTGGACAATGTTTCATTAAGTAATTTGGTTCCATCATCCTTGTGTCTCAAGCTTACTATTTGTTTACGCCTTGTTAAGTAAGACTCTATCCATTTATTAGCTAGACCTCTAACACCATATTGATTTAGTTTGGTAAGGAGGATTTTATGGTCAACTACATCAAATGCTTTCGATAAATCCAAGAATAGGCCAGTTACATGTTCCTTATTGTCAATTAATTTCAGTATACTATTACTACATTCGTAAATTGCTGTCTGTGTAGATTTTTCCGTTCTAAATCCATGTTGTGAGTTTGATAATATTTTATTTTTTTCTATGAAACTTATCAGTCTCTTATACATAATTTTTTCCACAATTTTTGCAATACCAGTTGGTAAGGTAATAGGACGATAGTTATCTAATTCATCTTTTGAACCATTTTTGTGCACTGGAATTACTTTTGATAACTTCAAAATATCCGGGTAAGTTCCTGAGAGAATTGAACTGTTTATTAAGTGCGTAAGTGGATTTATTATATTTTCTGCACATTTCTTTAACGTCAGACAGCGTGACCACGCCACTTTGGCACAACTGAGAACATCGCTGCTGGAGGAATGGGATCGCATCCCGGCAGGTGCCATTCGACGAGTTGTGAACAGTATGTCCGAGCGTTGACAAGCTGTCATAGGCGCTAAGGGTGGAAACACTCGTTTTTAGTGACCAGTGTTCTCGTGCAGTGCAGTGCAAACATTAACACTGTTTTGTTTGGCAATACGTTTGATAAAAGCAGCCCAAAAGAACATTACTAAAAAATAGAAAATTGTAAGATTTGCAAAATGTAACAAAATTTGTGAGTTAAAGCGTGTTGTAAAACATGTTTTGTTATTTTCTGTAGCCAACGATCTAAAATTTACATGAATAATGCAAATATTGGAAAACCGATACATTTTAGTGGAATAAATTAAGAAATTGCATAAATTAACGTGTTCCACCTTTTTTGCCGGTCAGTGTATATCATGCACTTGTAACATTTTAAAATATCGGAACATTGCATGCACATAATTAACTCGTGTGCGTGCGTAGCACATGCGAGAAGCAAATGGCGCGTCAAGACAGCTCAGCTCACAGGAGATGTTTGACGCTGGGAATCACCTATTACATCGCACGCATGATTTTGCAAAGTTGCTCCTTATCGGCAAGGAAGGTATGACACATCTCGTAAGACTTCGTGCGTTGAGAAAGACCCGTTGACATGCTTATTTTTTGTACTTATATACGAGAGTGACGACGACTGGATCAGTGACGAAAACCGGTACAGTTACCTTAAGTGTCGTTCGGTTAGTGCTGTAGTCTCTTGACGAGAAGTCATGCCTGCCTGCATACCTCACTAATCCCAACGAAATCCAACTTCAACTTATCCATTTCCCTTTCTGAGTTTTCTAACCATCCATTACTAATCAGACTTCTAGCATTCTACGCTCCGACTTATATAATATCTAGTTTCCCTTTTGTCACTTTTGTGATATTAACCATGTCTTGAGTAGTCCCACCCGGAGAGTGGAATAGGGTACTAGTTATACCTTCGGATTGAAATTTAACAGAAGAAGTGGCCATCACTTGTAATTGTACATAGACAATTGCATATCCTCGGGGAGGACATAACAGCTGTAGTTTCCCATTGCTTTCACCCGTGCACCACGGTGTTAGGAGGCGATGATAATAATGAGAAATTGTGTTAATTAGAAGGGGAATCATTAGATGCTCCTTAAATGGTTCATAAATGACTTTAATATGACTATATTTGGACTGTTATAAGATGTAGGCCTACTTGCTTCGCTACGGGGAGGTAACTTATTTATTCCAGAGGTCTCTTTTATGAAAGTGACAAAGTTAGTGATACCAGCATAAGGACTGTGAGGACACAAGTCAATTAAAAGTTTCTGTTCCTGTTACAAGAATTATCCGGTGACTAGTGACATATAACTAATGATCAGCATTCCAGTTACAAATTTATCCATGACAGTTTACTAACATTCTGTTTCATCTAACTTTAGAGACTCTTAAAATCTAGAACAAGGCTGTAGAAAAGTGACAAACCTAGGAAGGTTGGTCAGGAGTACCTAGTCTGCAATACAGAATAATAATAATTGTACTGCACACATTGTGCAAGGAATAAAACTTCCTTTGACTAACTTATCCACAAATTTTTAAGAGACAACACTGATCTACAGTTCTTGGTCGCTACTAAATTTTTAGCTATAACCTCCGTTCACAACTCGGTACATGATATCTTGCACAATGCTTCCCACACATCTTACAAATACACTCCTCATCTGGAGTGTGGTAAATTGGTCCTTCGCACACTCTGAAGTGGAATCCGTGCACTGCGTAGCATGTCCCTATACCGCAATACAGTGTTCTATAGTTGTTTTCCATCAGTCTAAGACATTAACGCTTGCGAATAGCACATGATAAACTTGAAACATTGTCATAGTTGCCTGCAAGAGTAAAGAGCCTTGAGCCCATAAAGCCATAATTCTGACCTATGCCTAGCTGGCTTGTGAAAATATCGAGCAAAGGTTTTGAGAGAGAACCACTCGATGTGTTGGTAGTTATCACCAGAAGTAATTCCTCATGAACCTGTCACTTTGGATGGCTGGTGTCAGGTAAAAGGTTCTCTACTCGTAGAGGCAACTATACATGGATTTAGATTCTTTACTTCATGATCTTACAACATGAAATATACCAAACAAAAGCAACTGATAGTACCCTATACAAGTTGGGCAGTGGGTCGCAATTCTACTTATTACTTGTCAGTGAGTCTTTGCCATACTGAAGTGAGTGTGCTGTTAACTGTTTACATCCATCTATCAGTGAGTCATGGTATAGTATGTGGCAAGAGGGATGGCATTCACACTCCAGTGTTATTGACACTAGGAGATGGCATGCTGTTCTGATGCTGGTGCTAATACACCTAGGTATTAGATAATACTAATAATACTGTACTGTAATAATTAGAGACGAGAATTATAGGCATTAAAAACAGTTAAAATAGGCAGGCATATAGGCTCTTAAAATAGCCAAAATAGGCATGTAAATAGGCACTAACGTGTAAAATAGGCAACAAAATAGGCATGAAAAAATTTCTTTTAATTTAATAACATATTTAATTACTATAAAAAGAATTAACAATAAGCAACTTATAATTTAATAACATACTTATCTTATATATAAAAGTGAAAGTCTGTATGTAGGCCTATGTATGTATGTATGTATGTATGTGGGTGGGTGGATTTGTTCCGTATACAAATCTACACCGTTCCACCAATCCCAACCAAATTTTGCATACACATAGTTTAGGACCCAGAAGGAACAGCTGGCTACAGGAATTTTCTATAGTCTTTCTCATTCTTCTGATTTCGGCCTTTTTGCACTCAAGCAAAGGCTAATAAAAGCAGAAAATAAACTGATGAAGTAATAGCAAGGCCAGTCATCTCCATAGCAACAGTAGCTCGAAACGGGACCACCAAGTTTACATCTATCTTGGTAAGAGGCCATGCTACACCCACTGCCAGCTAGATCGCATCCCTCCAAGCTGCTTTAAACTGCCTGTCCATTCAACACAAGATAAGTTACAGCACCAACGCACTGATCGCGGCTGCATTTTCACTCCCAGCTGGATCACATCCCTCCTGGCTGCTTTAAACTGCCTGTCCATTCAACACAAGATAGGTTACAGCACCAACACACTGTGATCGCCGCGGCATTTTCACTCCCAGCTGGATCGCATCCCTCCTGTCTGCTTTAAACTGCCTGTCCATTCAACACAAGATAGGTTACAGCACCAATGCACTGTGATCACCGCGGCATTTTCACTCCCAGCTGGATCGCATCCCTCATGGCTGCATGGCAACAGTGGTTCAAGACGGGACCACCAAGTTTCCATCTATCTCGGTAAGAGGCCATGCTACACCCGCTGCCAGTTAGATCGCATCCCTCCAAGCTGCTTTAAACTGCCTGTTTCAACACAAGATAGGTTACAGCACCAACCCACTGTGATCGCCGCGGCATTTTCACTGCCAGCTGGATCGCATCCCTCTTGTCTGCCCATTCAACACTCTGGCGCGAACAGGATATACTGTATATTAATTCACAGTTAGGTTGCAGCGCCAACCTAACGCGGCTTTTGAAGGGGACGATACCTGATAACGAAGAGTTTTTAACTTTAGAGGCTTAATATCGAGATTGAAAAAACGCGAAAACATGGCACTAAGTTAGTTCTTTTGTAATTCAATCAGCATAAAGTTTATGATATTAATTCACACACATACTAACGGGTAAATTTTCAATAAAAAGAAAAGCGAAATACAAAACGAAGGGTTGTTAAGTATGGAGGCTTAATATCGAGATCCCAGGCGCTATTTCTGGTGAATTCCGAGAATTCCCATTCTTGTTCGTGGGGTAAACACATATTGAGAAATGTGAATATAATTCTGTCTAGCACACCAGCTGCAATACTTTAAAATACAGTTTAAAGGCATCAAATAGGCAATTATACTCCAAATAGGCACAAACCCTTGAAATAGGCATTTATAGGCACAATAAAACCAACGAAATCTAGCCTAAAGAACCTAAAACGGATTTATATCTCGAAAGCCTACGTTTCTAAACACAGGAATAAAATAGGCAAATTCCCGTCTCTAGTAATAATGCACTATCCTTCTATTAAGTACATGAATGCCTTTACACCAATCACATAACAATTTGAAATACCCAATTGACTACCTCATGGTGTTACGGCTAGTATTATTGTCTGTCGCCTTGCAGGCTCGGGTTCGATTCTCGGCTCTGCCAAGAAATTTAATTATGGTCTGAGGGCTGGAATAGGGCATATCAGCCTTGTGAGGCAAAACAGAGGAGAGGTGGGTTTGATTCCTGGAAGTGGTTTTCCACTTCTCCAGGAAAATGCTAGGGTGGTACCCAACCTAAGGCCATGGCCACCTCCTTCCTGATCCTCACCTGAATCACAAATACACACACTAGCACTTACACAACAACAACACAGGTTATCAGACAAATTCTACAATCGCCCTAGTACACAGTGCTAAATGACCGCAATGTCCAAGGCTCTCAAATGAAACGACAACCACATGAAATGCCCAACTGACCAAATTTAAAGCTTGTGCCAGAATGATTCATCGACAACAGTGCATACTGTACCAATATCTTTGGGAAAGCAGATGGTGACAGTGATGGAGATGAGAATCCACGATAATATTTTCTAAATTGCTGAAATTAGCCATAAAATGATTCAAAATAGATCTGCAAATTATGCTGTTTACTCCTCCGCTGTCTATAACCAGGGTTGTCAGATTCTTGAAAACAAAATAAGGGACAGGTGTGTTATCGAGGAAATTGGTGCGTGACATAATCGACAACTAGTGAACTTCCGTTAAGAATGATTTTACAGAAGTTATATTGACATCACAGCACAGTTTATTAATACTTTTACGACAGAAATTAGTCAAATGAAATGAGCACGGCACACGCGGCACCGACTACAATTGTCCATTATTACCCATCATATCCGTCAGGCTGGTCAACACAAAACTCGCCAAAATTGTAAGCAATGAACCAAAGAGTATCTTCAGTCTTTACAGACGAATATACCAGAGTAAGTACAGTACTCTTTGCTATGAAAACTTTAGACAGAAAGACCCAAAGAGAACTTGTTGAAGGAAATAGTATACCAGAGAGGTGTGAACACAGACACATTTCTTTTGAGTTTCAAAACGCTCAGAAATAAAGGACTATAACCGTCCCGGATAAGAATTGTCCGGGACAGGGAACATCTAGCACGAATACCGGACTGACCCATAAAATCCAGGACGCCTGGCAAACTAGTCTATAACTCACCCGCCTTCCCTTTGTAAATTACGATTTATATAGTAAAATTCCAGCTGTGTCAGCCATTATCCGCATGAATTATGTACAAGTACAGTATTGCCAACCCCATGCATACTGGTTTTCATCCATCTTGCTCTCAGCCAATGATTTAACTCTCCTTTATACGATCCCTGAGTACACTTTGCCCAGAACACTTATCAAGGAAATGCACTCTATAATTGTTGCAATCGTACGTGTTACCTTTTATAAAATTGGGGCGAGTACTGCTTTTGTTCAGTCAGAGTGTAGCTTCCTAAATCCAATGCCAAATAGAGTATCCTAATCAACCATTTCAGCCCTGCTTTCCCACTGTAATTTACCATTTCTGGCCTAATTTCATGTACTCCTGCCGCTTTGTGACATTGTAGTTTAACCACACTATTTACTGCCTCAATCGTGGTCCTGTCCCCGTCCTCATTTTTCTCCTGCATTTTCTCAAAATGCAGAAGCCCACTTTTCTAAATACAGTACTCCCTCTGTAATCCGGCATCTCAGCTCTCCGGTACTCCCAGTAATCCAGCGTTTTGTATTAGAGTACGAGCTCAACACCTGATTTGATAATGCGTCCCCAATACTGTACAATGTTTCCCCCGCAGTGACAAGACTAGTGTCTGAGTAAACAATGCATTGGCGCCAAGAGCGATGACTCACGCACGCCCCCCTCAGGTGCTTAGTGTAGGACAGTTGTACTGTAGTAGTGTTGTGTTAAAGATGGCATCCGTGCAGAAAAAACGTAAACATAAAACTCCATCTTTGTTAGATAAACATGAAATCCTAAAGCGGCTTGATAAGGGCGAAACGTTAACTAGTGTTGCTAACGAATACGGTGTTGGTCGAGCTACAGTTCATGACTTAAGAAAAAACAGTGATAAAATAAAGTCGTTTTTTAAGACTAATGAAAATTTAAAAAGTAAACTACAGACATTGAAAACTGGTGAAAATCCTCAAGTTAACGATAGCCTCTATGATTTGGTTTTTACAAGAACGTGGTAGGCATAGCCTACACCAATTTCTGGTGAAATCCTTAAAGGAAAGGCTAGGGAATTTTACCGGAAAATTACAAAAAAGGATGATTTCCGAGCCAGCGAGGGATGGTTGCAGAAATTCAAAGAAGTTATGGAATTAGACTGCTAAGTACAACAGGTGGGAAACTTTCATGTGACGAAAGTGCTGTTGAAGGTTCAAACAGGTTATCCAAGGAATGGATTTAACTCCTGACCAAGTTTACAATGCGGACGAGAGCGGTTTATTTTGGCGGTTGTTACCAAAAAACTGATTTTCAAATGATATCTGAGTTTTTCTCAATATTTTCCAGTAATCCGGAGTTTTCGGTAATCCGGCAGTGCTCTGGTCCGATATCTGCCGGATTACCGAGAGAGCACTGTAACTTAAAAAAGTGTCATAAAATAAATTGGTAGTTGTTTCATATCTGGACTGGTGAAAATACCTTCATTTACTAAGTTCATTAAAATTGAAGAAATAACTGAAGTTTGAAACTTACTAATTTTCCTGTTGTTGACTTTTTCTTTAAGCAATTCTAATTCTTCAGCTACTTCAGTGGCAGAAATCTTGGTTCTTTCCAACTTTTCGATTGAATTTGTGAACATTTTCAGTTGGCTTTGTATGAAATGAAGCCAAAGAAGTGACTGAGGGCTCTCAAAAAACTGTTTCAGCAATGTGGGACACCTATCCTGAGACATGAAATAAGACTTTAGAGGTTCAAACATGTCAATCACTCTTGTAACTCCTGGCAACAGTGACAACTATGGGCCGGTTCTACCACATCCGGGTAAAAGTTGCGGGCAGCAACCCGGGTGATAAACTATCTGCCGGTGTAAACCTCTGTGCATCTTGGGCAGCGTTCTACCACTTCCGTGCAAGTTCCGGGCAGCTGCCAGGAACCTAATAGCAAAATACAGATGGTGGCTAGCCTGATTTTTGTTAAATTTGAGTAATCGATGAGTGAGCCACCTATCGTTAGATGCGTTAAGTTTCTTTTCGTTTCGCTCTTGTCCGTTGTTTGTTGATATCACATGTTCTTTGGTTTCAACAAGATATAGGCCAGGCCTAGTACCAAAACCTCAAACTCAATAATCGAAAACTAGACAAGCATGCAGTGCTTTTCAATATGTTTCTAGCAATAGGCTACTTTGCAGTCTGAAAACAGGCTTAGGCCTATGTGAGCTACAGACATGTTGTGACAAGGCTTGCAGTGCATAGGTTCAATCATAAAATGTATGTCAAATCAAATTATCACACTCCAAGCGACAAGTTTGTAAACTCTGTAAAATGAATGGAACGGAATGCGCACATTTGTGCATAATTAGATAGTTCTCTTTGCTGTATTCTACGAGAGTTTTCACTCTTCTTGCACAGCTATAGAAGGTATCTTGGATAGGTCATGTTGCAAAGTTCACATTTACACTTTTCGTTTGGCGGATGGAATGATTTTGTCACACATATTTTATGATGAAAGCCATTGACCGTATAACGCGTCACCACAAGCCTAAGATCGTAGTTCTGTTTGTCGAGGCTTTAGTGATGTAGAAAACTACAAAATGCAATGCCCCAAATATCAGGTCTTATGCTGCATAAGCAAAACACCAAGTCAATGGCAATGTATAGTACGGTACAGAACCTGAATAATGTCCTGTTCACTCTGTATTTCTCATGCACACGTGTGCGAATTTATTAAATTATATGAGCGCTTCATACAGTATTCCTAAACATGTAATTGAGATAATATTTTGAAATCTATGTTGGTTCCGTACGGTAATCACTAGGCGGTCGTATTTCATGTCCAATCAACCGCATCAAATATAAAACTGTTGGCTTTTGCAGCCTGAACCGGACGAAGAATTCCTCATTCGACCAAATTTCACTATGCTCCAGCCGATCTCTGTTCCGTCTTGGACGTGTGACTGCGTCTTCTTCCACGTCGACAAAAAGTTATACATTTCCAGGACGTCAATTAGCTCTTCCATAGCCTTAAAATAAAATATGCTCAGTAACTGTTACATCCCTTATAATTAATTAATAATTGTAATTATATCATTATGTGACAACAAAATTACCAAATGATTCTAATTGTATTATTAGTAATTTATGAAGAGGTTATGTACAGCATAGACGATGCAAAGAAACCCTTACGCACGGCTCAAATCTGGCTGGTAATGCTTTATTGGCCTCTCGAAGCTCCCGACAATTTACACTCCGGGTAGACGAAGTTTATACCGCCGATAGCGCTACATGTTGATGGTCGAACGGAAATTCTTACTTATTCCGAAGGGCAAGTTATCGGCCCCTTTGCCCGGATGTGGTAGAACCGGCCCTATCTAGTTTTAACACTACCCAGAACCTGCTTGTATTCAGTAGCAACAAAATCACAATATGATTTCAGTTCCTCCACACGCACAGTATAAATGTGAAAATATTGAAATATTTTGTTCACTACTGTTTCTATGTCAATAGGAAGAATGTCTGCACTTGTTTGTACACCATTGTATACCACATGGGCTGCACAACCAATGCCTTGAATGTTCATTTTGAGCACACTGTTCAATTGAGAATAAACGTTGTTTGTTCCAGCCCTCTTGTACCCACCAAAGTTTGTGTTACAATTAACTGCACAAAACGCGACTATCTTGTCAACCAAATTGTTTTTTTTTTTTTAATGATTTCCAGAACATAACTAGTTAATAATTCTCCGCCAATGTTCTGAAAACAGATTACTTTGCACTGAACACCTTTGGTAGGAATGAAATACCTAACTAGGATCGGCACTAATTTCAAGGTTTTGTGATTTGATGCATCAACCATCACAGACACATACTTAGCATTTTTAAGTTCTGATTGCACTTCATGCATTGCATACGGCGATAAAACGTTCACCAGAATTGATTCGCACTTTGTCCTGGAACACGTGAATTTCTTCTCAAATAGTTCCTTGATGATAACAGCTGTGCAGTCCATAGAACGGAAAGAATGGTTGTGTTTTGCAGTATGAAATGCAAACAGCCCTTAGCAGCGATACGTTTATCTTCCTCAGTTTGTAGTCCATTCGTACTTACATAGGAAGTTATGCTGCTGGAAGTTCTCACGGAAACTGCCAACATGTGTTTCTTCTTCTTAATGTGCTGTGTAATATCGGCACGTCCCCCGTGCTCAATGGAAAAAAGTGAACGACATAAAGTACATTCCACCTTCGTAAACGGTGTGTTTTCCTTCAAGAAAGGAAACTCTTCTTTCAGGGTTTTGGAGAAAGTACACTTTCTTTTCCCCATAGTCATACGCACACGTATCTCCACCAAAGCGAACAACAGTCAATGGAGCGCAATGCAGCAAGCTCGCCTCTCCAAGCGTTAAATCTGCTCCCTGGCGGTAGCTACCCGGAATGGGAGAGCTAGCGGAAACCAGAGATTTTTTTTTTCCTGGCCCGATTGGGTTCCCTCGAGCATTCGAGTCCCATCTAGACCTCAGTAAAAAAAAGTATAACGAACGAATGAGACCGAAATGACACAAATATAAATTAAAACACAAAACGAAGCGAAGAAAAATTACCAGGCTATTGCCAAGCATGGAAAAACGGGACATTTGGCGTCCCGTTAAAAGATTGGCGGGACACATAACGAAAAGAAGGGACAGTCCCGTTTAAATGGGACGTCTGGTCACCCTAAGGTACAGCAAAGCATTTTAGTATTTCCTTATCGAGAATTGACAGTACATAGCATGATAATATTTATGTGTGGATTTAGTGGACGTTATGTTCCAATGTATTTTCGGAAACATTTCGGGTCAAAATCTATGTGTTAGCAATTACTTTGTGCTTGCTCTAAGCCTACCAGATGGCAAATGGATGGCGTTTCCAAGAGTAATGCCACGGCTTGTAAGTGAAGAAGGTGATGATGTACACCCATACATTCAAAAATGTTAAGTTGATGTTTACCCTTTATAGGGTGGGGGAGTGCCGTGATATGTACTCTTTCCTACACCTCCCAGTGGTATCCCCAATAAATGAGCAGTCACTTGTTAGGGTTCATTTCCTGCATCAAAACCTCATCTTCACAACTGTGACAGTGAATGGCATCACCTTGAAATAGGCTCCCCTTCAAAGAATACCCCAGCAGAACACTCGTCTTTCTCTACAAGTACCGTTATACACTGGTCAAAACAATTAGGGGATCAGGTGAGATATCATTCACAAGATACATATGGTAACATCTTTTATTCAGAGTTCGGTTACAATTGTAATTTGTGTGTGCTACAGTACGATATTGTGCTGTATCAACTCTTTACTGGAGGTTTACATAGTGTTTACTTCGAGCGAGGCACCATGGGCCTAACATAATGGTGAAAAAGTCATTCTCGTTGCCCTCTAATATGGTGTGTGATCACCTCGGACGGCCAGGACAGTTGCACACCTGCGTGGCATGGACAGTATGAGGTTATTAATAAGCTCTTGAGGGATATTTGGCCATTCTTCCATGAGTGCAATATCCAGCTCGGCAACCGTTGTGGGAGGTGCTGGTCTAGCTGCAATGCATCTGCCAAGTGCATCCCAGACATGCTCAATCGTTTTTAAGTCCGGTGAACAAGCAGGCCACTCCATTGGTTCAGTGCCCTCGTCGTCAAGCATGTTGTCCAGCAGTGCAGCTCTGTGGGGACATGCGTTATCGTCGACCAGAATGAACCCATCGTCTATGGCACCAGCGTAGGGCACAACAAACGGTCGAAGGATCTCGTCTCGATACCTCTGAGCAGTCAAAGCGCAATTCTGAACGACATAGAGGTCCGTATGTCCACCAATACCGACTCTTGCCCACACCATTCGTCCACCACCATGATATGGTGCTGTTTCCGGCACATACGCGGGATTGTTCCGAGTTCCACGTTCACTCCAGTTGAGGGAACGACGATTGTCCGGCTGAACACAAAATCTTGACTCATCTGTGAACAAAACCCGGTGTCATTCGTTACGACGCCAATCCTGATGTTCCTCCGCCCAGTTTCTGCGGGCTAATCGGTGGCGTGGTTTTAATGGGACACACACCATAGGCCTCCGTGCGTTAAGGCCACTTTCCCGAAGGCGATTTTGGACTGTTTGTGTTGATATTGCGCGTCCTGTTGCCGCCTGAGGGGTGCGTTGCAGCTGAGTTGCATTCAGCCTCCTGTCTCGACGGGCCTTAAACCGGAGATAACGGTCATCTCTTGGCCTGGCCTTCTTTTAACGGTTCCTGTTGTCTGAAATCGCGTCCAGGTCCTGGAAATTACACTTTGGGATACTCCAGTAGCTGCAGCCACCTCCCTCTGTGTCTGTCCTGCTTCCAACCTTCCAATGGCTCTCCATGCCGTACCTTCTGGTAAGTCACGTTGTTGTTGCATTGCACTACCTGCTCACTACACCATCTGAACCCAACTGTTCGTGTCATTCGTTCGGTAGAGTAAACACACGTCCACACCAACCCCCTCTGCAGCAACTTTCTGTTATTACCACTGTTTCGGTTGCCGTGTTGTTGTTGTTGTCTCCACTCCGTAGAACCGACAGAAAGACGACGAACCAGTTTAGGTCATTCTGCCGATAACAATACGTCAGAACCTAGATATCTCATCTGATCCCCTAATTGTTTTGACCAGTGTATGTTGTATGTGAAGTACATAGGTTGCTTTTTTAGTTTTGGGAACTATGTTATAAATTGATAAATAACACTCATACATGGTTCCAAGTGTTCCCAGCGACGGGGAAGCCGTTGGATTCCGTTGGCACTGCCCAATCTAACGATGGTGCGAAGAGAGCGCTCGGCAGCCTGCACAACATCTCCAATTGTAGGGTAGCGGTTCCCTCGCAGTGGCTCCTTCATCTTCGGGATGAAAAAAAGGAAGCTTGTAGTTTAACGTGACCGTTAATCTCGAGATCATGAGCCACGGGAGCTCCTTTTTACGTGGAATCCGAACCACAGGACGTGGCATTTCACTTCGAAAATCTCACATGCATTGACCGGGATGAGATCAAAGTCGCAGGGACTTAAGTCGGGAGAGTAGGGGGATGATAGAGCACCTCCCAGTTGCAGGGATTCAACAATGCAGACACAACTCCTGCTGTGTGTGCCCTAGCATTGTCATGCAGAACGATGGGCGGAGTATCCATGCAGTGTCGCCGTTTCCTTCTCAGAGCTGCTAGGAGATGGTCTTGCAGAAACGAACAATAGTATGCCGCATTGACAGTTTGCCCTGGGGGAACGGTATGTTTTATCATCACACCATCCCAATCATAGGCAAGAATCAACATTACCTTCACATTGGTGGGGGTTTGTCGAACTGATTGTTTTCGTGGTGATCCGTGGTGCCGCCACTCATTCGATTGGGATTTCAACTGTGGCTCAGATTTGGCCATGTCTCGTCAATGTTCATGATACGCCGTAAGAAGTCCTCTCTTTCGTGCTCATAACTAGAGACGGGAATTTGCCTATTTGCCTATTTTATTCCTATGTTTAGAAACGTAGGCTTTCGAGATATAAATCCGTTTTAGGTTCTTTTAGGCTAGATTTCGTTGGTTTTATTGTGCCTATAAATGCCCAATTTCAAGGGTTTGTGCCTATTTGGAGTATAATTGCCTATTTGATGCCTTTTGACTGTATTTTAAATTGTATTATATTGCAGCTGGTGTGCTCGACAGAATTATATTCTCATTTCTCAATATGTGTTTACCCCACGAACAAGAATGGGAATTCTCGGAAGTCACCAGAAATAGCGCTTGGGAAATTTCCATCAGAAGAAACAAGGAACAATTTTACCTCGAAGCATTCAACCCCTCCAACCTCGCAAGACACATGCGAGAACCAATCATCGTCAAATTATGTTGCACAACCCGTATCCCCTACCTCCCTCTCGATGCGAACTGTGTAAGCGTACACTTTATCTTCACTTCAGATTCAGAACTTTGTGAAATTTATTGCGAAGAAGAAGTGTGTCCGTGGCAATGCCGAAAGATAAATTATCGAAGTCTTACTGGCTGAAGCAGTGGATCACAGGGGATACCAATTTCACTACTGATGGAAGAGTAGTCTTCTGCCAAGCTTGCTGTAAAGAGTTAATTCGTTTGTTTCTTTTATGTTTATGTGATTGAGAAGTACGATCGCATTTCATTGTAGCATTTATAGGCCTATTAATTTATGTATTGTGACAAGCTGTTTTGTTGCAATGCTGTATTAGACATGAATTCTCAATAATTTATATATATAATGTAAATAATCATTTAATTACTGAACGAGGAGTTAGAACGCTGGTGATCTCTTGTCCCAGAGTGGAGGAAAATTAAAAATCGGTATTTTGAATTCTGAATCATTCCCTGTGAAAATAGAGATTTACAACTTAAATACAATTTTTTTGAAAACCTCGCGAGTAACATTCACCAGCGCTAAGTGTGGCTCTAGTCTGAGGGAGCGGTAAGCTCCCAGGTTAGGGCCGCGAAGCTGCCAACAAGCCTCTAGCATCCCCTCTAGAGTATTGCTAAATTGTGGCAAAAAGTAGGTTATGGGCGAATGTCACAATTTCAAATTACGCGTTTTCTAATTTTCAACGAGGATTGCAGACTTGTGGGTACACATCATGCAGGATCTATTGCAGGCAACAGAAAATAGAGAAGAGTGGAATACCCCTGGTGGAGTCATGTAGGATTGTTGAAGTAGTCAGGGGAAGTTTGGAAGGAACCTCTGGGAAGATAGCCGCTGTCAGGGAAAAGTTTGATAGGGTCTTGCAGAAGAATCCAGGATGGGAAGCATTGGTAAAGGTAGCCAGTGTGCTACGAGGTAAGGTAGATGAAGCCATTGACCTAAAACCAGATGCAGTGGCTTCGTTAAAGTTTTGCCCAATCACTTCATGTGATGTTGAGAGATCTTTCTCTCAATATAAAAACATTCTTCATGACAGGAGAACAAACTTATTACAAGAAAACATTGAAAATTTGCTCGTTGTTAATTCTTCTTATAGTAATTAAATATGTTATTAAATTATAAGAAATATTTTCATGCCTATTTTATTGCCTATTTTACACGTTAGTGCCTATTTACATGCCTATTTTGGCTATTTTAAGAGCCTATATGCCTGCCTATTTTAACTGTTTTTAGTCCCTATAATTCTCGTCTCTACTCATAACACTGCCAGTGCATACAAGAAGCGTCATATCGCAGCCATTTCTGCATGTCGGTTAAGTCATGCGTAACCTATTTTGATGCAATTTTCCTCTTTTTCAGGCAGTCCTTCAGGATGTGGAGGACAGCCGAATTCGCCAGTCCTGTATCTTGCGCTAATTCACGAAGTGTTATGTTCCGATTCGCCTCCACTAACGCGGACACCATCTGTACATTTTCATCACTTACTGGTGGGTGACCAGATCGAGGCATGTCCTCCACACGTTCTCGCCCATCTCGAAAGGCTGCAACCCATCTTGCTACTGTTCTGTAAGGTAACGCAGCTGCACCACACTCCTCCTGCAGTCCTTGGTGGCACTCTCGAGCCATGCGACCCCTAGCACACTGAATTTTTATCCACGTTCTCTGCTTCGAAAACATTGCGACCGTCTTGCGCGGGCACTTACTCACAACTACTCATCTAACAGGCGCAACTGCATACGAATGGGGAGTGGGATGGACGAGGTCATGTGCTCTAAGGGGGTGGATACAGGTTAGCAACTTTTGGTAACAATGGCAGAGTCCAACACCGTTGCAACATAAAGCAGCAGCATCGTTGCCAAAACTAAAAAAGCAGCCCTCATATGTCACAAGCAGTAGTGTGTTGTATGGAGAAATTTGCCAATGTCTGGTGAGCATGTGGTCTGTCTCCATAACAACTGTTCACCACTCCCTGTTCTTCCCACTAGTGAAGTGAAGCTTCTTTTCATATATTCAACTGTAAAAATAAAACATGGAGGTCGGAACAAAATTTTAGGTACCGGTACAGTGGATGATGGTAAAGTAAAATGGTTGAAGGAATGAGGTAAATGACTTGACCGAGTAGTGAGTTTCAACAAGAGGCTTGCACCATTAGGTGATACAGTATGACTTACAGGACTTCAACATACGGCACATATAGTTATTTGATGAATGGAAATTTATGACCATTTGTGGAAGAGTTAATTTTGCATCTACTTCTCTTGTAGTTGTATGTATGTCTACCCCTTATTATTCCCGTTTTCCAACGGGGTCGGGGATGAGATGCGATGGAAGTCTGTGTGGCGATGGTTTTTACGGCCGGATGCCCTTCCTGACGCCAACCTCATGAGAGGAGTTAATGAGAGATGAAATGAATGATGGTGAATGAAACTGGGCAAGGATGTGGAAGGAAGCAGCCGTGGCCTGTCAGAAGGTACCGTCCCAGCATTTGCCTGGTGTTGAAAATGGGAAACCACGGAAAACCATTTCAAGGACGGCCGACGGTGGGGCTCGAACCCACGCGTCTACTGAGTCAGCAGAGAGCTTGGCCCCATGACCTAATGCTGCGCGTTAGCTAGCGTAGCCACTACTGTCGGTTCTCTTGTAGTTATTGCTTTAAAAATGGTTTTGTCTTTCCTTTCAGGGATACAAAGTTACAGATGCAAAACGCACGAGGAAGATCGGCATTGCCTGCAACTCACTGGAAGAGCTAAAAAGCAAAGGATGTGCCAAATTTAATGTTGACTATGTAAGTAATACTCCCCAAGCTCTGCGTGTGGTTGTCTTGTAGTGTCTGATCTTCGCAGCCTAGTTTTGTCGAGCCGGCGAATCACATTGTCTCCCTCTGTCACCTGAACATATTGCCATGTGATAGCTAAACTAAGTAGTACAGTTTACCAAACAGTTAAGAACACACGAATACTATAGTATACAATCTTAATCATTTCTTTGTCTATTGTTTTTTTTTTTTCATTCATTCGTTCATTCATTCTTCCTCACGTAACCAGTGGGGCTTCAGCATATCACCCAAGCTTGCATTGGAAAGAACATTGCAATTTTACTTGATATCATTTTCATCCATGCATTCATTCATATCTAACTTATAAGAGACTGTTTGTTTTCAGCATCTAGTTAAGTCTACAAGCGAACAAGACACTTCCATGATCCCGTATTTGCAGTCAGCACTGTGGCCTACTCTGCTTCTTCACCTCTCGTCTTGAAATCATTAAACACAGAATCTTAACATTGCTTTCTTGGTCTACCTCTGCTTCTCTTATCCTCTACAGTTGAGTTCATTAACCTCCTAAGGAAACTTTCCTCCCAGTTCACATCATATGATCACCATCTGAGTAGCTCATACAAAGAGTATCTGAAGTGTTCATTTCTAACACTTATTATCTCTTCATTATGAGTATCCTGCCATTGCTCCCATTTATTGGTCCTAGCAATCGTTTGTGCCACCATCATATTAGTTGCCTCCAGCTTATGTTTGATATATCCTGAATCCACCTAGCTCTCACTCCCATACATCAAGGCCAGTCTGAATACTACAGTAAGCGATGTAGAAGAGTTTCGTCACTACTAAAGGAAGGAAGCTTTTAGTTTTAAGTAACTGTTAATCATTCAATCATCAGCCACGGGAGCTCTTTTACGTGGAATCAAACCACAGGGCATGGCATTTCACTTCGAAAATCTCACATGCATTGACCGGGAATCGAACCCAGTCCACCTTGGTGAGAGGCCAACAGCTTGACCGCTGCGCCACCACACTCCCTTCGTCACTACTAACTTATGAGGGCTCTTCAATAAATAATGATAATATTTTTTTGTGACACCATACCTTTACTCACCCTTCAAATTGTGATGATATTTCTCAAAGTAGTCCCCATTGTATGCAATGCACTTGTTTTACCTTTTTTTCTAGTCTTCAAAGACTTGTTTTTTGGTAGGTCTGCTGCCTTCACCACTGATTCTGATGATGGAAAATGCTTTCCATGTAGGTGTTTCTCCAGAGTAGGGAGTGGAAAAATGTCACATGGGGCTAGTTCTGGACTCTAGGGAGGATAAGAAACACCCATAACATCGATTTGCACGAGATTTTGTGCAACAACATCTGCGATATGTGGTCTTACACTATCGTGGTACTGCATCCAGCCTGTTGCTTTCAAATGTGATCTTTCACGTTTGAAATAGTCTCTGAGAGTTTTCAGTACATCACTATAGTATACTCCAGTTACAGTCGTATTTTCCGGTACGGCATGCTGATACATCATTCTGTGAATATTGAGAAATGACCATAACTTTCCCAACAGAAGCTAACACTTTTACTTTTTCGTTGGTATTGGTGATGATGAAGATTTCCACATAGAACTTTGCTGTTTGCTTTCAGGATCATAATGATGTAGTGAATTTTTTTCCGACCACTTTGTGTAGTGGCTAGCATTCTTGGCTGTCATCCCAAAGGTCCGGGTTAGATTCCCGGCTCTGCCTAGAAATTTAATTCTGGTCTCAAGGCTGGAATGGGGTACACATGGCCTTGTGAGGCAAAGCTGAAAAGACGTGGGTTTGATTCCTACCTCAATCATCCTGGTTTTCCATGGTTTCGCCACTTCTACTCCACGCAAATGCTGGGATAGTTCCTAACTTAAGGCCACGGCTGCCTCCTTCCCAATCCTCACCTGAATTACAAAGACACACACTAATACAGCAATCACAATCACAGACGAAATTCTACACACACATACCCAAGTACATGGGCCTAAATGTTCACGATGCCCAAGCCCCTCAAATTAAACAACAGCAACTCAAGTTACATCCGCTCTTATCACCTTTGAAAGAAACTCTTCATCTTCCTGCAACATCAACTTCAACTACGAACAAATGTCCTGTTGCTCGGGTATGAGCCGTTTTGGACCCACTGTACAAACACTTCTCTCATGTTCAATTTTTTTTATACCCAGACATAAGTGGCATCCAGTAAAATGTGCATTATTTCTGGTAGTGTTCATAATGTTATTGGACAATCTTCTCTACCATTTACAGTAGCAGTTAGTTGACAATTCAGCATAAAATTGAATTAGTTTCTCAATAAATCTTAAAATAAAAAAATTATGATAACTCTTTATTGTAGGAGTACTGTGCCCAACTCTAGGAATGGGTATTCCAAGTTTCAGACACCTAGATATCAAGGGAAAGGCTGTAGCCGCTTTTGAAAGTTGAGATATTTGAATATCGCGCTACATTGCTTCGAGAAGCATTTAGAAGAAAATTACCGATAGTTGGATGTCAAGTGACGTAGCGAGTAATAGCAGAGGTTGAGGCTATTTATTGATTAAATAGTTAACTATGGAGTAGAGACTTGAGACTGGGATCAGATTACTGGCACGGCCAAATGAAAGAGAACGCAATTAGTATCAAGTAAATCGGACCAGGGATTCAAGAGATATGAGGATTTCTAGATATCAGGTGATGACGCGTGACCCTGACCGTTTTGAATAAAAGCCAGCTGGAGCAGGCATGGTCAGCTCATTCTAACACAAGCACTTGGCAAGCAAGTTGCGTCTACGCTGAGCCAAGGCACATGGTTGCCGCATCTACGCAGAAGTTCTTTTCAAGTCGTGATAGTCACGAGAAGTGCTGCGCAAACGAGTTGAAACTTAGTAAGTTTCTGGTGAGGAGAATCACTGAGGTGATTGTTTTTCTACAGACATTGGTGGAAATATTTATATTTCCAAAAGGACATATGCTAGACTTTGTCTAGAAAATAGTATTTTGTCACAGTCCAGTAGTAACTTAATACTTGGATGTTTAAATCCATATTCAAGTCAGTTTTTCATTTTTGTAACTAGTTAACCACTTCGATCTGTCAGTACACTGAAGACTAGTCTATAACGGTGGCGTTCATTAGTCTACGCAAGGGAAACTGCAGGTTGTCTAGCGCATGGCAGATGGTGATATTAATAAACCATGCCCAGGGAACGATCTTCAGAACAGCCGTTAATTGCTTAGACTGTCAATGTTTTTCTTGTACTGATGAGATTACAGTGAGTTATGTTACAACTGACATACACACATCAAAAAAAGTTTTGCATCACCTCGGTTCCCAGATCTCCGGCATATAGACGTTGACTGTGTATATTGTATCCAAGATACAGTCCCTTTGACTGTTCATAGATGTCACTAAAACTGCTCAAAGATGTAAACAACCATGCATGAGCAGGGCCTATTAGACGGAGGGGGTACGACAGCCGATCAGTTCCAGTCATTCCACCAGGACGAAGGTACGCTGCTCATGTTGTCTGTAGTTCTACCATGCCTAGAAGGTCAATACCGCAGTTCGATCGCGTCCGCATTGTTACTTTGTGTCAAGAAGGGCTCTCAACAAGGGAAGTTTCCAGGCGTTTCAGAGTGAACCAAAGCGATGTTGTTCGGACATGGAGGAGGTACAGAGATACAGGAACTGTCGATGACAGGCCTCGCTCAGGCCGCCCAAGGGCTACTACTGTAGTGGATGACCGCTACTTACGGATTGCCGCTCGGAGGAACCCTGACAGCAATGCCACCATGTTGAATAATGCGTTTCGTTCAGCCACAGGACGTTGTGTTTCAACTCAAACTGTGCGCAATAGGCTGCATGATGCGCAACTTCACTCCCGACGTCCATGGCGAGGTCCAGCTTTGCAACCCCGACCCCATGCAGCGCGGTACAGATGGGCCCAACAACATGCTGAATGGACCCCACGGAATTGGCATCACGTTCTCTTCACCGATGAGTGTCGCATATGCCTTCAACCAGACAATCTTCGGAGACGTGTTTGGAGGCACCCTGGTCAGGCTGAACGTCTTAGACACACTGTCCAGCGAGTGCAGCAAGGTGGTGGTTCCCTGATGTTTTGGGGTGGCATTATGTGGGGCCGACGTACGCCACTGGTGGTCATGGAAGGCTCCGAAACGGCTTTACGATACCTGAATGACATCCTCCGACCCATAGTGCAACCATATCGGCAGAATATTGGAGAGGCATTTGTCTTCATGGACGACAATTCTCGACCTCATCGTGCACATCTTGTGAATGCGTTCCTTCAAGATAACGACATCGCTCGACTACAGTGGCCAGCATGTTCGCCAGACATGAACCCTATCGAACATGCCTGGGATATGTTGAAAAGGGCTGTTTATGGACGTCTTGACCCACCAACCACTCTGAGAGATTTACGCCGAATTGTCGTTGAGGAGTGGGACAATTTGGACCAACAGTGTCTTGATGAACTTGTGGATAGTATGCCACGGCGAATACAGGCATGCATCAATGCAAGAGGACGTGCTACTGGGTATTAGAGGTAGTGGTGTGTACTGCAATCTGGACCACAAATGCTGAAAGTCTAGCTGTATGATGGTACAACATGCAATGTGTGGGTCTCATGAGCAATAAAACGAGCTGAAATGTTGTTTGTGTTGATCTCTATTCCCTTTGTATTTAACGGTTCCGGAACTCTTGGAACCGAGGTGATGCAAAACTTTTTTTGATGTGTGTATTTAAGAAGAGATCACTTAGATCTGACCCTATTTCAACAAACTGTTATGGCTTTGATAGAAGCCCATATTAAAATGGAACCACAGTTTATTCAAACGTCGAAAGATACTACCACTATGTCTGACTAGACGAATTGTGGGTCTACAATGGCGGCCGATACAAGGATTATACGTGCTTGTCCGATAGGGCATGTCTATGGATAAATCTGGTACAGACCAGGTTTACTACGCTTCAAGACCATCAAGAAATGTAAGCCACATTTGAATTATATTATGCCTAGCTAATTGGAACAAACTATTTTTCTGCAGATGACCAACACATTTTATTTATTTTTCGTCGTATTTAAAGCTTGCAATGATTTACGCAAGACTTATTAGAGTTATTCTGAGCATTTTCAGCACTCAGAACAGTTTAGGATCGATGACCGAGCATTTCGAGCATTTATTTGAATTTTTCATATTTTAAGGAAACCACGGAAAACCCCCGATGTAACTGTAAAAGTTAAATTTATTTTTTGTTGAGGAATGGATATTTTTTCCATATTCGAAGGTTCGAACATGTGGATTCTCACATAATGAGATGATAATTAAACACAACAAATAATAATAATAATAATCCACTAATAATAATAATAATAATTTTCATAATTTTTTCTAAATAATTCTTGGATATTATATTTTCTAATAATCATATGTATTGAGAAAGAGCCTATGAAGTAGTTTAATCATTTCTAGTTTGGAACAGGAGATTTTCCGAAGGAGAGTGGTTAGCGCAAGCCCGCATTCAACCAACATTTCAGTTCTGGTTGAACAGTTGATATTTGCATTGAGTAAAGTACATTTTTCATATAACACGGAGAGGCATGAAACGGGAAGCAATTGATATTTGTATCAAATAGGATATTTTTGTATTTATATAAAATCATGACGTAAATACACTCGAAAGTGAAATAAAGCGTTTCATAAGTATGGTAAATTCACGGGTTGAACTGAATGGTAAAATAAAATAAACTTGTAAGTTTATTAATCTTCCAGTGTTGATAACAAGCAGAGGCTTGATTTATTGTATAAATTTTGGGAAGAAAATTTATGTGTGTGGAGTAGTTGAAATGCCATTCCCAGATGCGCATGTTAAGTCGCAGGAATGAAGAGGTTTTTTCGAGCATCAATCAAATAGCAGGTTCGATGGCTCAGGTTTATAGAAGGAGTATTGGAGCCACACATTTCGTCGTATGAATAACCCGAAGGTTATTTCTTTGAAACCATCAGTTCTTATTTCAACCTTGTTTACGAATTCCATTTAGACTTTGATTTTGCTAGAACCCGGATTTGTCATGATAGTAGTTTATTCTTCTTCAGGGGAAGACCTTTGCCGTTGTTGTTGTAATATTGTGTTCTTACACAAATAATAGAATGGGCCACTGCCAATTAAAAATAATTCTTTAACCACGAATAATTTGAAGGATATTTTCAATCCTAGTGCCATGAACTAAATGAATTCATTATAAAACTACAATTCTAATTTCCGCATTCTGTCGAAGAATTGCAAGTTGTGAAAGTTGCTAAAAATGGCCATAAATATAAATATTTTTATAATAATGATTCCAAGTGGGAAATCTAATAGTTGAATGGTTCAACCATTTATTGATCAAGTTGATGATTCAGAAATCATGTATTTTGTTTGGAACTTGAAGTTCATAATCGAGTCACTTCTCGAATGTTTAATGTCAGAAGAACAATTAATTGTTGTTGTGCTTCGCACAGTTCTTCGATGCTATGCTCAAGGTCAAATACTTTTCAGATGTTATTAATATGTGTTAATGATTTGTGTTGCTTAAATGATGATAATATTTTCGACGATATATTTTTGAAACTGGAAAAACAAGTGAAAGTTTAAGAAATTCTATAAACATTTATTCTACGAGTGTTAATATCATGTAAATAGTCAAACAGTGATCTACGTTATTTCCAGTATGGACAATTAATTTTGAACTGGAATTAAATATTAATAATTTTGGAACACAGTCCACAGGACTATTAATCGGACTTGTGTTTCCAAAAAGATTGTCAAATGTGTTTGGAAGATTTCTGTATATTGTGTGTAAATAAGAGTGTGGATCGCCACACGTGAGTGATGCTGCTTTGAGCATCTTTGCAGTCAGATTTTAACTTTAAAATAAACTGAGATAATTTTACCAGATGTGTTACTCCCAATTAAATCTCCTTCTATCCTTATTGTTGCATTGAGCCAAAAATCAGCGAAGCATTTTTTTTAATTTGATGTCGTTTTTGCGATTTGCTTTAACCCCATCTGGCGCTCCGGGATATTTTGACTCTCGTGCTGACTGATTATTGGTAAAATGCATATGTGGTCGTGCGGACTCCGGTCTAAACGGGCACAGTACAACCCCCGTGTTCTTGTAGAATACAGTTGATCGCAACTGAACTCGCTTCATTGGATTTTCTACACCTTGACTATACTATACTCTTTCACTATACTAGTACTCTGAGAGAATTCACAGCCCAAGCTTGAAATGGTCTTGGTTCTGTAATGGAGTGGGGTGTGTTCAAATGGCAAGGGTTGAGCCCATTTGTCCATGTATCCAAAAAGCTCCATAGGTACTGCACCCTTATATCTGGATGATCCACCAAAATCCCAGGCTGGAAATAATAATGGATTGTAGCATCTTGTAGTCCCCGCTAAAAACAACATGATGCTACTTGGCGAAAACACTCAGAATAAGGAACAGGATTTTTTTTTCAAAACGGAATGTGCTATAGTAACTAACTACAGAACAATAGGGTTCTCTATCTACTCAGGAACAATGAGAATCCATAAAAATCTCGGGCGTAATGATGCGGATCAGGTCCCTCAGGAACTTCCACCCTGCAGCACATTCCTCTACCATTTAACTACAAAGATAATGCCAATTTCCTATAAAAGATCAGGGAATCGTAACAACGTGCCTGTCGTATTTATTCTCTAAACAATTACACGTTTCCTAACACTGGCATTGATTATATGCCTTAATAATGTTAAATAAAATCAAATGACCAAATGTCATTGCTTCACTTGCATAAAATACATGTTCGTTTTGTAACTTTTTACCAGCCCTTCTTGGGCGACTGATTTAAAACTTCCCAAAATCATCCTCCTATTTTTGATCGGAAGTACTTCATCATATACCACACAATTGAAATGGCAGGGTCGTGGAGTGTTGGACACACATTTGGTCAACCTAACTGGTATCATTTGGGCGTTCAACTATTAGGTGTAATTCCCTATAAAGAAAACTAATTATAACCTTCAAAATATGTGTATTAATATCAACTTTAAACATATGGCGGGGACTCTCGTCGAACAGACTATGGTTTACTATCTTCTCTCCTCGGCAATGACGAAAACATGTGACCCAAAATGAATGTTGGAATATAAAGATGTTTGTTACTCACTCATCGACGATCTAGCAGATAATCTACGAGACATGCTCGATAGATCAGTTCTCCCCAGCATTTCTAAGATTTTCCACACGTGGTTTGAGGTTAGAGATGTTTACTGGTTTACATAGCCACATCTCTGCGAGAGAAATGAATGTGCTTCCGTACCCAACTTGAATTGTGCTAACAGAGATAACATCGTTGTGATATGTAGCCGTTTCGAGTACATTCACAAGCCATGCTTTCAACAAAACTGTTTCTCCAAATAGGCCTACGCCAAATTACGAGAACGCGACCTTTCCAATCAGACGCTACAATAGAAGTGAAGCCCCGCTATACACGAAAATCCCACCTCTCATCTTGTAAACACATGTTTTCGTCTTTCTCCGCCAGGGTCATGATACCCTCCAACCCATACAAAATACACCAATAATCTCGAACCCATGTATATTTCTTACAACTCGTGGCGCGAAACTCTTCTCTGACGTCAGAACCTTACACAATTTACACAAAGCTTTCTTCAAGACAAGGGAAGTTATTCTCGGCCCAATCTAAATTTGGCCTAGAGTTTCCTGCTGTTGCAACATCTTGTAGCTTACCTACACAATCCGCTGTCTTGTATACTGACATCTCCCATACAAATTAAATGAAATATTCCTGACTGAGTCCCCGAGATACACAAGATATATATACACTAAATAAAATGAAATTCTACAACCTAAATGATGATGATGAACAAGAAAAGAAATGGTATGAACAAATTACCCTAACCTGACTTCTCTTGCAGTCAACCAAATAAGGGTTTGGGAACATTGTGACCGGAACAGTCACAATACGCCCCCATGTGATTCACACGGGTGAAACAAGTGTGGATCACAAACACTCAAACAAGCAACGCACTGAAAACACAAAGAATTACACTATTACATAAATAAACCCTGGAAGACATATATACATACACACTTGTCAAATTTTCACACATTCTCACTCTCTCGAATGTCTTATTGTGTCCATTTCCTAGCCTCACTGATTTCTCTCAAGTGTCTTAGGTCTACCACTTCATTTTCTTCGTCTCATCATGAGACCCTATCGCTTCACAAGCCATGGTATTTGCCTGCACAGGCCTTATCATACCATCTATCCATCTAACACTCGATGCCACTTTGCTGGTTAGCATTCTTCGTCACATCTCTTGAGTTTTGTCATGCCATCACGTTATGTTGACTGATTCTCTAAGAGTCCATGCCATATTATTTTACAGAGTGATATCTACGGAGATTCCTAATATTATGTGTACTGACAGACTTACCATCCTGGTCCGTTAAACTATAGGCACACTCCCCAATACGTTTAACCACCTTAAAAGGCCCCTGAAATAGATGAAAAAACTTCCCTATCTCCTTATCTACAGCTGAAGACGGATATGGAACCCTCAGAAGCACCTGATCGCCTACTTCAAAAGAATCAAACTTTACCCGCTTCTGCTGGCGCCTACGCTTATTCCCTGCCTTGATTAAGTTGTCCCTAGCCAGCTGGATACAAACATCCTTCCCAATCTCCTCTCCCGTGACCAAACCTAGCATTCTAGCAAGCTCATTGGTAGGCTTCCTACCATACTGAATTTCATAGGGAGTGCATTTTACACTCTCATGGAACGTACTATTGAACCATCGTTCAATATCTCCTAACTTGGAGAACCACGCATTGTGGCGATTGCTCACATAGGTGCGAAATACTCTCCCTAATTCTCTCATAACTCGTTCGGACAAATTCCCTTGAGGATATCGAATAGATGAGAATATGTGCTTGATACCCAATTCACTCAACTTGGTTTTCCAGATCTTTGAGGTGAATTGACTACCGTGGTCTGATAGTATCCTGAGAGGCACCCCAAACTCAGGTACATACTTATCAGTGATCTGTAGGACACAACCCTTCCCGGTCGCTTTTCTCAGGGGATACAGTTTGACGAGTTTACTGAATGCGTCAACAACCACGAAGATATACTGATATCCAAACTGAGCTTTAACCAATGGACCATACAGATCGACACAGAGTAAATCCCTTGGTTTTTCTGTGATCACCATTTGCCGAGGTCCCTCAAGAAACCTCGTTGGGCATTTACACCGTTGACACGAGTCACAACTTGCCAGAACTTTCCTAATCTGCCTTCCCATGTTCTTCCAAATGAAATGCTGCTGAACAGCAAAAAGAACCTTGCTTGATCCAAAATGCCCTAAAGCCTTGTGATGATACCAAATCATCGTTACCTGCAATGAGCTTGGCACACACACTCTCCAGGCACCTTCATGGCACAGCCTAGCCAAGAAACCACACTCCAACTTGTACCAATACTTTCCAACCTTAATTCTACTATCCACATCCATACCTCTCAACTGAGTCAAGATATCACCTAAGACCTCATCCTTCTCCTGCTCTACAAGCAGATTCCTTAAGCAGCGTATCTCATAATCACACTCGCTTACCTTGGTTACGCAGATAACAACACCTTCCTGTACCTCCAGTACCTGATGACCCTCATCACCCCCAATGTTTCTACTCATGAAGTCAGCCACAATGTTCTCAGTACCCTTAATATGCCTTACCTCAAAGTTATATTCACTTATAGCCAATATCCACCTTGACATCCTGTTCGAAGTGAGCTTGCAGGATCCAATAAAAAGTAATGCATGATGGTCAGTCAGTATCTGCAACTTACTGCCCAACACATAACTCCTAAACTTCCCTAGAGAGTATACGATTGCTAACATCTCTATTTCAGTAATTGTATATCTCTTCTCCGCCATGCTTAGCCCTCTGCTTGCTAATGAGACAATCCCTAGATTGCCCTCACTATCCTCCTGACACAAAATGCCTGAGATGCCTTGCATGCTCGCATCAGTCATCAAAATGTAGGGACAATCCAGACGAGGATACCTAAGCATGACAGTCTCTACAAAGCCTCTCTTCAACTCCTTAAAAGCCTCATCGTGCACCTGGGTCCATACCCACTTAGTACCCTGCTTCAGCAATTCCCTAAACGGTTCTACAAGACAGGAATATTTAACTACGAATCTACGAAAATAATTGACAACCCCTAATATTGACCTCAATTGTTTGGCGTTACGTGGTGTAGCAGTGTTGTGAATCTTGTCTAATCGTGACTGTTCGGGAGACACCCCTTGTGTTGTGATAGTATGCCCTAAAAATGTGATTGATGTTGTGCAAAACAGAGACTTCTTAAGTTTAATTGTAAATCCCCCGTCCCTTAATTTCCCCAAAACAATGTCTAAGTGATCCAGGTGTTCCTTTAATGTGTAAGATGCAACAATTAAATCATCTATGTACATTGTCACAAACTCGTGTGTGTCCCTCCCTAACACTAGATTTAAGGCCCTAATCAACGCTGAACTGCTGGTCTTTGTTCCGAAAGGAACGACCCTGAATTGGTACAAACCACTCTTAAAGCTAAACGCAGTCAACTTCCTGTCCTGTTCTCTCAACGGTACCTGCCAAAATGATGCACTCAGATCCATAGTGGAAAACCATTGCTTACCATTGAATTTCTGAACCAGTTCCTCAACACATTCTGGCCTCTGTTGGTCCCCAGATATCCTACAATTGAGCTGCCTGGCATCAATACACAACCTGACCGAGCCATCACTCTTCCCAACCACAACTAAGGGATTCAGATATGCACTAGTTGAAGGCTCAATAATACCCTGATTCAGCATAATGCCTATTTCTTTCTCCACAGCATCAGCAAATTTGTGAGGTATCGGGTACTTGGGTCCTGAAAATGGAGAATGATCTACAATTTCGAACTGATGCGTATAGACATGTGTTAGCCCTGGCTTGTCACTGAAAACTTCTTGGTTTAGCTCTAAAACCTCTAACAACTTATCCCTCTCCTCAACACTTAAACCACTCTTATCCACAGCCTGCTGGAGTTGATCACACTTATCACCCTCCACAGCAATGTGACATAAATCCACAACTTCCTCCTCATCGTCAGCCTTACCTTCTGCCATATCCCCTACAGTGACCTCAGTAACACATGCCTTTACTGTCTTATCTACACTCTTGCATTTCATTCTCATCTCCTGGCTTATATTCCCCCTCACAAAGTTGATGACACCCCGGTCAAAATCAATAACAGCACTATGCTCGTTAAGCCAGTCTATCCCCAAAATCATTTCATAAATTAGGTTAGGAATTACCAAGCAAGTCTTGTGGTCAACTTCATTACCAAACCTCATGGGCAACAATACCTGCTTTCCCACTCTTTGGGATTTATTACCAACAGCAGTTACCACATATGTCGACTTAACTGGAATTTCTTCCAACTTACCACCGTCCTTGATTAAAGTATCATAAAATCCCTTACTGATGACACTTCTCTCACTCCCCGAATCCACCAATGCCTGCACTCTCTTACCTAGTATGCTCAACTCAACAGTTGACATAAAAGCCTCCTTCTCCCCGATACATGAGAACTCCTGCTGGTCAGCTAGCAGATCCTCCCGACTCATAGGCATAAAATCCTCCTCACCCACAATAACACACTGCTTGACTTCATTTCTTACGGACTGCCTGACTGACCTCCCTGCACAGCCCGTTCGGAGTTTAAAGCTCCTTGACCACCTTGTTCTTGTCTCCTCTGGTTCACCTGTACTCTTTCGTTACCACCTTCCTGACGCCCCCCACCTCTCTGATAGTTACCTTCCTGTCGCTGTGAATTATCCTGACGCCCCCCACCTCTCTGATAGTTTTCCTGCCTCTGCTGATAATCTCTTTGCTCCTGATTAAATCTACCCCTATTAAACTCCTGATTATTCCCCCTATTGCCCCTAAATTCCTGTTTGACCTCTGGCCTCTCCATGTGCTGCTTGCCTAAAACGTCAAAGCTCGTAAGAAGCTCTTCCAACTCTTCTACCGTCCTTACCTTCTGCATACAAGCTGCCTCCTGAATTCTAGGTGGGAAGTGCTTCAACATGACCCTAACCACATCACTGTCAGAGGTCAGCCCATCCAAATTCTTCCAAATAAGTACATGTGCCAAAAAATATTCTGTCAGGGATACCCCTTCTCTCTCCTTATATTTCCCAAAAGTTAATTTTTCCCTTTCCCTGGACTGTACCCCCTCCCCCCAGAACTTAGCTTTGAATTTATCCCTGAATTCCCTTAAACTATTCATGTTAGGCCTGTATATTTGGAACCATGCTTTCACATCCCCTTGAAATGAGTTAGACAAGATCTCCAACACTGTTTCCCATTCGACAACCCCGTCTTCTAGATCCTTGCTGAATTTCTTCTCAATGGTTTTTAAAAACTCCATAGGGTTGAACTGCCTTGAGTTAAATTGTGGCAGACCAGGGTCCCTGAGTAGCAAACTAGATGGCATCACAACCCTTTGACTCATCGGTCGCTCTTTCAACTCTCTCCTGACCTTTATCAGCTCTTCCTGCAGCTTTTCGTTTTTCTCGGTCAATGCCACCTGCTTCCCTCTCAGACCCTCAATCTCTCCCAACTTATTTTCAACGGCACCTACTCTATCTAAATATTCCCTCTTATTCCCACTTACAGTGTTGCATATCTCATCACACTTTCCCGTTACATTCTGTACTTCTGCCCTTGAACTAGCTATCTCTGACTTAATTTTCGTTATTTCCACATCTTGCTGGTTCTGATGGCCTTCCATTCCTTCTAGCCTACTTGTGATCCCAGCCTGATTCCCCTGCATTTCTGCCCTGATTTCCTCTCCCTGTTTGCTAATTTTCCCACTTAATTCCAGGTTCATACTCTCCATTCTACTATTAAGGACAGACTTATGGTCCCGTATTTCTTTGCTGAGACTCTCTATCCTTGTGTTCGTGGCCCTGTTGCTCTCCTGAATTTCCTTACTTACAAATTCCTTCACTTCTACTATCTGTTTGGTCACTGACTCTACCTTCTCATTTACAGAGCCTACCTGCTCCTTAATTTCCTTACTCATAGATTCTCCTTGCTTCTTAATCTCTTTTATTTCACTCAGTAGCATTTGGATCAAACTATCGTTCATAACCCCCCCATTTACATTTAAGTTACTACCTTCAGCGATCAGCTGCGACTCAGTAGTAACAATGGTAACATATGTTCCCACTGTCTTTTCCACATCTTCCTCACTGCCACTTCCCCCAGTTTCCTGATTACCTGACATTTTACTGTTTGATTTACACACAACCCTTGACCTTAATTCTAAATTGTCTGATGTGGACATACCCCTTAAAACAAAACAAATTACTGTGAACCCTAATACTCCTAAGGTGTCTATCGGCTGTGTGCATATGTGCCCTAATGATACCTGCTAGGTTTCCCTACTCTTGCCCCACGTTGAGGTGCTATGTTGTAACTTTTTACCAGCCCTTCTTGGGCGACTGATTTAAAACTTCCCAAAATCATCCTCCTATTTTTGATCGGAAGTACTTCATCATATACCACACAATTGAAATGGCAGGGTCGTGGAGTGTTGGACACACATTTGGTCAACCTAACTGGTATCATTTGGGCGTTCAACTATTAGGTGTAATTCCCTATAAAGAAAACTAATTATAACCTTCAAAATATGTGTATTAATATCAACTTTAAACATATGGCGGGGACTCTCGTCGAACAGACTATGGTTTACTATCTTCTCTCCTCGGCAATGACGAAAACATGTGACCCAAAATGAATGTTGGAATATAAAGATGTTTGTTACTCACTCATCGACGATCTAGCAGATAATCTACGAGACATGCTCGATAGATCAGTTCTCCCCAGCATTTCTAAGATTTTCCACACGTGGTTTGAGGTTAGAGATGTTTACTGGTTTACATAGCCACATCTCTGCGAGAGAAATGAATGTGCTTCCGTACCCAACTTGAATTGTGCTAACAGAGATAACATCGTTGTGATATGTAGCCGTTTCGAGTACATTCACAAGCCATGCTTTCAACAAAACTGTTTCTCCAAATAGGCCTACGCCAAATTACGAGAACGCGACCTTTCCAATCAGACGCTACAATAGAAGTGAAGCCCCGCTATACACGAAAATCCCACCTCTCATCTTGTAAACACATGTTTTCGTCTTTCTCCGCCAGGGTCATGATACCCTCCAACCCATACAAAATACACCAATAATCTCGAACCCATGTATATTTCTTACAACTCGTGGCGCGAAACTCTTCTCTGACGTCAGAACCTTACACAATTTACACAAAGCTTTCTTCAAGACAAGGGAAGTTATTCTCGGCCCAATCTAAATTTGGCCTAGAGTTTCCTGCTGTTGCAACATCTTGTAGCTTACCTACACAATCCGCTGTCTTGTATACTGACATCTCCCATACAAATTAAATGAAATATTCCTGACTGAGTCCCCGAGATACACAAGATATATATACACTAAATAAAATGAAATTCTACAACCTAAATGATGATGATGAACAAGAAAAGAAATGGTATGAACAAATTACCCTAACCTGACTTCTCTTGCAGTCAACCAAATAAGGGTTTGGGAACATTGTGACCGGAACAGTCACAGTTTCCTATAGAAACATTATTTCAAACGCATTTTATAAGCTTTAACAAAATCATGACTTAAATGGCAGCAAATAACTGCTGTGCCCTAGGTAACGGGAGTTTAATAACAAGAAAAAAAATGTTATTAAGTTAATAATAAAAAAAATATCCCTATGAATAAATGAAGTTACCATTGACGTAGATCTCCGTCATTACAAAGGCTATTCATTACTCTATACAGTTATCTCCCGCCTCCTATCTCTTAAATTCTTCTCATGGAAGCGATAAAAATCTCTATCTAAATTTAAATTACAAGTTAAAAATAATAATGCACGTAAATGTAACAATAAACCTGTTTTTAAATTCTTAATATAATTTATGTACAGCACAAATATTAACATCGTAGTTTAGCAACTACTCAATACAAAATAAAATATGTACAACTGTCCAACTGCTTTTTCTACTGACAATATAGACTGAAATTGTCTTCCTATTTCTTTACTGCTTCTCTACTGACTTTAGAAAATAATCATTCACCATACTATGTCTTATTCGTGATACTATGACAATCCGGGATTCTATAATCCATACAATTAAGTAGAGACATAGTTCAAAGACCTCCTACAACTTGTCTGTTAATAATAAAATTACTTAATAAAAATATATACTTCCACTGCGTTGAATAATTACCGTAAATTCAATATCTAATTAAAGAACCATTTAAGTAGATCTCAGTTTACTCTCAGTTTCAACAAGGATCCATTAAATCCTATAATTACTTTCAGATTTAACTTCATCTAGGAATCGCTGTCCTGTGAATTTCAAGGAATTTCAACTCTGTGAGACTATTGCAATAACTTCCAATACTAATAAACATCAATAATACTGCATCTTCATAAAACATCCTATTTCAACCTCAAAATATGCGCAAGTCTGTCACTACAGACATTCCTTCAATAATTGACCAATGGCTTCACAATTGCTCATTGTCAAACAACAAATACCTCCGTCTACTACGGGAATAATAAATCTCACTCTCAGAGATGCTTCGCAGTTCCTTCCAAAAACATATACTTCTTAACTCACTTCTTGTTAACAAATTCTTCTCATGTTACAACATTCTTAATAAAAATATTTAATAAAAATACTGGTTCTATCAATGAATTAATTTAACAGGTAATACGATAAAATACTAGTCTTCAAATAACAATCTTATTTCTTTGCATCACTCACATTTCTATAAAAGCTTTCAATTAGCTGCAATATTTCTTTAAATTTTTCTTCACATTCTTATTACTTCAAAAATACTCTGTAATTCGTATTTGTTAACTTGACATTGTATTCCTTTACATATTCTTTCTTTAATATATTTCTCACAAACTTCAATACTTTATAATTGTTAGTCACCAAATATTTATAACCAAATCTGTCTAATAAGTTATCAGATCGTGACTTTGCGTAGATCTTGACATAAGATCTTTAAGAATCGCATTCTCTAAAATATATCTCAGTATAACACTCTTGGAACAAGTTTCCAAATATTACTATCGTTGACAAAAAACGATATCTTACAATTCAAAAATAAACAAAATGTGATTTGAACACATTTAAACTTTACCATAAATATATTCTGAACTAAACTGTAAAATCCCCCCATTCAAATTTCGAAAGTCGCAAAATTCTAAACATTCTAAATAAAAATTCCAACTACTCAAGATCTACGAAAAACGTGAATAAACATTCGCATGATGTAGTCATGAAAATATAACGTCGAAAACTACAATAATATCATTGAAATGTAGGAAAATGGCATCAATAAATAGTTGTTGGATATTCTTAACACTTCTACAATACTCTACAAAGTGGGATATATATCGTTGGTCCAAAGACTACCTTGTGTTGAGTTAAAGATGACTAGAAGTGGGCTTTCTTCGCTATCCTTTAGAAACGGGTTGTTTCCAATAGCGCGAGACTGCATGATGTAGTTTGGTCTGCTCCAGTCTCCTACAGAAGTTCCCATGTGTTCAGGTCCGGGATTCGAACTCTTATCATCATCGTGTTGCCGTTCCTTCTGCTGGTGAATCTTCTTGTTTATTCGAAGAAGGATCCATTGCAGGTTCCGTGTTGACGTTTAGAATTGAGTATAACAAATTTCAAAGTTTCCGTCTAATCAACACACATTTATTATTTTAGTTAGCGTCTTCTGGGTACATGTTTCGGAATTTGTTTCAATTCCTTCTTCAGCCCTTCATAATTAATATTAGGAACATCATTACATAGACCAAAATGACCTCGTCCATGTAGAAACATATCACACTAATATTAAAACACTATGAAAACTATTAACAATTTAAAAACATGACAAGCTTATAGACAATAAAACAATAAAACATTCCTGCTGTTAACGGAAAAGGAAGCTTGTAGTTTAACGTGACCGTTAATCTCGAGATTATGAGCCACGGGACCTCCTTTTTACGTGGAATCCGAACCACAGGACATGGCATTTCACTTCGAAAATCTCACATGCATTGACCGGTAATCGAACCCGGACCGCCTTGGTGAGAGGCATACAGCTAGACCGCTGAGCCACCACGCCCTCTTCAAATCTTTCCTACGTCCATGGAACTCTCAGCACAAGATAACACATCCACTTAATGTGCAAATTCCAAGTCAAGTAGTCGAATGAGTTTTCCACGATTTCTTATCTATAAACACATGTTAGCGCACTTTCAAAGAAAGTGCTGGAACCAAAGTTTCCACTTACTACAAACAGCCAGGCACTTGACCTACTTATATCGCATTGCACTAGCAGTCACGTCGGTGTAGGAGCCTATCACCCAGCACCATGTCATGACATAGGCGCTTTGCTTTTCAAATCTTTCCTACGTCCGTGGAGCTCTCAGCACAAGATAACACATCCACTTAATGTGCAAATTCCAAGTCAAGTAGTCGAATGAGTTTTCCACGATTTCTTATCTATAAACACATGTCAGCGCACTTTCAAAGAAAGTGCCGGAACCAAAGTTTCCACTTACGTCAACATTTACCCACCAGTACAGCAAGTTATTTGGGTCATGGACACTAACTAAATATGCTCTTTGTTTTCTTGACACAAAAGTGATTAACGACTGCACAATTTGACCATTGCACACCTAACAAGAATGTGCATAATAGTGATTAGATAATTAAGTGGCTGTTAACAGCAGGAATGTTTTATTGTCTATAAGCTTGTCATGTTTTTAAATTGTTAATAGTTTTCATGGTGTTTTAATATTAGTGTGATATGTTTCTACATGGACGAGGTCATTTTGGTCTATGTAATGATGTTCCTAATATTAATTATGAAGGGCTGAAGAAGAAATTGAAACAAATTCCGAAATATGTACCCAGAAGATGCTAACTAAAATAATAAATGTGTGTTGATTAGTCGGAAACTTTGAAATTTGTTCTACTCAATTCGAATCTTCTTGTATGAGATGGGAAAGCCCTTTCTCTCTTGATGGCGCCGGGTCCTCCCTGGCCGCCCTCATTCTGGAACTTCTTCTTTCTTCAAAGTTCTGATATAAGTCGTCATTTTAGTTGTTGAAATGACCTGTATGTGTAGAATTCTCTGCATGGGAGAGATGAGATGTTAATCTCTCCCGCGAGATTGATGTTATGTCATTTCGAATATTTTTGCTGCCGTCATAGTTCTGTCCCCATAACTTCTTAGTTGATCATCATAACTCCTGTAGATTCATTAATAAATTCCTCCCTCAACTTCAGGAATTTCAACATGATTAATAATGTAGATTGGTTCTAATAACTTTTATATTTCGTTGAATATCGACTTTATATTTCTGCTTGCACAAACTAAGTGCCTTCGTTCGTGAATTTCTATTTGCTTTGTTGAATTGTTGAGTAACTTGCTGAGACGTCTTTCTCCGCTGAAGTCGTAAGTATTAAGAACCTCGAGTTTTCTCTCATTTCGCCCTCATCAAATTTCCAAGTCCGCGTCCTTTTCAAACCGAGATTCTGATTGGTCGCTCATCGTCGATGATCATAGTAATCCTTAATTAAATAAATAATTAGTCGCAATTTTAATAAATAGTTCTTATTTATTATTTAATATCTTCCATGATATTACGATGTGTTAAAATCATCCTGGTAATTAGCAAAGCTCATTACATTGCTTGGTGACGTTTAAGTAAGGCCGCTTCTCATTGGCTGCGTGCCACGTGCCGTACTCTCATCTTCTCCCTCCACGCTCCAGACACACTTGTCGCACGTGCAGGGGTGGGCTCTCTTCGGGAATACTCGATTCTCCTCGTGCACGTTCGTCCGGTCTTTGTTTGAACGATGCAGATTGACTGCAAGTTCCCCCTCGTGACTGCTAATATTCTCATTGGCTGGGTTAACTCAGTTAACTGTGCGATGTGTCGACTTCCAGCATAGCTATATTTTATCATGGGACAATTTAGAAAACTTTTAAAGAGATGAATAATTTTCTCGCTCATATCCATATAAGAGCGCAGTACCTCTACAGAATTGTCCTTGGTGACTATTTGTAGCCATTCATGGACTTCCATTTTCCTGACAACAATTGTATGTTACAACAGGAAAATGTGCCATTCCATTGGGTTGCGCATATCTAGGACTGGCTCGAAGGGCATGCCGGAGAGTTCCAGAGTGCCCAGCATGTTCCCTTGATGTTGTTGTTGTTTGAGTCTTCAGTCTTTTGACTGGTTTGATGCAGCCCTCCACACCTCCTGAGCTAATCGTTTCATCTCTACATAGCTACCACATCCTACATCCGACGCAATCCTTTCAACATATTCTAACCTTGGTCTACCCCTACAGTTCTTGTCCTCGACCCTTCCTTCCATAACTAAGCTTGCTATTCCTGCGTGTCTTAGTATATGTCCTATCAACATATCTCTTCTCTTCATTAGCAGTCGCCAGAAACACCTCTCCTCTCCCACTTGTCTTAATACCTCTTTTGGTCCGGGTTCGATTCCCGGTCAATGCATGTGAGATTTTCGAAGTGAAATGCCATGTCCTGTGGTTCGGATTCCACGTAAAAAGGAGGTCCCGTGGCTCATGATCTCGAGATTAACGGTCACGTTAAACAACAAGCTTGCTTTTTGCTTTTAATACCTCTTCGTTTGTAACCCTATCTACCCATCTGATCTTCATCTTTCTCCTGTAACACCACATTTCAAACACTTCAATTCCCCTCTTTTCTGCTGCAGCAATAGTCCAAGTTTCACTTCCATAGGGTGCCACCCTCCAGGCAAAGGCTTTCAAAAATTACTTTCTAATACCTAAATCTATATTCGATGTCAACAGATTCCTTTTTTTGTAGAAATGCTTTCCTTGCCTGAGCCAACCTACTTTTTATATCCTCTTTGCTTCTTCCATCACTGGTTATTTTGCTTCCTTAGTAACAGAAGTTTCCTACTTCCTTTAGCTTTTCACCTGCCAATTTGATGTCCATAGAGGTTTCTGATTTATTTCGGCTGCATTCCAATATTCCTTTTTTACATTTATTAATTTTCATTATGAATTCTTTCCTCAAGACGGAGTCCACGCCATTCAAAAACTCATTCAAATCCTCAGGAATGTCGGCCAAGATGACGATGTCTTCAGCAAATATCAGAGTTGAAATTATTTCTCCTTGAATTTTCACTCCCACTTTAAATTTTTCTCTAATTTCCTTCATTGCTTGTTCAATGTAGAGATTGAAAAGTATGGGTGATAAGTAGCAGCCTTGCCTTACTCCTTTCTGAATACCAGCTTCTGTCTCATGTCCTTCAGATCGAATGACTGCTGTCTGGTTTCTTTTTAGATTGTAGATCACCCTCCTATCCCTGTACTTTATTCCAATCGTTTTCAAAATGTCAAACAATTTAGCCCAATCAACGTTAGCAAAAGCCTTTTCTAAGTCTACAAATGCCATGAACGTTCTCTTATCTTTCCTTATTCTACCTTCCAAAATCAGCCTAAGACTTAGTACATCTTCCCTTGTTCCTACATTTCTCCTGAAACCAAACTGGTCTTCACTCAACTCCGTTCCTATCTGGCTTTCCATCCTCTTGTAAAAATTATTCTAGACAGGATCTTTGAAGCATGAGTAATCAAGCTGATTATACGGTAATCTTCACATCTGTCAGCTCCCACTTGCTTCGGTATAGGGAGGATAACATTCTTCTTGAAATCAGAGGGTACCTCGCTTGTCTCATAAATCCTACACACCAAGTGAAATAACCTGATCAGACCATCATCTCTATGTAGCATAGTGCTTTGTTTCTGCTTAAGTCTTCCAATGCTCTGTCAAATTCTGATCTCAATATTAAATCTTCTTTCGCATCCTCATCTATTTCCTCTTCCCATTACATGATTCTCAATCTCCTTTCCCTTATACAAACACACTATGTAAGCTTTCCATCTGTCAACCTTTTCTTCCCTATCAGTTATAGGCTTTCCATCTATGTCCTTAATAGTACAGCACTTGGTCTTGCTTTCCCCAAAAGTATTGTTAATCCTCCGATAAGCAGTGTCTACTTTTCCTAATTTCAGACAATTTTCTATACCTGCACATTTCTCTTTCAACCTTTCTTCTTTCGCTTCCTTGCACTTCTTGTTAACCTCATTTCTCAGACTTCTGTATTCTGCTTTCCCCTTTTCATCTCTTATATTCTTGTGTTTCTGCCTTTCATGCATTAGTTCTAGTATATCCTGAGTGATCCACGGTTTTCTACCTATTCTTTCTTTCCGACCAATGTTTTCTTCTGCGGATTTTGTTATTTCATTCTTCAAAAGTGCCCATTCGTCTGCAATTGAAGTTAGTTTAGGGTTTTTCATTAGTCCTTCCTTCATACTCTTCTTGAATCTTTCGTTTACATCCTTCTCTTTCAGTCTTGTCTATTGCCCACCTTTTTGGCTTTTGACTTTTCTTCAGTTTCATTAACTTTCATCTGCATTTCATAACAACCAGATTGTGGTCAGAGTTTATGTCAGCACCGGGATATGTTTCACAATACAAAATCTGGTTTCGAAACCTCTGCTTGACCATAATGAAGTTAATTTGGTAACGCTCTGTATCTCCTGGTCTCATCCATGTGTATATTCTTCTATTGTGGTTATTGAATAAGGTGTTAGCTACAGTATGACCAACTCATGCTCGGTGCAGAATTCCATCAGCCTGCTTCCTCGATCATTCCTTTCACCTAATCCGAAATCTCCTACTATCTTCCCTTCCCTTCCTTCTCCTACCACAGCATTTCAATCTCCCATTAGTATAACATTCCCCTGATATGAACCGTAATTGAGCATTTCTGGGACGTGATAAAGAGAGCCATTTGCAACAAAGATCCTCTGCCTAGAAATACCAGTAAACAGCTATTCAGATTGAATGGCATAACATTCTATCTCTTGTGGAGTCCATGCCTCATCAAGTTGTTGCACTTATTTGGGCTATAGGGGGCCCTTAGGCTATAGGGAGCCCTACATGTTATTAGATGGGTATCCTATGACTTTCGGCATATGAGTGTACATGCTACCTGTTCCATACCCATTCAATCATACAACAGTGATATTTTTTGTTGTTGTTGCTATTTTGAGGGGCTTGGATATCATGGTCATTCAACCCTGTGTATTTAAGCGTGTGTAGAATTCTGATAACCTGTGTTATTTTGGTACCTGTAGAAGCGTGTGTATTTGTAATTCAGGTGAGGATTGGGAAAGAGGTGGCTGTGGCCGAAGTTAGGAGCCATCCCTGCATTTGTTGTTAGTTTTTTTCTTCTTTTTAACATATGGTATAATAATAATATAGTATTATTATTATTGTTTTAAATATTTTATTTTTTTAGAAGTGATCACAAGAAAATGTTATGTAAAGAATTAATAACATATGTAGATACACTACGTAGAGATTTGAAGCCAAAAACATTAGACCGCCAACGAGTGAACTATGTAACAAAGAATAAAGAACAAAATAATATTGTAAATAATAATAATAATTCTTATTCTTCTGCATGTCAACCAACAGTGACAACAGTGGGACCCATGGAAGCATATTTACCTTTGTGATGATCGTCATACTTTAGTGATGTGACCATCCCTACTACCATCAACAACTATTAAAACACCTGTATTATACTTACACATCCTAGATTGCAACATACCTGTGTTCCTAATTTCTTCTCCTTCTTGTGCCATAAGAACCCTAAACACACTCCTGCAAGCATATGCTCAACACACAGAAACACTCACACTTGTGCAGTACCATTCACTCCATCACACTTCCAAAAATACATTCTACTTTTTCACCCTAACGTAAGTAGTGTAAGCTGAAAAATTCAGTGCAAAATGTATCTCCTCCTCACAGAAGGCTATAAGCCAATAAGTAGATTAGTTTAAGAAATCCGATAAAATGTCATATCTTTGTTGATTTGTAATTATAACTGACTGTTAACTCCCTCCACCCAGAAAATGAATATAATCCTGCTACAATCTTATTTTGTCACTGTTACACTCTTCTTTTAAATATAGACTGGCTGCGTGGTGCAGCGGTAACATTCTCGCCTGCTGTTTCCAAGGTTGCAGGATCGAATCCTGGTGCAGTCATTTGGCATTTGAGGGTGCGCAAATGTGAAGGAACCATATCAGTAGATTTACTCGCACGTTAAAGATCCCCTTTCGGGAAAAATTCTGACACCCCGGCGTCTCACAAAGTCGCACGTAAAACCAATAACATTATTATTATTTATTAATCTCATGTACATTTTTTTTAGAATTAGGGAACCACCCATTACGATTGGGTACAATCATGTTGACCGACTGAAAACATTAAATTTTGATTCTTTTTCTTCTTTCTCTTCTTTCTCATGAATGTCATGACCCTGGCAGGCAAGGGGGAGGAGGTGGTAGACTTCATGGAGAGGGAGAATGTTGGATTGATGGGGCTGAGTGAAGTGAAATGGAAAGGTAAAGGAAGGAAGAAATTGAGGAAAGGATATACATTATACTGGAGGGGTGGCCAAGAGGCAAAAAATGGCGTGGGACTGATAACCTCGAAACAACTGGAGGAGTATGTTGAAGTGGTCGAGTGTGTGAGTGACAGAATAATGAAAATTAGAATGAAGATGAAAAATGACGTGATGGACTTCATACAAGTGTATGCACCACAGACTGGAAACAGAGAAGAAGATATTGAAGTATTCCTGGAGGATGTAGAAAGAGTAATTTCAGATGTAGAAGTGGTGATCATGGGAGATATGAATGCACAAGTTGGAAACGAGAGACAAGGAAAGGAAGAAGTCATTGGACCATATGGATATGGGAAAAAGAACCGGGAAGGAGAGGAACTTGTCAACTTTTGTGAAAGGAATGTACTGATAGTGGGTAATTCATGGTTTCGGAAGAAAAACAGCAGGAAAATTACGAGATATGGTTGGGGCGATAGAAGAACAAAATCAGTAATTGACTACTTTCTGGTGGAAAGGACTAATCGCAGAAAGCTGATAGATGTGACAGCTTTACCAGGAGAAGCATTTGATGGGGACCATAGAGCTGTGGTGGCAAAATTCAGATGGGAAAAATTGGAAAACCTAAAGGAGATCAGAGAAAGTAAAATAAAAGTATGGAAATTGAAAGACAAAACTGTACAGGATGATTTTCAAGAGAGATTGAAGCAACAAATCCCAGTTACTGAAGTGGAAAACATAGAAGAGGAATAGTCCCACTTTAAAAAGGCATTTGTTGGTGCAGCAGAGAGTGCTTGTGGTAGGACGTCAACAAGAGTGAAAGAGAAGGAGACACCGTGGTGGAATGAAGAAGTGAGGAAAGCAGTGAAAGAAAAGAAGTCTGCATGGAAAGAATGAAACCGAGATCAAACAGAAGAAAGCAAAAGGAAGTATCACGACGGCAAACGGAGGTGTAAGAAAGCGGTAGGAGAAGAAAAGAAGAAAAGTTGGGAAGAATTTACACGAAGAATGGAAACAGATGTAAGTGGCAGTAAAAGGATGCTGTATGGACTTCTAAGTAAGAGGAAAGAGAGAGTTACTACAAAGCTAGTAAAACACACCCAGAAAAGATAAAGGGACGATGGAAGGAGTATTTCGATAAGCTATTGAATGTGAGCAATTGTACTGGTGAGATGGAAGTGACACAACCTGACGACTCTATAACAGAAGATGATATAACAATGCTGGAGGTGGAATTAGCAGTACAGAAAATGAAGATGGGAAAAGCAACAGGGGTGGATGAAATCAGTGTAGAAATGATAAAGGCTGCTGGACCTGTTGGTATGCAATGGTTGTATCGACTGCTAAAGTGTGTGTGGAAACGGAAATGTGTACCAGAAGACTGGAAGAAAGGGCTAATAATACCAGTGTTTAAGAAGGGGGACAAGAAGGTGTGTGATAACTATAGAGGGATCACCCTCATATCACAGATAGTAAAAATACTGGAAAGGATATTAGAAAGAAGAATGAGAAGAAAGGTGGAAGGAGAGTTGCAAGAGGAACAGTATGGCTTCAGGAGTGGAAGATCCACAGTGGACCCAATCTTTAGCTTGAGGCAGGTGATGGTAAAGAACTGGGAATATGGAGAGGATTTGATCATGACTTTCATAGATCTAGAAAAGGCATATGATATTGTCCTCAGAGAGAAGGTATGGGAAACCATGGTTAAGAAGAGACTGGGAAGAGAAATGTTGGAAATGGTGCAAGCAATGTACAACAACTGTGTTAGCAGGGTACTGACCCCAGTTGGAAAGACAGATTGGTTTAGGAACAAGACTGGACTAAGACAGGGGAGTGTGCTGTCACCTCTCTTGTTCATAATGGTGATGGATGAAATTGTAAAGGAAACAAAGGAAGCATATGGACATAAAGAAATGAAGTTACTGTTATTTGCAGATGATATTGTGGTCTGGGGAAGGAACACCGAAGAAGTGCAAAAACAACTAGATGCACTGAACGAAAATATTCAGAAGTACGGCCTGAAAATCAGTATAGAGAAAAGCAAGACCATGGTGATGACAAGAGGGGAAAGACAAGGAAAGGGCACTTTGAAAATTGGAAGTCAGAGTTTGGAAATTGTGGACACTTTCAAATACCTAGGAAGTGAATTGATGCAAACTGGTAGGTTGGACATGGAGATTGGCAGGAGAGTACAGCAGAGCAATGCATTCTATCAAAGTGTAAGAAAACTTGTTTGGGATAAGGAAGTACCAAGGAAAAGCAAGGAGGTAATGTATAAAGTGTACTATGTTCCCATATTAACTTATGCAGCTGAGACTTGGACCCTGACAAGCAGCCAAGAGAGTAGAATCCAAGCCAGTGAAATGAAATTCCTAAGAAGTATGATAGGAAAGACAAGGAAAGACAGAGTGAGGAATGAAGATGTTAGGAAGGAAGTTGGGATGGGAAAACTAAATGACAGAATTGAGAAAAATAAACTAAGGTGGTTTGGACATGTAAAGAGGATGGAGGAAAATAGAATACCAAGACGGATGCTGGAAGGCAAAGTGCAAGGGTAAGAGAGCAAGAGGAAGACCTAGAACAAAGTGGATTGATTCAGTGAAGAACAGCGTAAGAAAAAGAAATCTGGGCTGGGACAAGTTCGTGGAAGAAGAATGGTAGAAGGAAAGAGGAAAGTGGAGAAGTGCCATAAATACCCCGACCCGGCAGGAGCTGGATAAGGGGCAATGATGATGATGATGATGATGATGATTTTCTTTCTCTATACATCATTCCACTCCTATGCAGGGTCGACGTTTCTGACAGTTCTCCTCTATTTAGCCCAGTCATGCACATATTCTTCCGATAACTGTTTTTCTCTGAGGTCCTCCTGCTCACAATCCATCCATCATCGTTCAGGCCTGCCTCTCGTTCTCACTCCCTCACTCCTCCCCATGTAGGATTCCTCTCTTCTTCTCACATGCCCCTACCACGAAGTCATTTTTCTTGTACCTTCTTAGTTATTTCCACAACCTTCAATGACTCTCTTATTTTGCTATTTTTTTATTCTATCACGTTTAGTTACTCCACTCATCCACCTGAGCATTTTCATTTCTGTGACGTCCAGCCTGTTACAGTGTGTTTTCCATACCTGCCATGTTTCAGAGCCATACAGCAATGCTGGTCTTACTACAGTTTTATATCATCATCATCTTGCACAGTTTCCAGCCACTGGCCAGGTCTGTTTGGAACACAACCTTCTTCAATGTCTTCTGTCTTCCCACCATCTCTCAGCCTCCCCCCTTGTCCAGTCTTCTCCTCTCTTCTCCACGCTTTCTTCCACCCCCTTCAGCTACCTGTCTCTCGGTCTCTTTCCTTTCCACTTCGTCTCGTGTATCCTCCTGGGTATCCTCTTCTCCTCCATTCGTTTTACATCTCTATACTATCCTGTAATGGTTCCTCCTTCATTAATTCTCTGGTCCTTGCATTTCTTATTCTGTCCATCTTTGTAGCTCCAATACTGCTTCTCAAGAATCTCATCTCACTGGCCTGTATTTTGCTCCTCCCTTCCTTTCAGGTCTCCGAGGCATAAGTCAGGTTAGGGACATAGTACGTCCGATATATGACCTTTTTGCTGTTATGAAGGACATCCTTGCTCCATATCATGCTTCTCACACTCCTCTGGAATGCTTCTGCTTGTCTCCCCTGCTCAATAATTTCTCTAGCGTTTCTTCCATTATCTTGTATAAGGCTTTAGATACTTGAAACTCTCCACTTTCTTCAGCTGTTCCCCACCAATTGTTATTCCCGTTGTGGTTCTTTCCTTCTTCCGTGTTGTGATCACCATCTCACTCTTATTTATGCTAAACTAGCAACCCGACCCGGCTTCTCCCGGGAACAGTTATGAATGCAGTACGTGATAAGCGCTTTTTTTTCCAATGTCAATGAACAACGGCCAATATTCGTTTTACGTCTCGACATGATGGGTTAAAATCACTGACTGGACTATTAATTATATTATCATGGCGATGCTTGTGCAACAAATTCTTGTCAGATGTAATTTAAGAATGGAGAGGTGCTTGAAACACAAATCCCCCTTCCGTCCAATCTTAACTTGACTGTGAATTTTGCGGAATGAAAAGTTCACAGGCGAAATGAAGAAAAGCCGAGTTACACTTCCAGAGAAACTCCAAACACAACCACTCTTCTCTTAAGTTTTTAACTCAACACGACTCGACAGTTTGCTGCTGGCTGTATCTGGGGCAATAAGCTCGTCCGCTAGCTAAGCTGTAACTGGGATGAGTGACTCGCCCCTACCTAGCTCGTAAACTGTCGCCTCAGTAACTGAATGGAGATTGTTAGAAGGAATGAAAACTTAAAAACACTTATAGTAGGCGATGTATTGAGGATAGAGATATGCTCTCCCTGGCTTTCTTGTAGAACTTTTCATGCTGAACAATTCTTACACTCATAGTATATAGATATTTTTAACGGTTTGCCCAGCGTAAGCTTAAAAAGCGCATGGACGCCAGGTTTTTTTTTCGTTTTTTTTTTTTTTCGACCTTTTCACTGAAATAGTTAGTGCTTGACTTCCTTTGGTCATAAATAAATTATTTTCTACAGAAAACTTCCTCGAGATATCCTTCACAGAATGATGAAAACCGCATCAAAATCCATTCAGTGGTTCTCGAGATTACCCATGACATCCAAGAATCGGGGGCTTCGTTTTATACTAAGTAGAGATTATACGCCAATCAGTATAATTTAATATAATATAATCCCCTTTCCGTTCAATCTTAAATTGACTGTGAATTTTGCGGAACGAAAAGTTCACAGGCGAAATGAGAGTTGCTCTTCCAGGGAATGGCGAGGTGAATGAAACTCAAATCCCCCTTCCGTCCAATCCTAACTTGACTGTGTTTCACTGGCGAAATGAAGAAAAAAACCAAGTTGCACTTCCAGGGAAACACCAAACACAACCACCCTTCTCAAAAGTCTTAACTCAACACGACTCAATGGTTTGCTGCTGGCTGTATCTGTGGCAATAGGTTCGCCCGCTAGCTAGGCTGTAACAGGGATGATAGACTCGCCCTTAGCTAGCTCGTAAACTGTCGCCTCAGTAGTTGAATGGACATGGTTGTAAGAAATTAAAACGTAAAAACACTTATAGTGGGCAATGTATTGAAGATAGACATATGCTCTCGCGAACTTTTTGTTAGAACATTTCATGATGAACAATTCTTACACTCATAGTATTGAGATATTTTTAACGGTTTGCCCAGCGTAACCTTACAAAGTGCTCGGACGCCAGACTTTTTTTTTTTTTTTCACTGAAATCGTTACTGCTTGGCTTCCTTTGATCATAAATAAATTATTTTCTACAGAAATCATCCTCGAGATATCCTTTACAGAATGGTGAAAACCGCATCAAAATCCATCCAGTGGTTCTCGAGTTTACCCGTAACATCCAGGAATCGGGGACTTTGTTTTATACTAAGTAGAGATTTCATCCCATATCCTTGTATTATCCCTTCCCAAGCATCCAACTGCTCCTGTACTTCCTCCTCCTTGTTTCCTCAAATCATCAACTCGTCTGCAAACACAATTGCTTTCATCTTTCCTTCCCCAATTACTTGTGCCACTCGGGTCATTATGTCATCCATCACCACAATGAAAAGTAACGGTGACAGTGCACTTCCTTGTTTCAGGCCGTTTCTCTGTTCCAACCAGTCCGATCTCTCTCCTCCCACTTTCACACAGCTCACGCTTCCCTTGTACATCTCCTTTGTCCTCCGTATAGTCCATTTTTCTACTCCTATGTCTTCCAGGGACTTCCATACTTTGTTTCTGCATACACTGTCGTATGCTTTCTCAATGTCCAGGAAGGCCATCAGTAGATCTGTTCCATACTCAATAGTGCTGTTCTTGTAACTGTCTTACAGCAAAAATCAAATCCACTGTGGACCTTCCTGCTCTGAAGCCATGTTGTTCTTCCCTCATCCCTCCTTCTATCCTTGTCCTAATTCTCTTTTCCAAAACTTTCTCAAACATCTTTGCACAATGACTCATTAGTGTTATTCCCCGATAGTTTCTGCATTCTGTTCTACTACCTTTCATGAAGATCGGGACAATTATTTCCTTTTTCCAGTCCTCTGGGGTCTTCCTTTCCTTCCATGCTGTCTTCATCACTCGGTACAACCATTGTATCCCCCTTAATCTTAGGCTTTATCCTGCATCTACAGAGTACTCCTGACATCTTTCTCCAGTTCATCCATCCTACCTGAATCCTGTGTGACCCATCCCAGTCACCACCGAACCCAGGTATTTAAACTCATCCACTCTATTCAACGTTTTCCCTTGCATCTGATTTTGTTTGTTACTTTTAAGTACACTAGTTTATAGAGCAGGGTTATAGACTTCTCTTGGTAAACTATTCCATTCCCTGACCCCTCTTTCAAGGAAGGAAAACTTTCCCCTGTTCTCATATATTCCAGGTTAATCTAGGCTGTTTCTGCCAATATAAGTACTTTCCATGTCAGTGTGTTCCCTAACACTTTCCCATGCCTCGTCACTCTTGACTTCTCAAAATATGCTTACCAGACAAGCTCTTTGTCTTCTGTTATTAATGCCTCCCGTCCCAACCTCCGTATCATATTCTGCATACTACTCGTCCCTATAACTAAACAAGCACAGCGTTCAGATTCTTAATAAGATAATCTTGATGAGCATCCTATGCACATGCAGTTGTGGTATAATCATAGATATGGTATATGTATAATATATTAACAGAATTGGTTTTCAGTTTGTCAACACGAGGGAGTAACAAATATTTTATCACCAATACCTGAAAGAAATATTACATTAATTATTTATACAGTTAATTATCCCACTTAGAGCAAATCAGAGGGGGATTTTAATTGGATGACATGTTTCAATTCTTCAAGTGAACATAATCAGATCTTGTTCACTTAGATTTAGATTAGGTTCTGTTAATACGAATGAGACTTTTGTACAAGAATATTTACAATGGTTAAATTACAAACGTTTTTTAAACTTGTGTAATGTAATTTTTACAAGAAATTATTATTCAATTGATCTATAGCACTTCTATAAATGTTGAATGTTGCCTTCTTTTTTAATACTACTGTTTGTGTGTTTAACTCATATCTGCCCAATTTTTTTTTTTTTTTGTTTGTTTTGAAAATTGCAATATATTTTGTAAGACCAGTTATTTGGAACCTAAACGAACTAGTTATGATTATTGTAGTTTTTTTTTGGACAGAGTTTTCTGGAGTTTTTCCACGTCGACATATGTCGACTGTGGGCATGTATGGGTTGGGTAAAAGAGTTGTTCAATGAAGGTACATTTTCCTTGTTTTAACCTCTTAGTAATGTATTAATCGACAAATTAGTGAGTACCTAGTCACACAAATGTTGCATTAGCACAATAAAAATTATAAAATGCATGATTTGCAACAGAAATGGGGAAATGTTTGATCTCAATTGAGCATGTACACTATTTTACCATACTATTGCAGTTTTTTCTTTCTATTTCCTCTTATAAATAAAATAGCTCATTTGAACTATAAAAATAAAATAAAAATGCATAAGTACAAACAAATATTCATGGCAGTTTAGCCTGTGTTCAAAAATTACACTCTGTTTTTCGATGGCCAGGCAATTAGGGGCCTGTACCATTTTTATTTAGCGCGAGTGAAATAACTCAAAGCAAAGGACGTAGCATCCAACATTACACTTTTTGCACTGTTTCCTGGCTGCTTTACCACACTGCGCACATCGTACTTGCTTTTCCCAGGTTTCAAGGTAGTGAGACATCCCGTCGAAATGCACTTCCCGCAATACGCGTGACGATACTTTCATACTCGGTCGGCCTGCAGAAGGACGTGAGGTGGTACAAGATGGAATATATGTCCTAACTATGCACCGTGTAAAGCCGAGCAGGTCCAGATTTTGTTCTTTTCCCTTTGGAATCAAACGATAATGTTGGCATGCATTGTTCGTGGAGATGTTCAAAAGAAACGCAATTAGGGGCCAGTACCACTTCTTGTTTCTTATGCTGATACGATATTCTGGTCTAATCGGTCGACACCACCCATGTACATATTGTATAAAATTATACATGCAGGTTGAATTACTAATATGTACTTCTTTTCAGCATTACTCCATCTTCTGGTATGACCTAAAGGGGTGACACCATAAACAGTTGAGGCTACCGTAACAACATTATTATCATTGTAACGTACGACTGAGATACCTGAGTTACGTTCTGTAAGTTGGTGGTAACTACCATGTTTCTCTTTTTTACAGAGATAAATCTCGGAAAGTGGAGCATTTTCCACTCAATTCTGGCATACTGTACCTGTACCTTCATGATATTTTCCTGCAATTTTTCCAACAACCGAAAAGATGTAAAATAATTATCGAAGAACAAACTGAGATGTGTATCACCAGGAAGATACAGAAGCCAACGTTCATTTAGCATATTCCAAATTAGGCAAATTTTCCCAAATCGGTCATTACAATATAGTTTCGCATTTTCGCAAAAATGTAAATATCCCCGAATTTTTTCAAAACGTTTGCGTGACATTGCTGAGCTTACCCCATCATGATGTGCATCCTCTGCAATTTTCCAGTACATTCTTGTCCTTCCCATCACATTGTAACCGGAAAGAAACAATATTGCAAAGAATAGTCGAAGGTCAACTATATCCATCGTGAAAGATGCATTACTTTTCTCAACAGAGTACTGAATTGTGCCCTGAATTATATAATCGAATACCTCATTATCAAAGAAGAGCTCAAACAATTCAATAGGAGAATACTCATTTTTTAGGAAGTTAGGTTGAGTGAACTCCTTGCTTGGATTGTTAGCAATGTCAAGTTTTTCCAACACTTATGGTTTTGGTTTTGTTTTCACATGGTCTGACGTGCTTGTCCCTGCCTGCTTATTTCTTTTGCATTTGGGTTCCCAATCATTGGAATTACTTGTAGATGCACACGGTACTGGACTTGCAGCTTCTTCACTAACATAACTCGCAGCATTTTCACTCAAAGCACCTTCCCGAACACGGATTGTACCATTTTCAGTTAGTTTTGTGCATTCTAGTTCAGCACCAGCCCGAAGTTGATTGCCAGAGAGACTGTTAATATCCCCACACGGATCATCGCCATCACTATGAAAGCATTCGCAGGTGGTTCTATGTATATCTTGGCATCTAAGATGTCTTCTGATTCTTCCAGAATACAAACTATCTGCTCAACAGTCAATCTGAAAAAATAAATTAGAAAACCGGTTTATGTACGGAGGTAATCCCGTTTGCGCCCACTGTCGACATATGTCGATGTGGTACTTTTGCACTCTGCTAAAGGAACACAACTAGTAGTTCATCATAAACTGATATAAAATCAGCTAAACTGCACATTTAGCTATGAACATATAGCATACGATCACATTTTAATGCTAAAAGTCATGACATAATGAAAAATACTCACCGTGACGGAAGCGTCATTCTCTTGGCCTCACACGGAATTATATTTCACAGCTACTCACTCAATAAGGCCCGAAACTGAATGTCTCGTGTTGTTGTGTTGTGCAGCAAGAGTCAAACAATTAACTTTTAACAATGTTGTTCTAATTCATATTGTCTACAGTGGGCAGATATGGGTTAAGTATGTCAGCACTTCAATTCGTTAACTTCCACTGAAGAAAGCTTCTGATAGGATTGCTGTCAACTCTGTATTGTTGATGTACATTTCTATTTAAAGGATGATCTTTTATAATATAGTTAGGTTAATAATCATGCACACATTACTACATACAACATATTTAAAAATATGGTTGTATAAATTTAACTGGTGCCTGGGTATTCCGGTACAGCATCCATTATCAATCACTGCTCTATGTGAAGCTCTAGTTTTACCCCTGTAATGTACATTACCTCAGCTACCATACTGTGAGTTTCAACATGATCTGAGTGTAGTAGCAGTTTTATATCCAATATAGTACCCAATTATTTAAAACATTGTTTAAAATATTGAGACAATTTGAAATTTCTTCAAGGAAAATTACGAATCAAAAGCTATTTTTACCTGTCTTGTGAAACTATTCAGTTTCACCTACCCCAGCAAACATTTGTTGCAACAAACTTTACAAATATAAACATGGAATCAATCCCCGACACAAATTCCATATTCCCAAATGACTTTCTTCTTAGGACACCCATCATAATTAAAGTAGTTCAACAATGTCTTGATCTACTCCAACACATTCTTCCTGTGCCCAACTTTTGGATCTGCAACACTGTTTCCAATTTTCTTCAGAACATTCTACACAGACAATACATGTCGTCTTTTTCACTTCAGCAGAGGGTCAAGTGGGCATTTGTTTTCCTTTCTTCTCCAGATTCAAAGAGTAGTTTGCATATTTACCTTTGTTCTTTGCTTGCAGCTTGCTTTCTACAGCTGCTTGTAAGGACATTTCACTCCTCTGAGCTTTTCTTTTACTGGATGCTCTTTTCCTTTTGCTGGCATCTGGGTAATTTCTTCAACTGGAGTCCCTGATGAAGAATGGTGCGATGGTGATGACGAGAGTCTCTTGTCGGTCCATGAATACTTTAAACTTGTGAAGGTGAATTGGAATTTATACATGGCAAGAAGGTGAGAAGCTATTACCTGGTTCATAATTTTTTGAACATTATGGAATGTCTGTTACAAGAGATGCCATAAATAATGTATGTAGCTACCCTCTTTCTATCCATCTGATGGTACCCGCTGTGCACCTCACATTAACCCTGTTTAGAGCTGAACATGATATCACTATAGCATTAAAAGAAACATTTTATAAAATGGTTTTCTAGTTTGTACACTATTCATACACTGTAGTTCCTTTTACCCCCAATGTGCTATAGTGTCCTTAACTCTCAACCAGTGTTATGAGGCGATTTAAGATACCAGTAAAACTGTACACCCCTAGCCCTTAACCTCCCGTGTAGCTTTCACTCAGTTCAAGGCCAACTGGCAGTAAGAGTGATTGTGCTGTTGGAGATTGTAATTTAAAGGTTGGCACAAGTGTGTAAGCACTAGATTCTTTGTAGAATCTAAGCTAACAGGTTATGGGCCCAAGCAGTTCCGTGATGTGTAATAATTATTAGGAACAAAGTGAACATTAAGTTGTAAGTATATTGTACATTTTGCCAATAATGGCCGACAGCGGAAATAGTGGTATGGCGTCACTGCCGCCGATTGCTCGACTTGTAGGACGATCTAATTATTTGGACTGGAAAACTGGAATGACCAGTTTTTTGAAAGACTTGGGTGTCTGGGAGAGCATTGCCGGTTATCCGAGTGGAGATTCCACGTCGGACGTGAACAGGGCAAAGAAGGATGCAAAAGCTCTGAACAAAATAGGCCTTATAGTGAACCCAATTTGCTATCCCTATATTAGAGATGCAAATACAGGTAAAGAGGCCTGGGCCCATCCTTCGACGACACTGGGGTCAACCGGAGGTGTAAATTACTTCGAAACTTTGGTCAATTACGACCAGAAGATTTTGCAAGTATGGGCGAGTACATTCAATCCTTTGTGCGCATCGGCGACCAACTTTGATCCATGGGGAAGCCTTTTGATGAGGAATTTGTTGGTGCAATGATACTGGCGGGTTTACCTGATCATTTTGAGCCAATGAGACAAACATACGACATCTGTGGAGTTGAAATAACCGGTCACATGATTGCGAAGAAATTAATGGAGTATGAAGTCGATAGCATGGTCCACTTATCAAGGGATGCGGCACTTTATTCACGCTCCAATTCCGGGTTTCACAAAAAGTGCACTTACAGATGTTATGGATGTGGCTCAACGTCTCGCTTCACAAAGGACTGTCCAAAGGAAGACCAACACCAATCAACTGCCAAGGAATGTTGGTTCAATCCTGGGGAGAAAAAACATCAAGAAAAGAAAAAGACTGGTCCAAAAGCGTTTTTGACAGCCTTGAAGAGCAACCTCCGAGAAAAGAATGTAGTAAGTGGGAAGTGGATAATCGATTCTGGTGCAACAAGTAATCTTACATGCAATGAAAATTCTTTTAAGGGTGGAAGTGTAAGTGAATAGGTAAATTTGCACAAAAAAAAGACCCTTTAAATCTCGAAGGAAGAAAGCCAAGAATTTGTTAGAGGTTATTCATTCAGATCTGTGTGGTCCAATGGAAGTAGAATCTTATAATGGGGCTAGGTACATGTTAACCTTTTCTGATGAGTATTCCTGAAAAATCTTTGTTTATTTCATTCATAGCAAAGATCAAGTATTGAATAAATTCAAGAGCTTCAAATCTTTTGTTGAAAATCAGACTGGATTAAAGGTAAAATGTCTAATTACTGACAATGGGGGAGAATATGTGGGTAATAATCTTTTTAAATTTTTATCTGATTGTGGCATTGAACATCGCCTAACTGTTCCACACAACCCTCAGATGAATGGCCTTTCAGAACGAAATAATAGATCTCAGTAGAAATGGCCAGATGTATGATGAAACAAGCAATGTGTGACAAAAGATTGTGGACAGAGGCGGTGTTTACTTCAGCTTACATAATGAATAGGACTCCTCACAAAGTTTTAGTAGGTGTAAGTCCTGAGGAAGTATAGTCCAAACAGAAAGTTAACCATAAGAAACTAAGGATTTTTAGCTGCACTGCATATGTGCATGTACCTGATGTCCAAAGAAAAATGTTCGACAGCAGGAGTAGAACGCTGATGTTTGTTGGTTATTGTGAGAATAGTTCTAAATATAGACTGATTGACCCGAACAAGCCAAAGGATATTATTAGAGCAAGAGATGTTGTATTTTTAGAACATGAGATGTTTTGTAAAGATTCTGTTCATGATTCTGTTGATTTTATTAAGAGAAGCTACGATGAGAGTTATGTTCCTGCCATTGAAAACATCGTGAACCAATACTCAATCTGATGTTCCGATTTCTAACATTGTTAATGAACCCGATGATAATTCTATCAGTGATGTTGAATTTGCTGTTACTAGTGGTTCAGACTCCATTAGTATTACTGATGTTGATGTTCATATTGATCTCAATGAGGTGCCAATATGTAGCTCTCGTGGGATAGAGGTTCTTTTACCTGAGAAGTACAGGGATTTCGAACTAAATTATCTTGTGTCGGTTGCTGACGATGAAGGGGACCTTGAGCCATTGAGCTATGCTCAAGCTATCAAAAGCAGTGATAGAATAAAATGGAAAGGGGCCATCAAGGAAGAGTATGGTGCTCTAATAGAAAATAAGACTAATTGTTCAGGGCTTTACTGATGCTGACTATGGTAATGTATCAGATAGGAAATCCTACTCTGGATATGTGTTTGATTTTTGTGGGACTGCCTCTTGGAAAAGCAAGAAGCAGCAGTCTGTAGCTTTATCAACCATGGAAGTAGACTATATAGCCTTGAGCGAAGGTTGTAAAGAAGCGTTATTTTTGGGAAAACTGTTATCAGAATTGAAAGGTTCAGAAGAATGTATTCAAATTTATGTTGACAATAAGAGTATGATTCATTCAGGGTAACACAATAGAGCAAAACACATTGATATCAGGCATCATGTTGTGAAACAAATAATTAATAAGGATAAAGTAGTAAAAGTGAAGTATATTAGATCAGCTGACATGAAAGCAGATGGGCTCACCAAACCACTTGCTAGAGTTAAGCATTTGAAATTTTTGAATGACTTAAATATTTGCATGTATTGATTTCATTCTTCTTTATGTTGTGTGTGCTTTACTTTAAATTAAGGGGAAGTGTTGGAGATTGTAACTTAAAGGTTGGCACTGGTGTGTAAGCACTAGATTCTTTGTAGAAGGCTATGGCCTGATGATTATGTTTTGTTTTATATTTCTTCTTACAACAAATAAACAAGTATGGCATTCCTGCAGTGACAAGTTCTGTGTTCCGATCACCATCAATTTCCATAACGAGGCTAACATGTGCAGTTTTCTCAGTAACTTGCTTCCAATATTATGTGGTGTCGTTTATGACCCCACTACACCATTCGTGTTACGATGTTTGTTTCACCTTAATTTAATAGGTGTGATAAGTTATCTTATTTCATTTGGAGTGTGTATTAAGTAATTTTTGTTGATGTGAGTCATGACTGTGGCTTCTAAATCTTGTACTGGTATGCCAGTGTGTGACCTAGGATCGGTGACAGTGCTTTAGAGGAAGAGGTTGTAAGAAGTAGTAAACCAATGGTGCGTTATTTTAGAATTTTTAGATCATCTATATATACAGGGTCTTTCATATAAAGTAAGAACGCCAACCGGCGGGTTTGTTATCCGCTAGTGTGGTGGCCTTGACCGAGCTTGTGGCGAGCCGTGGCCCCCTGCTCTAAGCGTGTGTACAATCCTCTATGAAATATTACCTTATAAAAGTTGCTGGAAGTGTCGTCCTTCCTGGGTTATACAGGCATTGTATCTGGTAACCACATTTTGGCTGACGCGAGTGAGTCATGCCACTGTATTTTTTCTGATTTTTTATTTTGTGTTTTTTATTGAGCACTGAACCAGTAGTGTCAAGAGTTATTTACAATTACGTGAATCTGTGCTAGTGAAGGTGGCACTTCATCAGGAAATTGCTGAACAAATGCATCACGTACCCGCCGAGCCGAATCGTAATTAAAATAAATTTTACATACAAAAATACGATGTTGCAATGATAACTGTCTCAACATGTTAGCAGCTGTGGTTCAGACTGGGGACTGACAACACCTGCACGCTTATTACAAGGTCAAGTTTGTACTATGCGCGCGCTTTCAATACTACGGCAGGGGGCCGTGGTGCGTCACAAGCTCGGCCAAGCCGGCTTCAGCAGAGAATGACAAAACCGCCGCTCGCCGTTCTTATTTTATATGAAAGACCCTGTATAATACGCTAAGGTGTATGTTTCACAAAACTCAAGTTAGAAGGTGTGGTTTGTACCAAAATCTTCCAGATCCTCTCATTAGTACAGGAAAAATCTTGCATTTCTTGAAAAGTACACGGAAATATATTTATTTGTTTATAAAGTGCTTTTAAACTAATAAACAAGACTATAGCCTCTGGCAGAACTGTGTCGGGTACAGCCGCATAGCACTAGAGCCGAGCGGGTAGTCTGTACACATGGGGTGGGTGCAGTGGTGAAGCTGCTTGTCTCTCACCAAGGCAGACCAACGTTCGATTCCTGGTCAATGCATGTGAGATTTTTGAAGTGAAATATCATGTCCTGTGGTTCGGGTTGTACGTAAGACTGGAAGTCCCGTGGCTCATGATCGCGAGATTAACAGTCACGTAAAACTACAAACTTCCTTCCATTTTAACATGTTGAGTAGCTCGGTCTTGTGTGGTGATGAGCCACAGCTACTGCTCGTGTCCAAGCTCTGTGAACTTCAGAGGAATGTGGATCGTGAACGGTGAGGAGAGATGCGGGAGTTCCCAGTCCGTGCGCACTAACAGAACCAAATATATCGGTTGGTTGGTTAATACACACGTTAAGCTACTGTTACATTTAAAACCCATAAACTTTTAATATTTAACTGTCAATATCCCAAGTTGTTAATGTTGAACTTGATCATGCAAACCAATATCAGACCGGCACATTGGTGGCCGGTGGGCATATTTCCTGGAGGGACCCAGCAAGAAAATATATCGTTATTTGCCACCAACGGGAAGTCATTAGTCTTGGAGATGTTGTGTTACTTCTTTTTATGGACTTGCGATATCTTGGTCATCACCTACGTGTATTTGTGTGTTTTAAATTGTCTGATAACCTGTGTTTCTATGATAAATAATAATAATAATATCGTGTGGCCTCGGGTACCGGGTGCAAGCTTTGTTAATTGACACCTAGAGGGCAGCTTGCGTGTCGAATTTAATGCTCCTTGGAGCGCTATGAATGTCAAGGAGGTTAGATAGCCTATCTAAGCTCCTTGGCGCTATACCGATTTCTAGTAGAGAAATGAGGAACTTTGTGTTGGCGGAAAATCCCGAGATTAATTTTGCCATTATGAACACGGCCTACTGAATTCAAATGGGTTCTTTAACATGCCAACAACGTATGACATGAGTATCGTGATTTTTGTCGCCTTTCAAAAATCACTTACCATGGCCAGGAGCGAACCTGCAATCTTGGGGTTGGTAGTCCGACACTATAATCACTCACCCACCATGGCAAGCCTGTTTATATGATGAATGTAGGTTTTCTAAACTTTTATAGAAACATATAAAGTCATGGTACAAAAATAGATTAAAAAGATAAAAAATAATAAAAGCTGTGATAATTTGGGTTAAGGATGAGGTAGGCGTCCCAGAACTTGAATTAAGGTACTATCACAGCATTTTCCTGGAGGGAGTGTGGGAAACAACACTAAGGATACTCGCTGTCAGCGCTGGGATTTGAACCTCCGCTCTCCGGACATTCTATAGCTCCCCGTCACGGTTATGGTGAGCAATTTAACATGCACGCTTCTCCATGGGGCAGTAGTGGAGAACTTTGCTAATAGTTGTTACTTCATTTAAGGGCTTGGGGCACCTTGGTCATCAGTCCCATGTAGCCTACTAGGCAAAATTTGCGGAGTTTTATACAATTCCTACAAATGTTTTGTTTTTGCTGCTTCAATTCGGAATTCAGTTGGGACATCAGTCGATTGTGTGTGAAATCTGTCTGATAATCATATTAGACTTGGTCAAGTTCACATAAACTTTTAACTGATCGTAGTTAAATGGTGAAATATTTCTATTAAATTAACTTATATAAGAAAAAAATGATCGTCAATATTTTATTTAAGGCTGAGAGAAAGAAGATAACATCAATTACAGCAGCACTACAATTCACAATCTCACTGCCCTCAATTACTAAAACAAACACTCGGCTTCCAGTCAACTGCAAAACTATCTGACCTTAAAAAGATGGTATATTGGCTCTCACGGCCCGTGAATTAAAACTCTGCAATTTTTCTCGGTTTATGCCTTGTCTTGTGTGGGGTTTCGCCCAGGAACACCAAGCTGGCTCATCTTCGGGCTCTTGATAATCCGCCCCCGGAAATTCGATGTTCTAAGCTAGCACATGGATTGGAAATGGTCATAAACTAATTACTAATAATTGATAATGATCTGAGGCCAATGGAAATTTAATGACTAATTATGAATCAACCCATGTTGAATGATCCCCCGCCGGTACTGCCACCTTGAAGAAGGCAATTTGTTATTGCCGGGCGTCTTGGGGGTTTGCGAGCTCAAATGATCTTCAGAGCTATGCCAGCGGGAGCTTAAGCTCCTGGTAGGGTCACCCAAGCTGGACAGGTCTAAAGTGATGAGCCAGACTAAGAGTGGTACCCTGGTCCTCCAGGTTGGGGGTTGGGCGTGGGGCTAACAACCCCACACTGTAAAACCTCAAAAGTTACGAAACTCTCAAGGAAGCCTCGGAATTTGGACGGAATTAACGATGACGAACCTGGAAAATGTTTAAGGACAAGGAAAAAGGATATGTCTTTGACATTGGCAACATGGAACGTACGAAAGATGTTGCAGATAGGAAAAATGGCAGAAGTAATGAGGAAGTATTGAAGTATGAAATGGATATAGTAACGCTACAGGAAGTAAACGGTAGGATTGACAAGAAGGACTATACAATGTTATACAGTGGTCCTGAAGTAAGAACTGGTCAGTGTGGAACAGGCTTTATCATTAGTTCAAAGATAAAAAGAAGTTTTCTTGGATGTGTGCCTCTAGGAGATAGAATGTGTAAAATGAGACTAAAAGGACGATTCAGAAATCTGACACTTACATCAGCATATTGTAACGGAATTTATTCCGTTACAGTAGCTCACCCTCGGGTTTTGTGCTTCACGCAGTTAGTTTGGGGTATTTTATTCGTATCTTATTATATTGGGTTAATGTGGGGTTGCAGAGGTGATTTTTATTGTGCCTGTGTGTGTTTTTGTGGACGGATTCATCTTTGGATGGTCCGGACCAACTAGGATCACTGTTTATTAATTATCGGTTTTTGGATATTTGATATTATAAAATACGGGGTTTTGCGATTTATTACGTTTTGGGAATGAGGATATATAAGACTGTATTAAGTAGAAGCATTATTTCATTTTGGTTTGGGGTTAATGGCTTTATTTTGACCTAGTAATGTTAAATGTTAGATTCGTGGCTGTACTATAAAGGTACAATGAATTGGTATTTTCGAGTGCTGATTTGTTACATACCCGGAAAAGACAGGCAGTAATTCGGCGTGTGTGGGAATACCTAGGCTATTAATAGCATGAACTGAGATGAACTGGCGCGTGAAAAACTACTGTGTGACGTCAGTGTGGATTTTGACTGTCTGATGTTCATGTGTTGACACGGATGTTCCGCTAGGAGCGGGCCACGCACAACTTAGTTCCGGCAGAAACATTGGGGTTATAGATCCCTACGCCAGTGCATATAATGGCGTGTCTGGTGTTCCGAGATCGTCTTATTGCTTTATTGGCAGAACACTGATCTACTAGCGCCCAGGGTTTCCATAACGAACAGTTAGAGATCGTCTTCTTGCTTTTACAGCGAAAGTCCGTTGTCTACTTGCAAATTAGTGTCGTTATTACTTGATCATGGTATCGTAATACGAACGAGCAATGACTAATCTTTAGCTATCCACTGAGCTCTTACGGGCTATTGGAGGCTACGTGCATTTCATGGGTCCATCCATACCATGGGCTGTCGGTAATAACTTACCACGCCTAAAAGGATAATCAGTCGTAAACATTTCATCGAAAAGTCATGCGAGAATGGAGACGTGAACGAGCAGTTCGAGAAGAAAGAAAGTGGAGTGAACCAGTCTAACGTGTGTAGATATTTTGTGTACGGACGGTACAGTATGTATATACGTAGGTGGCTGTTATGCCTGGGTCTGATACGGCCGTAAGTATTTTCCTGCTCTCAGAGCCTAAATTCAGTGGCAAGGTACTGTATAAATCACGAGTGTATGAAGGGTATTTTGTGTTGTATATTATGTATATATGTGTATAGTACAGCCAATAGATTATCTCTTTAAAATTCATGTGTGTTTATATTCCTGTCTCCTGGGATAAGGGGTTTCATAGTCGGGGCAACAGTTATGTATTTTATTCTATTTTATTCAGGAAGACCCATATGGTCAACCTTGGCGCCCATTCAAAGTCGGGAAAACTTTAAAATCACTTGTGGCCTGTATTTAAAGGCAGTAAATTCTGTAGGTTTGTGTTAATGAGGGTAGTTCAAGTTAAATCAACTCTAGCGAGGAGGTTGAGAGTGTTTCAGTGGCAGCCCAACGTGAGGCCTTAGACATGCTGATGTGTACCAGGACACAGGAATTAAACTGTAGGCATATTTGCACAATTTCACATATTTCAATTAGAGATGCCTACGTTAGAGCCAGGATGCAATTCTGCTTTGTTGGGGGACAGTGCTGGTGAGCGGCAGAATCAGACAGGGTCTGATAGGAAATTTGCTGTAGGGATGGGGGAAAACGTAGTCAGGGGAGATTTTCCAGGGAAGGGGGGAAATTAATTAAGTATGATGGACATGTTGAGGAGGCTCGTGTGTCTTAGCGACAAGTCTGTAGGGAAGGAGGAGAGGATGACCAGCCACATGAATAGGATGGGGGAGAAAATAACTAGTGAGCTGAATAGTTTGACGGAGCATTTGTCAGAGAAGCTTGATGAGGTCAAGGAAAGATTGTCAGAAATTATCCCCGACAGCCATGTTACTAGCCAGATTAGTGAAGTCAGTGTAGATGCCACTAATCTGGAAACTAAGCTAGGTAATGAGATTGCTGTTCAGGAAGAGAGCGTAGACTCGGAAGTAGATAAATTGGATGCTCAACAAGTGATGTTGGCAGGGGAGATTTCTAGCCAGGCACTTTTGACTAGCCAGAAATTTCCCAGGGTAGATAGGTTGGGAGAGCAGAAAGAGGAAATTGTAGGCATCATGGAAGAGAACGTTATGGTTAGTGATGCCAGTGCTGGAAGAGTGGAGAAGGATGAGAGTGCTGAAGTTAGTGGTGGAGAGTGCTGGGAGATTGGAGATGCTTGAGAGTGCTGAAGTTAGTGAGGAGAGTGGTAAGGTAGTGGAGATAGATGAGCGAGTCGAGATTAGTTTGCTAGGGAATGGTATGAAGAAGGTAGATGGGAATATTAGCCAGGTTAGCGAGAAGGTGACTAGGATGGAGAAAGATACTGTAGGTAGAATTCTACGTGGTCAAAATGTGGGACTAGGAGGGAGTGAAAATCTTGTTACGAAGTTAGTATATAATTTCTCTGATGACATTAGGACTGCAGTGTGCGTGCAGGAGATAGTCGCTATTACGGGCATAGAGAGGTCACTTGGAAGGTTAGGTACCTTGAGAAAGACAGGTAGGCAACGTCACAGAAATGAGGGTAATCGAAGGGAAGGAAATTATAATCAGAGGAGAGAGAGGAATTGGGATCCAGGTAGAGGGGATAGGTACATTTGGTATGAAGATCATGGGAGAGGAAGAAATAACAATGAGTGTCAGGGGTATGGGGAAATCAATCAACCGGGGAACAGACCACGTGAGGTAGAGCAGGCAAATAGGGGGCGTGGCATGGAAAGACAGGTTGAGAGAAGCAATAGGCTAGGAAGTTTAAACTTCGTCAGGACTCACTATATGGAGCAGGGGGAGAGTCCTTGCATAGTATTCCTGCTCTCGCTCTGGAAGAAAAACATAATGTAGAGTATAATGTCAATGTAGGATCTGATAGGTTAGGAGACCAGAGCTGTAGATTAGATTACAGTAAGGCGCAAGTGAAGTTTGGGTGGAGTGAGCCACAGGATTGGGTTAGATTGGGTTATCAGGTTGATGGTAGAGATTTTGTTAGTGTCGTTGGATGCATTCAGGTTACTAAAGAGGTTTCTGTGGAGAAAGAATTAGGTGTCGGCATGGTATCAAGTTGTATTTTGGTCATGAGAGATGATCATGTGTTGAGTGATGTGGATCACTGTTGTTTCTGGGTCATGAGAGATGATCGTGTGTCGAATGATGTTGATCACTGTTGTTTCTGGGTCATGGGAGATGATCGTGAGTTGAGTGATATTGATCACTGTGTGGAGGCAGTTGTTAAAGATACCATGTTGGACGAGGGTCAGAAGTCAGAGGTGCTTGACATTCTGAGGGAACACAGGGTGGTGTTCTCGGAGAAACCTGGATGTACTCACGGCTACGGGCACAGTTTTGACATCGCAGGTAGGTCTAACTTGAGCGGTCCTAGGTACCCTATAGGTCATTCTTACATGGAGGGTGTTGAGGTGATTGGTCAGATGCTGTATGAGGTTATATTTGAGATTAGTAACAGTCAGTCTGTTAGTCTGCTGGTGGTGGTGACCATGTGGGATGGTACCAATAGGTTATGTTTGGAGGTCGTGGCAGGTAGTAGTTTGCAGGAAGGATTTCTTTTTGTGTGTCTCGCAGGATTTTGGGATTTTCAACAGGGGAAGCTGTACCCTAAGAGATTTAAAAAAAATTGAGGATTATTGTAGTTGTAGGTAAGATGGTTTTGAAACAGCAGGGAAGGGAGGGGGTAAAAATTAAGATAGGTGATCTGGTGTTGTTGCGAGCTGAGCATCTGCCATCGGCAGAGCAGAAGTGCATGCAGAAGTTCTTCCAACTGTATTCCGGTCCATTTGTTATAGACCGCAGGGTGGGTGCATGTGCCTACAGCTTGATTACCAACGATGACAAGGTCCTAGGTACATATAACGTTGCTTACCTCAAGCTATATGTCACCTAGAGATCTTGCTCACGATGACAAGACAGGAGTACTAGTGTATTTGTGTGAGGGACAAGGATAAATCTATAGCCTTGTAGTTTAGAGATTGATCCTTGTGGGGGCGTCTGTAACGGAATTTATTCCGTTACAGTAGCTCACCCTCGGGTTTTGTGCTTCGCGCAGTTAGTTTGGGGTATTTTATTCGTATCTTATTATATTGGGTTAATGTGGGGTTGCAGAGGTGATTTTTATTGTGCCTGTGTGTGTTTTTGTGGACAGATTCATCTTTGGATGGTCCGGACCAACTAGGATCACTGTTTATTAATTATCGGTTTTTGGATATTTGATATTATAAAATACGGGGTTTTGCGATTTATTACGTTTTGGGAATGAGGATATATAAGACTGTATTAAGTAGAAGCATTATTTCATTTTGGTTTGGGGTTAATGGCTTTATTTTGACCTAGTAATGTTAAATGTTAGATTCGTGGCTGTACTATAAAGGTACAATGAATTGGTATTTTCGAGTGCTGGATTTGTTACATACCCGGAAAAGACAGGCAGTAATTCGGCATGTGTGGGAATACCTAGGCTATTAATAGCATGAACTGAGATGAACTGGCGCGTGAAAAACTACTGTGTGACGTCAGTGTGGATTTTGACTGTCTGATGTTCATGTGTTGACACGGATGTTCCGCTAGGAGCGGGCCACGCACAACTTAGTTCCGGCAGAAACATTGGGGTTATAGATCCCTACGCCAGTGCATATAATGGCGTGTCTGGTGTTCCGAGATCGTCTTATTGCTTTATTGGCAGAACACTGATCTACTAGCGCCCAGGGTTTCCGTAACGAACAGTTAGAGATCGTCTTCTTGCTTTTACAGCGAAAGTCCGTTGTCTACTTGCAAATTAGTGTCGTTATTACTTGATCATGGTATCGTAATACGAACGAGCAGTGACTAATCTTTAGCTATCCACTGAGCTCTTACAGGCTATTGGAGGCTACGTGCATTTCATGGGTCCATCCATACCATGGGCTGTCGGTAATAACTTACCACGCCTAAAAGGATAATCAGTCGTAAACATTTCATCGAAAAGTCATGCGAGAATGGAGACGTGAACGAGCAGTTCGAGAAGAAAGAAAGTGGAGTGAACCAGTCTAACGTGTGTAGATATTTTGTGTACGGACGGTACAGTATGTATATACGTAGGTGGCTGTTATGCCTGGGTCTGATACGGCCGTAAGTATTTTCCTGCTCTCAGAGCCTAAATTCAGTGGCAAGGTACTGTATAAATCACGAGTGTATGAAGGGTATTTTGTGTTGTATATTATGTATATATGTGTATAGTACAGCCAATAGATTATCTCTTTAAAATTCATGTGTGTTTATATTCCTGTCTCCTGGGATAAGGGGTTTCATAGTCGGGGCAACAGTTATGTATTTTATTCTATTTTATTCAGGAAGACCCATATGGTCAACCTTGGCGCCCATTCAAAGTCGGGAAAACTTTAAAATCACTTGTGGCCTGTATTTAAAGGCAGTAAATTCTGTAGGTTTGTGTTAATGAGGGTAGTTCAAGTTAAATCAACTCTAGCGAGTAGGTTGAGTGTGTTTCAATATGCACCTACAGAAAACGATAGTGAAGAGAAAAAAAATGCATTCTATGACTAGTTGGAAAAGGAATGTAGTAGGATACCAAAATATGATGTGATAATACTTCTTGGGGATTTCAATGCCAAAATAGGTAGAGAGGACTTCTTGCAGTATGTAGCAGGGAAACATTCTTTACGTACTAATACTAGTGAAAATGGGAAGCTTCTATGCCAATTTGCAGAAAGTAATAGATTGGTAATCAAAAGTACTTGTTTTAAGCATAAGGACATACAAAAAGGAACCTGGAAAATGCCAGGCACTGGAGTGGTAAACCAAATTGACCATGTCTTGATTTCAAGAAGACATGCATCTTCAATGATTGACGTCAGATCTGCAAGGGGTCCCAACTGTGATTCGGATAATTTTTTGGTGAAAGCTCTGTTTTGAGAACGAATTGCGAATGTAGAATGTGACCGAGGAATTAAGAGGATGCAGTGGGACGTGGAAAAGTTTCAGCAAACACAATTTGTGAAGCCATATGAGGACACACTGAACAAGAAGTTGGAAGAGAGATTAAAGAATATGAATGGGGATGACACTGTAGAGAGGAGATGACTGGAATTAAAAAAAGCATTGGAAGAGACTGTGAAAGAAACTATTGGGGAGAAGAAGAGGAACAGGAATGAAGAATGGTTTGATAATGAATGTAGGAAATATATAGAGCAGAAAAATGCAGGCAGATTGATTATGATTGAAAGAGAGACAAGATGGAATTGTGAAAGATATAAAGAAAGTAGAACAGCAAATAGAGTTCTGAAAAGTAAGAAGAGAATGCTTCTAAGATGACAAATGGAAAGAATTGAAGAATTGAACAGCCAGACTAAAAGTAACAAATTGTACCAAGCAACAAAGGAATTTCAACCACGGGAGAACTCGTGTAAGGATAAAGATGGAAAAGTGATTGGAGAGGAAGAGAGAGTTCTTGAAAGATGGGCGGAGCACTTTAAAGGTACGTTAAATATAGAACGAAAGGACGAGATGAATGAGAGACAGGTCTACATGAATGTAGAGCCACAGGTCACTAAACCATCTATAGATGAAGTTATGGAGGCAGTGAAGCGTCAACGAAACGGAAGAGCACCAGGAGAGGATCAGATCATAGCGGAGGTAATAAAGAATGGAGGACAAGGGATAGCTAGGAACGTACATGAACTGATTGGTGAGATATGGGAAAGAGAGATAATGCCTCAGGATTGGAAGGTTGGCCTTATCTGTCCCATCTTCAAGAAAGGTGACAAGTTACATCGTGGAAATTATAGAGGGATAACATTACTAAGTGTTGTATTTAAGATATTCTCAAGTATATTGCAAAGGAGACTGAGCGCCTACGCTGAAGAAATACTGTATGAGAACCAGTGTGGATTCCGGCCAGGAAGAGGAACTACTGACCAAATATTTCTTATGAGACAATCTATGGAGAAATGCTATGAATATGGTGTTGATCTGCATTTGCTATTCATTGATTTCCAACAGGCGTTTGATAGCATTGATAGAACGAAGATGTTGAACGCCCTAGAAGCATGTGGAGTGCCAAAGAAGTTGATCAGACTAGTAGCAATGACAATGGAAGGATCGCAGGCCAAGGTTTATGTAGGAGGCAAAACTAGCAAGAATTTTGAAATGAATACCGGAGTGAGGCAAGGAGATTCATTGTCTGCAGTGTTATTCAAATTGACACCGAATGAAGTTATGAAAGAACTGGGATTGGGAGGAATGATAATAAGCAAGTCCAAGCAGGCGTATGCATATGCGGATGACATCGTGTTGATGGCACGGAACTGGGAATCTCTCAAAGATGTGTTCAAGATTCTGGAGGAGATGAGTGGAAAGATGGGAATGAGAATTAATGAAAGGAAAACGACATATATGAAAATGTCAGCAGAAAAAGATAGAAGAGTAAGAGTAAATGTAGAAATTGGTCAGTATAAGTTTGAGAATGCAAAATGCTTCAGTTACCTTGGCACTATACTAAATTGTGAGAATTCAGTATCAGAGGAGATTCATAAATGGATCATGAATGGAAATAGGGCTTAGTATGCTAACACTAAGCCCTTAAAAACAAAACTTCTAAGTAGGAACTTGAAAGTTAAACTCTACGAGACCCTTATTAGACCAGTGGTGACCTATGGATCTGAGACGTGGATAATGTCAACAAATGATAGAATGATCTTAAAACTTTTGAACAGGAAGTTTTAAGAAGGATATATGGCCCGGTAAAGGAGGATGAAGGGTGGTGAATCAGGACAAACCAAGAAATTTAAGAGATAACCAAAGGTGAAGATATTGTGAAATATTTTAAGTCCCGACGTCTGGATTGGCTGGGTCATGTGGAGAGGATGAATGAAGAAAGAACACCAAGGAAGATATTACATGGAACTATGGAAGGGAAGAGGAGACGTGGACAGCTGCGCAAAAGATGGCTACAAGACTTAGGAGAAGACCTGAGAACTATGAGTGTTGGAAGATGGTGGGAGAAAACTCATAGAAGGGACGAATGACGAGGAATCGTGAGAGAGGCCAAAGCCTACCCCAGGCTCTAGCGCCGAGGAAGTAAGTATAGTAAGTAATGTTGAATGTAATTTATAGACTGAGATTGTACTCTTAAGAACACAAGGGACCTAGATATTTGGATGGCTGATTAAGCGTACAGTTTTTATAAAAAAGACTTAAACTCCCTAGCACTTCAGACCTTGCCTACCGACCATCTGTTGTCCAGGGGCGTATTCTTAGGGCTACCGGCGGTAGCCCAAGAAAATTACATTAAAAATAAATAACACTTTATTACAGGTTCAACAAAGCATTCAAACAATCGTGACTTTCATGCACATTCTTCTTTATAGAAAGAAATAATGGTTAGTGGGTAGTCAACGTGGCAACGCAGCAGAAACCGACCCAAGACAGCGGCATCCTTACGCCGCTCTCCTCATATCTCCGCACCCACCCTTGTTCCGTGCAGGCCCAGTGCTCATATCGAGCGAGTTGCCGCTACGGCCAGCGGTTTCTTACCATACTGGACAGCGCCTAGGGCGGCGATGGTATATAACGGAGCACACTAGCGTGCCTCTGCTTAGTCGACCAACTGGACCGCGCCTAACAAGAGCACACACAACACCAGCTGAAGCTGCTACTACTGCACGCCACGGCCGGGAGGGCATGTGGTGTGCGATGGTCTGAGTTTCACTGAGCGAAATATGTACTAACACATTTATACCACGCAAAATAACATCAAACTACCAAATATTTAAATAATTGCATACACAACATCAAATAAAAATTATTCGCTTACCAACTTGAAACCGCCAATTTTTAACCCCGATTCAAGTTAAACCCCAGGCTAAGGAGCGCTTATTAGGGCCAGTTGTACGAACTCGGGTTATACCTCGGCTAAAGTTATCTCCGTAGTTAGCGCAGCATTGAGTTGTACGACATTGGTATAAGAGATAATCCGGGTATAAACGACGGCATAGCTAACCGGGCTTGGAATGGCGAGCTATCTGCTTATACCGAGTATATATATGGCGGACGGGAGAGACCGCTACAACATCCGAAGTTAAATCATCGCAAACTCGTAATTTCAGTGAGCTATTCATAAATGTACATGAGAACGTATAATTTTAATAGCAGCACAGTAATTACATACACATTTTTGCAGACAAAATACCAAAGCAAGCCAACGACATTTCAAATGTACGCATCATATGAATTGTCTTCAGCCCTGAACGCCATGTCGCAGTGGTCCAATGGTTAGCGCGCCAGACTCACGACATAAGAACGTAAATTTTGTGGATCGAACCCCACCAGTTCCAACTTTTTTTGCTTATTAGTTTTTGTTTCTCTGTTATGCTTGGTGTTACTGCTTTATCTTTTATATGTAGCCTATCAGTAATCACTTGGGGTGATCCTAGGCTCAACAGGATAATTAATAATAACTCCGCGTCAGTCGAGAGCATCATGCTGGAGATGCCAGGAATTAATGTAGAAAGTGATGCAGAGGCTCATCACTTATTAGAAAAAAACGAAGTTAAATCATCGCAAACTCTTAATTCGAGTGAACTATTCATATATGTACATGAAAATGTATAATCTTAATAGCAGCACAGTAATTACATATGTTCACTTTTCAGTGAAATTTACAAAGTTCACTTATTTTTATTGTAACATAACCTCTCACCTGTCTTGTCATTCCATTTTTCTTCAATCTGTTCTTGCTAGCACGTGTTCCATGACACTGTAATGATTTCCGGAACTAATGTTGGTCACGAGGTTCATTTTCAGTTGGCCCCTTGCTCTGATTGGCCTCAGCAGTTTTCGAGAATTTTCCATGCTCTCGGATTGGCCGACGCCACCTGTCCTCATCACGCATTCCGCGTGATCTCCGGTATATAGCCTGCCCTGGCCTACATCAACTGTCTGTCTCCAGCAAGTCACAATGCCAGTCACTCGTTGTCAGCTGTCTTCACGCTGTTTGCACAACGATTGAATGTGTCTCAACGCTGTGTGCTAATACATCGCAAAATGCTTCTAGTCAAACCAGCAGTGCATTCTAAAATCTACGAAATCTATATAAGTTAACATTGATACTTGGCCTACGTCAGTTTGTCGTGAGCAAAAAACGATAAACAAATTTTCTTCTGTGCTGGGCACGAAGTCTTCAACATTTCCAAGAAGGAAAAAAGTGATCAAAACCGAGTTCTACAAAGTCTATCTAAGTTTACATCGATGATTGGCCTACGTCAGTTTTGTGCCGGGCACGAAGTCTTCAACATTTCCAAGACGGAAAAAAGTAATCAACACGCTCTTCCTCTATTTATATTATGTGGAAATTCCTCTACACCAACGCCAACAAGCTAAGTGTTTATTATAACCTCAAAAATTTCTAAACCTTAAAAATATATCTTTCTTTTTAGGGTTTGTTACCTGACTTAAACAACTTGTCAAACTATGCCAAACTCAACTTATTTCTTTCTATTAAGTGGTTTAAGCATGTATTATGCCTTTAAATTGTAGGCTATGAGAAAACGGCTGTTCTCTCTCTTTCGCATGTTAACTTTCCTTCAAAACAAATCATTCTTTTCTCTATTTTTGTACAAACTATTGGGCTTAACACCAGTTCACCTATCTGACGAAGTGAATGGCTTGTTCTTCATTTAATCTATCAAAGTGTTTTTGGGAATGCTCCCATTTCAATTGCAAACAACTTTGTCTTATAACTATCAAGCGACTAGCAGGATGTTATCCCTACTGGCATGTTAATTAATGTTGATTTTTTTTTCTGTAAATAAACTAGCCTACTCTCTGTGTGCAGTCCTAGGCTAAATTTTAAGCCTTCATTTGAGCACTATAGTTACTCACTATTTTACCCTGCATAGTTCTACTTCAGACTAACTGGCCACAAAGTGGTTACTTATTCTCAGGGTTGTTGGCATTCAAGCTTATGAAATCTTGTTCGCTTGTTGTAGGCCTGTCAAAGGTCACATTTCCATTACATGTTTATATATTCATTTATTGTTAATCTTTCTCAAGCTTATGAAATCTTGTTCGCTTGTTGTAGGCCTGTCAAAGGTCACATTTCCATTACATGTTTATATATTTATTTATTGTTAATCTTTTGAAAGTTGTTTATGAATAAAATACCCCTGTTATTGGCAAACTGTTTCCATTGCTATTTACTCATCAATGTTCAATCTGTCCCTACTTAGTAAAGTTCATTTTCTTATTAGACTAGAAGCTTCACTTCTAGTCCTTCCCGAAAAAGGAGGTCTCGCATTGACAGATCCTAACCAACATACATATTATTACTCATAATTATTCAAGAGTCATGCTGATGCGGAGGATCCATTAATATAAATACTATTTCTGCAAAGGAGAAAAGCAAAGAATATCAGACAGAGGCCGGCTCATTTTCTGAACTGTGATGAAATTTAATTCTTTATACGGTTCAGACAGGAAATATACACAGTTTTGAGGTTATTAGATCAAATTATCGATGGACTGGAACATATGACTGACAGGTAAAATGTATGATAATAACATGTAGTAGCCTATCCTGCACCTACCGGTACTTAATTCTTGGATATGCTATATTAGTTTGCATTATATTTATGTATAGCCTACGATTTATACCATTATTTGTAACCAATGCATGGATTTATTACGGTATGTTTGTCCACGGCCGTGGTTTGTTATTCTCACGGCCTCTCATGGAGTATCACATTGGTCAATTCGATATTCATCTGTTTCCAAAGAAGTTCAAATTTCGTGTCAATATGTCCACAAAGTTAGCTCCGCTTGTTACCAACTTAGCATGTCTCTCAGACAAACATGGAATAGCGAGCCCCGGAATAAAATCTTGTCGTACAACCCACCCTTGGAGATATACCAAGGAAGACGCTAGCCCAGGTATAGCTATTCCGATGGATAACCCGAGTTCGTACAACTGGACCTTAGTCGCACCGCATACCTGGCCCACACGCCACTGGCTCGCGCAGCCAGAGGCTAATTTAATTGAGTACCAGCGGTTTCTTTGAAGTTAAAAGCGTTTAAAGGAACAAATAGCCTACAATAAATATACATTATCGCGCGCATATATGTGAATATATTTTAAAAGTTGTAGTATTTTCGATGTGTGATTTATGTAAGTGTGTGTAAGCTGAAGAATCTTTATGTAGGGTTTTGTTTTAACTGTGCCAGTTGTGATTTTGTAAGAAAATTATGGAACAAACACATGCGGGGGCTTTAAATGCCAATGACTGTATAATAGAGAGTTTGTTATAAGTTCCTTTCCGCCGTCGTCCATACAGTGAGAAAGTTCATATTATAGCCTACATATGACCTGTACTGCAATTGTGTGCCAATCTATACACGTCATTTCACATCATCTACATATGCTAGGTGGAATAGGTTATCTGGCAGTTCTAAACTGTCTAAATTGTATTGCTGGCCGTGTTTGTTATTGGTCGTGAAAGGAAGGGGTTTCAAATATGAACTCTTTTCGCACTGCACTTCAAAAGCATGTTTTGTGTATTATTAAGCTCAGTGGTAGCCCAGATCTTCAGACCAGTATACGCCACTGCTGTTGTCAATGAAGATGATGATGATGATAATTGTTTGAAGGGGCCTAACATCCAGGTTATCGGCCTCTGTCCGTGAAGACAATACAGGTAACCAGCCCGCTGGATCTCTCTCTCGGGTTCCTAAATTATAGGAGGCAAAGCAGGTAATCAAACCGGGACCACTCGGGACGCTACCACTGCTCTACTGTGGTGATCTCAGTTATATCACGCTGTTGAAATATATACTGTAAACACCATGCTCCATAATCAAGAAACTGTCAAGCGTAAATTAGATTATATTTGTTTCCTGAGAACTACGTCTACTACACACGAGAATGTTAGAGAAACAACTGTTTGATTACTCACTCATTCGCATCATTCTCGCCTGCTGAGCTCAAGATAGCGGGATCGAATCCTGGCGCAGTCAGTCGGCATTTGAGGGTGCGCAAATGCGAGGGAGCCGTGCCAGTAGATTTATTGGCACGGTAAAGATCCCCTTTGGGGCAAAATTCCGGCATCCCGGCGTCTCTAAAAGCCTCAGTAATTAACAGGGACGTAAAACCAATAACATTATTATCACTCATTCGCAACACCACACTGGATTAAGCAGTATTGGACTAGACAAGAATTCCAGATAACGCGGCAGGCTGTGAACAGGCCCTTCTCTTCCTGCCTGCCACTTCACCTCACCCCGCAAGTGCATGGAGCTTAGACCTGAGCAGTAATGCATTGGCTGACAAGACATGGCTGAGTAGTGTTAGCTAGGCCCAGGTAAATGTGCAAGGGTCGAAAATGGAATGTCACATTGTTGCCATTACCATGACCATACAGTGCCACTTGCCTTTTCAACACAACACATTGTCCACTTGCTATCTCCAACACCATGCTCTGTCCAGACAGAACTGTACACCCCTCTATCCCAGGTAGGCAATAGAGTAGGATAAGGGTGTACCGTACTTAACAAGGAAAGTGTGGAATGTGGCTAGGCTTAGTTGTACAAAGGTTCAGAGGTTCATATCGGGAAACAGGTGACTGAGAGCAATGACAACTCCAAGAATATAATTTTATTTTGAGTGACAAGACCCGTACAAACATTACGATAACACCAAACACTGATTAAGTCAAATTTTATCCTAGGTCGTAAGGTGGATTAACATAAAATATTATATCTTTAGCCCATGTTCACTGAGTGCCCGACACATGGCCAATTTTGACAGCTCCTCCAAAAGCGAGCATCATAATTCTTTCTTAGGATATTAGCCCTTAAAACTTGGGCTAACCCCTTACTGCTTTTGATTACAAAACAAGAAGTAAACATATGATATACCGGCTGCGGTGGCCGAGAGCACTAACCAGCTACCTCGTGTCTCGCTGGCATCTGGAGAGCGTGGGTTCGATTCCCACCTCAGCCATCCTGAAAATGGTTTTCGTGGTTTCCCATTTTCACTATCAGGCAAATGCCGGGACGGTTCCTCTCAATAGGACCACGGCCGATTTCCTTTCATAATCTCTTCCCTGACCCATCCTGAAAAGAAAAATGCATGGCCATTGGCTGCATTCATAAAATTATTAACATATGATGTACACATACTGGCCTTACTGGAAATGTACAACCATAACATGGCCACAATAATGGCTCATTAATGAACATGCGATAACTCCCTCTAAACTTGGGATAATCTATTAGTAAATTATATAAGAGAATGGCCCAGAAATGATGGGTGTCATACGGGCAAGAGCACACTTGCATATTAGACAATAAATAACTTATGTATGGAACAAAACAAACCGAGGATGGCAGTTTACTAGAGTGTCCCGCAATAAGCAACCTCATTTCATTCAGTAAGAAGTCAATTATATTCGTCAAGTCGACATAAGACCCACATGGAAACTTATTGCTTCATGCCAAAGGAAACTTGAGTGAAATGGATCCAGTTCACCTCCAGGTACACAAAGTTCAAAAAACCGAGCAGGTACAAGTTATGAAGTTCATTACAGTTCACATAATGAAAGTCGAGACAGCACAAATTGATGCCCAGCCAAATAAGAAGTAAGTAGATAATATTTAGCTTCCAGTACAGAGACCTGGGAAAACCCTGGGCCCCGAATAAGCCAGCTACACTTGCTTGCAGTCCTATTCAGAAAATAGAATGCGGAGCTAACTGTCGGGTGGGGAAGGGGAGCATGACATAACACTTGCGTGAGCAGGTCCTCGTGTCCACACCACACTTGTGGCACAACACAAGGTTCCCCCAAAGCTGTTACAATGAGGTGGCATTCAAACTAGCTTCTTCTTACTTGTTGTCCCGAGACAGAGTAAACATCTTTCCAGCTCTCAGACTAGAATGAAATTTCTTGGCAGATCAGGAGGTCCAACATTGAACCTTTGAGATAGAAGTCTAAATACATACCCCATAGACTATACAAGGTGGCTTCTACTGTATTAAGCAAACATACTACAAAAGAAAACTTTCTCTTTTGAATTTCAAGCATGCCAACATACCCATACATACCAATAAAATGATATTTGTTCCATTTAAGAATATTGCAATCACTACACCCTTTTAATTGCTGTTGAGTATAACATCTAAAACATAGCAAAAGAAACAATAGTTGCCCAGTAATAGCTGACAACATTGCAGATTTGATGTTACAAATCACAAAATTTGCTTGGTTGTGACTTGACAATTTTAGTGTGGCAGTCTAAATAAGGCGAGATTTTGAGCCAGAATACGTTCAGAATTGCCAAGAATACTGACACATAGTGCATGACTCAACAATGTGTGTGTCAAAGATATTGCTATTAAATGCATTTTTTTTTAAGTGCCTGCATTGAATAATGAACCTGACCTAGCAGGAGTCATCTGCCTCATTGAAAAGGGTTGACATGGTGACACAAAATGTGTGGTTTTAACATGGCACCTAGTGGTGACCCAATACAAGTAACACCTCAGATTGAAGCACATAGCAGTAGTTTTATTGACTATTGAAAAAGATAATAATAATAATGTTATTGGTTTTACGTCTCTTTTAACTACTGTGGCCTTGAGAGACACCGGGGTGCCGGAATTTTGCCCCGAAAGGGACCTTTAACATTCCAGTGAATCTACTGACACGGCTCTCTCGCATTTGCGCACCCTCAAATGCCAGCTGACTGTGCCAGGATTCGATCCTGAAACCTTGAGATCAGCAGGCAAGAACGTTACTGCTGAGCTACGCAGCCAGCTTTGAGAAAGTGATTTCTTTCCATTGCCCATCATCTGCCATCCAACTCTTTGTTTAACAAATACTGTCGTGACAAGTGATTAATTTTTAGCCTACTTTCGATTTTTGCAAAAAATGAAAGTAGACTTACGAGATCTACACAGGGCCAAAAATTGCGTGTCTGTCTGTGTGTGTGGGATTTGGTATGTCTGTCCCCCCCCTATCAATTCAAACATGGTGGAACCGAATTGAACGAAATTTGGTACAGAGGTAGTACTAGCAAAGGACAACTCAGTTTCATGTTTTATATCGCCCCCATCTTGAAGGAAACGTAATGGCGGCCACCCAAATGTTCAAAGCTTAAATCAAATTACAACTAACCTAATCATCTGTTCTCTACCAAATTTTGCAAAATCATACCTTCATGTCGGAAGCATCTTTTGGCCAAACTACAAGGTCATCATCCCAATAGTTTTTAGATGGCGGCCATATATGTGTGGAAATCGATCCCTCCTATCAATTTAAACACAACAAAACCAAATTGAACCACCTTTGGTACAGAGTTGACAACTCAGTGTCATGTTGTATATTGCCGCCATCTTAACAAAATAAGAAATTTCGCCCACCCAAATGTTCTGAGCTTAAATCAAATTACAACTAACCTAATCATCCTATCGCTACCAAATTTCGCAACAATATAACTTAATGTGGGAAGCCTCTTTTTTCCCAACTACAAAGTCATCAGCCAAATAGTTTCAAAATGGCGGTTGTATGAATCATGCAAGTATTATAGCCTAACCGTAACTTACGATTATACAAGGCCTGGCCTTACGAAATACGCTCATCGTTCATAGGGAGGCCGTCCTGTTGAATCAATGGCGGCTATTTTTGCTTGTAAATGCATAATTTTCGTAACTTTGTACGTTTGTTATTTTAGGAATGTACTGATCAAAATAATGCATATTTAGTATCAAACGGTTTATATAAGCGGCGGAAAACGCTAATGAAGTCGTTCATTGCAAGACAAAATACTCTAGGCAGTTGTACTAAAGCTTTTATTAACGCAATGTTAGTACTGCTCGGTTTAGCGTAAGTGGTAGCGTCTCTGACTCATACCCCTGCAGGTTTGAATATTTTTCCTTCGTTTTTTTAAAATTTATTTATTTATTTATTGATTCATAACTACTCACATTTTTAAGCATATACCTAGGTATAGTGTTTATTTGCAATCGAAATATTCTGTACTCATAACACCACAAATTTCAACACTCGACTACAGCGATTAAAATTCTTTGTCCTTGATCCGCAGTCTATTGTTGTTGATTCTTTAGGGGTTTTGCGGCATCGTGGTCTTGTAGCCCCATGTACTTGGGTGTGTGTACAAGTTGTCTGATAACCGTGTCACTGTGAGGTCTGTAGGCTTACTAGTGTGTGTACTTTTATATGAGGAAGGATTTGGGTAGGAAGCTGTTGTTGTTGCCTCATTTGAGATGCATGGACATGATGGTCATTTAGCCCCATGTACTTGGGTTAGTGATGAATTTTGTCTCATAACCCATGATATTGTGATGGCTATATTAGTGTGTGTATATATAATTCAGGTTAGGATTCAATCAATCAACGTATAATATCCGTATAGCACGTTGTATTTCAACAAGCTACTATAACCAACATTCAATTATGCTCTTGAAAAGGACAAAGAGTTATTACTATACCCATGCATTTAGGAGAAAGTAGGCTATATGTTCTTGACTGAACATCTTGTTTTCATATTCTGCCTCAGCTAAAAGCCCAACCGTTACTTGTGGGTTCTTCCACCAAATGAAAAATGAAAATCCACAGCCTGCTTCCAGTCTCCGACTGGGTCAGGAATGGAATGAATGAAGCCCCCATCTAGCGGCGAGGATATGGACTGTGCCGGCTGCCGAGGCCTGACGCACTCCTCTGGGGCAATGATTAAATGAATGACAAATGAAATGATAGTGGAGAGTGTTGCTGGAATGAAATTTTGACAGGGAAAACCGGAGTACCCGGAGAAAAACCTGTCTGCCTCCATTTTGTCCAGCACAGATCTCACATGGAGTGACCGGGATTTGAACCACGGACCCAGCGGTGAGAGGCCGGCGTGCTGCCGCCTAAGCCACGGAGGCTTATTCTTCCACCAAATATAATTCGTAAATTCTACCTTGGACTCAATAATTTAATTTCCTCAATAATATAATTTGTTTAAACAAGTCAAGCTGTCAAGCTACTAAACGATATTCGGCGTAATTATTCACTTTATGTCTCAATGATTCAAATGTTTGTATTATATCTCATTGAATACATCATTGTTATAGATGTAGCCAAATAACTGGACCGCCCGAGCCATAGATTATACATTAGCCGTGCGGCACTGTTATTTGGTTTTCTCTACTATGCCAGATTCACATTGCTTATTGTATGATTTATTATGTACTATTATTTTACTATAGATAGCTTTTGAAGCAACTTTTTGTGTTGCCTTATTGACAATTGAGCAAATTAGTAGATTGGAGGTTCGAATCCCAGCGCTGACAGCGGCTATCCTGAGTGTGGTTTCTCCCCAAGTTTCTGCACACTTCCTCCAGGCAAATGCTGGGATAGTACCTTACTTCAAGTCCTGGGGCACCTACCCCATCCCTGTCCCTGACACAGTTACATACACTACTACAGTCATTACAGCAATACAGGTTATCAAACAACACACACACCCAACTACACGAGGCTGATGAACAAGACGTCCCAAGCCCTTCAAATGAATTAACAACATCAACTACTACGTGACTGAAACCCCTCACATTCTCCAGTTTCTCCCTTTACCCAAACATCATTAAAACTTAACAGTTCCAGTTCTTAACCCTACAAGCACCAACCTTTTTTTGGTCACATGGAGTACCAAGGTGGGCAAAATTTACCCACCAAATTCTTTCACTTAATATGCATTCAATTGTTGATGATATTGATATATTTGTTGAAATTAGTATAATATAAACTATTGCACTAAATTCTTACTTCTGAAAATACTTAAAATCATTGCCATTTATGGAAGTAATACCTTTTCGTGCTGCCTCCTCATTAGAATGTTTCAGTATGCATTAAACAACTTCTGAAACAATTCAAGGATGTCTGTTGTTTTCCCTTGAGGTGTTACCCCTTGTGCATGGTGAACAACATAAGCAAAACACCGTTTAGATTGCTTCTTAGCTTCTGAAAGGTAAACACTCTTCCCGATCTTGTGATGTATTTCACAGAACTTCCTACTATATTTGTAGTAACTTCATCATCACTTGAATCCGACGAACTTCCAACATTCTCAGTAGCATCTGCCTCATCTTCACTTTCAATTTCAAGGTCTTCTGATAAATCTGCCTCTAACTCATCAATGATATCACTCTACTGTAAAGATCTTTTATAGAATCTATTCATTTTCAAAAACACACAGCAAAACTAAACTGTTCCTTCTTATAACAGGAAAACTGCTGCATATAAGCTTTACATACCATGAAACTTTAGTACAACAATGCTAAACACACTGATTTAAAATACAATGGCATACTTTCAAACTGTTATAAACTCACAGGAATTCTACAGAATTAATGTATCATGGAGCACCAAGGGGGGCAGAAATTGGCACCAAGAATGGAAAGTAAATATAAAGAGAAAAATATGTGAAGAAATTATATGAAATATAGTAGTAACTGAAGTTCGTGAAGCTTTTTACAAATAGCTTAGGTATTGGGCCTACTTATCTGTGAATTCAATTGAAGAATGAATAGTAATAAAATAAAAGACAGTGGCAATATTTGCCCCCCCTCCCCCCCACACACTTGGTGTTTCTAGGGTAAAATTGTCTTTTATTTTATTTTTATTATTATTTTATTTTTAATTTTTATGTTTATTTTTATTTTAGGTGAAAGACAAGCTTATTGTGCAGTTGGAAGATGGAACAATTGTGGATGATGAAGTTTACTTCAGTACACTACCTCCGAACACCCTTTTCATACTCCTCTTACCGGGAGAAAATGCTATAACCGGTAAGACTTAGCTTTGGAAGATTGTTTCAGACTTTGCCTGCTTATGACAGTAACTTTTGTTGTTGTTGTTGTTGTTGTTAATTCATTTTAGGGGCCCAGGATATGTTGGTCATCAGCACCGTGTACTTGGGTGTGTGTTCAACTTGTCTAATAACCTGTGTTTCTGTGGTGACTGTGGGAGTGTGTTTAAATGTAACTATTAGGATTGGGGATATGATGAGTATCCTGGGACTTGAAATATGGTACAATCTAGGTATTTTTATAGAGGGAGTGGGGAAAAACCACACTCGGGATAGGAAGGTGATGATAATTGTTCTAGGTTATCGGCCCAGGATAAGAAGGAAACTTGTAGTTTTACGTGACCGTTAATCATGCGATCATGAGCCACGGGACCTCCTTTTTACGTAGAATCCGAACCACAGGACATTGTATTTCACGTTGAAAATCTCACATGTATTGACCGGGACTCGAACCCGGTCCACCTTGGTGAGCGGCCAACAGCTTGACCGCTGCACCACCATGCCCCCACACTCAGGATAGCCACTGTCAGCGCACAGCTATGATTAATAAACGTATAATATATTTTTGAGTAGCAAAACAATCTGCATGTGCAGTGATTACCCTGGCCCCTCACCGCACACTCAGCACAGGTCTGTAGTGAACCATATGCAGGTAGACCTATCCAATGTGACGTTCGCTCAAGTGAATTAAAATTACACTATAAGGCTTATAGAAAATAAAGGAGTAGTATCGATCGCGATGCCTTACACTACAAGATTCCCCGAAACACAAATTGGCGGCATCTATGACGTCGTGGACGACACTATTCACATACAAATGCGAACCTAACCTGGGGCTTATGCACCAGAACAAGCAGTAATTTTCGTCCAGACAGTCGTCTAACCTAGTAGCGGCTAATTGTTTCGTGCAGACAGTCATCAAACGTAGAAGCGGCTAATGGTTTTGTGCAGACAATCGTCTAATCTAGCAGTGGCTAATGGTTTTGTGCACAAGTCATCTAACCTAGTAGCAATCGATGGTTTCACCCAGTACGTCATCTAATCGAGTAGCGACCAATGGCTTTGTCTCTCTGTGGCTTTAGAAGAGTGATATGGAACTTTTGACTAAATTTCACAACTAAAAGTAATTTATGAACATTCCTAACTCACCACCAAACCTCGCACATATCTGACTGCATCCGCATGTAATGACACACTGTTTGAAACCTCATACAGCCGAGTAGTCTGGCAGCAATTCAAGCCACAACATGAAATGAGCGAACATCAGCGTTCACACGTCATCGACTACACTAAAAAATATGTATCTTATTATATACAGTAGTTGAACCCAAAAGAAAGAGTTTAGTTTTACATGACCATTAATCTTGCGATCATAAGCCATTGGACCTCCATTTTTATGTGGAATCGGAACCACAGGATGTGATATTTCACTTTAAAAATCTTTGACCGGTAATTGAACTCAGTCCGCTTTGGTAAGAGGCAAGTAGCTTGACCACTGCACAATCACGATCCCCTAAGATTTATAGACTTAATATATGGAATGCCATTATGAAAATTATTAATAGTAAAAATGCCATGAGGTATAAAAACTATAGGCTTCGCTGCTAGCCTAGTTAGCTCACTGTTTCACTGTGAACTCAAGGCAGGGAGATGAACACTACCTTCCCACAAAGCAAAGCAGGCTGACTCCTCTGTGACATGAAGATTTGAGACAGGGATGTTGGAGGCTGTGTCCATTGAGAACCTGTGATTACTGATTTCTCCTGAGCTGCTACTTATCGCCGATCACTCGGAGGGGCTATACTCGGGGTGGATGTGCCTCGACTCCCACCCCACCCTAATTTTCCTGTCATTGGTTCAATCTTCCCAAGGTAGGGAAGATCAACCCTTCTTCTTCACTCTAATTTTGTTTTAAGACATTTTGCCATTTCACTTATGTCTTAGAAAGTGCTGCATTATCCGCTCTGGAATATTCTATTTATGCTGCAACATATGCACACCCTTCTTGCACTTTCATCACTACTTAGCTAGCCTGCTTTACACAATTTCACATTGTAGTACAGAATCATTCCTTTTTTTTGCAGTATTGTATATTAAATTTACTTTACGTACCCTTACCGACACCAAATTAACATACCCTTTTCAGGGGTGCACAACAACAGTTAAAATGGATGAACCTTTTTTTGTGCACTTGGTACCAATATTTAAAATGAAGTTTTAATATTGAGTATTTATGGGATAATCAATCTATAAACCAGTTACGGCTGGTAATAATTATCTTGGTGGTGCACTGGCACACCGGCACTACCTCACAGGGCCGCCCCTGCTAAAAACACCTTGTTTTATGTAATCGGTTTCAACCTCCCTTGTCAGGTGGGAAGTAGGGTGTACCCATAAGCCGAAGCTGGGCCAGGGGCTAATGGGAAAGATGACGCCGTGTGAATCCAACCCCATGCTTATCGTATAGAGTGCGAGTCATAGCTGGGCCAGGGGCTAGTGGGCAAGATGGCCGCCGAATGCAACCGAACTTTTTAATACAAGTCTTTGTCAAATAATTATTTATTAATTATAACTATTAAATTATTTAATTATTATTTGTTTTTTATTTAATTTATTATATAATTTTTATTTTTTAAATTTTTTATTTATATATATTTTTATTCATGTCTATTTATAATATTTAATTTATTATTTATATATTTTTCTATTGTGTCAAAGCACTAAACTGCACGGTCATTAACCCAACGATTCTCTAACCCATAATTACAAAAACTTAATTCGGATTTAAATAAAAGCATGTAATATTTTCTATTTTTTATTTTTAGATTTTAGATTAAAAATGTATCTTTTAGATTTTCAATGTTAGAATTTTAGATTTTTATTTTTAGATTTTAGATCTTAGATTTAGTCAAAAGACCAAACTACATGGTCACAGACCTGAAATTTTATTTTTAAATTTTGTTTTTTAACTTATAAATTTATATTTATTTAATTATTAAAGTATATATTTTTTTATTTTTTATTTATTTATTTATTTTATTTTTATTTTTTAGCAAAGGACTAATGCGCAATATGGTCACCCCGCGCAACCACTTACACAAACGGCATGCTAACCTAGTCCACCTAACCTAACCTCACATAACCTAACCTAACTTAACGTAACATAACCTCAGTTCACCTAACCTAACCTAGCTCAACCTAACCTTTAAAAATGTTCAAGGTTTAAATTCAGTGTACACCTAAAGTACATAAAGCATATGCAACTATCCCATGCTGGTCTCATAGAAAGTAGGACCATGACTACTGTACAAAAATAACTGCTACGCACAACGAGCTCAGGATTACAAACTTAGTTAAGTTTAATAAAGTAAAAGCTTTTATGCCTTTCTTTTCTTTCCCTAGAATTAAAACCAGCTCTAGGTATGACCCCTAAAGGCTGAGTTAACACATACAGGCTTACAGAGAAATTATTATTACGCTAGTGGTCTTTCAATTATAAGTAGAAGGCTTGAGTTTACATGTGGTGAGTGTTCGCTTTCTTTTTAGCTTTTATCCTACCACAGTATCCGACAGGTTCCTATTAAATATATAACAAGGCTATTGCCCCAAAGGTAATAAATGGGTTATACTATACTTTCTGTTAGCTAGTTTTGGCTACCTAAGGGCATTCTACCAATATTTCTGATAGGGGTTAACAATTGGATAAAGAGTGACAATGTGGGTAGTAATTAAAAAGTACAAGCAGTGTCCATACAATATTTTTATTTATTAAGTATTCCACATACCGTACTTTTTTTTCCACAATTTTTTCTTGTTGTAAATTTTGAGATTTTGTTATCCATAACTTAACCATTTAAGTATGGTCAACTGTTGAGTAATGACCATAGGCATGTGTAGCTATACCGTACCGTTAGAATCAATTACTCTTTTATCATCACGAGGACACAAAGCAATTTTGTTTAGTTTTATAGATGATATGTTATGTTGTGTAGAAGCAATAATGTTCACCTGTATTCTTTTTACCTCGTTTTTCATGTTACAATCGTTAAAGCCTTGAAAACTTATACAATTTTTGACAACGCCACTGCTAATACCTTTAATCTTTTTTATTTCTATTCCATCTATGTCTAAAGCATACATTTTAGCTCTAAGTCCAATAATACGTCCACAAGCGTCGTCTTTAAATTTTCCCAAAGTTTTCTTGTTGGATGTAGAGTAACATGTGATTAGTAGGATAATCAGATGTGTCCAGGTGTTCTAGAAAATTCAACTTGTCTTGATCAACAATAAATAAACGAGTCCATATACATTAGTTTGAGATTTTTGACCCCATAATGGGGTAGCAGGACATCATAATGGTGCATACCTGCCAACTTTTACGGTTTATCCGTAAAATTTACGGAAATTGCAGCATTTTACGGTTTTACGGATGAACGGTGTCATTTTACGATTTCGCGGACAAAAATTTGAAACTATAATTTACATTCGATAATACCGCCCACTTCCGTACAATCGATTGTTTGCGTGGGTCGAAGGCAAGTCCACGATAGTCGATAACTCGTTCTTTAATATGATTCGTACTTTTAACCATGTGATGGTTGTGTCGTCATTGTAATTGAATTTGAAGCCGGGATAACCGTTCTTCCATGTGAATCTTAGGTGTCGACAGGCTCTGCTTCGCATATTCTTTGTTCTGCTCCGTTCGCTCGTTGCGATTTAAACCATATTCTTTGACCACGTTAGTTGTTCATTGTTCGCGAAGTTGGCGTTCCTTGAATGTTTTCGTCTTTTAAGGTTATGGCATATTTTAATGAAGCTTTCGAGTTTTTGTGCTATAACTTCGTGCTTCGCAGTTTCCTGTATTCCTTGGACTAATTACATTCGTTCCACGTGTGTGTGTGTGTGTGTTTTTTTCTACCATGTGCATATTCTTTCTTCACGAGGTTGGCGTCGTGTTCATTTAATGGTTTAAGACTTTGTGTGTTTTGACATGTTTTAAGTGTTTTATGTTATGTTATAATTTTATGTGACGTTCAGTGATCCAGGTTCCTTTCGATGTTTCAGTAGATATCGAGAATGAACAAATCCAACAAGAAACAGTACTTCCAGACATTTAAAGAATCATACTCGGTTGATTTTCCGTGCATACTAAAATCAAGAAACGGAGAAAAATTTGCCTTTTGCACGGTATGTGGGTGTGATATTAATATTGCACATGGTGGAAAAAACTATTTAAGTAATCATGTGAAGTGCGGTAAACACATTAGTTATGTTAAATCGAAGGAAGATAGCAAGAAAATCAACACCTTTTTTGCTAAGTCTGGAAACGTTGACAGTGACGTAATTAGGGCCGAGTGTCTGTTTACTTCCTTTTTGGTGGAACACAATGTGCCCTTAAGTGCGGCTGATCATGCTGGTGCTTTATTTAAGAAGATGTTTCCCACATCAGAAGTTGCAAAGAAATATAGTTGTGGTCGCACGAAAACGACATGTATTGTAAATAAAATGGCAAAAAATGCATCATCTGAAGTTGTTAAGTGACCGGATACAGATAAATCCCTTTTCTTTTCATCAGTGAGAAACTACTTTTATACTGCCTGTTACTACATCATCAACAAGTTTCCACTCAAGGATGATGTGTTAAAGAATGCTCAAGTTGCTAGGTTAGACAAAATTGAAGATGCACCGTTATCTTCCATTCGTTTTTTCTTGGAAAAGTTTCCTATCATGTTATGCAAGGAAGAGAATGAAACTACAGATGAGGTGGTGAATGAGCTTCAGAGGCAGTTCACAGCTCTTCAGGTAGATGACACTTTGGCTGCACATCAAGATGCTGCAAGTGATTCCCGTTGGGCACAAATATCAAGAATTCGTGGAGCCGATGGACTTCTTAAGTATAACCGAATTTCTAGAGTATTGCTCTCTATTCTCACCATACCCCATAGCAATGCAGAATGTGAACGGTTTTTTTAGCCTTGTGAAGAAAAATAGAACACAGTTCAGGTCATCCATGTCCAATGAATCTCTGCAGTCTATTTCTATTTTGAAGACCAGGAGTTCTGGTCCCTGTTATGACAAATCATTTTCTCAAGACTGTTTGCAGGAAGCTAAAAAGGCCACAACCATGACTTAAAAGTCGAACTAGCATGTGATTTGCAGTGTGTATTATATTATTTCTTGCCTGTGTTACGTTAAACAAGTTTTATTGTTTAAAGCCTTTTTCAATTATCGTATATCAGCTTAATCTATCAAGGAAGTCCTGTTATGTCTGCTCCAAACCAATATTCACCACGCCTGCTGCTGATTAACATGGATTTCTTCTTGATTGTTATGTTCATCTACAAATCATGTAAGTAGATATGATTTCATTGAAGTATCCTGTTTAAAGCATGAATTATTGTATTTTGTAGCCCAGAAGTATTATTATTTTCGTCAAGCCGGGGTATGTCGAAAATCGTTAGATTTTTTTTGTCGCGCGTGAGTTTTACTGATAGCCGTTTTCAAAAGTTGGCAGGTATGGTGGTGGGAATGCATGAGAGTTTTTGAAATATCTAGCATGCACATTCCAAAATACAGGGTGAACATAAAATGCCGCACTTGGAGGTTGGCATGCGATTCCGCATCTAATTGCAAGACAAAAGTTTATATAGCAAAATCGGATCGGGTGCTGTTTGAAAACACAAGTATGAAAACGAGGAGCTGGCAACAGTCACATCCTGCAGTGCGTGGGAATGTACAGAGAAAGCTCCGGCTGAGTGCCTGCGACCTGCTTTTGGCCACAGTGCATGCAGTTACAGCGTTGCCTGAGCCTCTTTTCGTAACACGCATTTCTGTTAAACCTATTGGCGGAACTAGAATTTGGAACATAAACTTTTGTCGTGAATTTCGACGAGGAACCGCATGCCAACCTCCAAGTGCGGCATTTTTTGTTCACCCTGTATATAGGCTTATTGAATACAATGCTATGTTTAGTCATGTGGAAAGCAGCTAGGTTAGGACCATAAATTGTTCAGTCGATAAATTTTGGTTTAGCTATTAGCTTTTCAGGATTTTTGCCGTCAGTTACAAGACGTATATCTATTCTTTTATGAATATTTTCCATTGTTTTTCTAAAGATTGCATTATTAAATAATTTGTACAGACTTTTCTGAAAGTCATTTATGGGCTGTTTTCGAAGGTTGTTATTAAAATCAACGTATGACTTGAGCCATGGTTTCTGTTCAAACTTTAGCACACGATTTAAAGTGAATGTAAAAGTGGTAGCAAGGTGGGAGCAAAATTGGAGCAATGTGCGAGCAAAAGTGTGCACAAAAGTGGGCGCGAATTGGTTTCGGTTCGGTTAGGTATAAAAGTGAGGGTATTGTTCGTTTACATCCGTATATTATGACCTGGGGTTGGAAAGCATGCTTTAACGGTTACCCACAATTCTATTTCTCATACACTTTTACAAGTTACAACCTGTTCGCTAATTCAATCGTAGAATGTTAAACACCTGTATGGTATGATTTCAGCTGATGCAACATTTACATACAGTTGCACCATTGAACTTTTTGTTACGTCATGCGACAAGATAAATCTTGTTTTAAACAATAAAGCAAACCAGCTGTTTGGATGGCCTTGTTTAGGGTATATAAGGAGACCCTTAGCAAGAATATTTTCACTTGACTACTACCTCTCATGGTGATCACAACATGAAAGACTGTCTAACCAACCATTCTACAGCCTTGTAATATGCAGTAAGCAGCTGTTGGCAGAAAGCAACATCCATGATGGAGGAAACTATTCTAAGTTATATATCGTCGTTGTTCCTGCAAAACCTCCTATGTGACATTTTCGTCCGTTTTAGGTTATTGCTTTGTTAAATATTTGGAGCCATGACGCATCACATGGAAAAAGCTCCTATGTGAAAATAAATATCTGGCCAATCAAATTTAACGAAAACAATATCTCCGATGTGCGCGTGTCATATAGTAGGTCTGCAATACCTCCTAAGTGACAAGGCGTGCACATAGCTGATTATGCAACGTCATTATTCTAAGTCTGGGTGTCACATAGGCGATTTTGCTTTACTCTGTGACTTTAGTTCTGAACTGTTAAGTGTGTGTGTCGCGGTATTTTTATAAGCAGTCGATTAGTCCATTGTTTGCTGTTTGCGAGGAATGTCCAATAGTCAGTACCTTTCATTAGCCTGCATTATTGTGTTCCGAATGCATTATCACTGCAAGAGAAACTGCCATACATTATATTGCCAAGTAAGTATTATGTCGATTTAGTTTCACTGTATTATGATAAAGTGGCTTCTCAATTAAGAATATGGAGGGAATTGAAGTGCATTGCAATTCAACATCAAAAGTCAATCATTAGGCCTAGGCCTACTGTAGCAAAGTGATGCAAGCGAACGATACATTCTAAATTGTGCCTTTTCTCTCTCTCAGAATGCTCTCACGAGGAAATGTGATGGTGCAGATGGTCCAGGAGCAGAATAAACAAAATACCAGCAATACAGAGACACACAATGACATACAGCATTTTCACAATGACACTATAATGTTCGAACTAGGTCCCGAGCTTATTGAATTATTAAATGTTGCAGTTCAAGAGACACAAAATGTTAGTGAAGTAGGGGATATAGTTGAGGAAAGCAACCATGTAAATAGTAGCTGTGACAAAGAACAAGCTATTCAAACATCTATTACAACTTGAAGTTAATGGTGAACTGTGTGTGGAAGATTCTCTGGAAAAAGAACATCCAAATGAAGTGTGTGGCATAGATGAAAGAAATGAAAAAGACTCAACGGGGAAAGGAGAAAGGATCTGTGATGCAGAAGAAATGGATAGGGAATACTGTGAGGACGTCGACAATCCAAACATTATAGAATGTGGTACGAAGAGGAAGATAAATAAAAATAAAAGACTCAAGGGGCTGGAATACCTAGGATTTCAGAAGACTGAGGATAAGGTGGTTCAAAATCGTTTAAGGGAATCCAAACAAGTTTTGCCTAGATGCAAACACACTACCACAACTAAGAAATCTGAACGCAAATTTCGTTGCTCTGAAATAACAGATGAGCGAGGAAGAACACAGGCCATGATGTATTTTTAAGAAAACCATCAGGCGAAAAGATGAGAGTATGCAGAACTTCTTTTATAAATACTCTAGCGATTGGCGAAGATATGTTTAAAAGGTGGACAAGCGACGATGACTGTTCTCAATTCAATGAGTGTGAGCATGCAGTAGACTCAAATGAACCAGTTGCAAAGAGAAAGCGTGTTACTGCTTGTGACAATGTGAAAGAGTGGCTAGATCATCTGCCGAAAGTTCCCAGTCACTACTGTAGGGCCAGTTACAAGAAGACGTATGTAGAGTCCTCATTCCGGTCGATCCTTCACATGTATAAAGTGTATGTGGCATGGTGCAAGGATAGTAGTGTACAGGGGGTGTCAACCAGATAGGGATTATTTGGTACCATCGGTGTAGTTGCGCGGCCAGCCATATGGAGCGCTGTATATCGTCTTGCGAACATATGCATGATACACGTTGTAATTAAATTGCAAATATATCCCTATATTTAGTCAATAAATATACACATAATTCCTAATTGACATTTCCTTGCAATTATCTTGCTCACTGACGATAATTACGGCACTTATCATTAAATAAACATTATTTCTACTGGGTTGGCGGCATTTACCAACATGGACGCTCTGTTTATGTCGTGCTTGGTGTAAACAATATTGGCCGTATATTAATATTTTATAATAAGCTAATGTTGTGTTCTTTCTCATCTTTCTTTCATCAAATCGTCTTCTTGGTAATGAGAAGTGAACAGTTCTTCTTCTGCTACGCCAAGTAAGTACGCTTATTTTAAGAGTTTAAGTGAAAACTTGTTTCTGTAGTGCCTGTGAAAAATATACCGTACCGGTAGCCTAGTTTTGAATTGATATTAGATGCAGTGTACAGGTGATATTCTACTTGACATATTAATTACACTTTCACTATTATTTATTCCACAGGTAGGCCTACCAAATTCTGTGAACAAACAAATCGTAAATTGCTGTTCTCGAAATAGCAGATGAATGTGGCAATTTGGCCTACTCTCCTGAGAAATGACCAGGTAAGAGTCTATGTTACCGTAATGTTTTCAACTTGATTACATCTTGCAGAGATACATACAGTACCATGAGCCTATTGCATATGTGTACTCAAGTTCTTGAGGAGTGTTAATAATTCATTTTACATTGCGGTAGATTAAAAATGTCATGGCTCATGGCAACGTGTCTAAGCTTTAATATTTTCCCCTTCCTTGAATTTCAAATTATTGGTACCGTATTCAAAAAAGATCAGTTCTTGCACATGTTAGTTACTGGTGCAGTGGCAAGTATTCAGTTGGTCGAATATGTAGTAATGCCATTACTGATGTAGAACTGTAATTACAGGTTCTAAAATCTTCACACACACTGGTCCTATGGGTGGCTGTGTGCTCTTGTTCTGTGGAGCAAAGTCCAACATTAAAATTTATTTCAGAGGTCTACATTTTGGTCCAAATATACAAATGAACGAAGCACCAAATGGTGAACGCATTTGTACTCTGAATTTGAAGCATATTAAGTTCATCAGAATGGTTTCATTTTATGCGTATGTTGTTATTTTAGAATAGGCTATATTTTTTTTTCTTCCCATCATTCCATAATTATTTTTAGAAAATTCAGCAGCTACAGCACTGTATTCATGCGTTGCAAAACTATTTCTCCTCTGGCAGAGGACTAAGAATAGAATTAGAAACGATGAGACATCTTTCAGAAGGGTGATACCTGCAGAAGCAGTAACAAAACCACTCACCAGACACATCAAAAATCTAGAAGATATGCTGGAGTTACCCTTAATTGTTGTGTAATAGAAACACACGTGGATTAGTTACATTAATCGCAGAATTAAAATTTTAGTTATTTTCTGAAAGGTGAGAGAGGCAATCTTATGGGTTTCATCAATCATAGATGTCTATTACATTAATAAATAAGCTTCTGTGTCCAACTAAAATAAATCCTCATCAGTTTTGATGTGGTGTTAACTCATAAAACAGTGTAAAGAAGATTGGTTAATATGTTTATGTTCGACACTGGCGAAATGTAAATATTATGTCAGAAAACTGTACTATAATGAGGCTCATCATAGTACAAGTTTTCATTATGATACAGTTTCTCCCACCAATCAGAGCTCAAGAAACAGTTGTGTGACCAATTAGGTGAGGATAGCATCGCACCTGCGCTCTCTTCCATGGCCCCCTATTTTAAATTTCACTGCGTGGCGAGTGTCATAGTGAGGTATTCCAGGAGGCCATGGTCAAATACAAGGTATTCTCTGCATCCCATGCTCTCTGTTCAGTATATAAAACTGGTGAAATCTCGACAGATATTTATGAATATTTATGTTCGAACATAAAATAGTTATAATTATCGTCGAACATAAACAGTCGTATGCAACTCGTCTATAATTGTAATTAAGACACTCGTATGGAAATTATAAAACTCGGGTCTTAATTATTGTCATTATAGGCTCGTTGCATAATGTACTATTAAGTTACAAGGTGCACATATAATAAGCCACTACAACAGAGATTGAGTGAAATCACATGAAATTTTATTAACAAATAGGTGCATGGTAGAACTATTACCACTGTGTTGTATTGTTTCTTCCAGTATCACAGTAAACAATTTGTTTTAAAGGACTCTTCACCTTGTATTATGTTATATCGTGGGATAGATAGATACAAGATAAATATAATTCATTTATTATATGCCAATGTAATGGTTGACATACCTATAGGTAGTATTTTATTCCTACACGTTACTTACAATATTTTTCAACACGTAGGATGCTAATGTCTAAGCCAGTCACAGCTCGTGCTCAGTAGCGGCTGGTGTAGAAAATTAGTTGTGTGTAGAGATGGGCAGCAGTCAACTGAAAACAGTCGAATTAGTCGATAGTTAAAACAATCGACTTATTCAACTGCTTTTAAAAAACAGTCGAATGAATTCAACGACTACTCACCGTATCATAAACAAGTCGTTTTCAAACGACTGATCTCAAAACAATCGTTGGAAATCATTGGAATGAAACAAGTCGTTGGCAAACGACTAATTCCAAGCGAATGGAATCATTCGAATTGAAGTAGTCGTTGTAAACGACTGATCCCAAAGCAATCGTTGGAAATCATTGGAATGAAACAAGTCGTTGGCAAACGACTAATTCCAAGCGAATGGAATCATTCGAATTTAAGTAGTCGTTCTAATCAAACGACTTCTTCAGGATAACTTCATGCTATACAATTCATTGTGCTGTATGTTTATTATAGAGCTTTAATTAATAAGTTAAGTATACCTGTAGGTGCCTATAGTTTTATACAGTTCGTTGATTCTTTCAATGAAATAGCCTAAATCCAGTTGTCCAAGTTATTGGAAATGTTAAGCATTCAATATTTAGGTTATGCTTGAACTCCCGGTTTTCTGGCCCATCATCCCAGGCAAGCCTTCCAGTCAGATGGATCATTTGGCTGTAATTTTGAATTAGAGTAAGGTTTTAGTATGCGTGGTCAGATTTAGACAATAGCCTACTCCATGAAGGGGTCATGGTTATGCCTTCTATGTTTGTTTATTGAATAGAGTAACTGAAATGAGGGATGTAGACTGATTTTAAGATTTGTGGAATGAGTTTATGAATTTTTAATAGAATTTAATGAAGTCTTCAGTAAAGTTGAAGGAGACATGATCGTGTTTAGACAATAGCCTACTCCATAAAGGGGTCATGACTATGCTTTCTATGTCTGTTTAAGGTGTAGTGTGGCTGAAATGAGGGAGGTTTACTGATTTTGGTGTTTGTGGAGTAGTTTTTTCGTTTATAATTTAGGTTTTGTGAAGCTCGTTGCGGAATTGTTTTATGGATTTTATTGCTCTGCAAATGAAGTGTATTAGGGGGTTCTGGGTTTGGTTTAGCTGTAGTTTACAGGGTTATGGCTGAGAGTTGTTGTAGCAGGCCTAACAACTGTGTCAGAGCAGTGGCGTGCTGTGTGGGAGGGGGGGTTAGTGGCAAAGACATGAGGGCAGGGATGGAAGAGTTTATGTGTTCCCTGACAGTTGGCGCACTTGAGTTTCTTGTTCGTAGATTCTTTCAATGAAATAGCCTACGTCCAGTTGTCCAAATATATATGTATGTCATTTCATTGGAAATGTTAAGCATTCAATATTTAGGTTATGTTTGAACTCCTTAACACAGTCTATACACTTTTAATGAGAATTGGGTGCATTCTTGAATTATTACACAACTTGAACATGGGCTTACCAATTATGGCTTAGAGTTCTATTTATTTTATGATTGAATTTCATTCATTTATTCTACCGCGTGATAAATGAATTACAAGAAAATTATTATGAAATTCTCCCCATAGAGTGATGGTAATGATCGATGCAAACATAGAATAGATTTTCCAGGAAAATTAAATCAGAAAATATTTTATATTGGGATCCAATATTAATAGCATTTTAGCAAGTCGGAGGGTGTGTACGCTCAAATTGATTCTGGTTGTCAATTGGTTTGTAGAGATGGGCATCAGCAGTCGACTGACAAAAGTTAAAACCATCGACTTGTTTGACTGCTTTTAGAAAACAGTCGAATGAATTCAACGACTACTCACCATAACATAAACAAGTCGTTTGCAAACGACTGAACTGATCCCAATTGTTTTAACATGCTCTGAGCGCTGGCATAGTTTTACGTTCTGGTCATAAATTGTTTGTATTCACATGGTTGCCAACATCTCCACTGAAAGTTCGCTCTCGTTACTGTTCTAAAGTGCTCTATTGTCGTGTCTCGTGTGTATTTATTCTAGGCTGTCGTGTTCTTGTTCAAGTTGTATTTCAACTCTACACTCTTAGTACGATATTTTCTGCAAAACAACTAAGAAATAAAAGGCACGTCACAATTTTGGCTATGGAATTGTTACCGGTACTTTCAGTTCTAGTAATTTAATTAAGTATTGCTCTATTGCTTCACTTATTCAGAGTACATACAGGTAATGTGTCCTATACCAATATCGGGGAACATTTACTCATTGCAACATTGGATATAATGGCTGCACTATACACAACGCCGCAACCTCCATTCGAAGCACAGTAAAAATAAATAACTTGGATCAATTTCAATTTCTTTTTAGTACATATTATTCTTAAAAATAAATGAGACCAACCAGGTGGTATAGTTCTTGGTTGACACTTCTGGGGTCCGTGTTTGATTGCTGAATGTCAAGAAATCTAATTCTAGTCTGAGGGTAAGAACAGGGTACACACAGCCTAGTAAGGTAAACCGGGAAATGTTGGGTTTGATTCTCCACTTAGCCACCCAGCAAGTGGTTTATCATGGGTTCCCACACATACAGAATATAAATTTCTAGGTAATTCCTATCTTGACTGCCTCCTGTAAATCCGTAAACAAGTAGGGTAGTCATATTCATTCATTCCTATTCATGAGCTTAAATGGCACTCTGTCAAACGCATACATGTGTCAGAATCCAACACAACACAAAATAACATAATGACTTGATTTTGTCTGCTGTTAATTCATTTTATGGGCTTGGGACATCTTGGTCATCAGCCCCATGCAGTTGGGTGTGGGTAGAATTGCTCCGATTATGTGATGACTGTAGTAGTGTGTGTAGCTTTATAAGGGACAGGCTTGAGGAGGTGCCCCAGGAGTTGAAATAAGGTACTACCGGATTTCCATCAGGAAAGGAATAAAATAAAATAATGTCGAGGCCCACAGAAGAGATCTGCAGAATATCTTGGCTGAGTGGACAGGGAATTTGTAACTGTTCCTGTTGGTATTTCAATTTCATTTTAGTACATATTATTAAAAATTCTTAAAAATAAATGTCCCTAACTATGGCTGCCACCTTTCCAGTCCTCATCTGAATTACAGAAAGTATAGCCTACACACTACTACAGATACCACAATAACAGAGATTATCATATAAATCCTATACACTTCCAAATATATGGGGCTAAATGAATATGTTATCAAAAGCCCTAAAATTAATATCAAAAACACAATGATTCTACAATAAGAGATTCTTTTAAAATATAGTTATAGTAGGTGCAAACATACACATAACAGCAAATTCAAGTTCTCCATTTCAAGCATTACACATTTATTAAGTTAACTGTTTCAACATACAAACTTGCATGTGTTGTAGGAATTTGCGGTTCATCGGTGTCAGCCATGGCGTCAAGGAGGTAATAGGTCCATTATCATGTGCTGTAGCCTACCGTTATACCTTGGCAAGAAAGAAGAACATGCCTCAACACATACTTTTAAAAGGACCAGATTTGATTACTGTATTTTTGCTAAGTTTGATTTTGGCTCTCCCTGTTATTTTTTCTTAGTTGACAAACTTTTTAAATAAAACATGATGATTTCTAGCAGTATTGAGTGTGTTTCTTGTTTTTCATTGAAAGTCCTATTTCTCCTTTCCCCTTCACAGCATGTCATAGAATTTACTGTATTAGTGTGCCATGAAATTTGTTTATGTACATGTACTTACTGTATTTCACCCTTCAAAATTGGTGGACTGGATATATTTTAAAGGGAATATCAAATGAACTACTGTATATAAATTTTGTGATATCCAATTATTTTTCTGAAACTAATGAATTTGGCATTAATTACACTAACAATTTTAGTGTGATGAGGATCAGGTTACACCACCTATTTCCTTAGTATTCTCTCTTAAAATTTTCCTGTTATTGCGAACAGCATCAAGCTTTTTAAGATATGAATATTCTCCCTTCCCAGTACTTTTCCTTTCTAGTTTAATCTCGGAACTAATCGGTTATAATTGGGCCTAAGTGGTTAATTGGAAGGGACAATTTTTTTAAATTGAGTAATAATATGCTGCAGACCTTATAGTAGCCTAATTCTTGTCAATGCAATATGCTCCAATTGCAACTGAAAGAAATGTAAACATGTAAATTATTGATGAGGTCATGTCCTAAATGCTGTGATTGCTCATTTCAGAGTTCCGGAATTCACAATTTCCCACTTTGGTATTATTAAAAAAAACTGTTATTGCTATTTTGAATGTGATTTATTTCGTGTAGATCATATTATTATCTCCACACTTAAAAACGTGTGCTATAAGTATTGGGAAGATTGTGATTTTCGGAACATTGAAGTGGGCAGAGCAGTTAGGACGAGAATATTTAGCGGAACGATGGGAAGGGGTGGGGTAGGCTACCCGCACGGCCGTGCTCAACTAGTACCGCGGTCAAACACCAGACAGCGCTGAAGTCTTAGGTGCCAAGAATTAGCATGGCTGTCGGCTATCTGTAGTAGTAGGTAATCTGTGGTAGTGTACAGCATGTAGGAAGGAGGTGTTTTTCTGAAATTATGAAGAACAATATAGCCATACATGCTCCAAGGAAAGACCAATGCGACATATGCTGTGGTTATAAAGCTAAAATGGTCAGTGAGGAAGTTCAGGCTCATTTGAAGAGGAAGAATGAAGCCAGAGAAATGAAGAATCAGATGAAAGACAGTGCCTCCGAAGAGAAACTGGTTATCACAATGGACCTTCAAAGTGTGCTCTTAGACTAGCTGCTTCCAAAGCTTATTACAAACAAAAACTGCAGCTGCATAACTTCACTATTTATGAACAACCAAGATATTACACTCTATGTATGGCATGAAGGTAACGGAGGTGTTTCATCAAATGAGTTTGTGTCTTGCATAGTCCATTACTTGGAACATATACCGAAAGAGTACAGGCATATTGTCCTAATTTCCGATGGATGCGCCTACCAGAACCGGAACAAAACCCTGGCCAGTGCACTGAGCGATGTTTCCAAGACAAACTCCATTATTATTGAGCAAGTCTTTCTTGCAAAGGGCCATACAATGATGGAAGCAGATAGTGTACATTCTACTCTAGAGCAGTCAAACCACCAATATATTCACCCATGGACTACATTAGATCAATGAGAATGGCCGGACCTAAAAAGCCATATAACATCATTGTCAATGAGTTTTCATTTTTAAGAAATTTTGAAGGCTTGAACTGCAACCTGACCTCCCACCTGGTAAGAAGGCTGGAGATCCCACTGTCCATGATCTAAGGATGTTAAAAATACTGTCCATGTGGTGAAATATCATACAAATTAGCATACTTTGAGGAGTGGAAACTGTTGCCTCACAGACGTAAAGAATGCCTTCATACTATGGTTCAACCATTGTGCGCATCACAAATTCCAACCACGGAATCTTAATTCAAGCATCTTCAAGAACTGAAGTCAGTAATAGTAAAGGACCATCACTCATTTTATGACTCTCTGCAATGCGAAGCCAGCAATGAAAGGCATAGAGAAATTTTTCATCTTTACCTATTTTCCCGAATATTTAACTTTTTACTCAAATTTATTTTTCTATAAGTTGATTACATTTTGTTATGTAACAGTATTAGTTGAAGTAGAAACACATTTTATATTATAAGAATGGCAATCGCATTACGTGTGCAAGAACGTAACTTAATGATGAAGCTATGAACAGTAAGTACATTATTTGGGTGCAGTTTCTCCTATGTGGTGAAATGGAACAGGCAAAACCTATGTGCATTCGATGAATATATTTCCATTATTGTAAATATGCACTTGTTCCGATGAGCATTGTTGATAATTATTATGACATCATAGTGCAAACATGTGTTACTCAAATTTTCGGTGCAATAAATGTGCAGTATTCTACCAATAAACTTGTTTTTTGCTTCTCCTGAAAAATTTACTGTTTTGCACATAGGAGCTATTGCCGGAACAACGACGATATGCAAAGAATGTGGAAAGAAATATCTACGGCACTATCATAGGAAGCGTCACGAAGTATTGTATGTAAATTCAACAATGCCTACAACGGACGTCGCCACGAAGAATGTTGTAATGTTATATTATCGACAAAAAACTGAGCCTACAAAAAATTACCTACTTTCAATGATTCCTGATAATAATGGACTTGCTGAATATGAAGAGTCTTTCAAGATTAGATTAGATTTTTATTTATCCGTTTGATCAGTTACATGTATACAATACATTTTTGATATAGGACACATCAGAAATTACATAGAAAATAAAATAACTTACAGGTATATATTACTAATACTGAAACTATTTATAACTTATTATAATAACAGATCTTAAGAGATACAATCTTATTGGACAACTATTTGCACCTTACTCTATTATCACAATATGAAAACTTAATTCAGTACATACAACAACTTACCGCTAGGTATTACGATTAAAATAGAAAAGTAAAATATAATTATTGATTTCATCGCTCCTATATGCTAAGGTATTCAACTACAGAGTAAATGCAATGGCACTGCAGATAAGCTTTCAACATTCTTTCAAAGGTTTTTATTTTTGGGCAAATTTTATATACTGTGGTAGTTTATTGTATAATTTAACTCCTCTGTGAAAAGTTCCTTTTTGATATATGCTTGTGTGAGTATGTGAAATATGAATGTTTTGATTTTGTCTTTTGTTATGTCTATGAACATCATTGTTTGTTTGAAGAAAAACATCTTTATTCCTTAAATTCTTTTTAAAAAACACAAAACTTTCAAAGATATGAATGCAGGGCAGTGAGAGAATGTTTAAATCTTTAAACAGAGGTCTACATGATTCTCTAGTGTTTACATTTGCCATAATTCTAATCGCCCTCTTTTGTATCCTAAACATGCTTAGTACATCTGGTGACATACCCCAAAATATGACCCCATATCTTAAGTATGAATGGAAATAAGCAAAATAAGTGTTTCTTAATGTGTACATGCTAGTGCAAGTTTTCAAAATACGTAATGCAAAGCACATCGAGTTCAGTTTATTATTCAGATATTGTATATGTTTATTCCATTTCAAGCCATGTTGTATCCATAGCCCTAAAAACTTTGTGTCTGATTTATTTTCTATTTGATGACCATTTAATGTTATGTTAGGCATCGCAGGATTCCTGTTCTGTGTAGTGTGGAAATTTAGACATACTGGTTTTTTGAATGGTTTATTATGAGGCCATTGTGACCATTGGGTTAATTCTTCTGTAACAGAGTCAGCAGACTGCTGTAAGACCTCTTTAGTTTCACCTTTTATTACGAGTGTTGTATCATCCGCAAACAAAATTTCCTTATGGGAATCAACGTTTTGTGTTATATCATTGATATATAGAAGAAAGAGTAGTGGGCCCAAAACCGATCCCTGGGGTATTCCAAATTTAATAATATCCTCATTGGACAATGTTTCATTAAGTATCTGGTTCCATCATCCTTGTGTCTCAAGCTTACTATTTGTTTACGCCTTGTTAAGCAAGACTCTATCCATTTATTTGCTAGACCTCTAATACCATATTGATTTAGTTTTGTAAGGAGGATTTTATGGTCAACAACATCAAATGCTTTCGATAAATCCAAGAATAGGCCAGTTACATGTTCCTTATTGTCAGTTAATTTCAGTATACTATTAAAGCATTCATAAATTGCGGTATGTGTAGATTTTTCCGTTCTGAATCCATGTTGTGAGTTTGATAGTATTTTATTTTTTACTATAACACTTGTACACAATTTTTCCAATACCAGTTGGTAAGGTAATAGGATGATAGTTATCTAATTCATCTTTAGAACCGTTTTTGTACACTCGAATTACTTTTGATAACTTAAAATATCCGGGTAAGTTCCTGAGAGAATTGAACTGTTTATTAAGTGTGTAAGTGAAGCCTCCGTGGCTTAGGCGGCAGCACGCCGGCCTCTCACCGCTGGGCCCGTGGTTCAAATCCCGGTCATTCCATGTGAGATCTGTGCTGGACAAAACGGAGGCAGACAGGTTTTTCTCCGGGTACTCCGGTTTTCCCTGTCAAAATTTCATTCCAGCAACACTCTCCACTATCATTTCATTTCATCTGTCATTCATTTAATCATTGCCCCGGAGGAGTGCGTCAGGACTCGGCAGCCGGCACAGTTCATATCCTCGCCGCTAGATGGGGGCTTCATTCATTCCATTCCTGGCCCGGTCGGAGACTGGAAGCAGGCTGTGGATTTTCATTTTTCATTAAGTGTGTAAGTGGAATTATTATATTTTCTGCACTTTTCTTTAAAATTGCATGAAGGATGCCATCATTACCAGCACAGAATTTATTTTTTAGCTCTTTTATAACTATTCTTACCTCTTCACTTGTGACATGATTTATAAATAAAGAATCACTGCATATATTTATTTTATTATTAGAATTTAGTGTATTTACCTGTGATTTATTTAATAATTTTTGTGGAATTTCCAGAAAATAGTCATTAAATGTGTTTGCTATTTCCTCTGGATTATTAATCACTTTATTATTGCAGGTCAGTGTAATGTTCCTTTGTATTTTAGCAGATTTTCCTGTTTCTTTCTTTTAGATGAATTGGATATAAAAGTATCATTATGCATTTTCTTTGCTAGTATTACCTTACTTAATATGCTAGTGTATTTTTTGTAGTATAAATTGAATTCAGGTGTTGTGTGGTATTGTTTCTATAATTTGTGTAGAAATGGTATTGTTTATATAATTTGTGGAGAAATTTGTTTCTTTGACATGAATTTATAATCCCTGTTGTTATCCAATTGCTAGCTTTGTTATTTTGAATAGTTCTTTGTTTAAAGGGGAATGCTGTGTCAAAATAGTGTTCTAGGGTACTGTTAAATGCATTCAATTTATCATTTACATTTCCTAGTTTATAAATTTCTGACCATGTTTCCTTATTTAATAAGTCATTGAAATATTTAACATTTGTTTCAGTGAATGACGTGCACTTTGATTTTATTCCATTTTCATTATTATTGATTTTTTTCGGGTACTTCAAAACTCAGTATTTGTCCATGGTGGTCACTAAAACCCGGGAAATAGACTTCTATATGAATGGTGATATTTATCTGTATTTATAAAAATTTGATCAGGAGTGGTTTTACTAAATTTTGTTATTCTTGTTGGGGTGTTTATTGTAGGTTTCAGTCCATAGGAAATTAGTAACTGTGTTAATAATTCACAATTTCTATCACATTTAAGAAATCCACATTTACATCCCCACAAGTTATGATCTCGAAATTTACTTTGCTCATGTTATTGAGTAACAATTCTAATTTATCTATAAATAATGAAAATTTCCTGACGGTGAACGGTATACGCATACAATATTTAACTTAAACTGCTGTATTTTTACGTCAGAGAATTAAAAATTCTGTTCCATAATTTGATAATCATAAGCTGTTAACTGTTCATGATCTAAATTATTTCTTCAGAAGATACAAGTACCACCATGGCTAATATTAGATCTAGAGTATTTACTAGCTAGTATAAACCCTGGGAATTGAATTAATTCGAGTTGTTCATCTTCCAGCCAATGTTCTGAAATACATAGTGCTGAGATGTCTTTAAGTTCATTTTTAAGCATTAGATTTAAGTAATCAATTATATTATAGAGAGACTGAACATTCTGGTGGTAAATTGTAAATTCGTTACTTCTGCAAGCTTGTGTTGGTGATTTATTTACATTATTATTATCATAATTGTTGTTATTATTATTATTATTATTATTATTATTATTATTATTATTATTGCTAGACAAATCCAAAATACCATTGTTGCACTCCGTTAAATTTGACATCAAAAGATACTCATCTGAATGCCAAACCTCACGTTTGGCTTCTTTTACCAGTTTCCCTGCTTCCACTCTAAAGATATTACTGTTGAACTATTCTTACCATTTGAATTTACAATTTTGCAGATTTCATCACTAAGATACTCTTTTCCTAAGCTATTTAAGTGTAGGCCATGCCAAGTGTGGAATTTCCTGTCTAATTTACTTACATCTATAATTTGGACATTTGGAAAACTATTACAAATGTTATTAATTTTTCCATTTGTAGCCTCTATTTCTACATTTACACAAGATTTGGGAATTAGGTCATATCTCTGCGGAATGTTTACAACAATTACATTTGTGTTATGCATGGATGGCAATGTACCCTTTAAATCTTTGATTACCTTTTTACTCTCGTTTCTGTAGACGTCGTTTGCTCCAGCGATGATAACGGCATAATCCTTTGTAGTTAGGGATGCACAATCTCCTACCATCCCGTCCGTGACCGCTGCAATGGGAGCTCCTGGTTTTACTGTCGAAGTGACCTCCATTTCTACTCTTCTCTCCAGAACGTTTGCTGGTATATCTCGCCCGTGACTATCCGCATCTTCCTGGATTTTCTCTATCACATTCTTCTTTTCTTCTTGATGAAAGTCATCATTTTCTTTGACAAGCACTCTAAATGAATTTGAGACGGGAATTTCAGTTACCGGTACTCCATTTTTAGGCCTAGGCTTATTCGATCTTACACTACCAGCAACCACTGTTGACCAAGTTTCCTTCCGTTCTTCTCTGCTTCCTTTTAATGTATTCAACTCTTCCATTAACTTAGCAATATCTTCCTCTAGCAGCTTTATAATTTCATCTTTTGAGGACAGTTCGTTTCTCAGGTTATGACATTCGCATGACGGTACCGGTACATTACGACAATCGGTTTCACTTTTCTCCTCATTCAGTTTTACCTGAGATCTTGTGGTGATTTTATTTGCATTTTTAACTTTTATTTTGCACGACGAGCATAAATCCGTAACGGTTACACTACCTGACGAGACACTAACACTGTTTACTGACGCAAGGTCGTCTTAAATCCTATTTTATACGTTGTGATACGTGTAAGGATTTAAATTCATACCTCAAAGAGTCTAAACATCAAATAATTCATGCTATACAAAAAGAACAAGCAAACCACAAGTCGATAAAAGTTAATAATGTGGCTTAATGTAGATTTATTCATACGTCTGCCAGTGTAATTACAGATCATGCTATTAAAACACGTAATGAAGCCGTATTTTTAGAAACAGACTTAAGTTGTTTTTTGGAAACGCAATTTTAAAAAATTACTATGGAAATATAGAAATCCGATCTAAAAGGCAGTAATTGGGTTTTGCTGGCAGTTGAAGGAGTGCGATTGAAAATAAATAAGTATAATCCTTTGCGTGGTAGCACATCTATTCCATTACCAGCAGCTGTAAAAGCAAGAAAATCCTGCATTAATCCTCAAAACTTTAAGGACGAGAGGTGTTTTATGTATGCCATTTTATATAGCAAAACTGTTTAAAAGGAAAGCTCAACGCGTTAGTAAATACAAGGACCGGGAAAATGAGTATGATATTTCAGTGATATCGTTTCCTACATCGCTAGCTGACTTTACCAAATTTGAAAAAGCAAACTATCTTCTATCCATCAATGTATTTGGACTGGAAGAAGACAACAAACTCTAAAGGTAGTGGATCAAGAACTACAAGACCACCGTGACCTCCTTTTGCTAAGTTCTTCATCTGGTGAGAACCACTATATCATAATCAAAGATTTTGATAAACTAGTAGGTCATCAGATCACCCACCATGGACATATATATACTTGTGAACGGTATTTTACTCACTTTGATAATCAATATGGCCAACGAGGGATAGATAAATTAAAAGTACATAGAGCTTTGTGTGTCCTGCATGGCATTGCTAGGGATGAAATGCCTATTAAAAACCCGACTCAAGTTTTTAAATGTGGAAAAAATGCTTAGAATACCTTACGCTATATATGGAGCTTTCGAAAGTATTCTCTTACCATATCAAACATGTGTACCTAATCCAGAGGCAAGTTATACTGTCCCATACCAGAGTCATTTTCCCATGAGCTTCGGTGTATATGTTAAACCCTCACCAGCTGTGGAACACATAAAGACAAACCTTCCGAGCAAACCAGTTATTTATCGTGGTCCTGACGCTGCAGAAAAGTTTATGGACTGTTTGATATCAATAGCTAATGAAATTGTGTGCCTTTCCAGCTTAAATGTTCCAAAGGCTTTAACTCATGAGCCATCTCTTGATGAATACAATACAATTGCATTTGTCAGTTGGCACAGGCTAGAGTAAAAGGTGGCTTTTCACCGATGTCTCAGTCTCTCTCATGGCTGTGATTATATGGAAGCTACTGAGGTATGGGTGGTGCTTAGTAATGGCATTCAGGGCACAGTCAGTGCCTGTGAATGCTGTGAAAGGTTCTATTCATAGGGTTAGGACTACTGTTCTGACTCAGTGAGGAAAGTAATGGCAAACTACCTCACTCCTCTTCTTGCCTAGAACGCCTCAATATAGCGCTGCCTTGGGTTTTTGTGGGTATCTACTCACATAACGTAACGGCGGTGCTTTTGAGGATCCAACCAGCCTTCGGGCTGACTACCTAACAGACAACAAGAATCAGAGTTCCTATCTTCTGAAACCTGTTATTTGGGTCATAAAACATTTACTAAAGAGGACTGGAAAGTTAGAGATCATTGTCTTATTACAGGTTAATACCGTGGAAGCGCTCATAATAACTGTAATTTGAGGTGTAAAACACGTATCCTCGTTCCTGTATTTCCTCATAATATGAGTGGATATGATGCAAATTTTATTGTATAGCATTTGAGGTGTACTACTGAGAGAGTGGACGTTATCCCTAACTCCAAAGTAAATAACATTTATTTTACCAAATATGTAGGAAATGTTAATCTTCGATTTGTGGATACGTTTCGGTTGATGCCAAGAAGTTTGGAAAACTTAGTTACCAACTTAACATTATACCCTGAAACAGACAAGTAAGTACTTTGGAAAAGAAAATGCAACGCTCTTGACTCGTAAATGTTTATTTCCTTATGATTACATTGATTCTTGGGAAAAGTTAGTGAAAAGTGTTGACCTCCAAAAGAGGCATTCTTTAACAAATTAGGGCCGATAACCTAGATGTTAGGCCCCTTAAAACAACAATTATCATCATCATCATTTAACAAATTAAGTCAAGAATATGTTAGTCAAGAAGACTATGAACATGCCAAAAATGTATGGAATCAGTTCAAAATTAAAACCTAACTCAGATGTACTCCTTCTTGCAGACAGCTTTGAAACTTTTAGAAACAAAACACTAGAAACACACCGACTGGATGCTGCACACTTCTTTACTTCGTTTGGTTTAACTCTTTGAATACCAAGGAGCGCAAAAGCGTTCCCCGGCGTGTTAGTGAAAACAGCCAGGAACGTAATAGCGCTCCTCATTCAGGCAGTTTTATATATGCTTGTAGTTCTCAGTTTTCTATCAAATCGCAGCACAACGCAGATTATCCAGAATCGGCAAAGCCTGCAGTTCCTAAATTTACCACAACTAACGCGGTAATAGTTTTATTTACGGAGATATGATATTTTAGAAAGCGCCCACTGTTTTGTCCACCACGCACCGTTGTTAGTACGAATATGGCCTCAGCCGCGCGGAATGCGTTCGTAAACGATGATGATCTAGCCGAGCATATCAATAGAGTGTGCGCCGAAGATGATTACATCGAGTCTGATGGAGATGTAGCAATATCACGGTCGTGTAGTAATGATGTTGGTAATTTTATTTCTGATACAGGAAGTGAGAGCAGCAATGACATTCCGTAGTAGGCTGCCATAAACCTCGTGGTATTGTCATTACTGAAAGTGACAATTTTACTGATTCGGAGAGTGACAGTGACGCAAATGAAGACAGTGTAGGTGGTAATGACAATGATGCCTGTGTACCTAATACAGGGTTTAGTGAAGTTCCAATTGATAGTGACCGTCGGTTCGAACCCATCTGACATGAGGTTGTACACGTACTTCGATGAGCGACGAACACTAAAATATTGGAAGAAGGTGGTATTTTGCATCTTTGCTCGAATGGTGCTGAATGCCTATTTGATATACAAAGAAAATACTTCGTAAAGTTATGACACGGCTCAAGTCCATAGAATAGGAATGGGTCCAGGAGAAAAACCTACAAACCAAAATGTTAACTAAGCTTCATCCACCAAGGGAAGGGGAACTTTTGGTGAAATTAAGTGGTATATTATTTGAAAGATGCATTGAGTGCAGCAAAATAGATGGAGGCCCAGTAAAAAGGTCACGAACTGCGTGTTCCAAGTGTATGAAAGGTCTTCATGGTATCTGCATAGGGTATCACATGTGCTAAAAGTGAACCAGCATAAAATGTGAAATATGTACAGTGCATGGTGTATTAAAATATTTTTTAAATTAGAAACTATAGTACCTAAGATAATGAAACTTTCCAGAGAGTAAACCAATAACATGTGACTGCAGACAATAACAACCGTTTGTGTGTAACTTTCATTTTGAATTGTGTTTCTTTCTCTCAATTTTGACTTTTTTTTTTTTTTCACAGAAATAATACAAATATTTTTTGTGTGTTGTAGTGTTATTGTAACATAGTGTGTTACTTAGTAGAATGGTAAACCAACTCATTTTCAATGATCAGGAAAAATTTGGGGGTATATCTTCAAAAATACAAAAGTTATAATGATTTTAGTACAACATTGCAATTTCTTGAAAAGAAGCCTGGTATTCCTCACATATACCACCTATAAGCAACTGGTACTGAAAGGGTTAAGTCTCGAGGCAATGCTTCCTTACCCCGGAATCTCTACAGGATTACGATCAGATTCTTTAATAGAGTCTGAAATATGTGGAGGAGTATGCAAGGTTTCTCATCGGTATGCTGAAGCTAACAGTAAATACATGGCAACATATGATTCCGAGAAACCGTCACAGTTTATTACCTATGATGATGCCAGCAACCAATAAGGGTGGGCTATAAGGCATCCCCTTCCTTACGGAGGATTTCAGTGGGTTTCTCCAGATACCGTTGATCTAAATACGCTAAAGAAAGACAACTCTGTCGGATACATTCTAGATGTTGATTATCCATCTGACCTTCATGATGAACACAACGATTTACCTTTCCTACCAGAGTGTATACAACCTAAGGATTCACCTCTTAAAAATCTAATCCCTCATCTTGGAAATCGAAGCCGGTACGTTGTTCATTACATGACACTTAAACAGGCTCTAGATCATGGACAAAAATTGATAAAAATTCATCGTGTGTTTAAGATTCAACAGAGACCGTGGCTAAAGGCGTACGTTGATTTTAATAACATTCGAAAACCGGCCAAAAATTGATTTTGAGAAAAATCTGTACTTATTATTTAATAATGCAATTTTTGGAAAAACAATGGAAAATATTGGTAAAATAATAGATATGCGTCTTGTAACTAATGGCAAAAAGGCTGAAATGCTTCTAGTTAAACCAACATTTATCGACAGAACAATTTACGGCCCTAACCTAGCTGCTTTCCACATGGCTAAACGTAGCATTATATTCAATAAGCCTATATATATATTGGAATGTATATACTAGATATTTCAAAAACTCTCATGAATTCCCACCACTTTGATGTCCTGCTACCCTATTATGGGGTCAAAAATCTTAACTAATGTATATGGATTTGGACTCGTTTATTTATTTGCTTAACACCCAAGATGTTTATCAAGACAAGTTGAATTTTCTAGAACACCTGGAAACATCTGATTATCCTACTAATCACATATGTTACTCTACATCAAACAAGAAAACTTTGGGGAAATTTAAAGACTAGGCTTGTGGACGTATTATTGGACTTAGAGCTAAAATGTATGCTTTAGACATAGATGGAATAGAAATAAAAAAGAATAAAGGTAATAGAAGAGGCGTTGTCAAAAATTGTATAAGTTTTCAAGATTACAAGGATTGTATCATGAAATACGAGGTAAAAAGAATACCGATGAACATTATCGTTTCTAAACAACATAACATATCATCTATAAAACTAAACAAAATTGCTTTGTGTCCTCGTAATGATAAAAGAGTAATTGATTCTAATGGTACGGTGTAGCTACACATGCCTATAGTCATTACTCAACAGTTGACCATACTTAAAAGGGTAAGTTATGGATAACAAAATCTCAAAATTAAACAGGATATTGTACCCATTTCACATGGAGAATGCTTGATCATCACCTGGCTAGGCTACTTTCGGTTTCGTGGTGTGTACCGTTCAGCCCACAACATGATCTCACATTCAGATATGGAAGCACTCTAGGATCTACAAGACTACATTGACAACTAAACATATTACAATTAATATGAATTTATTTACTAAAAATTCCCAGGAAAAAAATACAATTACACATAAAACATCAATATTTTAGAATAAATCCCAAAATATCAAAATCCATAAATCATTTAAATCTATATTCTTGCTTAGCTCAACTGAGCTGATATCTATTCTTAAGTGTCGATACAAAAATTCTTTCTTACAATATTTCATTTCTATTCATTTAGGCAAAGAGCATGCCTATCATTTATGGAAAATACACTAAGGCTTACGGACATTCACCGTATCATTACAGTCCCTTCAGGGTCTCATTTTATCTTTATTTCATTGTTTACTTTATTTTCAGTTACTTTTAAACTGTACTATTTCTTCCAGTTAAGCCTTAGGTTTAAACATTTTACACAACAAATCAACAATTCTTAACATGCCATGACTCGAACCCACATCCTTCCAACTTGTTTCTCATGCTCTAATGGGATTCATTAATGATGTATCATGTGCTATCACTTCCCTTCATTACTTAGATTACTTGCAAACTCAATTATTTGTTTACCCGTATTGCTTAATACATCTTCTGAGCCAGAAATCGATTACTTTCTTAACAAACTTGACTACTATGGTCAAATATTATGGAATTACATCAAACTTAGTGTGGGGACCATTGTCTAAAACCCACCAATTCAACAATTTACATTATATTGTAACACCATTGTTTATCAAAATTGCATAACCTCCCGTTTTATTACTACTACCTATTCAGATCTTAAAACTTCTGTACACAGAGCGTCTATTGTATTAGCTCCCCCTTGCGGGCTGTGACGGCCGGCAAGGTCGCTAGATTCTCCCTCACACCACTTGGCTTGTGATTTATGACCTGGTCTCGCTTCTCATTCATTCTCCCCTCGCGACTTTTAACTGTTTACCTCTTCCCTTAAAACTGTATATGATAATCCAAGCTCACTCTTTAATTTAATCTCACTTTATTATAATATTCATTTCATTTCCTCACAATCAGTGCAATATCCTGAGGTCACGACGATTTACCTACTTGTAAGGTGGACACCAGGAGATCGCTATTGTGACTGTTCCGGTCACAATGTTCCCAAACCCTTATTTGGTTGACTGCAAGAGAAGTCAGGTTAGGGTAATTTGTTCATACCATTTCTTTTCTTGTTCATCATCATCATTTAGGTTGTAGAATTTCATTTTCTTAGTGTATATATATCTTGTGTATCTCGGGGACTCAGTCAGGAATATTTCATTTAATTTGTATGGGAGATGTCAGTATACAAGACAGCGGATTGTGTAGGTAAGCTACAAGATGTTGCAACAGCAGGAAACTCTAGGCCAAATTTAGATTGGGCCGAGAATAACTTCCCTTGTCTTGAAGAAAGCTTTGTGTAAATTGTGTAAGGTTCTGACGTCAGAGAAGAGTTTCGCGCCACGAGTTGTAAGAAATATACATGGGTTCGAGATTATTGGTGTATTTTGTATGGGTTGGAGGGTATCATGACCCTGGCGGAGAAAGACGAAAACATGTGTTTACAAGTGGAGAGGTGGGATTTTCGTGTATAGCGGGGCTTCACTTCTATTGTAGCGTCTGATTGGAAAGGTCGCGTTCTCGTAATTTGGCGTAGGCCTATTTGGAGAAACAGTTTTGTTGAAAGCATGGCTTGTGAATGTACTCGAAACGGCTACATATCACAACGATGTTATCTCTGTTAGCACAATTCAAGTTGGGTACGGAAGCACATTCATTTCTCTCGCAGAGATGTGGCTATGTAAACCAGTAAACATCTCTAACCTCAAACCACGTGTGGAAAATCTTAGAAATGCTGGGGAGAACTGATCTATCGAGCATGTCTCGTAGATTATCTGCTAGATCGTCGATGAGTGAGTAACAAACATCTTTATATTCCAACATTCATTTTGGGTCACATGTTTTCGTCATTGCCGAGGAGAGAAGATAGTAAACCATAGTCTGTTCGACGAGAGTCCCCGCCATATGTTTAAAGTTGATATTAATACACATATTTTGAAGGTTATAATTAGTTTTCTTTATAGGGAATTACACCTAATAGTTGAACGCCCAAATGATACCAGTTAGGTTGACCAAATGTGTGTCCAACACTCCACGACCCTGCCATTTCAATTGTGTGGTATATGATGAAGTACTTCCGATCAAAAATAGGAGGATGATTTTGGGAAGTTTTAAATCAGTCGCCCAAGAAGGGCTGGTAAAAAGTTACACTATCATGCCCTGATTCCGTCCTTCATATTCATTTCACACACTTTTATTTGGTCGGATACAACAACAATGCTGGCCAATAGGCTAAGTTATATGACACTAGGCTTGGAGACTCTACACTCCTCCCCAGTTGTATCATATCTCGTAGAAACCTCTTACTCCTTCCAGACTTCCTTATACATTTGGCAACGCCGCAGACCAGAGATCGCCATCATACCCGGTGGGACTTAAATGCAATTACAATACCATTTCTGCTGACTGGCAAAAACCCTTTGGTTTTTCCATGGGTGCAACCCTTAATAAAAACGACGATTTCTGACAATTTACATACACACAGCTATTCCAGTGGGAACCATTTCATCCACTTATACCTTTTTATTGATCTCTCGAATATGCCTGTTATGGAATACACACTAGCTAGCCTGATGCTGCTTATTATTTAGTATTTATTGGCCCATTTTGACAACACAACTTTTGATAACTTGGATTTTCATCGCGTACTACAAATTCTCAATAACTCAACTTTCTTTATATCGCGGTATTTCTTTACTGGTCTTTACTTAAGCATTTTCCCTTTTCATTTGGCCTATAACCTACAACTTCATAATATATTTCCAAGGTGTTCGCTTATCACCATTTACTTTAATTCATTACATTTATGATCTGAATAACATTATTGCTTCATTACTTTAAGGTATCTCAAAGATCCTTTAATATTCAATTACTTTCAACTAGAGCTCGTTATTATATTGATTCATTATTACTTCATCATTACTTACGAAACGCAATTACTCAATATATTTACTCATCATTATCGGAGTATAGAAATTCGACACTTATTATTATTTTGGTGTTCGTTTTATTATTACTTTATAGTTTATCAACGGCATAAATTACTTGCCAATAATATCATTATAATCGATTTCTTCTCTCACATTTCAATTTTTATCATTGTTAATTATTCATTTTACGGGTTTCAATTTACTTTGCACTTTAATTATTACACTCTCGTATTTGGCAAACTTATCTTTGCGATTTTTCCAACACATTTTGACATTATTTATTTATTTACTAGTGCATTTACTTTTTTATTTTATACATTTCACAATTATTGATCAGCACATGACGCAACATTCTAGGATAATTAAAGATTTTCTACTCACCCCATGTGACGTTCGGTTCATAACCAAATCTTTGGATGACTTCACCCATCTCAATGCTTCAACAATACATTTTTACACAACAATGGACCATTTTCATTCTCTGGTTTTCGATTTTACACTTATTCACCTTTTGATACATTATTTTTACACTTTTTAACACTTATTACACTTAAAAACACTTATTTAATATTTACATGACACACGAACCATATTTCAGCGTTTTGCGATGCGACATCACGGCGCTGATGATCCTGATGCGCTCCCTAATCCGCATTGAACGTGTGACTTCGCGTTCTCGGAATCTCCTACTTCTGTTCAGTCTTTATTCGGTACAGTCTTTCTAGTATCTTTGCTGCTCGTGGCTTTACTGATTTGGCCTATTAGTTCTTAGGCGAAAATGTTCGTAATCTTTGCCGCCGCTCTTTTTCCTAGCTCTATCTATCGCAACTTTCGCGATTCTATAGCTTGGCTTCCAATTCGAAGTCCATACACCCCTATTTCTGTTTCTAGTTGCTATATTTCTCGAATTAGTATTCTCTTCTTCGACTTCGCACTTTCGCAATGTTTCTCACTATGCAGTTTCAAATTAGTGTTCCTTTGGGATTTTAATGTTCTCTGAAACTCCCTGACTTTGGTGTAACGCAACTCGTTTTGCTCTATGAATTTCTAATTGTTTTGACCTCTACAGTTCTTTCCTTTGCAGTCTTTCAATGTTAATGTTTATAGACTTCCCTGATCGCTCGGAGTTTCTAACTCTGGATCGTTATATGGTGCAACTCAGTCTAGTTATTAGTGTAGTGCACCTCAACTGAATTTTAATTTTACTGCTTATTCAAGCTTCGCTGAATGATAAGACCTACACTAGGTTCTAACTCGTACTGTGTTCTCTCCGAACTACTTGTACTTTGATAGCGTAGCGCCTAACTGACTTAGTAACGTGTAGCGCAACTTATAGCGTAACTTGCCTCCCTGAGGCTTCTTGAAGACTGAGTGAAACTGACGTGCTAACGTGCCTTCCCGAGGCTTCGATCGACTGAGAACTGGGTGAACTGCGTGACTTTGGCTCCCTCAAGCCCTTGTTTATTCGATTTGGCGCAGAAATCAGTTCCAGACAATTTCGGGAGTTCAACTTTTGACTCCTAGCTCCAATCTGGTATATAATTTATTTCCAGATGTAATATGTAATAACTTTAAGATTGCCTGTTGGCAGAACGGAATTCGTTCGTAGGTTAATTTTTAAACAATTAAAATAGTTGTTATTCACTCTGCGGGGCCGACCTGATTACCTCAGTATCCCTTCTTAGCACTCCGCTCTGAATTCCAATGACGTCATCTTAGCTAAGCATTTTCTTGAGTGCCTCTTTTACAGGTCTACCAACTTTCCGATTTATGCTGTTACTACTGTCTTAAATTCATATCTGGTTAACATGTTGAATTTATTTTGTAAAGTTTTATGATGGGGAGTCCCTCATTTATATGTTCGACTTTCTGCTGGCTTAACGCCTTTCGGGGCCTCTTCTCAAGTACGTCCTTAGAAAACCCTCGTAAATGTCGCACTTGACTGGTAATAACTTCTTGCTGGATCGCTGCCTCATGGAATGCTGAGTGTTAATTACGACCCTTCAGCTATGCATTTTCTTGCTTCGTTAATGGCCTCTCTAACGACTTTTTTCACTTAAAATGTCAAAAATAATGGGACTTTATATATCCGCTAGTATTCAATAAGCCACCTGCATGTCTTGCTGTGCTTCTGAAGCTTTTTTCACAACGAATTGTCCCCCTTGGTTTCTTACTGTTTCTATCAAACTTTTAACATATTTTTATATGAATGGTCAAGGGTTCACTTGTGCCAATATCCAAATGGGCACAATATATATCACTCTACATGCATTATACAAATGTAGTTCGGGTAATTGTTATTAAATTTATAACATGAAAAAATTGTCCAAAAAAGTAATTCGGTATGTGTAATACTTAATAAAGAAAAACATTGTTTGGACACTACTACTCACATTGTCTCTCTTTATCCAATTGTTAACCCCTATCAAAAATATTGGTAGAATGCCCTTAGGTAGCCGAAACTAGCTAACGGAAAGTATAGTATAACCCATTTATTACCTATATGTGGTGTATTTCTCGAAATACACGGTCAGACAGAGTTGTCTTTTGCTGCTCTTTGGCTTTGTACATTAATTTATTTATTTAATTTCCCTTCCCGCAGACACCAACAGCGAACCATTATATTCTATTCTCCCCGTACACTTGCTTATTTCTTGTATAAGTTTGTTCTAGAGGTGCAGTTTCTGCGGAACCAGCCTAGCAGCATTTTACAGCTACCCTCTGAACTTCTTCAATCGACTCAAGTCAAGAGGACTTCTTTACCAATCCACCAGGCTTCGTGTTCGTCGCCAGCTAACTGCTCCATGAAGAAGATTTACACTTGTACAAAGATGTTATTTTTTGTATGTTGGGCACTCTTATGTATAAGCTCTTTTGTTTCCTTCCCCTACCCCCTCGCCCGCCTACCTCTGACGTGTACGTTATCGATTGCCTCTATCGGCGCGCCGCTCCGCTCGCTCACTTCTTGTTGTCCGGCCATCAAGGCTACAGTGCGGAACTGCTCGTCCTCACTACTGCGTCAGTCGTCAAACATACAGTTTGAAGCCTCCCAAAGGCTTGTCTCCTGTCCATATGAGACATTTTTAAATCTACGCCATGTTGTGGATGTAAGCTAACAGTCGCCAGGATCATCTACTCTCTTCAAACATGTAAAAAGCTAAGTACCAATCTCCAATGATTTTGAATTGTTTTAATGGGTTTTAATACAATTTTATAGGCAGTGTGTGGAATTGCTAACTATTATGCAATAACCGTCTTCGAGGGATTCTTCTTGTCATGCTCTAGCTATCCAAGCTGACTTTAAAACTTGAAAATTTAGTATTTCTTGTACAAATTAACTGAGAACACTTTCTCATAACAAGGGATTTCATTCAAATTACCCACTGTCTATAAAACTTAGCTTTTTCCTCCGTGGGAACTTTACTGCCCTATTCAACTGTCATCATAACTCCAGAACTTTCTACGTATACCAATCTTTCTAATCGTCAAGAAACCTGGTATTTCCTACACTAAATAAGGGAATACGCTACCCCACCGCGGAACTACTACTGCATTAATTAATTGTTGCTACAATTCTGGAACTATTATGTGCATCTTAAAACTTGTACAACGCAAGTAACCTGTCGAAATTTAACTAAGTGATCTCCAAAACTGCAATAACTTTTCGCTTCATAAACTTTCTGTGCTGCAATAGTGAACTTTTCCAATCCATCAATAGACTTTAGTGCAAAACAGTGCCTGTTCAACTATCATCTGGGCCGCGTTCGTTAGAGCAATAAATCTGGCCTGGACTACTTCCTAAATTTCCAATTTTCCTTCTCCAAAATATCTTTACTAACCCAATTAATTTAAACTTTAAATTTAAGTAAAAAAACTAAGAGGCCTCGCTTGAAATCAAGCACCCTCCCAAATTTGTTCCATTTCCAACATTGTAATTCTGCGCAAAATTGTGGCTAGTCCACATTTTAATCTCCCTTCCCTTCTAAAAATTGGGGAATTGTACTTTTTCTAACTTAATTTTCTTTTCTTTTCCTGCTAGCTCAGGAATTGGCAACTTTCTAAGTATTACTGTATCTAATCTTCTCTCTCCAGGTTTCGTTAAAACGACCTGTACATTCTTTATTTTTTGTATTTCGCATCTAGTAATTACTGTTTCAAATAGCGGTAATTTCCACTTTCCATTTTCTGGTTTCTTTTTCTTCTCTCCTGTCACGATCAGGATTTAATTTATTTGTCTGTAGCTTGTTAGCTTGCCAAAAGTGCAGTCATATAACGCTTGTAATTTATCTAATCTGAAAAAGTTATAATCACTGTAAAATTTATTGTTCTTAAAAGCTTTAAAAACCCAATTTTAAGCACATTTTAAAACCTTTGTATAGGTTTAGTGCTTGTAACAAGTTTTAAACTTGTAATTACTTCATCATCATCATCATCATCTTGCACAGTTTCCAGCCACTGGCCGGGTCTGTTTGGAACACAAGCCTCTCCAACGTCTTCTGTCTTCCCACCTTCTCTCAGCCTCCACCCTTGTCCAGTCTTCTCCTCTCTTCTTCACGCTTTCTTCCACCCCCTTCAGCCACCTGTCTCTCGGTCTTCCTCTCGGTCTCTTTCCTTCCCACTTCGTCTCGTGTACTCTCCTGGGTATCCTCTTCTCCTCCATTCGTTTTACATGTCCATACCATCTAAGTCTAGATTTCTCTATACCATCCTGTAATGGTTCCTCCTTCATTAATTCTCTGGTCCTCTCATTTCTTATTCTGTCCATCTTTGTAGCTCCAATACTGCTTCTCAAGAACCTCATCTCACTGGCCTGTATTTTGCTCTTCTCCCTTCCTTTCATAACCCAGGTCTCCGAGGCATACGTCAGGATAGGGACATAGTACGTCCGATATATGATCTTTTTGCTGTTCTGAGGGACATCCTTGCTTCATAACATGCTTCTCACACTCCTCCGAAATGCTTCTGCCTGCCTCTCCCGCGCATTTATTTCTCTATCGTTTCTTCCATTCTCTTGTATCAGCCTTCCCAGATACTTGAAACTCTGCACTTTCTTTAGCTGTTCCCCACCAATTGTTATTCCCGTTGTGGTTCTTTCCTTCTTCCTTGTTGTGATCACCATCTCACTCTTATTTATGCTAAATTTCATACCATATCCTTGTATTATTCCTTCCCACACGTCCAACTGTTCCTGTACCTCCTCCTCCTTGTTTCCCCAAATCATCAAATCATCTGCAAACACCATTGCTTTCATCTGTCCTTCCCCAATTACTTGTGCCACTCGGGTCATTATGTCATCCATCACCACAATGAAAAGTAACGGTGACAGTGCACTTCCTTGTTTGAAATGCCATGTCCTGTGGTTCGGATTCCACGTGAAAAGGAGATCCCGTGGCTCATGATCTCGCGATTAACTGTCACGTTAAACTACAAGCTTGCTTGCTTGCTTGCTTTTGCACTTCCTTGTTTCAGGCCGTTTCTCTGTTCCAACCAGTCTGATCTCTCTCCTACCACTTTCACACAGCTCACGCTTCCCTTGTACATCTCCTTTATCCTCTTTATAGTCCATTTCTCTACTCCTCTATCCTCCAGGGACTTCCATACTTTGTTTCTGCATACACTGTCATATGCTTTCTCAATGTCCATGAAGGCCATCAGTAGATTTGTTCCATACTCATAGTGCTGTTCTTGTAACTGCCTTACAGCAAAAATCAAATCCACTGTGGACCTTCCTGCTCTGAAGCCATGTTGTTCTTTCCTCATCCCTCCTTCTATCCTTGTCCTAATTCTCCTTTCCAAAACTTTCTCGAAGATCTTTGCACAATGACTCATCTGTGTTATTCCCCGATAGTTTCTGCAATCTGTTCTACTACCTTTCTTGAAGATCGGGACAATTATTCCTTTTTTCCAGTCCTCTGAGGTCTTCCTTTCCTTCCATGCTGTCCTCATCACTCGGTACAACCACTGTATCCCCACCTCTCCTGCCGCTCTCACCATCTCCACACTCAACTCATCCACACCTGGTGCCTTCCCTCCTTTCATCTTGTTCACTGCATCTTCCACTTCTTTCCATGTTAAGTCCTTTTCTGTTTGCAGTTCATCTTCCTCTTCCCTAATTTCTTCCTCCTCACCATCTTTTCCATTTGGGTTCAGAAGTTCATCAAAATATTCTTTCCACATTTTCTTCAGTTCTTCCCTATTTTCTATCTCTTGTCCCCTTTTGTTCACCATTCTAACATAATCCGTAGGATCCTTCCTCCTCTTATTTTTTACCATCCCATACCGGACCTTTATTGTACCTTCACTATCCTCCATCATCATCTTTGTCCACTCTTCCATCCACTTTCTTCTCTCCTCAGCCACTACTCTCTTCGCCTCCTTCTTTCTTTCCTGGTACTCTTCCCTTGTCTCTACCGTCCTATTTTGATACCACCTCCTAAAGGCTCTATTCTTTTCCCATACTATATCTTTTGTCTTCTCATTCCACCATGGTGTTTCCTTCCACCTCTTCTTACTACTTGTCCTCCCACATACTGCTTCTGCTGCACCTACTAGTGTCTTCTTAAATCTAGCCCATTCCTCTTCCACCCCTCTTTCTTCATCTGTTGGAATTCCTTCCTTTACCATTTTGAGGTACTCGACCCTTCTATCCCCTTCTTTTTGTTTCCATATCCTTATACATCTTTCCTGGTTCTCAGTCCCTTTCTTCTCCTTACTCCCTCTCAGGTTCATTACCAGCAATCGATAGTCGCTATCCAGGTTCTCTGATGGTATAACCTTGATGTCCGTGATGTTCTTATTTAGTTCTTTCTCATACAGTATATAGTCGACCACCGACTTCCTGGTCAAGTCATCACTGTACCATGTGATTGTGTGGCTCTCTCTTTTCTTAAACCAGGAGTTCCCAACTAGCAGGCTGTTCCTCTGGCAGAAATCCAACAGTCTCTTTCCTTCCTCATTTCTTCCGCCCCAACCCTCTGGTCCTAGAACACACTCATAACCTTGTCTTTCTCTTCCTACATGGGCATTGAGATCCCCCATAACAATCATATTTCTTCCTACCAGCTGCTTCTGCAATTCCTCTTCAAACTCCTCCTCTTCAGAGGCACAGCCTACTTGTGGAGCATACACTTGCACTATTTCTACGGTCTCTCCCCTCAGTGCTACTTTCACTTTCATCATCCTATCACTTATTCTCCTCACTTCTTCTTTTAAACCATCTCGTACTACTACTCCATTCCTCTTTCCCTCTTCGTTTCCAGTACAGTCTATAGCCTTTTCTCAGTTCTCTCCTTCCTTCCCCTTTCCACTTTGTTTCTGCCAATCCCAATAAATCCAACTTCCTTCTTTCCATCATATCCACTATCTCCTCCACCTTCCCCGTCAGCGTTCTTAGGTTTAAAGTTCCAAATCTTAGTCCGTGTGTACAGCCGTGTCATCGTCTATTAAATCCATCATGTCCGAGGCTCGTTCCATTTTTGAAAGCATTTGGTTTCATCCACTACTGGCTTGCTGGGCCTATCGTAGCTTCACCAGAGCCCCGTTAGCCGTCACTTTTCAGGGTTCCTGTAGGACCTTCACAGCTACTGTAACTGTCCCGGGGCACACGAAGTCCCCACTGTACGTCGCCCCTACAGGCGATCCCCTCCTTTGTGCCGTTGCCCGTCTCCCACGACGTGGACGAGGGGTTGGACTTATGGGAGACTTGTAATTACTTCAATATTGTTAATTATAAACTTTTACTTTATTAGGTCTGAGACCTTTATTGTAAAATCAACCAAAGAAAAAGTTCTTCTAAATTTTATATTCCTTGTTTAATAAATTATTTGTTTTCCTTTGTTCTTTATCTTTCACAGTAGAATCACGATTAGGCAGGACCTTATCTTCCCTGATTCTTCCCCTAAGCTTAAGATCTCTTTACGAGAGAAACATAATTTCTTCACTGGTAAATCCTTTACCATTTGTTGCATTAGAAACAAAATTTCAAACGACAACATTTTTAAAGTTGCTCTTGGTTTTCATAGCCAATTCTAACAAGCAATTGAGGCAAGCTTCCTACTTGTAGAGAATTTCTCTCTGACTTATGGTTTGTTCTCAAAATTTAAGTTTTGTTTGAGTTAGGTTTGAGGTCCTCCTCTTTTCTAAACTTTTAGTCGGCATGTTGCTGGGTAAAAGCTTAGTTTTCCTAAAGTGTAACGATTGGTATTTGTATAAGAATTTCACAAAAACCAATAACAACTACACTAAAATCATCAAAATAACTACCTCTCTTCCCTCTCTGGGAGCATTCGGTTGGTTTGCCAGAGATCCAACAGTACTCAGAAATAAAATTATCACTACCAAGTCAAATCCTTCCAGCATTCTTGAATGCATTATAAATCCTAATCTTTCTAAAGGGAAAGTTAGTACTTTCTTTTTTCTCAGCTCACTTTGCCTTGCCAGAGTGTCACCCGTCCCCATAGTACCGAAATGCCGGCTCGGGAGGGAAAGTGTAATCGCCGAGCGCTTGCAGGCAACCTCAATTCACGCTACGCTCTCCGCTTGCTTGAAACAGGCCCCCCCACTAGAGTTAGGTTCGTTTTAAATATTGTACAGCAAAATTTCGTTCTATATATTAATTTACTTGAATTTGTGTGGTGGATTCTCATCCTATCTACCAATACTTTTCTCCAAACCGAAACCCATCTCCTTTTCTCTTTTATCATCATTCCCTTAGGTTGTGTTAATCCTCAGCTAAAACCTATCAATATGCTTTGGAATGGGGAATTAGCCTTGTTAAATATTTAATGGGAATTGTCGGATGCTATGGTAGGATAAAAGCTAAATAGAAAGTGGACACTCTACTGCATGTAAACTGAAGCCTTCTACTTATAATTAAGAGACCTCTAGCATAATAATAATTTCTATGTAAAACTGTATGTGTTAACTGTGTCTTTAGGGTTTATACCTAGTACTGGTTTTAATTCTAGGGAAAGAAAAGAAAGATATAAAAGCTTTTATTTTTTTAAACTTAATTAAGTTTGTAATCCTGAGCTCGTGTGTAGCGGTTATTTTGTTTATAAGACCAGCATGGGATAGTTGAATAATTATGCTTTATGCACTTGAGGTGTATGTTGAATTTAAACCTTGAACATATTTAAAGGCTAAGTTAGGTTGGGTTCGGTTAGGTGAACTGAGGTTATGTTAGGTTAGGTGAGGTTTGGTAGACTAGATTAGCATGCCGTATGTGTAAGTGGTTGCGTGCCGTGACCATATTATGCATTAGCCCTGTGCTAAAAAAAATCTATATATATAAAGCACAAAGTTTGTCTGTCTGTTATGTATACAAATCTACACCGTTTCACCGATCTGAACCAAAATTTGTATACTTACCCTTTGGAACCCTGCGGGTAACCCTGTCAACTTTAAATTTCGGACAGACCACCCCATTCCCTGCATTTAGGCCCTTTTGCACAAATCTACACCGTTTCACCGATCTAAACCAAAATTTGGATACTTACCCTTTGGTACCCTGCGAGTAACACTGTCCACTTAAATTTTCGGACAGACCACCCCATTCCCTGCATTTAGGCCCTTTGGTCCAAATCTACACCGTTTCACCGATCAGAACCAAAATTCGTATTCTTACCCTTTGGTACCCTGCAAGTAACACTGTCTGCTTGAAATTGCGGACAGACCACTCCATTCCCTGCATTTAGGCCCTTTGGCACAAATCTACACAGTTTCACCGATCTGAACCAAAATTTGTATACGTACCCTTTGGAACCCTGCGAGTAACAGTGTCTGCTTGAAATTGCGGACAGACCACTCCATTCCCTGCATTTAGGCCCTTTGGCCCAAATCTACACTGTTTCACCGATCTCAACCAAAATTTGTATAATTACCCCTTGGAACACTGCGACTAACACTGTCTGCTTGAAATTGCAGAGAAACTGCCCCTTGGAACCCTGCGGGTTACACTGTCCACTTTAAATTTCGGACAGACCACTCCATTCGGTGCATGTAGGCCCTTTGGCAAAAATCTACACCGTTTCACCCATCAGGTACAGCAGGGATTTGACTAGAAAACCAGTGGTGGACTATATTCTATGCGGGAAGGAGACAAAGAAGAGTATCACGGATATAAGGGTAATACCTTCAGAAGCCCTGGACAGTGACCACCGTCTGCTGGTCGCCAAGGTGAGAGGACTGAAGGAAAAGAGGAGAACTGAGAACCAAGAAAGAAGAATAAGGACATGGAAGCTGAAGGAGGATGGAAATAAGGAGAAGTTCCAGATATTAGTGAGGAACAAATTACCGAAGGATGATCCGAAAACAGGTGAAGAAGAATGGAATAGGTTCAAGGACGTGTTGGTAGAAGCAGCGGAAGTCGTGTGTGGCAGAACTAGTGGAAAGAAAAGGTGGAAGGAAACACCATGGTGGAACCCCAGAACTAAGGAAGCAGTGAAAAAGAAAAATGAAGCATTCAGGAAATGGTTCCAACAGAGGACAGACAGAACAAGAGAAGAATACCAAGAGCGGCAGAAAGAAGCAGGAGAAGTAGTGAAGGAAGAGAAAAAGAAATGGCTGGAGAAATGGACGGAAATGATGGAGGAGGACTGTGATGGCAGTAAGAAAGTGTTGTATGGAATGATAAAGGCAAAGAGAAGAGATACAGGGGAAAATGTCAGAATGGTGGACAGGAATGGAAAGGAGGTCGAAAATATGGAAGAAGTAAAGGTTATCTGGAGAGAATACTTCAAGGAACTCCTAAATCCAACTAAAACCAGAGTAGTGGACATTGTGGAGGAAGAAACAGACAGTGACCAAGACATTTCAGAGAAGGAATTGTCATGGAAAGAAGTGGAGGAAGCATTAAAGAAGATGAAAGGGGGAAAGGCACTGGGAATAGATGAAGTGAGTGTGGAGATGGTGAGAGCAGCAGGGGTGATAGGAACACAGTGGCTCTTTCGAGTAATGAAAGTGATATGGAGGGAGAAGAAAATACCAGAGGACTGGAAAAGAGGGATAATAATACCCATATTTAAAAAGGGAATTAGGAAGGAATGCAAGAACTACAGGGGAATTACACTCATGTGCCACTGCGCCAAAATATTTGAGAAGGTACTGGAGAGAAGAATTCGGACAGAAGTTGAAGATGGGCTGAGGGAAGAACAGTATGGATTCAGGCCAGGAAGGTCAACAGTTGACCTCATCTTTGCAGTAAGACAGCTACAAGAACACCATTATGAATATGGGAAAGATCTGGTGATGACCTTCTTGGATGTTGAGAAAGCATATGATAGTATTAATAGAAACAAGGTATGGGAAGCAATGAGAGCAAAAGCAGTGAACAAGGAGACAGTGGCAAGAGTGAAAGCAATGTACGAGGGAAGCAAAAGCTGTGTAAAGGTGGGAAGAGAGAGAACGGAATGGTTTCAACTGGAGAGTGGTCTGAAACAGGGAAGTGCCCTCTCACCCCTGTTATTTATAGTGGTGATGGATGAAATCATACGAAAAGTGGTAAATAGCATTGGGGAAAGGAAAATGAAGGCAATGTTGTTTGCTGATGACCTTCTGGTATGGGGAGAGGATGAGGAAGAAGTACAAGAGCAATTAGATGAGTGGGAGAAGGTAGTGTTATCATATGGGATGAAGTTCTCAGCACAAAAGAGTGAAGTGGTCATCACAACGAGGAAGAAGAACAGACTGGATATGGGCATAACACTTGGAGGACAGCAGTTGCAGAAAGTAGAATGCTTCAAGTACTTGGGAAGCATAATTGAAGAAAAGGGAGGCAATAGAATGGAAATAAATGAGAGGGGAAGGTGCGCAGATGGATTTTTCAAGAGTGTTAGGGGGATGATATGGAATAAAGATGTACCACAAAAATGTAAAGGAATCATCTACAAGACCTACTTTGTGCCAATTTTGACATATGGTTCAGAAACATGGGTGATGAAGGAAAGGGACAAGAATAAAATACGAGCAGTGGAGATGAAGTTCCAGAGGAGTAGGGTAGGAGTGACAAGAATGGACAGAGTAAGGAATGAGAGAGTCAGGGAGATGGTAAGAGAGGAACCATTGCAAAATAGAATAGAGCAATCTAGGCTACAATGGTATGGACATGTGAGGAGGATGCAAGAGGAGAGGATACCGAAGAAGATGTTTGGAATGTAAATGACGGGAAGGAGGCCAAGGGACAGATGGACAAAAGGAGTTAAGAAGAGTGTGGAGGAAAGAGGAGTGTGCTGGGACACAGTACATGACGAGAGATGGTGGATGGACAGGAAACGATGGAGAGGCTTATGTTCCAAGCAGACCCGACCAGCGGTTGGAAACTGCTCAAGATGATGATGATGACCCCTTGGAACCCAACGAGTACTTCGGTGAAACTGTGCGGGACCAGAAAATCACGTTTTAAGGTCCTTGAACCAATTGTGTCAGAAGTTAAGCAACACCATACTCTTCCCCGCCTGTGATTTTTCAAACATGTTTTTCTATATGTTTGTAAGTTTGATGAACCATTTCGGTAGTTGTAGTCATCTCACCACATAAAGTCTTGCTCAATAGTGGTAGTGTATAAGTGTATGCGTTCATATACCATTAATCCGATTGCGAATAAAATTGGGTGAGTTGTTGTGTGGATTGCAGGGAAGGTTTCTAGCTACAAATTATTTATGTAACACAAAAGGGTGAGAGACTTAACAGGTAGTTTCAAATACCATAGTAACCCAATTGCACTATGCCGTGGATTCCAGATAAGGTTTCCAGCAACAAATTATTTATGTAACACAAAAGGGTGAGAGACTTAACAGGAAGCTTTAAATACCACAATAACCCAATTGCAAAATGCCAGTTGTGATGATGATGATGATGATAATTGTTGTTTTAAGGGGCCTAACATCGAGGTTATCGGCCCCTAATGGTTTGGCGGATCGTGAAATTGAAACTATAACTAAAACTAACTGCAAAACTTACGGGCTAGAAGAAGATAAGGACAAAAGAAAGTTATAAGGGAAACAAAAGACGGGAGGAAAGGAAATGCCCTCAACCCTTGATAAATGAGAATTGAGGGACTTGGAAGGAAGGAGAGCCATGAAACGCAGATAGGAAGGGGAAAGAGGAGAGGGTCCGCCCCAAAGGCAATGGAAAAAAGGGGTAAAATCGGACCCAGCTCAGGAATCCCTCGGGGTTGCCAGCTCCCGGGCTCACCAGCCATGAGCCCTTGAGGGTGTAGCACTATCCAGGGTGCACCAGAAGTGGTGGAGCTACACACACCCTGCCTCCTTGAGAGCCTTGAACAGAAGGCAGGAGATATTATGAAAAGAAAATGAAAGCTGACCCCTTGAAGAATGAGGGTATCAGGAAAGATGAGACAAGGGCCAATTAAGGCGGCAAAGTGAAAGACTCCCTAGGCCTCGGATATCCTAATGCCGTGGGAGTCACAACAAGAGAATAAGAGTTGACGAAGGGAGGCCGACAGGAAAGAGAGCTGAAAGGAGCCCGGCACCTGTAAGTAGAAGCAATGTCGGACTCAGTTGGGGTCCCGTGGTCACCAACCCACGTCCCACAAGTTGTGAGACCCGGGGGGGGGAACAGTTGTGAGAATGGCTTGCTGATTCACCGCGAGATGACATGTGAAGATTTTCCAGAGCCCGCCGTCTTATCTGGTATTGCTGGCTATGCTGATGTTCATACAGGGCCGTTGCTCAAACCACTGTGGTGTTACAAAAGAGTGAGTGATTCACCGGCCAATGTTAATAGGACCGGGAACCACCCCACCCCCGAACGTTCACCTACGATCCTCTCAGGTCCGTGAAGCTGGGACCCGAGCAGTACGCCATAAGCTCTTTCACTATAGTGCGTCTCTGCCGTAAAAGACAGTATGGAGTTAAATGTAGTATTTGCCTCTCACTCGCAATCTTATGTCCTGCAATTAGCTTCGTCCTTTTCTACCCCGGCGATTTTGCCATTTCCTAATGATTGAAAGTGACAAATCTAAGAAAATGTTTTTGTAGTCTTATAGAGACTATTTCTAAGGCGCTATGCGACAAAAGACGACACTATTGATCTCTACTTTTCTAACAGCCAATGAGATATAGTCCCTAGGCAGTGTTTGCTGTTTCACATAGTCCTCTTTCTAATCATATTTTTCAATTCGTTTGTAAATTACATGTGTCAGTGCTGTAGTTAATAAATAGCTGTTTCCCTATTCATTATCATTATCGTTACGGGAAAATTACCTGAATGTTACGTCCATTATACTGTACTACTTATCACCCCCATTACCACCAGCACAAAGAGTTTTATTTTTAAAATATTTTTTTTTCTTTTAGGAGAATTGAAGCATTTGAAATGTGGTGTTACAGGAGAATGATGAAGATCAGATGGGTAGATAGGGTTACTAACGAAGAGGTATTAGAGTGGGAGAGGAGAGATGTTTCTGGCGACTGCTAATGAAGAGAAGAGATAGATTAGTAGGACACATACTAAGACACCCAGGAATAGCAAGCTTAGTGATGGAAGGAAGGGTTGAGGACAAGAACTGTAGGGGTAGACCAAGGTTCCCAGATTGCCTCTGATATAGGGTGTGGTAGCTATGTAGAGATGAAACGATTAACACAGGACAGGGAGGCATGGAGAGCTGCATCAAACCAGTCAAAAGACTGAAGACTCAAACGAACGAACTTTTAGTTTAAGTATCATGTGCCAGTTCTGTAGTAGTATTCATTATCATCCATAAAACAAGTAAATCTACCGGGTGAAGCCGGGCACTACTGCTAGTAATAAATAAAACAAATAAATAAAAAATATACAATTTTATAATTAAATAAATAAAAAATTATAAGTTAAAAAAGCAAAATTTAAAAATTAACTTCAGGTCTGTGACCTTGTAGTTTGGTCTTTTAGCTAAATCTAAAATTAAAATTTAAAATCTAAGAGAAATGTTTAAACTTAAAATCTAAATATAAAAATAATAAATCAAATATCTAAAATTTTAAAATAAAAAAACTTTAACTAAAATCTAAAAATAAAATATCATAAAATTAGAAAATATTACATTAATTCGTTTAAATCCGAATTAGGTTTTTGTAATTATGTGTTTGAGAATTGTTGGGTTAATGACCTTGCAGTTTAGTGCTTGGACTCAATGAAAATATATAAATAATGTAATATTAAAAATAGAAAATATTATAAGTAAAAAAATAATTAAATTATATAAATAATAAATAAAAATAAATAATAATTAAAAAATAAATAATGTAATAGTTAATGACAAATAAATAATTATTTGACAAAGCCTAGTATTAGAAAGTTCGGTTCTCGCGGCAGCCATCTTGCCCACTAGCCCCTGGCCCAGCTATGATTCTCGCTCTATACGTTAAGCATGGGGTTGGGCTCACACGGCGGCCATCTTGCCCTTTAGTCCTTGGCCCAGCTTCGGCTTATATACCCTACTGTGGGATATTCTACTTTTCTGATTGAATCCTCCGAGAAAACATTGAAAATTAAAAACATGCATACATTGTTAATTTGTAGACTAGGTTATTGACATGCACGCTTTCCACTTCTTGAGATGCCGTAATTCTGTGCTGAAAGGTATCTTGAATGTGCCAATAAATCTACTGACACGGTCTCCTTGCATTTAAGCATCTTCAAATGCCAACTGAGTTGTGATTTGACCCCACAACCTTGGTAAATTAACAGGAATAATAGGCCATAATTCACGGAACCGATGATTTTTTCTTCCATTGTGGACAGGATTCCGCATATTAAAAGTTCCATTAAAGACAGGTTTTACTGTAATAATAACACTTCTATTATAAATTATAGCGTCTCTAAAAGCCGCAGTAGTTAAAAGGGATGTAAAACCAATAACATTATTATTTATAACTTCTAATAATCATTGTTCTAGTTCACCCTCACTTGTATTGTACAGGGTCATCATTTTAAATCCACCCTATACGTGCCACTAGGTCGGTCAAGGTGACCTTGGCAGGTCAATGAACATGTGCGCTGAGATTGGCAATGTTGCAATAAGCTGTCAGTATCTCCGGTGTCTTAAGTATGTGAAGTGCTAGTTGAATTTATCTAACATGCAGTGTAGTCTCAGGGCAATTTTACAGTTTCTATATTGCCTTAAAGTGATGTTTTCTATACAACAACGTGTTATTCATTGTGGTTTGTTATGCGAGGTATTCTTCTGTTAGAGAGTGCCGATTTCGATTCATTCGGAAATTTCCTGGTATCCGTCCTCTATAAAGGCAAAAAAAAAAAAAGGTTCCGTTCCACCAGGTCCGTTCTCGGCAAGTTATAACGAACGTCACCCAGGGAGAAATTCGCTGTGTGTCTGAAAACTTGTTTACGAGGTGCCATGCATGCTTGCGAGCTGATGGACAACACTTTGAATATTTCCTGTAAAACCAAGTAAGTTTGTGGATAATTATTTTAATTATTTTTACTGGAAATTGCTATTAAACGACTGTATGTTGACGCAAAGTAGCGGGGAGAAGTCACTCACGTTTTACCGGCCCGCGAGCGTGTGTCAGTGCGAGAGCTTGCTGCGCCTTGATTGGTATTGGAGCGGAGACTTAAATTGATGACCCGGTAGTAATAATAATAATGCCGTATTTCCTCGCATAATCGTCGCATATTTTTTGCCTAAAATTCGTGGGGAAAATGTAGGGTGTGACGATTATACGAAGAATATTTACGTTCAAAGAAGAAAACCACAATTTGTAAATATATACTGTATCATTATTTTACTTTCATCAGGATCACCGTATAATTCTTGTATTTTCTCATTGTGGACAACACGTGTGTAACATCACGCACGGATCTCTGTTGTGATGTTTCCACAGAAGTGGCTGATGCTAGACTGGCGCGAGGTGTCCCTTGCGTAAGATTCCGCCAATAGGAGTCGGGCCTGTTTTGACGTCGGCAAACTGGGGCTAGCAGCGCTTCTTACGGCGGCTTATTGAATCTCGTCATTCCGAGGCCAACACACGGAAGCGACAGGTCCATACAAGTTTCACTCCACTGGAGTGGCGTTGAACGCGATAGCTGTTTAGCGTGCCGTGGGCTAGCTGTTCGCTTATCGTGAGTCATAGCCTGCAGTCAGGGAGACAGGCTTCATTCTTCTGACAATGTTCACTGGCATGCATATGCCGGCCAACTGGCCGGCTACCTGCCACATAGCGTCAGTCATAGCCCGTACGCACAGAAGAAAAGAAAGAGACTTCTTTCTTTAAACAAACGAGTATGCCATGAAATGTTATGAATCAAATATTTATTCGAAAGGTAGGGTGCGACGATTATGCGATTAAATTTTATAAACCAATTTTTTTTTTTCGGAAAGTAGGGGTGCGACGATTATGCGAGGAAATACGGTGAGTTCTGGGACATTTGTACTGAATGAACGGTGATAGACTTACCAAACTGGTAGTTAGTTACTTATGGAGAAAATCTACCACTACAGCATGGATTAAGGAAACTAAGAAGGATATGGAAATGTTCAGCATCTCAGCGGTCCAATTGTTAGACAGATATATATTTAGGAACATAGTGAAATTTTTGGAAGGGATTTCCAGCCGCTAAAAGAACTAGATGACGGGAAGAGCCTGGACAGAACAACGGAAGCAGGTCAGCAAACACATGAAGGCGTATTGGACACGGAGAAAACTCTGCTCGAAGTAAAAGAAATGAGCTAGCGTGAACCTAAGTGGTCAATTTGATTGTAGGGAAATAAAAGAAATTAATAATAATAATGTTTCTTTTGTTTAATTGTTGCAGGAGCTGAGATTATATACAATGTTCTAAAAACAGTTAATATAGAGTATCTGAGGGCTGGAGAAGAAGCAGGAAAGTTCTTCAGTGAAAACATGAAAAAGAAATTTCTGCAGTTAGCAGAAATAGTTTCAGCCTCTCAAGGAGATAATTCATCTGCCAAGAAAGAACCTATAGCTAAACGGTATCTCAGCAACAAAGCAGATGATCCAGACTGGTTTAAAGGTACAAATAATGTTACACCATTTTTGAATATTTTAAAACCCTAGATATAAAGAAGCATTGCATTGGCTCACCACGTTAAATCAGAATTCCTCACCCCCACCCCACAGTCATGCACATTAATTCGTGCACCTTGATTGTGATAGGCAGATCAAAGTTCCAAATCCTCTTGCTGACTGCAGCCATCTTGAGTTTAGTTTTTCCACACTCTTACCAGGCAAATGCCAGGATGCATGATTTAAGAACATTCTGTGCTACCCTTTTTGCGACTTAAGAGTTACTTGCTGCATTATCTAACATTTTGCCAGGTACTTGAGTGATGGCACTTTTGACATCCGTTCAGACTGTGAGGCGTTTTGGCCGATTTTGTGAGGAATTGAAACAAAACACTAAATCACCGCAACTTATAATTATAGATTTATATGTATTGCTTTCACCAATATATATATTTTTTTTTTCTTCTTTTTTTTTTTTCTTCTGTAGACTGCTTTGTCTCTTCTTGTCCACAGTGCTAAACAAGCGAGATCCAACAGTTGTGTTACAAATGTATAAAAATATACTCTATATATTTGATCAAAATTCCTTACTTTTTGGACCATATGGCATGGTTTTTAGTCAGGAAGTACAGTCTGAAACTTCCCTGGGTCTTGTAGCCTATAGGTCTATTGGATATATGTCACTGGCTGTACCAGAATTGCACTTGTTTGTTACCACGGCCTTGAACAGGCTACCTAACAGTGATTGGGGACAGGGAAGATCTAAGAGGATGGGAGGAAAAGAAATGTTTTATCTAGGCTCGGCTCTTTAACATACCATACTGCAACCTGGCATTTGTTGTGAAAGGTTTCATAATCCAAACTGTTAGTAGATTATCATATTGAGAAGTTGTGTAGTGATGGGAGGTCGGAATGCGTCTTTACCAATCCACCGCAAAGGGGATTTCGACAGATTGAAAAATTATAGGAGTGACATAAGGATAAGGGAAACATATGTGATAGACCAAAGTTAGAATTTTTTCTTGGTTTATTCTCCTTTTGACAAATTATAATTTGAAATTGCAACACGGCTGAAAAAGCTAATATGGAATAAACCAACAAGAATTGTGAAGTTCAACTTCAAGAATAAAGACCTCTTAATGACTGACAGAGGTTAAAATGATCAATAATAAATAACAATTAATATTCCAACAATTGTGAGGGTCTGGCTAGCAGAAGCCCTAGATAATTAAAAAAGTTCATAAAATTGAAATTTAAGAGTTCGTATATGTTTGAGAACTTATTCTGAATGGCTCCTGATTGGTGTTTGTTCTTATCTCATTGGCCAATGAAAGTGGCAATGAGGCGGCCGTGGCCTGCACAAAAAGCCCCTGTTACGCCATCCAATATCTCGGCGATCCTCCATGCGTGGGCAGATTGGAGTTCCCACAGGAACTCCGTAGTTGTTAAAATGAGGCGGCAGTGGCCAACCGCATCACAGTCAGAGAAATCAGCGGTGATTTGTCTGGACCACAAACCAGACGAAGAATCCCAGGTAAGGATTCTAGATGATGTTGAAAAGAGAACTTCCTCCTCTAGTTGAGGAAACTGGTAGGATCTTGAAGTGACGTCTAAAAAACTCAAGTAGAGTCCAGGACCGTAGCCCGCCAGAGTCCCAGGTGGGATCCCTGGAGAATCCAGCAGATTCAGAATGACTATTCTGGAATGATCATCCGGGAATGACCACTCTGAATATATATCCAAAATGCCGTATCAAAATGAAACTTCACCAGGACGGGGGGGGGGGGAGAGCCGAACAGCCAATCGCTGGTCCGACACTTGATACGCCAAGATGACACTCTGAGGAGATAGGCCAGACCAGATACAAACTTTGAAAAGTGCGGAGGTGGTCTACAACACTCGGAGCATAAGGTAAGTACATTGAACAAAATAAGTAATTAAATAGACATAACATGTTTTATATATGTAACCGTGATTCCGCTGCATTGAAGAAAACAATCATAGGATAATGGAGCAGTTAGATAAGAGAGTGTTTCACACCCGAAGGAAAACACACAAAGAATACTAACCAACCTATTCGCAAAAGCGAACATCCTGGGAGGGTCGGGGAAAAAAGATGCAGTGAGAGAAATAAAAGCAGGAGCTAGGCTCCTCGTGGTATAGGAGCAACATTGTGATTGGCCTAAGAAAATGATGAGTAGATGTTTTTAGCTTTACCACTCGGACCCTACCATCTCTGCCAGGAAAGCACTCGACAATACTACCAATATTCCACACAAGAGGGGGACTGGGATCATTTAATAGCACCAAGTCCCTATTTGGAGGTTAGAGCAAGAAACACGCCATTTACCTCACTGCTGAAGCAAACTGAGGTATACCAATCTCCAGAGACGCTAAAAATTATTGCACAAACTTTCAATTTTGTGCCAAGAAATGGCTAAAGAAACCTCAGACTTAGAGTCAGGGTGTCTACCGGTAACGAAAAAGTAGCTAATTTTACAAACGGGTAACGAAAAGTAGCTAATTTTTATGTCTGGATAGTTAGAGGTAACGAAAATTGGCCAAGGTCTGTTTAAATCATTTAAACCCGCGCCGCTAGGCTCACAGATTGCGATGAAGCGAGTTTCACGCAAGCGGCGCCGATTGCGTAAGCTATATTTCCCCGTGCACGACCTCAAGGAAATGCATACTGAGGATACCCTCCGTGGTATTGTATACATCGGTTCAACGTATATTTTCGGCATCAAGAGGAGAGTTTTGCTTGAAATATTTTTCTGTATAATTCGGAAACCTGACTTTTTGCGAGACGTTTCTTGGCGATAACTTCCGAAACTCGACAGAAACCTCTCAGTTCTGATATTGAACTCTAAATTTGGATATCTCAAATTGAAGTCTAGAAATAACTCGAATTTACTGTCGCATTCTTGCGAAATGATAGACTACCGTTTCGAAAAAGAATCGCAAAATTGCTTCGAAATACAGAGACTATATTTTAAAAATCTATCCGTCTCGTAAATTTGCGACATCCAGTGTGGTTAATTCGAAACTCTATATGTCAATTTTTCCTTCGTACTTTGGTTCCATTGGATATATAATCTAACCGGTTTTCTCGAAAACTTGTATAATTTGAATTCGAAAGAAAATGTGCCATCCTGTCGTATTATTCGTGCAATCCTCTCTGAATAATTCGTAATATCCAATACCTACTTTGAACGTTCATCCTCCAAAATCACATCCTCAAGACGACCGGCTGACCGTATGACTTGCCTGCGGGAATCTCATCAAACGGACCGAGATCGACGCCGGTTGCGTAAAATCATAAAACCCGTGCCCGGCCGCGAACTTGTGTCCACGAGGGCTGCGGGGATCCTGTCAAAGGTGATTGGGCACCCATCACGAAACATACTGAGCCCTACTCGCCACTTTTCCCATGACTGTATACTTAAAAGTGTACGGAGAGCGAGAAGTGCATCAAACCACGTAGAAATAACAGACTACGTAGAACCGTGATACTAATTTCTTCTCGTGACCCACCGTGAACTTCCAACCACAGCATAAGGACAGCGGGAAACACGGCGCCGACTATACAACATGTCTATAACTGCTTGTGAATTTTAACCATGCACAACCTCGAGCTTCCCTCCACCATTCTTCCAGGACAGACAGACAGGCAGACAATCGTTGAATGGCCGGATGTAGTGCCAATAGCATAATATCGCGTTCTCAGTGTCCAACCGCGAGGATAACGTGAATCTCGTAAAACGACCGAGAGCGGCAACGATTGCGATGCATCGCGATATTTCTCCGCATTCGATGACGAATAGAACTGGATTCTTGTCAAACTGACAGCGAGCGGCGCCGATTGCATAATAATACTAATTTTTTCCGTGCCCGACCTCAAGGATAATTGAAATCTCGTCGAAAGACTAAAGACTATCATGTAAATCGCGATTTTTCTCCGTGTTCTATCGTGACTAAAAAGTAAACAGTAGAAGCATTGGTAACCAGGTCTAAATGAACTGCACTGGTAACCATGCATACAAAAGGCGAAACATAAACAAAGGGACCGGCATAATCCTCTCCCGTAAAGGCAAAAGGTCTAGCGGGAGCTGAACGAAACGTGGGAAGATCACCCATAAGCTGAGTGGCAATTTTAGAATTAGATTTGTAACATGGAATACACTGGCATATAATGGAAGTGACTTCATGTACTCCGTTTATAGGCCAATACCTTTCACGAATGATAGAAAGTAATTTGCGAGTACCAGCATGAAGTTGTTGGTAATGAAACTGCCGAATAATTAAGGAGGTGACGTGGTGCTTTGAGGGAAGAATAATGGGATGCTTCTTATCTTCGGAGAGTTCAGACAAAGATAATAGTCCACCTACTCTTAGCAACCCATCAGAATCCATAAAAGGAGCAAGTGAGGAAAGTCTACTCGTTTTCTTAAGAGGTTGACCTTGAGATAAAGTCTGACATTCGTCAGAAAATATTTCCCTTTGAGTAAGCCATAAAACCTTTGTGGTAGCTAAACCTAGCTCAGGAAGGGTTAAAATGGTTTAGGAAAAAGGGGTTGGTTTATAACAAAATATTTCCACCGAAGGAGATAAGCCATAACCCTTACCAACTTATGAAAAGAGGAATATCGCTGCGAGAGAAGGGGAGCGTCTGAAACAACTAGAGCAGACCCTGTAACCTTCCCAGCATCCGGCAAATCAGATAATTCCGGAAGAGGAAAGTTCGGCCAAGCGAAAGGCTCTTAAAGAAGCCAATTGGGACCATGCCAGTATAATTTCAAATTAGACAGTAGGTGAGGGGAACATCCTCGTGAAATAACATCCGCGGGATTTTCTTTGCTGGCCACATGATGCCATTGCTCAGTGTGAGACAACTGCTGAATTTTGGACACTCTATTAGCGCCAAAAACCTGTCAATGAGATGGAGCCTTGGCAATCCATGCCAAGTTGAAGGCTGAGTCACTCCAAAAATATTTTTTGAAAAATTGAACTTTTAAAGTTTGACGGATTTTGGCCGCTAATTCAACCTCAAGAAGGGCAGCACAAAGTTCTAGGCATGGCAAAGATAAAGTTTTAAGAGCGGCCACTTTAGACTTGGCACAAATTAAATCGAAAAAGAATAAGATTGAACAAAATTGTGGCAAACGACATATGCACAACATCCATAGGCCTTTGAAGAACTATCAGCGAAGACATGAAGTTCTTATTTCCCGCAAGAGTGAAAGGGGATTATCACACGCGGAATAATGACTCAAGACTATTTCTATAAGATATCCAATTTTTATGTCATCATCATCATCGGCTTTAACTCGAATCCGAGTATGAATCTTCTTCCTTCAGTCCAGTTTGTGGATGTGTTTACGGTGACTAAAGAGTCCAATCCTGGCATGGAACAAGCGACCACACAAGTCGCATAGTATTGCTGGAGGAGGACGTGGTTGGGCTGCTCGAAGTTTCCTAGCTTGACGCTTGGCCTCTTCATGTATGCGTCGATCCCTTTCAAACGTCTTTACAGTATCCGAGATGGTACGGCGCCAAGTTGAGCGGTCTTCAGCCAGCATGTCCCAGGTTTGTGAATCAAGACTTGTCAATTTCAGGGTCTGCTTAAATTGGTCCTTGTAGCGCCTCTTAGGACCACCATGAGGTCTGGTGCCATAGCATAACTCACCATATAGCATTTGACGAGGTAATCTCACATCATCCATCCGATGGACATGACCAATCCATCTAAATTGGTGACCTATTATGGATGATTCTATGCTGTTGATTTGAGCCTTTTCCAGAACAGCAATATTGGTAATGCGGTCTTCCCATTTAATCCTCAGGATTGATCAAAGTTTTTGTAGGTGGAAACGCTCAAGCTTCCTAGGATCACGTCGGTAAAGGTTCCACGTTTCACAGCCATACAACAATGTAGAAATGACTACTGCTTTGTACACCATAAGCTTTGTACTCATGGACAGATCTTTATTCATGAAGACCCGGTGCGCTAATCGTCCATATGCTGCATGGGCTGCACCAATTCTCTTATCCACATCCTGCTCACAGGTACAGCTAACAGAAATGGTACTGCCCAGGTACGAGAAGTGGTCAACCTGTTCTAATGCCTGGTGAAGGTTGTGCCAAGACTTTAGTCTTATTGACATTTATGGTAAGACCAAAGCGATCACATGCACTTTTGTAACAGTTAACTGACTCTTGCTGCTCTTCTGGTGTGAGAGTTGGTGACGCAGCATCATCTGCATACAACATGTTAGTAACCTGAGTTTTCCTCAAGGAGCGGAGACGAGTTAGGTTGAAAAGCCCTCATCAAAACGATACTTGATCTCCACACCTGGGATGTTTGTGGGTGAATCATAAAGCATTGCAGCCAAGTACAGCGCAAAAAGCGTTGGAGCCAGTACACATCCTTGTTTCAGTCCATGGGTAATGGGAAATTCATCGGACCTCTTATTCTGATGGCGAACCTGACCTGTCATGCCATCATGGAGAGCTTTGATTAGATCTACAAAACGCTGAGGGCAACCAAACCGCTTCAGCACTGCCCACATGGCTGGTCTTGGAACCGAATCAAATGCCTTTTCCAAGTCATAAAAGACTAAGAAGAGTGGATTCTGTTGTTCTCTACATTTTTCTTGTAGCTGTCTCACACAGAAAATCAAGTCAATTGTGCTTCTGGAAGTTCTAAATCCGCATTATGACTCTGGGAGGATCCTCTCAGAGATAACCTTGAGGCGGTTAAGTAGAATTCTTGCAAGAATCTTCCCCACAATTGATAGCAGTGATATACCACGGTAGTTGCCACAAACACTGCGATCACCCTTTTTAAAGATAGTGACGATAGTGGCATTCTTTAGGTCTCCAGGTACCTTTCTTGATTCCCATATTCTGAGGATAAGGATGAAAATTCTTGTTTTGAGGGAATGACCTCCGGCTTGAATTAGTTCCAGAGGGATGTTATCTGGGCCAGGTGCTTTTCTGGGCTTCAATTGGGTGAGAGCTGCACTGAATTCATGATAAGTAGGAGGTACTGCCAACCACAGTTGTTCAGGTTGTTGCGGCACATCACAGAGGAAGTCTTCAGCAGCTTCTGATGGACGATTTAGGAGATTGGAGAAGTGCTCCTTCCAGCGTTCCAAGATTTCTTGACTATCAGTAAAGGTAGTAGAATTATCGGCGCTTTTCAGTGTACCTGATGATGAGCGATATGGTCCATATATTTCCTTGAGTACGGCATAGAAGTTCCTCAAGTCTCGAGCATCCGATAGTCTCTGCAGTTCCTGAGCCTTCTGTTGCCACCAAGTATTTTTAATCTGCCTTATCTGCATCTGGCATTTACCCTTGAGTTCCAGTAGTTTATCTCTCTTTGTGTTCGAAGTTGGGTCTTGAAGATGGGCAAGATAGGCATTCCTTTTGGCATTGATGAGAGACAGAATTTCCTCATTGTTGTCATCAAACCAGTCTTGTCTTTTCCGCACTATAAAACCAATGGTTTCCTCCGCTGACTGTGTGATAATCTTCTGTAATGTGGCCCATTCTTGCTGAATATCATTTGTTACTGGGTTTTCTGATAACTGGGTGACGATCCTGTTTCCAAAATGTTTGTACATGGATTCATCCTGAAGTTTGGATGTATTAAACTTCTTTCTTGGCTAATTTTTGATGTTCCTAGGTGGTTTAGGTCTGATGGATATCCTGAGCTTACATATAAGAAGTTTATTATCTGTCCAACAATCGTCTATATTCCTTGCTGTTCTGGTAATAAGAGTGTCCTTCTTATCACATTGCCAGGTAATGATATAATCAAGAATGTGCCAATGTTTGGAACGAGGATGCATCCACGTGGTTTTGAAACGGTCAGGTAGCCGGAACTGCGTGTTGGTAATGAAAAGTTCGTGCTCTGCACAAAGACCAAGAAGCAACAGTCCATTGGGATTACATTTTCCAAGTCCCTGTTTGCCCATCACATTATTCCATAGCCTGTGATCTTTCCCAACTCGGGCATTGAAGTCACCGAGGAGCAAGAGTTTATCTGCAGATGGTACCTTGGAGATGATTTCACTTAGCTGATTATAGAACTGAGCCTTTACTTCATCATCAGAATCTAAGGTAGGAGCATAGGCAGAGATGAGTGTCATAAAGGAACCTCCTGAGAGTGGTATGCGGAGAGTCATGAGCCTTTCGCTGATTGCAATGGGCGTAAGTTGGTGATAATTTACCAGTTTGGTCTTCACAGCGAAGCCCACACCATGAATACGACATTCACCCTCCTCCTTTCCTTTTCAGAAGATGGTATATCCTGTTCCAGATTCAGTAATCTTGCCTTCAGCAGACAGCCTAGTTTCACTGAGAGCAGCAATGTCAACGTTGAGTCTTGATAACTCGTGGGTTACGAGAGCTGACCTTCTCTCAGGTCTAATGTTATTGTCCAAATCAAGCAAGGTTCTGATGTTCCATGATCCAATAATCAAATTGTGATTCTTTACTGTTTTTGAGTTTCGACCGCATGAGGGGTGACCTGCTGAGTGCGGTTGCCCAGCCGGACCAAGATTGTGACTTCCGATGTTTAGCCCACCTTTTCTAGGGCCTTCCCCATGTGGGGTGGGCAGCGGTGATCCTAAATAGGCCTGCCCAAACACAGATGCAGGACCGAATTCCTGAGTAGTCACAGAGTCTCCGGAAGACGACCTTCAAACATCTGCTGCCAACGTGCAGGTCCGAACTAGGGGCTTCCAGTTACACCCATAACCTGCCCCCACCGTCCATATCCCATCGCCGTTGGACTTTGAAAAGTGACGTTCGGAAGAAGTGCCACTGGCGTGAATTTGTTTAGGGTGGATCTCAGCTTGCCAGGACGAGACCCACACACTATGATCTCTGAGCCTTATCCTGCAGCTCATAAAGAATGAGACATGCAGGACCGAACACAGAGACTGCAACGAACTGCCACATACTCAAGTACTACTGAGGTGCGCCTTTACAGCCAGTCCGTCTGGCGTGGCCTCTTCCGCCTCTATGACCGTTGGGAGCCATGAGAGTGATTGGCTCCTCATCCGCTCATTTTGCCGTTGGGCCAAAACCTGCCCATCATAACTATGGACAATAGTTTGCCCTATTAAACCTGAGCAATAGGCTGCCCCTTCCGCCAACCACACTGTGCCAGAGTTCACCTCTTTCACTGCAGGTACCGTTGAGGACTTCACCGTAACCCTGGCAAGGGACCCTAACAAGGTACTTCCAGCTGGGCCAGCTGGACCAGGGTTTTTTAAAGAGGTGTTACTCCTCTATCACTCCCTACTTGATCATACTATATATATATATATATATACTGTAACACTGTATAACACTACACTGTGCTATTGCACCACACTGTAACACTCCACTAGTAGTAATACCTACACTGTATAACACTACTCTATGTGCTATTACACCACACTGTAACACTCCACTAGTAGTAATACCAACACTGTATAACACTACACTGTGTGCTATTGCACCACACTGTAACACTCCACTAGTAGTAATACCAACACTGTATAACATTACACTAAGTTCTATTGCACCACACTGTAACACTCCACTAGTAGTAATACCAACACTGTATAACTCTACACTATGTGCTATTGCACCACATTGTGTCACTCCACTAGTAGTAATACCAACACTGTATAACACTACACTATGTGCTATTGCACCACACTGTGTCACTCCACTAGTAGTAATACCTACACTGTATAACACTACACTATGTGCTATTGCACCACACTGTAACACTCCACTAGTAGTAATACCAACACTGTATAACACTACACTATGTGCTATTGCACCACACTGTAACACTCCACTAGTAGTAATACCTACACTGTATAACACTACTCTATGTGCTATTACACCACACTGTAACACTCCACTAGTAGTAATACCAACACTGTATAACACTACACTGTGTGCTATTGCACCACACTGTAACACTCCACTAGTAGTAATACCAACACTGTATAACATTACACTAAATTCTATTGCACCACACTGTAACACTCCACTAGTAGTAATACCAACACTGTATAACTCTACACTATGTGCTATTGCACCACATTGTGTCACTCCACTAGTAGTAATACCAACACTGTATAACACTACACTATGTGCTATTGCACCACACTGTGTCACTCCACTAGTAGTAATACCTACACTGTATAACACTACACTATGTGCTATTGCACCACACTGTAACACTCCACTAGTAGCAATACCAACACTGTATAACACTACACTAATTTTTATGTAATACAGGAGGGACTGGTTCATCCCAACCAGTTTTCAAAGACCAAAGACCTTGCATAAAACGTTTTGCCCTAACTATAGTCCGGGACAGCTTAAATAAGTTACTAGATCAAAACAGAGTAGCCAACATTAACAGCCGTCCCCTATACCTACGTAAATGTTGGTTTACGCTTGAATTTCTTGAAGTTAAGTTGTTTTCATGTGCCAGCCCATTGTGGCCAACCTTGCTTAAAATCTCGCCATCTCCAAAGACAATAATACCAGTAAAATTTCTTAACACACAGTTGCCGACATGTTTCTGGCGATAACTCCCAGAATGCATTTTCCACACAGCCTCCCAACATAATAATTATGACTTTCACTAATGACAATTAGCAGAATAATTTCACAGTGTCCTTTACAATTTCAAGTCTAATGAAGTTATAACATGTTGTACACGGTAAGTACTACTAATATACATCGATTAAAACAGTTTTTACAGTTATTATAGACTCTTGATTATGGAGTATGTGCGTGTTCATAACCCACTCGTCTGAGATGTTTGCAAGCTTTTATTTAATTAATTTTTGGATAAATTCTTATTTAGATTTCATCATGAGGCCTAAAAACACGAGAACAAGATTGGAGATGGATTGGAGAAACTCTACGAAGATCACTGGCGAATCGACTTTGATTTGAGTATCGTAAGTATACCTACATAATTAAAAGTACAAATTTATTTAATCGTTGCTTTATTTATTTTTATATTCAGTCAGAGCACAGATAACGTAATAAAGAACCTTAATGGTCTTTGGAAATTTTGAAATAGTCTCCTGACTGCATTTTTCGTATAATACAAACCAAACATAACCTAAAATCAGCCTATGTAAGTTCACTCCCAGGAACATATTCTTAGGATCAATTCGCCTTCTAATATTGTAATGTATCATAATCTCGACTTCCAAGTGCTGTCAGCCATAATATTATAATACATTGCATATGTTACTCGTAAGCTTGGAAGTAGTAGTGTGAATGTATTGGTGATTTATGTAGTTGGCTACTGACCTATAGCCTACTTAGTAGTAGGCAGATAAAATATTTATATTAGGCCTATTTTTATTTGTTTCAGTCATGGTTGCGACAGATTAATGTGGTAGACTTCAACGAACTTCATCATTCTGAAGAGCCATATACTCGCATGTGCACGGGATATGCACTGCGCTTGAGTCACAGATGCACATTTTCAAAGAATACCAACAATATCTCTTGGCTCTCTTTTAGTTCTCGACATAAGTTACTGCACCACTGAATGTCTGGGTGAAAATTACTGATGTACTTAAGTTGAGTGAGACAAAGTCATTGTTCGCTACTTGGTTAGATGACACAGTTCGGGCGAAGCCGCCGGTTGCAATACATTATAAATATTGCTCACAACTATAGCTTAGGCTACTTCTATTATTAATTCTGAATGAAAGTAGAACGCGGCTTATACACTTGTATCGGACATGAATGTGACTTTTACATACCTTGTGTCCTTGTTAACCCTGGTCACTACTGCACTTCATATACAGTGCACTCCCGATAATTCGTGTGCGGATAATTCGCGGGTCTCCAAATATATTTTTAAATAGAAATTCTCACGGCAACTAATTATCATGCTAAGCAACCTCCCCGTCATTTAAAATAATTTTCGTGGGACGCAATGCGTAAAGACGAAATCATTGACATTCGAGAAGACTGAACTGCGTTTCTCTGTGATGGAACAGTAGTCCTACTTGCGCAAGTTCGAAACATACGAGTAGGTTGCCGCGAGTGGTATAGCATAGATTTCCTTTATCTTCGAAGCCCAATCAAAACAAGAGGAATGCGCTTTCACTGGGAACCTACCCTCCCTTTCCCAACAGCCACGCTCCAAGGTCGCTGACCTGTGAGTTGTGAAGGGTGGATGCGCGGACAGCATATTGTAAACAGGGATTATTGCGTAATGACGTAAACTTTCGCGAGACATAGAGCGTGTTTGTTAGATGCTCTTCATGCATTGAACCAGTTATAAGAGAAAAATACCACTACAAAAGCAAGCTCTTGCCGACATCTGTAATGACGATATTTCGAACGGGCAAGTTAGACGCCGATAAAGACGATTATGATTTAAGACATGAAGGCAAAGATGAAATAGCGCGGAATTTGACTGTTGGTGAGGAAACCTGAGATCCAGTTGATATCGAGTGCGGGAGTGATGCAACGGAAATCCCGAAAGTTTCCCACAGTCTCTAGTCACACTTATCTCTTATATAGAAAAACGAAATGAATTTTTGTTCTCTTATAATGTTTTCTTCGGAAATGTGCACTCGAAAATTAGAATAAACGATCTAAGAAACAAAATGGAATGACTTTTTTTTTAATATTATTGTAGGCATAATCCACATAGGCCTTCCTCTAGCCTAGCATGTCTTATAGGACACTACAATGAAGTGTTATAATTATTATTTTGCGTGTTCAAGCCTATTTCAATATTTTAATCAGTAGTTTTGTTTTTACTAGGCTTAACAAAAATAACTGCGGATAATTCGCGGTTTTCAATAATTCGCGGAATTTCGTGCATTAATTACCGCGAATTACCGAGAGTGCACTGTATGTGCATAAGTACATAAATATGCATTTTTATTTATTGCTCTTTGAAAATGGCTGCCATGTTCCAACAGCGCTTGCATCTCGTTCAACTGTCAACAAGGCGCACTCTAGCGGCACACACCGATGCGCACACATTGTTGCCAACATGTGGGATACAAAATCTGCTTCCTTTGGTCATAAATGAATATTTTTTCTAAAATAACCTCCCTCGAGAACAGTGCAAACCGCATCAAAATCCATCCAGTGGTTCTCAAGATTACCCGCTTCCTTCAGTTCAATGGCTTATCCGCCAATCTGTCAGAACACATCTCTGAGACAAAGTCATTGTTAGCTACTTGGTTAGATGACACAGTTCGGGCGAAGCCACTGGTTGCAATACATTGCAATACTTTCTGTGTTTTAGATATCATGGCTGTGATTATATGGAAGCTACTGAGGTATGGGTGGTGCTTAGTAATGGTATTCGGGGCACAGTCAGTGCCTGTGAATGCTGTGAAAGGTTCAACTCATAGGGTTAGGACTACTGTTCTGACTCAGTGAGGAAAGCAATGGCAAACTGCCTCACTCCTCTTCTTGCCTAGAACGCCTCAAAATAGCGCTGCCTTGGATTTTTGTGGGTATCTACTCACATAACGTAACGGCGGTACTTTTTGAGGATCCAACCAGCCTTCGGGCTGACTACCAGACAGACAGATATTTAAGTTACGAGAGCGGAATATACGAGTCAACCTCCATCAAAATCTGGAAAATTTTCTACAGTTACTTATGTAATTAAGATACAAGAGTTGAACATTTTATCGCTAAAGGGTGTTATTACATTTTTCAGCAGTGCCAACATTATTGTTTGGCACTGGTCTTGTCTCTTAGTTCGAGCGTGGTGAATGCGGAATAAGGCTTTACATACAAACCTAACCTTGGGCTTACGCCCAGACCCCCTTCCTTGTAGTGCAGTCAGTAATTTTCGTCCAGACAGTCGTCTAACCAAGTAGCGACCAAGGATTTCGTCCAGACAGCCATCTAACTTAGAAGAGCCCGATTATTTCTTCTTTTTTTTCACATAATTGCAACATCACTTGTGTCGTCTAATGTAGGCCTATTTTGTATCGGATATGTTGGTAACTAATGACGTCAATGTGATTGCTGCGGCAGTTTCACATACTAAATATGCTGTCGAACATGGCTGCAGTTGTTAAATATACAATAAATAAAAACACATATTTAAGGGATTTAGCACATATATCCGGTGCAGAAGTGATCAAGGTTAGTAGTTACAATTGATAATGCCCCCCCCCCCCCTCCGCCAAAAGATGAAATACGGTATGAAAATAATATATTATCAAAGTGAAAGAGAAAAGGAAAACAGTGATACGTGATACAGAATTAATCTGAAATTTCCCTACAGTATATAAGTCGTGTTGTAAAGGGGATAGCGGGTGAGTTACAGACAGCGAAGGAGAAAACATCTATTGGAACATCATTTCCACAATTATTATTCATCATTACACAAGGTGTTTAGGCTAATTTAAGTATTCTACTTGGTTCATCACTCCTGAAGTGTTACCTCTATTACGGTACGTCAGTAGTTTTGCCTTGAACATTTTTGCTTGAAGACTGGCTATTATTTTATGTAATTTCTTAATTTATTCCACTTATATGTATCTGTTTTCCAATATTTGCATTATTCATGTAAATTTGAGATGGTTGGCTACAGATAATACTGAAACCTGTTTTACAAAACGCTCTAACTCACAAATTTCGGTACATTTTGCAAATCTTACAATTTTCTATTTTTTAGTAATGTTATTTTGGGCTGTTTTTTTTTTTTTTTTTTTTTTTTTTTTTTAACAAAACAGTGTTAATATTTGCACTGCACAACACCACTGGTCACTAAAAACAAGTGTTTCCACCCTTAGCGTCTATGACAGCTTGTAAACGCTCAGGCATACTGTTCACAACTCGTCGAATGACATTTGCCAGGATGCCATCTCATTCCTCCAACAGCGATGTTCTCAGTTGTGCCAAGGTGGTGGGGTCACACTGTCTGACGTTCCACTTTTTTTGCCGGTCAGTGTATTACTCTGTCGATAAAGCTTTCCTTTCAACGCGTGTATTTAACTAGTCAATTTGTCAGTAAATTCAGTGAATTTTCTGCAAGTGGCTTTTAATGTGCCAGGTGACGAGAGCTCAGGAGAGTATTCTACCAACCATCTCGGGCTGTGCGGCTATCATTTTTTGGCAGTTGGTCCAGGTTCGATTTCCGGCTCTGCCAAGAAATTTTAATTTTGGTCTGAGGGATGGAACAAGGCACACTAAGCCTCGTGAGGCAAAACTGAGAAGAGGAGGGTTCGATTCCCATCTTAGAAGTGATTTCCGCAATTCTACTCCAGGCAAATTCCGGGATGGTTTCTAATTTAAGGCCATGGCCGCCTCGTTCCCAATCCTCATCTGAATAATAAATGCACACACTAATGCAGCCATCACAATAACACAGGTTATCAGACAAATTCCACATTCCCAGGTACACAGATCTACATGACCATGATGTTGCAAAGCCCCAAAATCAACCAACAACTGCTGCTTTCTACCATTCCAAGAAGAAATCTTAGAGTTGCCATTACAGTCTTATGCCCCTAAAATCCACGACTAGTTCGAATGGTTTTAGGCCTAAGCATTGGATCAACCATCTTCTTGCATCTCAATAGGGATTTGCCAATAGGCTTTCAATAGCGTGTCTCAATTCTGCCTCCATATATGTAGGCCTATACATGCAAGAAATGAGTATGGTACTTATCAAAAATAAAGAAATAATAAGCTAATATGTACCCTACTATTCTATTTCTCTCCTACTCCTAAATCCTTCTCTGAACACTCATCTTAAAACTGAATGGTCTGCATTTTTGGACTAATTGTAAAAATGTAGCCTATAAGAAGAAATGAACATGCTCATCTTTAGCTCCCCAGCAAAACTGGAGAAAACCTTGAGTAAGTATTAATGTGTCTGTTCTTATGAATTGTATATGATGCTTTAAAAATCAATCTAGAAGAGCTAATTTAAGTTAACTTCACTACCATAATACTGCTTAAGAGTCAGACTGTTGAGGACTGCTGACCATGATGTCCCTAACTTGAGCAAGGACTGCTTCACAACTTTATGTAAAATGTATTTTCGTAAAAGGGCCTTTACTTAGTTTGGATCATTTGCGATACGTGTTACATGAATGTGTGCTGACTTGTGGTGTTAAATGATGTAGGTTGGCAACACCAAATGTGGTGGCCATGTTGGTTTTCTAGTAACTTATTTAAGGTGTCCCGTACTATATAACCGGTGCCAAAAATTGAAGAGGATCGAATGTCTTCGCAATTTCAGACAGCATTTGCCGTTTAGTTTGCGGTTGGGTTTCAGAAAAACCGACTTTGAAAAAGAAAAAATATTTTTGAGGACTCAATGAATTCCCAAAGCTTTAATAGAATTGCTTTCTTGAAAAAGTTCTACTGAGTCATTATGAACTGAAATTAGTGGAAAGTTAGACAGAAATTCCTCGGAATTAGAGTTCCATTGATGCAAGGAAGAACCGCCTCCTAAAAGCAAACATGTTAAGTCTTTAGGGACTTGAAGTGCTTCTGATACAGATTCAAAGGAATGAAGAAAAATGACGACTTTAAAGCTTTAGAAGCTTTAGGAGAAAACAATGGCCCATTCTGGTCAGCTAATAATTTCCAAGTGGGTATAGCTAAGAAAGCAGAAGGTTTCAGTCCATAAGTGACTGTCTTTAATTGAAAAATCTTGACAGGTTTGGTAGGCTCGTCACGCCAAAGAATTCTTTGAAGATCGCGCTGTTGTTGATAAATCAAAATTGGTCGATACATTTGCTTGATATGAGATATCACGGCGATAGGAAATAAGCGAAAACAGACGAAAGATCAGATTGAATAGGGGGGCCAGATAATAGAGTATCGTTCAAAGAAATTCTGTTGGCATCCAAAGCGGAGCCATTGAAGACCACTCTTATATTTTCTTTTAACATGTCATTCTACCAGACAGGATGGTGATTCAGATAAACTACTCCAGATGGAATATAAGAATCGTCATCCCTCTTAGTGACAATTTCCATGTGGTCGAGTGCTTCATACTCCATAAATTTAGAATATTGAATTTTGACCACAGGGTCGCGTTTAAATTTGTTTTCAACAGCATAAAGTGCTCGGAGATCTGTAGGATGCGATTCAAGTAGAAGAGGTGGATTGTCCTCGTGAGGCATGGTTACAACAAATCTACCCTCTGGAGTGTGTGTAGTAGTTTCGCACAACAATTTTTCGCACATTTCATTTTCAACAGGAAGGTTAAACAGAATCGATAGTTTCGATTTTCCAAAATCTTTCTAGGTTTTGATCAAGACTAGTATTGACAAAATGACATTGTGAAAGAATTTGGAGTGAATTACGAGGAACTTGACCCGTTACTAACCAACCTAATTTGGTATGATGAGCAAACACACCTGGTAATATTTTGACTTTGGAGGTGAGGAGGCATTGCCAAAATACATTGGCACTAAGTATGATATCTACAGGAGCACTTGTATTAAAGGTTGGATCTGCCAACTGAATGTCATGAGGAAATTGCCAATTTCTAATTTCAAAAGAAGACAATTTAAATTTAATGTTGTATTGAAATGAACAGCATCTTTGATTTGAATTCTGACAAAATGCAGAGATTGAACATTACTGTTATTAATACCAGTTGCCTGAATCAACGTAGGTTGTTTTTGAAGACAATAAGGCGCTCACTTATAAAATCATGAGTGGGGGGCATTGTCCAATAAGGCACGTGGTTGTAGCCATCTACCAGAAGAGTCCTGAACTTTCAATAATACTGTTGACTATGAGACTTGGGAGCTACGGATAGACCCAACGTTCTGAATATAGGATTCTGCCTTGGCTGGTGAAGTTGTACTTTTTGAACTTCCGGGGGAAGGACCCGGACGTGGCTTTTCAAATCTATGAAGTTAAGTGTGATGTTGAGCCTTGGAATGCATACATGTGTTATTAGATAAACAATCAGACAAAACATGCCTGTCTGACAGACAGATGAAACAATATCTGTTCTGAGAGACGATTTTACATCTCTCGTCAGTAGAAAGAGTTTCGAAGGTGACACAAAAGTATAACCTGTGAGAATTTGCACAAAGAATACAATCTGCTGTTTTATTTTGTGCAGTAAATACACTAGATTTGTTTACCTTTTTATCAGTACTGACTGGTTTGACAACATGAGACTTGCTATTTGAAACACCTAACGTTTGACAGGCTACGGCTGACAAAACCTGACACCTATTATTTATAAATTTAAGCAATGAGTCATAAGTATATGGAGTGTTGTTCGTTATTTCAATCTCCCATGCTTTTAAACTTGCTGGATCAAATTTAGAAGTAACTAGATGGAGTAAGAACAGATCCCAATGTTCCACCGGCTGATTCAAACGTGCCAGTGCTCTGACGTCTAATTGGGCAGTGGCGCCTAAAGCCTGCAGTGTTGACAGACTGTCAGCGCGCAAGGCAGGTAAATTAAATAAGGCCTGAATATGCCTTTGAATACATAATCTTCCATTACCATACTCATTAAGTAGATCTATGGCAATGTTATAGTTTTCTCCTGTTAAAGGAAGTTCCTTTATACGTTGCAACATGGATTTTAAATAATGGAATTTTTTAATTTCTGGAAGCGTATTCTTGTCATGTACCAAGGAACTAAACAATTCAAAGAATGATTGCCACATATCTTCTTTACCGGCAAAATGCGGAATTTCAATTTTGGGTAATAATGGTTTGACACTACGTTCATTATTATCGATTCTCTTTTGATTTTCCTCAACCTTCAACGCCAGGGTCAAAGATCTGACTAGGGCCACCGCCTGAGCATGAGTTTTGAAATAATTGCTTCTGACTTCTTCCCTATCCAACTGATGGTCGGGGTCTTTAATTTCGATTTCAAGCTGTACGAGGTCATATTTTTCATAAGCTTGTTCAGAAGCGTTTAAGCGCTGAGAAGTGATATCAAGGTTTTGCTCTTGTTTAGGTAAGGTAGTTAAATATTTCTGAAACCGGGTAAGTTGACCTATGTAGGCAGCCCGTGAGTTCAACAACTTATCTTCTATTGCCGGCATAGCTGGAGATATGGAATGACTCACCGCTCTCCTGATGGCACCAGGCTGAGACTTGCTTTCTGGCAATAGAGTTGTTTTTGTTCCATGATGGGACTGTCTGGGCCTCCTGACAGATTTCCTGCACCTGGCCATGGTAAACTGAAATATTTAAGAAATATTAGATTACACAGTTTATATATATATATTTTTCCAAGAATAGAATTTTGTAGTCCCTAGCTAAAGGTTCTGGGTTTGAGGTAAAGACTACCTTTAGATCTCTCCCAGGGTTGAGGTACCATATGATTGGAGGTCGGAATGCATCTTGACCAATCCTCTGCAAAGGGGATTTTGACAGATTGAAAAATTATAGGAGTGACGTGCGGATAAGGGAAACTTATGTGATAGACCAAAGTAAGAAATTTTTCTTGATTTATTCTCCTTTTGACATTATAATTAGAAATTGCAACAAGGCTGAAAAAGCTAATATGGAGTAAACCAACCAGAATGATGAAGTTCAACTTCAAGAATAAAGACCTCTTAATGACTGGCAGAGGTTAAAACTATTAACAATAAATAACAATTGACATTCCAACAATTGTGAGGGTCTGGCTAGCAGAAGCCCTAGATAATCAAAAAAGTTCATAAAATTGAAATTTAAGAGTTCGTATATGTTGAGAACCTATCCTGAATGGCTCCTGATTGGCGTTTGTTCTTATCTCATTGGTCAATGAAAGTGACAATGAGGCGGCCGTGGCCTGCAAAAAAAGCCCCTGTTAGGCCATCCAATATCTCGGCGATCCTCCATGCGTGGGCAGATTGGAGTTCCCACAGCAACTCAATAGTCGTTAAGATGAGACGGCAGTGGCCAACCGCATCACAGCCAGAGAAATCAGTGGTAATTTGTCTGGACCACAAACCAGGCCAAGAAACCCAGGTAGGGATTCTAGATGTTGAAAAGAGAACTTCCTCCTCTTGTTGAGGGTACTGGTAGGATCTTGAAGTGACGTCTAAGAAAATCAAGTAGTCCAGGACTGTAGCCCGCCAGAGTCCCAGGCGGGATCCCTGTAGAGTCCAGCAGATTCAGGAATGACCATTCGGAATATATATCCAAAATGACGTCACCAGGACGGGGGGAGAGCCGAACAGCCAATCACTGGTCAGACACTTGATACGCCAAGATGACACTCGGAGGAGAGAGGCCAGACCAGATATAAACTTCGAAAAGTGCGGAGGTGGTCTACAACACTCCGAGCGTATGGTAAGTACATTGAACAAAATAAGTAATTAAATAGACATATCATGTTTTATATATGTAACCGTGATCGCACTGCATGGAAGAAAACAATAATACTATAATGGGGCAGTTAGATAAGAGAGTGTTTCACACCCGAAGGGAAACACGCAAAGAATACTAACCAACCTATTCGCAAAAGCGAACATGTAGTTTTCAAAAGAATACGCCAATAGGGCAACAGGAGACACTTCATACCACCACTTATTGATAAGATGACTTATGAGTGGCACAAGCAGGAGAATTGATTGTTAAACATGGGAAAAGTAAACATTATTTTCAAATGCATGCTGCAAGATGGCCACAGCTAGAAGTAGAGTTGAAGCCGTGAGTGACACATCATCGAAACAATGGCATATCTGTGTCCACTAAAAAATGATCATCAGCAGAGCAAGGAAGTTGGTGGCAGCACACTACTTCGCAGACTTCAAGGGAACAGTTGCTTGATATTATCATTTTATGATGAGACATGAACTCCTCTCGTTCACTCACAAAAGAATGCTAGCTGAATCTGATGCAAAACTGCATAGATTTGTAATATGACATGAATTTAACCATGTTTTTAAGTTTTTGTATTCTTATGTTGGATCTGTATGGACTCATAGAGGTGAAATTTGTCTGCCCTATCAATACAAAATGTATTTTGTTGATATGTTATCAATGCACTTTAGAAACCTCTGTTGGAATTTCGTCAGATTGGCAATATGGATGTAGTTCACATCACTTTCGATGTACCATCGAATAGAACTGTTCATAATAAAGGTGAAACACAATTAAAACATCATGCCATGTAAAAAAAAAAGAACATTACTGTATTGTTTTGTCATGTTGTGCTGATGACAGATGGAACCCCCACTCGTGATTTTTAAGAGGAAAATTGTTCCCAAGGATAATATCCTGCGTGGAATTGTTCTTCACGATTACGTTAAAGGATGGATGAAAATGGAATGAAGGTGTGGGCGAAGCATCCTGGTGGCCTGAAAAAGTGAAATGAATTTTTAAAGCTATATTTTCAGTGTTGCCTACACAAACTATCAATTGATACTTTTCAGTCGGTCAACACGCCTTGCCTAATTTGATTAGGTGGAGTAACTATATGTATAACACACACTGAAAGAAATTACATATATTAATGTCATTCACTGATAAAGGGGAATTTTAGGATTACGCGTTTCGATTGTCACACGGTCATCATCAGATCCTGATCATTAAGAGTTGAGGTTTAAAATTGTACAAATATTTAGAAATATAAAGATTGTCGTAACGACCATATAGCAATTATGCTTTTCAATACGCAGCAGGCCGGTCAAGTCCAGAGCATGTTGGACTTGATTACGTCATGAGATGGGGAGGCAATATGTTGCTGTCTTGACCCAAGTTACAATGAAGTAAAAATATGTCGTGTAGCAACTCTATTGTATTGTAAAAGAATGCAACGATGCTAGTACAACAGGCATCAATAAAGAAAGCAGCATAATTCAAGAAATAATTTATGAGTATCCGGTGAAAGCCAAAGATGGGAAATTATTGACCAACCAGAATGAACCACTAGAACGATGGAGAGCACTTTTTGGAAATTTTAAATCGTGTTAACAGCTCAAGAGGAAGAAGAACCAGCAGAGGATGAACATGAAGACGCTGTTATCAGTTTGGAACAACCATCGAGACTAGAGATTTAAAGGGCCATCAAACAACTCAAGAATGGCAAGGCTGCAGGACTAGACAATATCGCACCGGAGGCACTGAAAATGTATATCGAAGCGTCAGCAGATATTCCGCTTCCATTATTCAGGAGATCTGGGAACAAGAAAAGATACCAGTCGAGTGGAAGAAGGAGCTGTTGATCAAGCTTCCGAAGAAAGGAGACCTTACAGACTGTGATAACTGGAGAGGGATTACTCTCCTTTCGATACCACGAGTTATTTTGAACCGAATAAAGCAGGAATTTAACCAAAAGCTGAGGAGAGACAAGTGGGATTTAGAGAAGGTTACTCATGCACGGACCAGTTCCACACCCTACGCATAATCATGGAACAGTCCACTGAACTTCAGTTCTCACTGTATGTGTTATTTGTAGACTTTGAGAGGCACATGATAGTGTCATGAGAAAAAGTATGTGGAGAGCGATGAAAGAGTTTGGGATTCCAGGAAAAATCATTAACATAGTCAAGGAGATGTTCAATGACTACACATGCCAAGTCCAGAACCAAGGGATGCTGTCAGAGCCCATCCCAGTTAACACCGGGGTTAAGCAAGGATGCCTGTTGTCACCGATACTATTTCTTATGGTACTAGATTTGATGATGAGGAAAGTGATGAACCGACGGAGAGGCATACAATGGGGACTGACAGACAGGCTGGAGGACTTGGACTTCGCAGATGACTTGTGTCTGCTAACCAGCAGCTTTAAGGATATGGAAACGAAGTTGAATGATTTGAGAGTAGAAGCCTCAGAGGTGGGACTGAAGATTAATGCGAAGAAGACTAAGGAGATGAGATACAAGAACCGCAACAATTCTCAACTGTTCCTAAAAACACAAGATTTAGAACGAGTCCAACAGTCGCGTTACCTGGGAAGTATTGTCACCACAGATGGAGGAACCATAGAAGATATTAAGAATAGGGTTAATGAGGCCAAAGGTGCATTTGCAATGCTAAGACCGATCTTGAGATCTCGAGAGCTTAACATCAACACTAAACTGCGCATCATTAATACGAATGTCAATTCGGTCCTGCTCTATGGTTGTGAAACCTGGAAAACAAATAAACAACTAATCAGAAGTCTTCAGACTTTCGTGAACAAGAGTCTGAGGATATGGTGACCACAGATCATTTCCAATGAAGAACTAGGGAACAGAACTAAGTTTGTTATTGTTGTTTTAAGGGGCAGAACTACGAGGTCATCTGCTCCTATAAACAAACACCTATTGACATTGAGATGTGTCGCAGGAAATGGAGTTGGATCAGACACATGCTATGACGTGATAAAAACAACATCACCAGAAAAACACTGGAATGGAAACCTACAAGACACTAGGAAGAGACAGGCCGAGGAACACCTGGAGGTGGAGGTGGCATTGAGAATTATGGGAAGACCTGGACTGAGATCAAGACCATGGTGCAGAACCAAGTCCGATGGCGGAAATTTGTTGATGCCCTATGCTACACTTAGGAGTTACAGGAAATAAGTCAAGTATAACCATGCGACGAGAAAAGAATCATTTATATTTTTAATTGCATCAGCCAGAAGGGAGACAGCCACTTTCTGAGCTCATCCCCATCTCCCGCTGGGAAACAAGAGATCTGTGAGAAGGACAGTTATTACCATGACAGCTTGAAGTACAGTTTTTAACACAACAGCTCCGAGTACAATATCAAAACCACAGCGTAGAAGGCGCAGTACAAGAAGCCTTGAGTACAATTTAACATAGTCGAGCATCTGATGGCACAATATACCGTGTTTGAGGAAAGTGCTGAACTTAATACCACAGTTTTATAGCGTGAGCATGCCTTGAGTGCAAGCACGTCGCACGGCTCTGCAAAGGAGTGAAAGAGACTGGAGGTGAATAAGCTCACTCGCAGTTTAAGTTACTAGCCGGCTAGCAACATTCTGCTTGCATCAGATGGAAGGGAGAACTTCAAGGAATCTTACCCAATAGTGCACAGGCAACCACGGTAGTATAATCTTGAAATATCCATGCATTTTTAAGGCAGTGCATTTTGAAATTCATTAAGAGTTAATCAGCAGGAGATGCAGGTACGGAACTACAGGGCGCTCTAGAAGTACTGTGAATGATATTTTTAGGAAAAAGCGCATATAGAACTTTGCACATCACAAGTAGTGAACATTATTGGCAAGCTCGAAGATGCAGTGGCATGCAGCAATAACGCCTATCATGGAGTTCATTCATTTTGATCAGAAACTAACATTCAGCCAGGAAAGAGAGAAGTGAACAGCTGATGACACATTTCAAATTTACCATGGCGCTCAATACTACAAGAGACGACAATGGAGAGATGAGCATTGATCCTGAAGGAACCCACGTGACGTAGAGATCACCAATCTTTTGGGGGATTTCTGACTTCGAGATTTTCGAGAACTTCAAGGAACATCTACATCGACCTTCGGAAATAGATGACGATTTTTCCAGCACGACTTCACAACATCTTAGATGAATATGGAGCTTATTGGGAACTTGGAAGCATTATAGAGGTGATCCTAAAAATATCCTAAGACGTCGTAAGGTAAATGACAACTGAAATTACTATGTCCATCTGTAATCCGTTTTTGAGTTACAGAATTCCATGAGCATATGAGTTATGAATTTATGTTAACTTTTTGATAATCCTTAGTAGCGTGTTGTTTTTCACACTGTTTTACACACTTTATTATTACAGTAGTATTTTTCCATAGCCTATTTGGTTAAACATAGATGGTTATTTAAACCAAACATAAGATGAAGTTCCAGGGATTTTTAGGAATACTCTGACTTATAATTGAACAGTATAATGATTGCAATAAATCAGAATGATGATTATAATAATAATTAAATGATGATATTGGAACGATTAAATAATTACTGAATTATGCAAGACTGTAACTGAGCTAACATTATTATGTTTGATAATTGATAATAATTAAGGAAAACTAAGAAGATTTAAACAATTATGATTCACAGTCTGTCTGACGATTTTCGAGGTGATCAGGAACAAGTATGAGAGTTGAAGGTTCCAAGGTTTCTGGTAACTACAGTAATCTCCTAGGACTGGGAGTTCCTCAAACTTATTGCAAGCCATTTTTCAGGCCTTGATTTCTCCGGGACTTTTCACAAGTAACTTGGTTACAGTTCTTCTTCTTGGTCGTACTAATGTCATGTCCGTTAACAATACCCCGCCGTACACCGCGGTCTTCTGCTGTGTGCATTAATTTCTGAAGTGGCAGATTAGTCAGACTCTTTATCTGGTCAAGGTACCGGTTCGGGGCACGTCTCCTCAGCTGTTTTCCGTCATCTTTACCCTGGATGATACACTTCTCAATGCCATCTCACCGGATGACGTGGCCGAAAAATCTCAACATTTGCCTTTGTATGTTTAGGAGTAAGCGAGCTTTAGGAGCAATTCTTAGCTCCTTCAGAATAGATTCATTTGTTCTTCTTGCTATCCACGATATTTTTAGTATTCTTCGATAACGGCATGCAGCATTTATGGTCCGGGACTCGGAGCCATACGTGACGATAGGAAATACCAAAGCTTGAACCAGTTGCTTCTTCGTTTCCTTGGTAATATGATGATCTTTCCTTATTCTTGTTAGACTAGACAGTGCTTCCTTAGCCATACCTATTCTTCTTTTAATTTCTCCTTCGCAGTTTCCCTTAGTGGAAATGTGAACTCCTAGGTAGACTATTTCTTCCTTGTGATCGATATCTCGTATTAGCTGGAAAGGACGAGGTAATGCATGCTGTCTGTCTACTACCATCAAGTAACACTTGGTTCTGTTTAGTTTAAGGCCTTCTTCTTCACTGAACCTCTCTGTGCGTTGTAAAAGTTCTGCCAGCTCTTCCTCCGAACTAGCCATCAGCATAGCTTAGCGGAGGTTGGAGATTGTCTTGCCGCCTATTTGAACCCCGGAAATAGTAACAAAAGTTACTGTTCCAATTACTTGCCAAAAATATTAGTGATGTTACAGTTATAATTGATTGTCAAAGTAAGGAATCATTTGTATAAAAATCTAGTTGCTTAGTAACATTTACTCCCCTGTTAAAATTTACTCGATTTGAATGGAATAATGGATTCCAGTAATATGGAAAAACGGTGACTATCACTACAACGCTACAACAACCTGGTGCTTGTTGTGTGGTAGCACACCCCATGCCTTAAAGATAATTCAATTCATGAAAAGTGAGCAGTTAGACTATAAAATATTTTGTAATGAAAACAATAATAATAAAATAGTAATAATAAATTTAATATCAAGCTATCGAATTACCGATGTAGTTCCTGCACATGCTTCTTCAAGTTCCCTGCAGAAATGTGTCTGCTCTGTATTATTTTTCCTCCTATCCACACATACGTCTGATTTTAATAGATGCAATATAGCGGGATATGACGGCCAAGGCATCATTTTCTCTTCTTTCTGCTCCATAACAATGGCAACTCTAGACACAAACATGTTTTAACTACAGTCTCACCAGAGAAGTACAGTAATACCTCATGGATGGTTTTTAACAAGACATTTGGCGCACATCATAAAAGTGACCGAGGTTTGGTTCCAATTCCTCCCCCTCCCCAAACCTTTTAAACAGGCCAAAAGTAAGTAAACAAATGTTGGTTTGTGTTCTCAGTCTCTCTAGTAGAAGATGTGTTTCTCAGAACTGACTAGAGAAACATGTCGAAATATAGCTGCTACAGGTGCTATTTGGCACTTTTATACCAAGAATGAAAGCAATGGTGTTTGCAGATGATTTGATGATTTGGGGAAACAAGGAGGAGGAGGTACAGGAACAGTTGAACGTGTGGGAAGGAATAATACAAGGATATGGGATGAAATTTAGCATAAATAAGAGTGAGATGGTGATCACAACAAGGAAGAAGGAAAGAACCACAACAGGAATAACAATTGGTGGGGAACAGCTGAAGAAAGTGGAGAGTTTCAAGTATCTGGGAAGCCTGATACAAGAGAATGGAAGAAACGATAGAGAAATAAATGAGCGGGGGAGGCAGGCAGAAGCATTTCGGAGGAGTGTGAGAAGCATGTTATGGAGCAAGGATGTCCCTCAGAACAGCAAAAAGATCATATATCGGACGTACTATGTCCCTATCCTGACGTATGCCTCGGAGACCTGGGTTATGAAAGGAAGGGAGAAGAGCAAAATACAGGCCAGTGAGATGAGGTTCTTGAGAAGCAGTATTGGAGCTACAAGGATGGACAGAGTAAGAAATGAGAGGACCAGAGAATTAATGAAGGAGGAACCATTACAGGATGGTATAGAGAAGTCTAGACTTAGATGGTATGGACATGTAAAACGAATGGAGGAGAAGAGGATACCCAGGAGGATACACGAGACGAAGTGGGAAGGAAAGAGACCGAGAGGAAGACCGAGAGACAGGTGGCTGAAGGGGGTGGAAGAAAGCGTGAAGAAGAGAGGAGAAGACTGGACAAGGGTGGAGGCTGAGAGATGGTGGGAAGACAGAAGACGTTGGAGAGGCTTGTGTTCCAAACAGACCCGGCCAGTGGCTGGAAACTGTGCAAGATGATGATGATGATACCAAGAATGGTTCAAGAACCCTGATTGAGGGTCAACCCTGATCCCTTCCAGACTTTTTAGATGAGCCGGATGTAAATCACAGAAGATTGTGGGAAGTTTTCTATTCATAAGCCTCCAAGTATATGCTCTACACAGTGAGATGTCAGCATTAAGGAAGGAAGGAAGCTTTTAGTTTTACGTGACCGTTAATCACGCGATCATGAGCCATGGGACCTCCTTTTTACGTGTAATCCCAACCACAGGACATGGCATTTCACTTCGAAAATCTCACCTGCATTGACCGGGAATCAAACCCGGTCCACCTTGGTGAGAGGTCAACAGCTTGACCGCTGTGCCACCACGCCCCCTTTGATGTCAGGATTATTGCGGCTCCAAGAGAATTTGGAATTTCTTAGGGAACAGATAGGCGTTACTCGGACCCTTCAAATCTGTAATAAATGCATGATTCATGTATGGTTATTGTTTGTGTTTGATTTATAATGAAGAGTTGTTGGTTCCATTCCCACGTGCCATTGACAACTGACTTCTCCATGTTTAAAAAGTAACGAGTATTTTCATTACTTCATTACCTCTCGTTACCGTAAAAAGCAACTGTTACTAGTAATGGTGTTACAAGTAATGCGTTACTCCCCAACCCTTTAATAAAACTACTGTATATAATAAATAAGCTAACTTCAACCCTAAGTTCGCCACTAATTTATAATATTTTCAGACAAAACTAAAGGAAATTTTTGGGACACCGTTTCTACTCTGTGGTGAAGTTCTTGGCACACTCATTCTCAAAAATCAATAACCTTGAGCTTGTAACTGGAGTAACTTGACCTCCGAGGGCCCTCAACTAGTGGGATGTAGGTTGGCAACCATGAGACCACAGCTGAGTCTGGTATTGCTTCCACTTGCTTGTGCCGGGCTCCTCTCTGTCATCTTTCCTATCAACCTTCCTCGTTAGCTTTTGTTCTCTTCCGACCCAGATGGTATTAGGGTAACTGAAGATTAGGGTGTATTTTATTTTCCTTCCTTCATTGGCCCTTGTCTCATCATTCCTGGTACCCTCATTCTTTGAGGGGTCAGACGTCTATTATTTTCCTGGTATCTCTTTCCTTCTGCAAAAGGACGTAAAGGAGGCAGGATGTGTGTAGCCCCACCATGTATAGTGCACCTCGGGTAGAGTTACACCCTCCAGGGCTCATGACTGGTGAGTTTGTGAGTCGACGACCTCGAGGCATTCCTGGGCTGGGTTCGCGTTTTTCACTGGCTTCGGAGCGAACTCTCCTCTTCCCTTTCATGGCTCTACATCATTCCAAGTTCCTCAATCCTTATTCTTCAAGGGTTTAGGGCATCACTTTTTGTCCTGTATTTCATATATTTTCCTTCATTTCCCATTTCTTCTTCTAGTACGTGAGTTAATTTTAAGTCTGTAGTTAGAAGCAGTTATAGCAGTAATTTCATCTTTTCCATATCACCCAAACCATTAGGGGCTGATAACCTAGATCTTAGGCCCCTTAAAACAACTATCATCATCATCATGAGTATCCATGATTAAATGTTTATAACTTATAAATTATTTCATTACCGTTTGTTTGATTATATTTGTTTTCAGCTCCTTGAAAATTGCATTGTTTATATAATTGCTGTATGTTGATATTTATTGTGATTTTTGCTTCCTTTTCTGTCTGCTTGCCTATATTCTATATTATATACAGAATCTAATGACAAAAGTAAATAAAGAAAATGAATAAGGAATGTTTGCCACAAGGTATGTTATATAGCAGGCTCTCTGATTTACAAAGTATTTAGATTTTAACGTACTGTCCTTTCCATTTCTTTTGTTGCAGATTTGGACACAAATGCCAACACAAAAGAGAAGTTCCTCTTTCGAAGATCTCAAGATCGAATACGTGGCTACTTTTATAAGAGTAACGTGGACCTGCGTAATTCTTCTCGATACAAGGAAAATTGTAAAGTCCGAAAAGAGATTGATAATGCAATTGAGCACATAGGCAAACAACTAAGCTATTGTGAATATTTTGGCAATTATTTCAATCGCAAAGCAGAGTCATGTTCAACCCGTCTATGTAACGAAGATGGAGATTTTTGGTGTAAGGGTCCATGGAAGGCCCCTTGTTGCAACTACGTCTCACATTCCATCAATCCATATGATAGTAGGGAATCCCGAATAGTATTCTCTACGTGGAATCTGGATCACAGGTAAATCTTCCATCAACTGAAGTCCGCTTGATCAGGCTTGCCTGAAGTTAGGCAACAAGTGCACACAATCTGAGGTTTGTGCTGATTAATCATGTTCTCGGATGCATAGCTACTGCCAGTAGTAGGGGTGTACAGGTTCAGCAGCAATCCATCAATGTTACACACTATCCTTCCAAAGATACTATAACTAAACTTTCTTTCCAAGTACTAGGCTATATATTTTGACTAAATTGGAAAATGTAGATAGGAAGAGTGACTTACCAGGGCAGGTACATACTATATTAGAGTAATATGACATTCACATAACAAAATATTTTGACTATGTCATTGTCAGTGTTGGATTAAGGGGAGATAAAACAGAAAATAAATATATTTCATAATACAATGAAAGGTGTGGTATGTGAAGGTTTATCACATGTTGAGCCCAAGGTCAGTTCTGGAATTTAGAGTAAACTGTTATACAATCTTGGGAGTCCCTGAGGACTGAAAAGGAAGCTGTCTGTTGATAACTGGAATGAGTAGGAACTGAAAGGAAGTTGTGCTCTATGCAAGTACTTCTATGGTTGTTCAGGCCGATGTAGGAAGCGGGATATTTCTTGCATCAATTTTAATCCTGGTTGCTTCTTTATATTGTGACTATTTATAATATTATTTTAGTTTAAATTTTAATCACCTATTGTAAATACTAGTAAAAATTATGTTACGTTTATATTGTTTCAAGTTAGCTTGTAGTTTTATGTGGCTCTTAGCCTGGCTATTATAAACCATGGGACGACGTGTTTTTTTAATTTTACATGAAATCAAAACCCTAGGTTATGGGTTGAAGGATCAAACCCTGGCGCAGTCAGCTGGCATTTGAGGGTGCGCAAATGCGAGGGAGCCGTGTCAGTATATTTACTGGCACGTTTAAGATCCCCTTTGGGGCAAAATATTGGCACGCCAGCGTCTTTAAAAGCCGTAGTAGTTAAAAGGGACGTAAAACCAATAACATTATTTTTACATAGGGTGTGACTTTTATTTCCAGAATCTCACATGCAGTAGCCAGGAATCAAATCCAATCTCTTTGATGAGAGGCAAGTGGCGAATATATTGGTTTCATGAGTGCTTTAGTCCTGTTCCTATCCCAATTATTTGTGAATCACTTCATTCCAGTCTCACTCCCTTTAAAAGCCCATGCTGATTTATACTCAAGTATTGCAGTGTTGGGAATTATAAGATTAGAGATAAGAATTGCCCCTCTAATTATAAACTTGTTTGTAATTATACTCTTAATAGGGAGAGTTATTGAAAGTATTGTATACCAGTAATTATTATAAGAGAAAAATCATTCGAGCTAAATTGATGCAATTATAAGTGCCTACCAATGATATGTTTCGATGAAATTATTTTCTGTATAAGGAAAAGACAAGAGCCAATAAAAGGCAGGAAAATTAAAAGTACTCTAGGCCTTGGATACCCTAATATTTTTGGGGTCGGAAGAAAACAAGTTGAAAAAGAGAATGATCTTATCATAGCTGGTATGATGGTTTATTTTGGTATGTGTAGTCATTACCATGGTTTGTTTTTGCTTTTTTATTTATTTTTGTAGTATAAATTAAACAACTACTGTAGTTGGACATGTTTCGGGTGCTCAATCACCCTTCCTCAGACGCACACTTTTACATTCAACTACACATTTATCCCATGTTAATACTTGGCATTGAACAAACCATATTGTTAAAAATATGATATTGAACTTACATTAAAATAATAAGCAGGTTAAAGTATGATTTTCTGCAGAAACACACAGAACACGATTTATATGAACTTGTGTGAAAGTCATTATTGCTCAGCTTTAGTATGGTTCTCATTGAATCATTTGTGGCTCATCAGGTACTGCTGTCTAACAATATTCAAATTGATTAGAGATAAATTAGAATATACTGTATTTATACATTAAAATAATGAGAAAGCTAAAAGAAATTATTTGTAGAAATATACAGAGCACCATTCATTTCGAGTGGTGATTTGTTATTAATTGTTCAGTCTTGATATGGTTATTATTGGATCAGTTGTGGTACACCCAGTACCACTGTCTTAACAATATTCAATTGGTAAGAGATAAAGCATTTTTTAATTGTTTGCATTAGTGATGGAGTTGCAAATGTTCACATAGTGTTCAGCTTTGGTCTTTGATGTTTATGTGGAATTCTTAATTGTTCATGGCGTGTATACGCGTGTGTGTTGTTGAATAAGTCAGTTGACTGATCTCAATGACAGTTCTTATTTTGTACGTTGGAAAATTGTAAAGATGGATGAAAGGTTTGTTGTGTACACAATTAGACTCAGCGGTAGACTAGACACGTTGGTGCGGGCAGAAGCAAAGAGGTGTGTGGATTGGTGGGAGGGAAGAGGCCAGAGGGGAAGGGGGGTAGGGGGATTGGAAATGGAGTGGGAGCATGACCGCGTGCTCGAAACATAGCCATCAACCGTTCCACTGTGGAAATATGAAGATCGGGTCTATCCAGAGTCGCTGTCTCATGAAGCCACATCGAGATGTCCCAAGACTCGTAGGTGAAGTATTGGAGACGTGTTAGAGTATGCTTGTGCTTGTGTAGAAGACTCCTACAACTCATCTTCCCATTTCTGCATCTCAGCAATCTAAGTGATGGATCACTAAGTGAGATAACCACTATAGTAGTCACTAGGTGTATATTAGAGGTTTTTTTTTTTTTTTTTTTCTTCCTGCCGGCCCCCAGGGGCTCACATCTAGTGGGACGTGGGTTGGCGACCACGGGACCCCATCTGAATCCGGCATTGCTTCCACTTACTTGTGCCAGGCTTCTCTCTGTTATCTTTCCTGTCGGCCTCCCTTGGTCAACTCTTGTTCTCTTCCGACCCTGACGGTATTAGGGTATCCGAGGCCTAGGAAGTCTCTTCCTTTCCCGCCTTAATTGGCCCTTCTCTCATCTTTCCGGATCCCTCATTCTTCAAGGGTTCCGCCTTCTTTTACATTTTGTACATCTTTTCAGTCTAAATTCTGTTTTGTGAGTACTTTCAACCTAAATTGCATTTTGTAAGCATTTTAATTTTCACTTGCATGTTGTGAGTATTTTGAATTTCCATTGCATTTTGTAAGTATTTTCAAACCCAATTGCATTTTGCCAGCATTTTCAATCTAAATTGCATTTTTGCAGGTATTTTGAATGTAAATTGCTTTTCGTGGGTATTTTGAATTTCAATTGCATTTTGTAAGTATTTTCAACCTAAATTGCATTTTGTAGGTGTTCTCAATATAAATTGCATTTTGTAAGTATATTACATCTAAATTCTTTTTCTTTTTGGGGTATTTTTCCCTCTGAATTCCATTTTGTAAGTATTTTCGATCTAAATTGCATTTTGTGAGTATTTTCAACCTCAATTGCATTTTGTAAGAATTGACAATCTAACTTGCTTTTTAGTAAGTCTTTCAATGTAGGGAGTGGCACTTCTGTGAGTATTTTGAATTTCAATTGCATTTTGTGAGTATTTACAACCTAAACCACACTTTGCAAGTATTTTCAATGTACATTGCATTTTGTAAGTATTGTCAATCCAAATGAGTATTTTGAATCTACCATACATTTTGTACGTATTTTCAATCGCATTTGCATTTTGTAAGTATTTTGAATTTCAATTGCATTTTGTATCTCTAATCTACAATGCATTTTGTGCATATTTTGAACCTCAGCTACATTTTGTGTGAATTTTTCAACTTGTTTTTTCATATTTTCCTTCTAAATTACGTTTTGTAAGTATTTCCACTCTACTTTTTGTGAGTCGTTTCAATCTGAGTTCTATTTTGTAAGTATTTTCAGTCTCACTTAATTTTTGTTATGGTTTCCATTGTCATTTTCGCTCTCAACCAGTCCATTAGGGGCCGATAACCTAGATGTTAGGCCCATTAAAACAACAATTATCATTTATCATCATCATCATTTCCCCATTGCGCAACCTGTGCTCGTTTAAGCATACGGTATTGTATTTATTAATATATTTTCAATATCACCTATTTTATTCATTAATAACTGGACATTTAAGTGACATTTATTATTTATTATTATCATCATTAATACTGAAAACCCAGGTGTTGGTTGATACGTATAATGATCATCTCTATCACAGTAGACTTTATTTAGTGACAATGTTTTACATTTTGTCGCTAGAAAGCTAGGGTATTGTAAGTGACAATTTTGGTGATGGAGTTCATATTATTATTATTACATCGCAACAGGCCATTTATACCAGCAAGTAAACTAATGTACTTAGCAGGCATTTATTTTTATAACTAAAGTAAGCTATGGATATATACTAGTGTAACTACCTTCTCTAATATTTAACGAATTTAGAATGTCTTCAAATTATTGTTTACGATACTGCATTACTCTGGCTTTCAAGGGATGATTTTGATAAATTATTTTTTTTCTCCCACCTTCTAGCATGTACTCAGGTTTGGAAACTTATTGTATGATAGATTTGACCATGGTGAGGTTCTTAAATGACTGTCACTGTCTACCGGTGACTAAAATAGCAAAAGAGTAGATAATTTTACAAACAGGTAAAAGTAGATAATTTTTACGCCTGGAGAGTTGAAGGTAACGAAAAGTTGCTGAGGCAACTGAGGCTGGGTTAAGTCATTTAAACTCGTGCCGCTAGGCTCACAGATTGCTATGGAGCAAATTCCACACAAGCGGTGCCGATTGCGTAATATAGCTTTATTTTCCCATGCTCGACCACAAGGAAATATATACTCAGGATAGTTGTATTTGTATATTTTCAGCATCAAGATCTTTTTTTTATTTTTTATTTGGAAAATATCTCAAATTGAAGTCCCGAAATAGCGCAAAATCGAAAAAATCCATTTTAAAAATATTCGCAAAATTACATCTGTGTATACATACCAGGTGGCTCATTTGCCCTGTATAATCTACCTATAAGTGTCCCGCATACTCAACTGCTGTATGGGATGTGTAATAACTGATTTCCACAGGGGTCACACTGCATGCTGGCAGATTACGTCAGAATGGTTAACAAACGGACAGCCGCTCGCTACATGTTCCTCCGTGCTACCCGTCTAATGCTCCCCATTGCATTATGAAACCTCGCATTTGAAAGCAAAATACTGCTGGCTCATATGTGGTACAACAACACGACAGTTGCTGGCTACATACCGACGATGGCTGGTGTATTCTGCAACGACAAGTACACGGACATCATACTATTCTCTGAAGAGGCTGGTCGTAATGCCGTCGAAGTTCGCAGACGATATGTACAGGTGTTTCCAGACAGTTAGTTATTGTTGTTTTAAGGGGTGGAACTACGAGGTCATCTGCCCGTTTCCAGATAGACGTCTGTCATCTCTACACGTATTTCACCAAACAGAGCTGCAATATTACGAACGCATGTATTGTTCCAGGCACATACCCATCTGCAGTAATCCTGACGTGCAGAATGTGCTGCAGTACTTCGAACGCAATCCTACACACGGTCAGTTACACTTCACCTTACTGTACTGCTGCTGATGATGATGATCATCATCATAATAATACGAACCATCTATGTTACAATGTGCACATGTGAATTGTTGCTTAGGGCAAAGAGGAGCTGCATGGGAGCTAGGGGTGCCACGAGCGTCAATACAGTGGATCCTGAAGAAGCGAAAATTACATCCATATAAGGTGCACCTTCATCAGCAACTGTATGGGAATGATTTTGATCGCATGGTAACATATTGCCAAAGCGCGCCCGCTGCATTACAGCAATATCCACATTTTACCAGAAACATCCTGTGGTGTGATGAATGTTATTTTGCCAATTATGCCACCATCAACACTCTCAATCTCTATTACTGGTCTCCAGCAAACCCCCCCCCAATGGGTTCGAGCATAGCATTTGCAGATCCATTGGGGGAGGGATAATGTGTGGTGTTGTATTCTGGGGAACTACATCATTGGGCCAGTTGTTGTAGCTCCTACACTCACAGATAGGCTTTACCTGCAATTACTAGAAACCGACTTGTCTCTGGGAAACCTTCTAAAAGAGATTCCACTCCAGCTAGTATTGCAACATTGGTTCCAGCATGATGGTGCTCCACCTCACAACAGTTGAGCCTTTACGGATTATCTAGATGAACGATATCCTGAACGGTGAATGGGTTGTGGAGGACCCTGGTAGGGGCCACCATGATCGTCTGATCTAACCCCTCTGGACCTCTTTCGGTGGGGCTACATCAAATCACAATTCTAAAAAACAGCGCCAGAAAATAATGCTCAATTACAACAATGAATTTGTGAGGTCTGTGCTTCAGTGACACTCTGCGAGACATGTTCAGCATTGTATTCACCATCAAGGGCATGTTTTTGAGTATATGCATTATAAATAGTTGTAGAAGGAAACGTTAAGTTTAATCCAAATGTGAGATTTTATTTTATTTTCTACTTTTGGAGGCTGGATTTAGACAGCTCCTTAACCCGGTCCATGAGTCAATCCTAATTGGCTACATGGATAATTCTTGCCAGGCGCGTCCACGTCGCGGGGGTGGGCAACGGTACTGTAATATACCATGGAACTACAGTACCGGCTAAGTTCTGGTGAGGACCCAGTCCTATGGGGTATAACATAGGCCCCGTGCACAGGGTTACGTGCGAAGACCTCAACGGAATCTGCAGCGGAGAAGATGGACTTCGGAACGGTGGAGATGGCGGAAGAGGCAACCCAGTACTCGGGGAATAGTATGAGTACAGCATCAATCGGCAGCGTCTGTTTCCCATGTTAGGGGCGGCTGCAAGGGCGTCTGTTCTCCATGTTAGGGGCGGCCTGAATAATAGCTGGCAGTAGCTTCATAAAATGCCTTTGGGAGTGGCGACCCCATCGTAATAATAGCCTAAAATGGAAATGGCACTTCCAATGATTCGGAAAAGGTTAGGGCGTACCCTGCAGGCGACGCGCAGTTCCTTTGGTACTGGGGGAACTGTGAGAAATGGGCGACCAGTAACCGAAATGAAAGTGGGAATCATGAATGTCATGACCCTGACAGGCAAGGTGGAGGAGGTGGTAGACTTCATGGAGAGGGAGAAGGTTGGAATGATGGGGCTGAGTGAAGTGAAATGGAAAGGTAAAGGAAGGAAGAAATTGAGGAAAGGATATACATTATACTGGAGTGGTGGCCAAGAGGCAAAAAATGGCGTGGGACTGATAACCTCGAAACAACTGGAGGAGTATGTTGAAGTGGTAGAGTGTGTGAGTGACAGAATAATGAAAATTAGAATGAAGATGAAGAATGACGTGATGGACTTCATACAAGTGTATGCACCACAGACTGGAAACAGAGAAGAAGATATTGAAGTATTCCTGGAGGATGTAGAAAGAGTAATCTCAGATGTAGAAGTGGTGATCATGGGAGATATGAATGCACAAGTCGGAAATGAGAGACAAGGAAAGGAAGAAGTCGTTGGACCATATGGATATGGGAAAAAGAACCGGGAAGGAGAGGAACTTGTAAACTTTTGTGAAAGGAATGGACTGATAGTGGGTAATTCATGGTTTCGGAAGAAAAACAGCAGGAAAATTACGAGATATGGGTGGGGTGATAGAAGAACAAAATCAGTAATTGACTACTTCCTGGTGGAAAGGACAAATCGCAGAAAGCTGATGGATGTGACAGCTTTACCAGGAGAAGAATTTGATGGGGACCATAGAACTGTGGTGGCAAAATTTAGATGGGGAAAATTGGAAAACCTAAAGGAGATCAGAGAAAGTAAAATAAAAGTATGGAAATTGAAAGACAAAGCTGTACAGGAAGATTTTCAGGAGAGATTGAAGCAACAAATCCCAGTTACTGAAGTGGAAAATGTAGAAGAGGAATGGTCCCACTTTAAAAAGGCATTTGCTGGTGCAGCAGAGAGTGCTTGTGGTAGGACGTCAACAAGAGTGAAAGAGAAGGAGACACCGTGGTGGAATGAGGAAGTGAGGAAAGCAGTGAAAGAAAAGAAGTCTGCATGGAAAGAATGGAACCGAGATCAAACAGAAGAAAGCAAAAGGAAGTATCACGACAGCAAACGGAGGTGTAAGAAAGTGGTAGGAGAAGAAAAGAAGAAAAGTTGGGAAGAATTTACACGAAGAATGGAAACAGATGTAAGTGGCAGTAAAAGGATGCTGTATGGGCTTCTAAGAAGTAAGAGGAAAGAAAGGGTTACTACAAAGCTGGTGAAAAAGGAAGATGGAGAGTTGTTAACACACCCGGAAGAGATAAAGGGACGATGGAAGGAGTATTTCGATAAGCTATTGAACGTGAGCAATTGTACTGGTGAGATCGAAGTGACACAGCCTGACGACTCTATAACAGAAGATGATATAACAATGCTGGAGGTAGAATTAGCAGTACAGAAGATGAAGATGGGAAAAGCAACAGGGGTGGATGAGATCAGTGTAGAAATGATAAAGGCTGCTGGACCTGTTGGTATGCAATGGCTGTATCGACTGCTAAAGTGTGTGTGGAAACGGAAATGTGTACCAGAAGACTGGGTGAAAGGGCTAATAATACCAGTGTTTAAGAAAGGGGACAAGAAAGTGTGTGATAACTATAGAGGGATCACCCTCATATCACAGATAGTAAAAATACTGGAAAGGATATTAGAAAGAAGAATGAGAAGAAAGGTGGAAGGAGAGTTGCAAGAGGAACAGTATGGCTTCAGGAGTGGAAGATCCACAGTGGACCCAATCTTTAGCTTGAGGCAGGTGATGGAAAAGAACTGGGAATATGGAGAGGATTTGATCATGACTTTCATAGATCTAGAAAAGGCATATGATAGTGTCCCCAGAGAGAAGGTATGGGAAACCATGGTTAAGAAGAGACTGGGAAGAGAAATGTTGGAAATGGTGCAAGCAATGTACAACAACTGTGTTAGCAGGGTTCTGACCCCTGTTGGAAAGACAGATTGGTTTAGGAACAAGACTGGACTAAGACAGGGGAGTGTGCTGTCACCTCTTTTATTCATAATGGTAATGGATGAAATTGTAAAGGAAACAAAGGAAGCATATGGACATAAAGAAATGAAGTTACTATTATTTGCAGACGATATTGTGGTCTGGGGAAGGAACACCGAAGAAGTGCAAAAACAACTAGATGCACTGAACGAAAATATTCAGAAGTATGGCCTGAAAATCAGTATAGAGAAAAGCAAGACCATGGTGATGACAAGAGGGGAAAGACAAGGAAAGGGCATTGTGAAAATTGGAAGTCAGAGTTTGGAAATTGTGGACACGTTCAAATACCTAGGAAGTGAATTGATGCAAACTGGTAGGTTGGACATGGAGATTGGCAGGAGGGTACAGCAGAGCAATGCATTCTATCAAAGTGTAAGAAAACTTGTTTGGGATAAGGAAGTACCAAGGAAAAGCAGGGAGGTAATGTATAAAATGTACTATGTACCCATATTAACGTATGCAGCTGAGACTTGGACCCTGACGAGCAGGCAAGAGAGTAGAATCCAAGCCAGTGAAATGAAATTCCTAAGAAGTATGATAGGTAAGACAAGGAAAGACAGAGTGAGGAATGAAGATGTTAGGAAGGAAGTTGGGATGGGAAAACTAAATGAGAGAATTGAGAAGAATAAACTAATGTGGTTTGGACATGTAAAGAGGATGGAGGAAAATAGAATACCAAGACAGATGCTGGAGGCGAAGTGCAAGGGTAAGAGAGCAAGGGGAAGACCTAGAACAAGGTGGATTGATTCAGTGAAGAACAGCGTGAGAAAAAGAAATCTGGACTGGGACAAGATCGTGGAAGAAGAATGGTGGAAGGAAAGAGGAAAGTGGAGAAGTGCCATAAATACCCCGACCCGGCAGAAGCTGGATAAGGGGAAATGATGATGATGATCTACTTTTGAAGCAATAATATGTAGGGTTTTTGGTAGAGAATTTTTGTACGGTACATGTAAAAAATTAATGCGTTATTAAACTTTATTTTCTTAATCTTTGGCATATTTACAAATGAACCCTGTTTGTTACGGAACTATGTTTAATCGCTGTTTGCAAAGGAGCGCTACAACGTGCTATACAGTATGTCGGATGTTGTGCAACATTAAGCAGTAATTTTACTACACATGTACTGCAACAAGATTATTATCATTATTATTTTATTATAACAGTACGGTGTAATTAAACGTATCTTGTAAAGGAATTAGATCACAGCACTGCTGTGCATTCTGCACAATGGCAGTATTACCGCAAATGGGTCTGCGTACCCAGCTGGTATGTGCTTGAACAATCCATTAGCTCTTAATTACAGCCCTGTTTGGTAAAATACGTGTACAGAAGGCAGACGTCTATTTGGAAACTCCTATATAATGGGCGAGCTTTGGCAAGATTGCCACCAGATTCTCCGTAGATTAAAATTATGTGTGTGTACTCGTTGTTGGTGAACACCTCACCCATTGCCGATATGTTGACAGTAACTGTACTGCTGTACCAAGTAGGCCTACCTGCCGACTACTATGCGCACGAAAGCGAGGTTTCATAACACAATGGGTCGCCTTAGACGAGAGCATCAAGGAACATGCAGCGAGCGGTTGTCTGGTTGTCATCTCTTGGCATTCTAACGTAACCTGCTTGCATTAAAGGATACCCCTTAGGAATTCAGTTATTTGACCTGTTCATCATTAGTACATGCGGGACACCTATAAGTAGATTGTACGGGGAAAATGAGCCACCTGATATATATACAATCTCTCCGTCTCGAAAGTTAGCGACATCCTTAGTCTCGGGTAGTCTACAGTATTGTTAATAGGAAATTCCGTTATATGTCGAATTTTCCTTCGAACTTTGATTCCATTGGATATATAAAATTAGCTGGTTATCTCAAACCTCCATAATTCGATCCAACACCTACTTCGAACGTTCATCCACCAAAATCACATCCTCAAGACGGCCGGCGAACCGCTCGACTTGCCTACGGGAATCTCTTCAAACGGACCGATATCGGCGCCGAATGTGTAATATCATTAAATCCATCCCCGATCGCGTAGTTGTGATCAGGACGACTGTGTGAATCCTGCCAAAGGTGAGTGGGCGCCCGTCACAAAACATCCTGAAACCTACTCGCCTCTTTTCCCATGACCGTATACTTTAAGTGTACGGGAAGTGAGAAGTGCGTCAACCCACTTAAAAACGGCATTGACTACGTAGCATCGCAATGCTCATTTCTCATCGTGATCCACCTCCAACTCCCAACCACAGCATAGGAACGGCGGGAATCATGTCACCCCAGTTACGAATGGTGTCGACCAAATAACATGATAGATAGATAGATAGATTTTTATTAATTCCATTTGATCAAATACATGCATTCAATACATTTTTGATATAGGACACGTCAGAATTTACATCTATAAAATAAAAGAACTAACAGGTTGTAGCAGTTATTAATGCCCCATGTTGGTAGCGACAATTGTAACGGTTTGACTGCCCCTAACTGTTGGGAGATAAATGTAACTGTTTACCTTTGCCTAAGCTATGTTGTTTTAATGGGTGCCAAGACCTCAATGCAATGTTATCTAAATTTGTATTTAACAACGTCTAGCTCTGGCAGAACACCTTCAAGACTCTATTCACTCAGATCGTGGTATGATTTGATCATTAACCCAACAAACAATTGTATCAGGAGAAGGAATTGGTCTATATCTAATGCTACCTACTGAAAGCAAAGATTGCATTGTAAAAGAAATGAATTTATTATATAAAACAAGAATAGCAAAATTAATAATAATAATAAGTTTAAAATTTAAATAGGAGCGTTGTGATTTTAATATTACCGATAGAAAATTACGTGAAAACGGAGTCTGATAAATATTGATTTTACTCTCATTTCCAAGCTATGAAGTTACTGAAATATGAAATATAAAACCAAGAGAAATGAGAGATTGCGTATTTCTGCGTCATTCGCGCTTACCACTGGAAATGGCCGAAGCCTTTCCCTCGTACTGGATGATGCTGTGAGCTTCCCACAGTCTCCTGGACGTCGACATCTTTGTCGATATTTGATGAGATTCTGGTAGATTAGATAATTCTATGGTCCGTACATCGGACCCAAACACTCGTACAACCACACTGGTTAAGTTTTACAAAAGTTAGTCCTCCACTTCACGGAACATCGGAGCGACTCCCGCGTACAACCGTACTCGTTAAGTTCTATACAGTTAGTCCTCGTTCCACGGAACACTGAACGATATATGCACCCGTCGCATCCCCACTCTTCATCCGACTTCTAGCTTGTGTGGCCTCCACTGATTGGCTGCTCCCTACGCGCTAGATCCCCACTCTGGCTCATTACACTCGGCGGGAGGGAGAAGTCGTTTTCCGTTCCATACATTCGCCTTTCCTTGACGCTGCGACCCAGGATTGCGTCATGCTTTCCGACAAGATTAAGCGTGTACTTGAATTCCCAGTGAGTCACGTCTCTCGATATACCCTAACTGACGAAAACTCCGTAAAATTCCGCAATCACATAATTTTCTATGATATTGTCGTTCGTAATAATTTGCTTGATAGCGTTTTCTAAGACATAGAAAACCTATCTGAATGCTAATAATTTTTATAAAATGCTCCGAAAATACCTTAATAATAATTATAATAAATTAATAATAATAAATTAACATGAAAAATTCTCTTGGCTGAACAATTTGCCGCGTAAATAAATATAGAATGGCTTCCTACTGACTTATGCCATTTGCATAAAAACCCCTCGAAAAACACGTTACATATTCGCCTCGGATCATCGGATGATTTACCGTGACGACGGTCCATTATCCGATTATCCCAGACACGTTAATAATCCCCATCAAAAATACATATTACATAAATTAAATCACCCTAAATTACAGATATATGCACTCATAATTTTTCTTTACGCACTTTGCGTCAAAGTTTGTTGTCACTATGGATTGCACTTTGCAACCAGTCCAATGTTTTACATATAGAATAGTGTTCCACGGATATTTCCGCCTCTCAAATTTCTCTATGTTGGAGAAATAGACATAATTAATGTGTGAGCACTATGTATTTATGATGTCATATCACACGCATTGAAGGTGTTCTGATATATTTATATCTCCATAGAACTTCCTAATTTCACTGGAGGTCCCTTCCTTATGGTGAAATTAATCCCATTTATCACTGAGCACACGATCACACTATTGTGGCAGCGCCTCGTGACCATAATACTTGGTCTCTCTTTAAAGTAGATTAAATTAATATTGACTTCTGAAAAAAAAATAACAGTAAGTGCGCATTACACATAACACCAAATATTTCTGTGCCGTAATCGCCCTGTCTTGTTAAGTTCCCGTAGACCATATTCTACTTAATACTAGTTCTCAACACAGACCAGTTCTCCTGACACAAATAATACCTTTGTACAAATTACCTTAAATTACACACTTACAAATCTTACATGGCGAGGCCGTAAACAGAAATCACGTGTGCTGATATGTATGAGTTTCATGAAGGACTGTCTCGCCTTCTGATGGCCCATCTTTTGCCTCGTGGACGCCTTAAGCAAAAATACCCTGTTCAAGCGCTCACCCATCTCTAGGAGGCAAATGGGAATTCACCAGCGCTACCAAATTCTGGCCTTGGTGTATCGAGACATTTTAGTGCTCAAGAGCATCCGACAATCCCGTCATATTTCCCTCTACCTTAAAAACTCTCATTTACTTACATACTACCCCCCTGTGTGACTTCTGATACGCCTGCCTTGAAGACCAGATCTTCCACGCACCAGACACCAGACTTACTCATTTGATAGGCTGGCTCGCCAGCTAAACATCCTCACTTTATGACACATACTTTCGGAGACTATGTATATTATACGTCCCGTATAATCTGTTTCCCTCACTATTCTCCAGCACATATGCTGTTTTCCCAATACGTTTGGAAACTATAAATGGGCCCTCGTAGAGATAATAGAACTTGGACATGACTTTCTCTAGCTTATTTGACTGTTTCGGCACTCTAAGTAAGACTCTGTCTCCCGGCTCGAATAGGTCAAATTTAGTTTCTTTTTGTTGGCGAATTCTCTTTTGTGCTGACTTAGATAAATTCTGTTTCGCCAACTGGACAATGTAATCCATCCCCGGTTGCTTACCCTCATTTAATCCCAACACCCTCGCTAGTTCATTTTGTGGTCTTTTTCCGAAGTGAACTTCGTATGGCGTCAATTTCGTGCTCTCATGCTGGACAGAATTCAGCCAAGTCTCGACCTTGGGAAGATGTCCAACCCAGGCCGCATGCTTGTCATGCACTAGAGTCCGAAAAAGACGAGCCACTTCCCTTAATGGACGCTCTGCAGAATTACCCTGAGGGAACCTTACAGAGGAATGAACGTGTGTTATACCAGCTTCCTGCATACTGGTTCTCCATTTCTTTGCAGTAAACTGTGGTCCACTGTCAGATAGTATCCTGAGAGGAATGCCAAACTCAGGTACATACTTATTAATGATCAGACGGCTACACGCTAGTCCCGTGGCTTTCCTTAGTGGATATAGCTTGACATACTTACTAAAAGCGTCAATAACTATAAAAATGTACTCGTAGCCGTACTGTCCTTTAACGATCGGGCCAAATAAATCCACACACAGTAGTTCGCCGGGACTACTGGTGAGAACTGCAGATCTCTCCCCCACTAAATATTTAACTGGATATTTACTCCTTTGACAGGTGTCACACTTAGCTAAAATCCTCCTAACGTCCCTTCCCATTTTACTCCAAATGAAGTCGCGACCAATTTCATAGAAGACATTGGCAGCACCAAAGTGTCCTAATTCCCTATGGATGAACCAAATTAGCTCCTCCCGCAAAGTGGCAGGAACACATATTGCCCACCGATTATTCCTACATTTCGTTGCAAGAAGCCCATCCTGCATCTTGTACGTGAACCGTCATACTTTCACATACTCTTCTTCACCTGTTTCCAACCTAGCCAGTGGCTCCTTTAACTTAACGTCATCACGTTGCTCCACTAGCATATTTCTCAGTGTCTGTAGCGATGCCCTGTTGCTACTGTCCACACATGCACATATTAAAATACCGTCCTCTGCTTTAACCACAGGATAATCCCTACATAAATTAGTGTCCCTCGATAGCATGTCTGCAAGAATGTTATCTTTACCTTTAATATATTTTACTGTGAATTCGTATTCCTGCAGAGCAAGAATCCACCTACTAACTCTGTTAGAACTGAGTTTACAAGTCCTCATATACAGTAATGCATGGTGATCTGTGTGGATCTCAAATTTCCCCCCTACTAAATACATTCTAAATTTCCCTAAACTGAAAACAATACCTAAAAGCTCTAACTCAGAAATCGTGTATCTTTTCTCTGCTGCTGTCAGTCCTCGCGGCTAAAGATACAATGCACAGATTACCCTCATCATCTTTCTGACATAATACTCCAGCAATGCCTATATGTGAAGCATCTGTCATAACCACATATTCCTTATCTTTTAACGGATATTTCAGCACTACAGCTTTCTCAAAACCTTCCTTCAGCGCTCTAAAAGCCTGATCATGCTTGGACTCCCATCTCCACCGAGTCCCACTTTTAAGCAATTCCCTGAATGGTTCTACCAACCCTGAGTATTTAAGAACGAACCTCCTAAAAAGTTGCAAATTCCCAGGTAAGTTTTTAACTGTTTAACATTCTGTGGCACCTCTGCGTGAAGTATCTTATTAACCCTACTTTCTTCTAGTGTTACACCTCTACTCGACACTCTATGACCTAAAAATGTCACTTCTGACTGACAGAATGACGACTTAGACAGCTTCAAAGTGAACCCTGCCTGATCTAACTTCTGAAAAAATATATCTAAATGACCTAGATGCTCCTCAAAACTGCGTGAACTAATTACCATATCTATGTAAATGGTTACAAACTCTCCTGTGTCATCCCCTAATGCCTGTTTAAAGCCCTAATTAAAGCTGCTGAACTACTCTTTAACCCATAAGGTGTTCTACAAAATTGATAAAGGTTATATTTATGACTAAAAGCTGTAAATGGTCTATCTTCGTACATAAGTGGCACTTGCCAAAAACTGGAACTCAAATCTACACAAGTGAAATACTTCTTCCCCTCAAATGTTTGCATTAATTCCTCTATTGACATAGATTTCAGCTGATCTGAACTAATTCTACTGTTAACCAAACGAGCGTCTAAACAAATACGAACTGTGCCGTCGGTCTTGGGTACCGTGATCAAAGAATTAACATATGGACTGTTAGAGTGCTCAATAATCCCATCTTCAAGCATCTGATTAATTTGTGCCTCAACTGCACTCTGATAAGCGAAAGGTACAGGATATCTATGTCCTGTGAATACTGACCTATCAATAACGTTCAATGAATGTGTATAGCAATTGGCCATACCAATGCGATCCTCAAAAACTCTCCTATTACACAATATCACATCATAGAGCCGAACACATTGTTCCACCTCTATATTACCCTGAAATGCAGCATCACGTAACGAGTCCTCTAGACTTCCGTTCGTAATCACACTGCCCACAAAACATGGAGAACCCCGCTCTACGGCTGGCGATATCTCATTTAAAGTACAAATCACACCTACAATACTACTCCTCTGAATATGGTCATTGAACGCTACTTCTACTTCAGAATCTCCCCATTTAAATTTCAAACTCCCTACATCATAACATAAGTTACCAGACACTCTACTTAGCCACTCTGAACCCAAGATAACACTGAATACTAAATTTGGAATTACAAGGCAAATCTGCTTCTCTACATGATTATTAATTTTAATGTCTACTAAAACTTGCTTAGAAATTACTTTAGACCTCTTCCCAACAGCTGTGATAACAAAAGTGCTTTTAATTGGCATCTCCTCAATATTTACTCCAGTTCCTTTCATTTTATCATAAAATGCACTACTTATGCAACTCTTCATACAACCACCATCAATCAAAACATATGTGTACGCCTCGGACACGTTAAATTTAACTATTGGGGCTCTTACTAACCACTTCCTGAATAATACCTTCATCATTTAGTTCATGTAATAATTCATTTCTTACATTTAGGTCATAGGGTTCCTGTATAATTGTATGGACAGGGCATGCTACAGACTGAGATTCTGACCTTACTTCGCCGCCTGGTTCGCGTTTAAAGAACCGCTACAGCTGGCCGTAGTACTACTAACTACTGAACTGGTCTGGTTGTTCTGGGCTGTGTTGTCATTGTTTGGCTGTATATTACTACCACTAGGCTGTCCTCTTCCTTGACCCCTATTCTGGTTGTAATTATCGTCATTATAATTTCTCCCTTGATTTCCCCTGAAATCATTGTTTCTCCCTTGATTTCCCCTGTAATCATTGTTCCTCCCTTGATTTCCCCTGAAATCATTGTTCCTCCCTTGATACTGATTACCATAGCCATTTCCTCTGTTCTGATTTAGCTGATTATTATTATTTCTATTTTGAGCGTTGGCCCCTTCGCCACCGTTCCCTTGAACTTCTTGATGCCTGGCTTCATTAGGTCTATTATTATTATTACCCTGGTTCCGATTGAAATTGTCCTCATAACCCCCTCTCCCTAGTGCATCAAATGTGCTTTCAAATTTTCTACTTGTGATATTGTCTTTACATTCTGGATACAAGCAGCCTCCTTGATCCTATAGGGAAAGTGCCTAAGTAGCAACCTTACCACATCACTTTCCTCCTTCAAGCCATCCAGATATTTACACACTAATACCTGCCCTAAAATGTATTCGGTCATGGTGGAGCTTCCTTTAGGGTTATATTTACCACACACTACTCCCTCACGATGCTGCGACTGAATAACCTCATTCCAGAACTTTTCACAGAATTTCATTTTAAAATCATTAATATCAGTTAACTTGTCTCTGTAGACAGCAAACCAATTCCTCGTTTCCCCCACAAACACTTGTTCTAAAATTTCAACTACCTGGCACCACTCAATACTACCATTTTCCAACCTCTCCCCGAATTTATTTTCTATAGTGTTGATGAACTCCATTGGGCACCCCTGTCGATTGCTGAACTTACCCAGTTCTACCTCCCTGTGTGTGCTATTCACAAAAACTGGCCTATTCTGACTATTTTCTTGCCTGATCCTAGCTTTTTAATTCTAATTCTGCGATTTTCTCCTCAGCCTTCCTCTCAATACTGTTTACTGTTAATTTAATATTTCCTTCTGATTCTTCTACTTTATTATATAGCTTTGCTTGTTTCTCCTCAATCTTGCTAATGCTCTCTCTATTACTCTCTCTTAAATCATTTACCTCTGCAAATATTTGCGAGTGGACTTTCTCAATTCTACCCCCCAGCTGTTCCTTAACCTCTTTAGTTGCTACCTGAATTTTGTCAATTTCTCCCCCCAATTGCTTTTTGACCTGCTGTGTTTCCAGTTGCACTAGTTCTTTTAAATTTTCAGCCTGTGTACTGATTCTAATTTCTAACTCCTCCTGTACTTTTCCTTATTTCTTGTCTACATCTGCAATGATCTCTTTAACCTTCTCTTCCATTACTCCTCTGATTTCTCCTCTAATCTGCTCCATTTTCACACTAATTTCCTTGTTGTTCTTATCTAAATTTGCATTATTCTGTTCTAATTTTTTATTTAAAGCTTCTGTACTTTCTTTATTTTCCCTACTGTTTTGTTCTAATTTTGCATTATTCTGTTCTAATTTTGCATTATTCTGTTCTAATTTTGCATTATTCTGTTCTAATTTTGCATTTAAGGCATCACTACTAATTTTGTTCTGATACATGAACTCGAGAAGTAATGTTTTTAATTCTGGTTGGCCGCCTACACTCCCTGTTTTAGTATCGGGATTTACCCCCGCTACCCCGGTACTACCATCACTCGACATACTGCTCGTATCATCACTCTCCAGTTGATGACTACTACGTAACCTCATCTGTCTTTCTTTCTCATCCCCCATAATGATATACACTGATAAAGACAAATAACCCCCAAAATACAGGCACAGAAATATGTACCCTTCTCCTTCCACAAATGTCATTAGGTTTTCATCCCCAAGTTGTCGGCGACAAATGTAGCAGTTTCGCTTAGGCTGGGATGGCAAGTGAAACGGTATTTACTTTGCCCCACGTTGAGCGTACAAATGTAGCGTTATCTCCACGTTGGGATGACAATTGTAGCAGTTTTGCTAGCCCCCCCCCCCCTTTTGCCTAAGCTATGTTGTTTTAATAGGCGCCAAGACCTCAATGCAATGTTGAAATCTAAATTTGTATTTAACAACGTCTAGCTCTGGCAGAACACCTTCAAGACTCTATTCATTCAGATCGTGGTATGATTTGATCATTAACCCAACAAACAATTGTATCAGGAGAAGGAATTGGTCTATATCTAATGCTACCTACTGAAAGCAAAGATTGCATTGTAAAAGAAATGAATTTATTATATAAAACAAGAATAGCAAAATTAATAATAATAAGTTTAAAATTTAAATAGGAGCGTTGTGATTTTAATATTACCGATAGAAAATTACGTGAAAACGGAGTCTGATAAATTATTGATTTTACTCTTATTCCCAAGCTATGAAGTTACTGAAATATGAAATATAAAACCAAGAGAAATGAGAGATTGCGTATTTCTGCGTCATTCGCGCTTACCACTGGAAATGGCCGAAGCCTTTCCCTCGTACTGGATGATGCTGTGAGCTTTCCACAGTCTCCTGGACGTCGACATCTTTGTCGATATTTGATGAGATTCTGGTAGATTAGATAATTCTATGGTCCGTACATCGGACCCAAACACTCGTACCACCACACTGGTTAAGTTTTACAAAAGTTAGTCCTCCACTTCACGGAACATCGGAGCGACTCCCGCGTACAACCGCACTCTTTAAGTTCTATACTGTTAGTCCTCGTTCCACGGAACACTGAACGATATATGCACCCGTCGCATCCCCACTCTTCATCCGACTTCTAGCTTGTGTGGCCTCCACTGATTGGCTGCTCCCTACGCGCTAGATCCCCACTCTGGCTCATTACACTCGGCGGGAGGGAGAAGTCGTTTTCCGTTCCATACATTCGCCTTTCCTTGACGCTGCGACCCAGGATTGCGTCATGCTTTCCGACAAGATTAAGCGTGTACTTGAATTCCCAGTGAGTCACGTCTCTCGATATACCCTAACTGACGAAAACTCCGTAAAATTCCGCAATCACATAATTTTCTATGATATTGTCGTTCGTAATAATTTGCTTGATAGCGTTTTCTAAGACATAGAAAACCTATCTGGATGCTAAAAATTTTTATAAAATGCTCCGAAAATACCTTAATAATAATTATAATAAATTAATAATAATAATAAATTAACATGAAAAATTCTCTTGGCTGAACAATTTGCCGCGTAAATAAATATAGAATGGCTTCCTACTGACTTATGCCAGTTGCATAAAAAAACCTCGAAAACACGTTACAAGGTATATATTACTAATATTATAACTATTTAACTTATTATAATAGCAAATCTTAATAGATACAATCTTATTGCACAACTATTTACACCTCACTCTATTATAATATGAAAACTTAATTCTATAAATACAACAACATACAGCTAGGTATTACAATTAAATTAAAAAAGTAAAATATAATTATAGATTTCATCGCTCCTATACGCTAAGATATTCAAATACTGAGTAAAAACAATGGCACTGCAGATAAGCTTTCAACATTCTATCAAAGGTTTTTATTTTTGGGGCCAGTTTTACATACTGGGGTAGTTTATTGTATAATTTAACTCCAGTGTGAAAAGTTCCTTTTTGATATATGCTTGTGTGTGTGTGTGTGTGTGTGTGTGTGTGTGTGAAATATGAATGTTTTGATTTTGTCTTGTGTTATGCCTATGAACATCATTGTTTGTTTTAAGAAAAACATCTTTATTCTTTAAATTATTTTTAAAAAACATAATACTTTCAAAGATATATATGCAGGGCAGTGGGAGAATGTTTAAATCTTTAAACAGAGGTCTATGTGATTCTCTAGAGTTTACATTTGCCATAATTCTAATCGCCCTCTTTTGTATCCTAAACGTGCTTAGTACATCTGGCGACATACCCCCAAAATATGATCCCATATCTTAAGTATGAATGGAAATAAGCAAAATAAGTATTTCTTAATGTGTGCATGCTAGTGCAGGTTTTCAAAATACGTAACGCAAAGCACATCGAGTTCAGTTTAGTATTCAGACATTGTTTATGTTTATTCCATTTCAAGTCTTGTTGTATCCATAGTCCTAAAAACTTTCTATTTGATGACCATTTAATGTTATATTGGATTTCGCAGGATTCCTATTCTGTATAGTGTGGAAATTTAGACATACTGTTTTTTTATAGTTTATTATGAGGCGATTATCTTGTGACCATTTGGTTAACTCTCCTGTAACGGAGTCAGCAGACTGCTGTATGACCTGTTTAGTTTCACCTTTTATTGCGAGTGTTGTATCATCCGCAAACAAAATTTCCTTATGTGAATGAACGTTCTGTGTTATATCATTGATATATAGAAGAAAGAGTAGTGGGCCCAAAACCGATCCCTGGGGTACTCCAAATTCAATAATTCCCTCATTGGACAATGTTTCATTAAGTAATTTGGTTCCATCATCCTTGTGTCTCAAGCTTACTATTTGTTTACGCCTTGTTAAGTAAGACTCGATCCATTTATTAGCTAGACCTCTAATACCATATTGATTTAGTTTGGTAAGGAGGATTTTATGGTCAACAACATCAAATGCTTTCGATAAATCCAAGAATAGGCCAGTTACATGTTCCTTATTGTCAATTAATTTCAGTATACAATTACTACATTCGTAAATTGCTGTCTGTGTAGATTTTTCCGTTCTGAATCCATGTTGTGAGATTGATAATATTTTATTTTTTCTATGAAACTTATCAGTCTCTTATACATAATTTTTTCCCCTTTTTTTTGCAATACCAGTTGGTAAGGTAATAGGACGATAGTTATCTAATTCATCTTTTGAACCGTTTTTGTGCACTGGAATTACTTATGATAACTTCAAGATATCCGGGTAAGTTCCTGAGAGAATTGAACTGTTTATTAAGTGCGTAAGTGGATTTATTGTATTTTCTGCACATTTCTTTAAAATTGCAACAGGGATGCCATCAATGCCAGCACATAATTTATGTTTTAGCTCTTTTATAACTATTCTTACCTCTTCACTTGTGACATGATTTATAAATAAGGAATCACTGCATATATTTTTTACTACTAGAATTCAGTGTATTTACCTGTGATTTATTTAATAATTTTTGTCGAATTTCCAGAAAATAGTCATTAAAAGTGTTTGCTATTTCCTCTGGATTATTAATCACTTTATTATTTCTGGTCAGTGTAATGTTCCTTTGTATTTTAGCAGATTTTCCAGTTTCTTTCTTTATCACGGACCACATAGCCCTGTTTTTATTAGATGATTGGGAAATAAAATTATCATTATGCATTTTCTTTGCTAGTCTTATTACCTTATTTAATATGCTAGTGTATTTTTTGTAGTATAAATTGAATTCAGGTGTTGTGTGGTATTGTTTATATAATTTGTGTAGAAATTTCTTTCTTTGACATGAATTTATAATCCCTGTTGTTATCCAATTGCTAGTTTTGTTATTTTGAACAGTTCTTCGTTTAAAGGGGAGTGCTATTTCAAAATACTGTTTTAGGGTACTGTTAAATGCATTAAATTTATCATTTACATTTTCTAGTTCATAAATTTCTGACCATGTTTCCTTAAGTCATTGAAATATGTAACATTTGATTCAGTGAATGACCTGCACTTTGATTTTACTCCATTATCATTATTATTGATTGTTTCGGATACTTCAAAACTCAGTATTTGTCCATGGTGGTCACTAAAACCCGGACAATAGACTTCTATTGAATGGTGATATTTATCTGTATTTATAAAAATTTGATCAGGAGTGGTTTTACTAAATTTTGTTATTCTTGTTGGGGTATTTACTGTAGGTTTCAGTCTATAGGAAATTAGTAACTGTGTTAATAATTCACAATTTCTATCAAATTGTAAGAAATCCACATTTACATCCCCACAAATTACTATATAGAAATTTACTTTGCTCATGTTATTGAGTAACAATTCTAATTTATCTATAAATAAAGGAAACTTTCCTGACGGAGAACGGTATACGCATACAATTATTAACTTAAACTGCTGTATTTTTACGGCAGAGAATTCAAAATCCTGTTCCATAATTAGATAATCATAAGCTGTTATCTGTTCATGATCTAAATTATTTCTTAAGAAGATGCAAGTACCACCATGGCTAATATTAGATCTAGAGTATTTGCTAGCTTGTATAAACCCTGGGAATTGAATTAATTCGAGTTGTTCCTCTTTCAGCCAATGTTCTGAAATACATAGTGCTGAGATGTCTTTAAGTTCATTTTTAAGCATTAGATTTATGTAATCAATTTTATTATAAAGAGACTGGACATTCTGGTGGTAAATTTTAAATTTGTTACTTTTGCAAGCTTGTGTTGGTGATTTATTTACATTATTATTATCATAATTGTTATTGTTGCTAGACAAATCCGAAATACCATTGTTACACTCCGTTAAATTTGACTTCAAAAGATCTGATTGCCAAACCTCACGTTTGGCTTCTTCTACCAGTTTCCCTGCTTCCACTCTAATGATATTACTGTTGAATTATTCTTACCATTTGAATTTACAATTTTGCAGATTTCATCACTAAGATACTCTTTTCCTAATCTATTTAAGTGTAGGCCATGCCGAGTGTGGAACTTCCTGTCTAATTTACTTAAATCTACAATTTGGACATTTGGAAAACTCTTACAAATTTTATGAATTTTTCCATTTGTAGCCTCTATTTCTACATTTACACATGATTTGGGAATTAAATCGTATCTCTGCGGAATGTTTACAATAATGACATTTGTTTTCTGCATGGATGGCAATGTACCCTTTAAATCTTTGATTACCTTTTTACTCTCATTTCTATAGACGTCGTTTGCTCCAGCGATGATCACTGCGTAGTCCTTTGCAGTAAGGGACGCACACTCTCCTATCATTCCGTTCGTGACGTCTGCAATTTGAGCTCCTGGCTTTACTGTCGAAGTGACCTCCATTTCTCTGCTTCTCTCCAATACGCTTGCTGCTACATTTCGCCCGTGGCTATCCGCAAATATCCGCATCTTCCTGGATTTTCTCTTTATCACTTTCTTCTTTTCTTCTTGAGGAAAGTCATCATTTTCTTCGACAAGCACTCCTAATGAATTTGAGACGGGAATTTCAGTTACAAGTACTCCATTTATAGGCCTAGGCTTATTCAATCTTACCTTACCAGCAATCACTGTCGACCCAGTTTCCTTGCTTTCCTCTCTGTTTCCTTTTAATTTATTCATCTCTTCCATTAACTTAGCAATATCGTCCTTTAGGAGCTTTATAATTTCGTCTTTTGAGGACAGTTCGTTTCTCAGGTTATGCCATTCGCATGACGGTAGCGGTAGGCCTACATTACGACAATCGGTTTCACTTTTCTCCTCATTCAATTTTACCTGAGTTCTTGTGATGATTTTATTTGCATTTTTTACTTTTATTTTGTACGACGAGCATAAATCCGTTACGGTTACAGTACCTGACGAGACACTAACACTGTTTACTGTCGTCATACTAGAGATCTAAGTTAGCCTAGATGTTTACACCAAATTACACTAAATTTATTTTAATTATTACTACCTAATAGAATTAATCTAATTACCTACCAATAAAGAAGAATGTGAAATACGTATATCTTCCAATCGGGTGAAGTCTCGTAAAAGCACCACTGCTCTACTTGGTTCAAACAGTGATTGAAGAAGTATATGTATATAACTGCTTGTAAGTTTTAACCATTCCCAACTGCGAACTTGCGACCACCACTCTGCTAGGACACACAGACAGGCAGACAGTCGTTGAACGGCTTGTTGCGGCGCTGAAAATGAGTAATGTCTCGTTATTTCTCAGTATCCAACTACGAGGACAATGTGAATCTCGTCGCTCGGCCGATAGCGGCGGCGATTGTGTAACATCGCGATATTTATCCGATAACGAAGACAACGAGATTCTTGTGAAATGGACAACAAGCGGCGCCGATTGCGTAATAAAGCTATATTTTCTTGTGCCTGATCTCAAGAACAATGGAAATTTTGTCAAACTTCCAAGAGTGACACCGATTGCGTAAACGGTGATGTTTCTCCGTGTTCTACCGTGAAGACTATGGGAATCTCGTTAAACGATTGAGAGCAGCGCCGATCGTGTAACATCTCGATATTCCTACGTACTAGACCGCAAAGAGCGAATTCGGTGACGATCACGTAACGTCGCAATATTTCTTCGTGCCCTACCGCGGGTACTAATGAAATCATCGTCTAACGGCCAAGAACAGAGCTCTGGGTAATCATAACAACTTCTTGTACACAAGACGACATACTAGCTGAAACAACTCTATCTAGTTATCAGCTGTGTGACCGATTGGCAGCAGCTCTCCATTCTTCTCGCTTCTCTGCTTTCCTTTTCAGTATGTAGTAGGAATCACATCTCATGTCTTCTAATATTTGCGTCATATACTCTTGTCTTGGTCGTCCTCTATAATTTTTGCCATCTATGGAACCCGCAATTATATTCCGCAGTAGTCCATCATGAAACAACTTATTCAATGTTAAATATCCATTATTTATTTAATTTTTATATAGTTACTAATTACGGTACTTTTTGTTTATAATTTATCCGATAATTTCTTTCTTTTATTGTTTACTTATTATTCAAAGGAGTAGATGGCCTTACTGTTCCATCACTTACAGCAACAATAACTAACTAGCTAACTTATTATTTCATTATGTGTACATGGTTCTTCATTATTTATCTTTCTAAAATTGTCCATCAATAATTATCTTTCTAAATTATATACCGAATTAAGTGCATTTTCATGCCAAATGATCAGAATTTGTGTGCGTTAAAACTCAAGTAAATTTTATATACCTCTTTAAACATAGTTCATTAGGTTTCTTTTTCACTGTGCGATGAGGTGTTATGCTTGCAGACTGCAAACACTTCTTGATTGAAAAGTTAGCTAAAAAGTATCTAATTATTGGTTCATACTTGCAGTAGACACCCTGACTGTTCATATCCAGAGTTCATCTTTGACCAATTGATCCCATTGCAAATACATTCGTAAATATTTAGGTTGTGAGAATGGTGAAACTTAAATACTGCTCTCCTTTCTTACAGGATAGAGCGCTCCCGCAGTATATTGCCAGCTTTATTGGATGCAGCATGTGTGGCTGTAAATAATCAGTGCCACATTAATTGGCAGTATTTCTTCAATTTGCTCTTCACTACCAAAAATTTGAAGCTTGTTCACATTGTGTGCCATGATAAAGGCAAGCATAATGTTGAATGTGATCCTGAGCAATATATATATAAAGACTTGGGAGCGCACCAGAAATGCTATGTAAAGTAAAAATATTTATAAAGCTCTTAAATAGATTGTTATTTGTTTTTTGTTGTTGATTCCCTCTCCCCGTTGGGGCACTAAATCATTGAAACACACCTAATGTATGTGTTGCCCATAACAAATCATAATGGAGAAGAACGTGACTGGGGGGGGGGGGGGGGGGGGGGGGTTACATAGGTGTTGTGAACAAAATTAATGGCCACTTGAATACTATGATGTCATCAATCATTAATATAACAAGGTTTACGGACAAAAACAAACTAACCTGCAAGTATAATATTATGCTCCAAGACAAAAGATACGACTTTAAAAAGCTTTTCACATACAGCACTACAAGACTATAAACCCTCTACAAAAAGACACAAAGGGGTCCCAACTAACCCATCACAAAGATCAATGCTACCATGAAGTGATAGGAAGAAGAAGTGGAAGGACGTGAATGGGGAACAACCCAGAGTGATAATAGATTTCAGTCACTTTTTATTGTCCAATCCTATTTCCAGTACAATACAGAATGCACGAAAGCATAATAACATGATATTCAGAAGTCAACTCAAATATTGATGGGAATATACAGTAAGAGCCTTCCCTATAGATGGAGCTTTGCCGACCCGTGTGACGGGCGGAGAGTGATTAGTCAGCGCTAGATGACTAGCATTTGCCGATAACACAAGAGCAGGACTGGAAGCCCCGAATGTTGGCATTGCATTTGTTACATACAGAGCTGGCAAGATACATTAATTGAGATAAATACGACTTGTGGTGAAGTATTGTAGGCTATCTAGTATCCCGTGAACATGGTTAGGTATGGAACTTAACATTAAAATTTCCTAGTGGAAACTTATCTTCTCAAGAAGTAGTTTTTCAGAAAATGTGTTCATACGTTTTAGCGCCGTGCGATTTTTACTTATGGGGGAATCTCAAACAAAATGTGTACTCTGGAGGCTCTCAAGAACGAAATAACTGCACAGATACGAAATCTCAGTGAGGATGAATTACAGCGAGTGTACTAAAACTTCCTACGTTGGTTTAACGTGTGTTTAGAAAATTAAGGATGGCATTTCCAGCAACTACTCTGAAACTCTAAATACATTAAAAGTGTAAATGTGTTAAACTACTTGGGTGCTATGCTGCTGCTGGAGCCAGTGTCTTGCTCGATACGCTGCAATACACAGTGGCCTAGCTGTCACACGGCGACAGCGAGGTCCCGTTCTATAGGGAAGGCTCTCACTGTATTGTAATAGGATATTACAATTGTAACTGTGTTGTCCATAAATGTGTATTAGTCTGCAAGGTGTACACATGGGCTATAACTAACTTTTATTCAATATCTTTTTCTCAAACGTTTGACATTTTAACCCATTCGAAATTATTCTAACTTAATATGAAATAATAACAACTTGAACTATTCAAGAAGTTGTTGCGAATACAGTGAAACCTCTCTATAACGGACACCTTTGGGACCGTAAATACTGCCCGCTAAAGAGGGGTGTCCACTATAGAGAGGGTCAGAGAATATGATTGCAATTTGGCACATGCTCTTGTGCAGTATGTCTACTAACATGAAAACTTAGGGATACGCGCGGTAAAACAGTCCATTTTCGTCCGCATTTAAAATGTTTTCTGGCGAAGAGCCGTCAATGATGGAATGCAAATTTTCTTCCCAGCTTGAAACATTGTCCATATCAACAGTGGAGGATTCTCCGCAAATTGCCCTGAATTTTATATCGTGGCCCTTTCTGAAATTCTCGAGCCAGCCGTTTGAGGCTTTGAAATCTCGGATACCTAATTCTGCCGCGAAATCCAATGCTTTGGCTTGTATCATTGGTCCGGACATAAGGACGTTCTGACTTCTCATTTTGCTGAACCACCCCATCACTGACTTATCAATAACAGCACCGTTACAACTTTGAAACTGTCTAATTTGCAGCTCATTACCATTAAGACGCCATACCTTAATTATCTCTTCTTGTTTTTTCACAATTTCTGCTGACTGTGTTTTTCCAATCTTAAACACTTTACATGGTTTCCGTACACCACATTTCTCACGTTTGTGATAATCTACGATGTCTACTTTCTCTTTTAAAGTTAAACTTTTACGAGGAACCATTTCAAATGCACTCACTTGCTACTGTAACGCACAGGTCCTAAAATAGATTTCAGAAGTTTCACGGTAAAACTGACCGTAAAAGTATGAATTCCCTTATCCCGAACATTTCTAGTTCAAGAGAACAATGAAAGCGATACCGTTAGGCCTAGGTTTATTTTTGGAGCAGTGCAGAAGATAGAGGATGGGAACGTCAGCGCTAACTGGCTTCCAGGAAGCCCAGGATGTGTCAAAGGTACATTAACACAACAGAGTGTTCATATAAGACCAATAGACCTACTGAGATGCGATTTCTTTTCAAAACAAGTGTCCGCTAAGAGATTTTGGTTGATTTCTTTTAATGCGGCCGGGGTATCCCTGTCCGTAATAGCAAGTGTCCGCATAAGAGAGATTAATTACTATTATACTTAATAGGGGTTTGGTCACGGACCTAGAAAATCGTCCGGTAAGAAAGGTTTCGCTGTACTCCATTCTTGATTTAGACCAGAGACCCCATCTAATCTCTGGTGAAACATAGTGGGCTGTTGTTTCCGGTTGCGCAAACCTAATTGACCATTGGGGATGCCTACACGGTGCATTCGAATTACATTTAGGCCTACACATTTAACAGAGCTGGAGAGAGGACATACTATTCGACTGCATGAGGCTGGATGGTTGTATCGGCGAATCGCCCACCAGATAGACCGTTATAACCAGACTGGAAGGGTGTGTTGGGACCAGTGAGGGTGCGCACATGCGTGGCTAGCTCAGGACGTCCTCGACGGACCGACAGGAGTGACAAAAGTCGAATCATCTGAGAAGAACGTGAAGATCCAGCTGCTTTGGTGCCTGACTTCCAGAGAAGGGTGGCACCATCATTACTACTGTGTCGGCCCGCACCTTTTCCAGGCGCTTGACGGAAGGGAAGTCGGTCTCAATGACAACTGACTGCGCCGAGATCATATCCCGCAACCTTGGGCCCAGAAGGCAAGAACGTTACCGTTGCGTCACCCTTAGTGAGGGCCTTGCTCTTAAAAGTGTCTTGATTGTAGATAAAGCCTCCCTACTCTTCATTTCTATGAATCCAAGATAAGACAGTGGAGGATTCACTCCAATAATGATCAGTCGTGTCTGGGATTGAAATGCCCTTCACCACAAAAGCATATAACCTAGTCCCTATCATAGCAGCTAGCAACTCAAGTCGGGGAACAGTCATTCTATTTACAGGTGCCACCCGAGATTTGGCTTGCTCCAAATGTATAGCTAATCCAACACTTGATTCAACACAAATAAATATTGCTGCTGCCTGACTAGCATTACAAAACGTATGCACACTACATGCACCAATATGTCCAATCCTACCTGTTATCCATCTAGGAACGTTAACACAAGCTACATACAGGTAATTTAATTCTTTGAGCCAGTTTTTAAATTTTTGTTTGGTATGTTCATCAACCTCACCATCCCAAGTTTGTTGCAATACGATCTTGGGACATAGAGATATTGGACATGAAAATCCTATTGGATCATATACACGCTCAGCAACAGAAAGAATCACTCTTTTGGCTACAACTTCTGTGAATATCCTTAATATAATCAGGATTTATCTGCACAACCATTCCAAGTAAGTTCTAAAACATGCGATGTTCAACCGCGCTCACTGCTAAATTCTCTGTGGGTATCGTATACTCCCATCACCTCAAAATCAAACCGGGTGAGTTAGCCGTGGTGGTTACGGCATGACTGATGGCAGTCGCTCACATCCGGGAGGCGAGGAGGTTCGAATCCCCCCGCCGGCAACCTTGAAGATGGTCTTCTGTGGTTTCCCATCTTCCTTCCAGGCAAATGCCGGGGTTGGTCCCTAACTATAGGCCACAGCCGCTACCTTCCAACTCCTCGTCCTTACAATCCAACTTCCCTCCTTCCCTCCCCAACGGTACTTGTAGCTCACCCATTGGGTGTCCGTCTCGAAGCAGCTACGAAACTGGCGAGCCGAACATGTCCTCGGACACTCCCGGCACTAAAAGCCATACGCTAAAAAAAAAAAAAAAACTCAAAATCAAATTTTCTAACAGCCATTAGATCCTGGGCTTCCAGAATGAAACTTTGTAGTTCATGTTCATCGCTGACACTTGCCACAGAGTTGTCCACATAGAAACTTGTCATCAATGTCCGGACTGTGTTACTTAAGTAAGCTGTCTTTGAGGATTCACAATCCCAGACAGCTCCCTGAAGACGATGCTGGATTACAGCTCCCAACAGAAATGGGCTTCATAAAACACCAAATACAATCCTTGAGTGACCAGAGTAAAGGAGTTTGTCATAATTCGGACAACGGTTCCTCTTGGCCCCACACAGCACTTTCAATAACTATGATCAGTTCCAGTAACTGTCAACAGATGGCAGCACCATTGCATCTATATATTTAAAACACTAAGACATGGCACGTTTTCATGTGATAGTTATTTATAAGAATTATAAATGAGGGGAATATTTTCTTTGCTGTTTCCACGATATATATTCTGGAATAGAATTATAAAAGAAGAGTAATGTTGAAGAACTTAAACTGACAGTTGAATGTGTATGTTGTTTATGTAGCTTAATATTGCGTTTCCTTTCCAATGCTTCGGTGGTCTAGGCGATAACGTTCCAGACTATTAGGTATAATTATGCATCGTCGAAGGAGTTCGAATCCCACCTCCGTTACATTTTATTTATTTCCGTATTCTTCTTTCTTGCTATTGGTATCACACCGTCAAAACATATTTTACTTTTAGCATTCCCTTAAGCTAAGGAATTCTCCGCGATGCACAGTCTTGATTCTCACATTGAGGGGCTGAAAATGAGCTTTGTCTCGCCCTTCTACGCCTATTTCAGCATGTATTTTAAGTGGGCAGGCCCCCCTTTTAAGAGAGGTACGGAGAAGATTTACATCAATGATTGGTGTCGTGCCTCTGGTGGATATCTGTACCAAATTTTATGTTGATCCACCCAGCCGTTCTCGAGTTATAAGGTAACCAAGTTGTCCACAAAGAAAATATTTTTGCGCGCATCCGTCATAAAACAGTCTGAAACGCATTAATAATGCTCATTTCCGTAGAAATTCCGAAAAAAGCTTTCTTTTTATATATAAGGTGCGTTCAAAAAGTAACGAGCCGGAGGCATAATTACAGAAACCTGTACCTGTATGTTAGAAGTATTGGCCCTGGCTGTTGAGGCACTTGTGCCACTGTGACACGAGGCGGTGAATGGCTGTCTCATAAAATTCCCTGGGCTGCGATGTGAACCAGTTCCGCACGTACAGCTGGACGTTGGCGTCCAAGGTGAATCATTGGCCCCGCAGAGCCCTTTTCAGGGGACCAAACATGGTGCAATCACAGGGAGAGAGGTCTGGACTGTATGGAGGGTGCCCGAGAACCTCCCATTTGAATTTCTGTAGGAGTGCCGCGACTGTGTTGGCCGTATGAGGTCGTGCATTGTCGTGGAACGACCACGGCGGCTATGGCGTTCACTGTCACTCGGCGGTCCTGGGTAATGAGTGCATCAACCAGCTGGATGTTGTCATCGGTAATGCACGGGGGGGGGGGGGAGGGCCAGACGGGGCATCATCGGCTAACGACACCCGTCCTTCCCTGAAGCGCTTGTGCCACGCCTTGACCCTTGCAAGGGACATACAGTGTTCGCCGTACACTTGTGACATTCGGCGATGAATGTCGGTTCCCCCTACACCTTCCGCTGTCAGAAACCGAACAACACCTCTTTGCTCTTCGGTTGACGCCTCCATGTCACTGTTTGCAGTGCGCCTGGCAGCGTTGGACGATTGATGCATGCTGCTGCTCGCTTTGTATCGTCACGTGACGTGCACGCGTGCCCTCTAGCGACGGGCTGTGACCTTCCGCGCTCTGGTCAGAACCACACCTCGTTACACACGCCACGATTAGCCGATGTCGTCACCGGTTTGCGCATTCCAGCCTCCGGCTCGTTACTTTTTGAACGCACCTTATATATGCCGGTAAGATTTCTCAAGTCTCCGGAGAAGATGTGTTCTATTCTGTATATTTTAAATCAAAGGAAATCAGTTTATACCAAGTGTGGTACCTAAGATATTATCAAAAATCGACATCACTTTCGCTCAGTTCTGAATCTGACCACTGAGTTTCCTGATGTTCGAAATCAGGACCTTCAAGCCTCTGGAACCGTGATGGGCAACACGGTCTTCCATCTTAAAATCTTATACTCAAATATGGGGCCACGCATTTCTGTTAACGTGAGAAACCACGCAAAACCAAAACAAGATGTTCAGCAAAGAACATATAGCCTACTTTCTTCTAAATGTATGGGTATATTTATAACTAGGGCCCGGATTTTGATGAAAAGTCATCTTTTTTCTGATAACACGGAGACGATGCTTAGTGGTAATTAAGTGTATACAATAAATATGTTAGATATATGTTTTTTTTAAGTCATCAAAATGCATTTTTGCTACATTTTCCAGAATTAAGTCATTTTCTAACATTTAGGTGCATTGTAGGTAATTTTTCATGTGTTTCACGTTTATAGGTTTAAAGTTATGTTTTTAGTATCTGTATTTCTAAACATGTCAGTGTTAACATTCTTGGACTAACCCATATACTGTAGTTCTGCAGTGCTCGCCTGTATGCATTACCCGTTTCTTATCTACGCAGCTGATTTAATTTTTCTTGACGATGCATTTGTGTGTACAGATTGCGTCACCGATTTCTTCACGTGCACGTGAGTATTGCGTCAGTCTGAGTAAAGAAACGGGCTAATCCCCTCAGCGCCATGTGGTTTGTGTCGAGTTTTTCTTTATTAGAAGTGTTGACAGCTCTGACGCAGCTCTGGCCTCTGATCGTTCACTCAGTTACACGGCAACTATAGGTATTTTAAGGTGTGTTTGTGTTGTAGATGTATGACGTTTTGTTGTGCAGTGCAATTGAAATGCCGAAACGAAAGTAGTCAACTGCAAGCTGTTTAAAACAGTGTGTGTTAGATTTCGGTGAAATCATATTCTCAATTGATGGAACAATTTTGTTCTGTAAAGTGTGCGAAAATAAAGTCGCTGCAGATAAACGGTTCACCGTACAATATCCCGGGCGCGATAAACATTTGCGAGGTCTTGAAAATGTGGAAAAAAGGAAAGTGTCTCAATTACTGTTAAAGGAAACTGCTTCGACATCAAATAACAAGTCATCTTCCTTTTATAAAGAATTATGTGACGTGTTTGTTAGTGCTAATAGTCCACTAGGAAAACTAAGCAATCTTAAATTCAGTGATTTCCTCGAACGCCACACTGGTCATACTATTCCAGACGAATCGAAAATGCGTAAAAACGACCTATCAAAACGTTACGAAGACACGTTAAACCGAATACGTGAATGTGTGATTGGGGGGAAAAATTACGCATCGATTGACGAGACCACAGATTCAGAGGGACGTTATGTAGTGTACGCGTTCGTCCTGGGGATGCGATGACCCATCTGCTATTACATCGCATTCCTGGAGTTCCAGGACAGAGCGGAGTTAAATGAACCTCTAGTCAAATAAGGAATGTGTCGGAAATTCAGCTGAGTTATCGAAAAAGCAGTGGGTAACACGAGACAAAGTATCTCTAGGGTCGTTACGGACTTAAGTTTAATAAAAAATAAATGCAAATATAAATGGGCGCCATCAACTGAATTCCTAGCAAACCACCTCCTTTCCGGTTAAGCCTTACTCAAGACAAGGAAAGAAAAAGGAAAATCACACCATCATCAGATCACAACTAAGATAAAAACAAATTTATTTCACTTTGATAGTCTGACAGACATTTTAAATATTCCTCCTACCTGAGAGTATGGTCGAATGCCAACGTTAAATTGTCATTGTCCAAAAATCGAACCATCTCCTTTCTAATCAAAAATATTTCATCCACATAAAACAGAAAAATCTCTAAAGTTCTCTTGGGTTCTCAGGATCACTGTAGCACTATGTCTTTCGTCACTGACATTTGTGATACCTGAGACCTAATTTCTCTTTAATTTAACATCATAAATGTGGATTTGAAAAAATTATTAATCTGTCTAAACATACACATAATATAATCACATATTTTAAATATCACGCAATTTATGGCTTGCATGGCATAATTTAAATGTTGAACACGTTAGTAAAATGCTCCTAAACATCGAATAATTAATTTACACTATTTACATTGTCATTCATAATTACTTGTTTGTGAATTACAGAAAATTCACGGCTCATTGGTCATCATTATCATCATCATCAAAATTAAATATTTCTCACATTAATTCTCATTTCAAAATTCAACATATTCCTGTCAGAATCATCAACTCATCACCATTAAATCATTTAAATGAAAATTATTATCATCACTTCATTATGCTTTCTAATTATTCACACAATCTTATTTTATCATCTTCCTCAGATTAAATCGTCTTAAATCATCAATACAAACTGTTTAATTCCTCAACTCAAGTTGCAATTCCTCAAATTATATCTCAATTAAATTTATTTAATTCCATATAAATTCGTTAATCATCAGCTTCTTTAACTAATTATCACCTTCTAATTCAGTTATTCATCATCTATCCAATCATCTATTAATTTATTTAAATCAGTTTATTTATCCAATCTTTAATTCATCCATTTATTTAATTCATTGATTTATTCCAAAATTTAATTTATAAATTTATTTAAATTTTACACTTCTGGTTATTTAGATTCTTATTATCTCATCTAGTCGTTCTGATTTTTATTTCATTAGGTCAGATCGTTAATATGCTTAATTTTCAGATTATTATTTCATTAATTATTATTCTCAGAAAATCTTGTATTATCAACTTTATTTATTTGTTTAATTTCCTAACAAATTGTTTAATATGGTTTATAGAACGTTGTCTTACAGTTTTATCACTTCCAAGTTATATCTCGTATTAAATTTTCATGCCAAAAAATATTATTGCCTTCACGACATCACGTTGGATCTGACTATCCACAACGACATTATATATCCTGAATTCTTCAAATATCACATTTGAATACAACAATTATTCCACAAAACTCCATAAATATTCAGCACATACAGCATGACTCTCAACAATTACGCTAGACTGGGTTCGACAACCTCATGTCTGCTTCAAAATACATTTGCAACATTGCAACTATCACTTGGCAACTTCCACAAAATGCCTATCACAAACTTCACTTAACCATGTTGCATGATCTACAAAATATATATAACTGGCTTCAAATTATCAACGCACACAATCTCCAATAACTGTAATTACTCTGATCACATCTAGACAACTTCTTAAACAATTGGAAAAAAATATTACCTTAGTAATTCAAGATCTGCTTTCAAATAGCATAAATTCTCTTACAATTCTCATAATTCACATCACAGAAAAACACCAATGTGCGATAATCTCTCATATCAAAATCTGCAATACTGATCTGCCTTAAAATAAATCTGACCATTAATGATTCATCTTACAAGATTCAATTACTTTAAATCCTTCTCAAAGGTATCAAACACAATTATAAAATTCATCAAAAGCATCAGCTGTAACAGCTGTTAAACTGAAAGTACTCTCAAAAGAGTATAGCAACAAAATATTGGATTGGCAAACAAGAATTACAAATGTAACCCTGCTGACATTTATCTGTACTTTATTTAACAAAATTTCGACTGATATGTGACTAGTAGTTCCTTGTTTGATCCTCTTACAATCTCAAGTACACTCGGATGATAAAAATGAGTCCCTCAATGGCAAGTAAGATGAGTAACCACCGTACAATCGTATAAATACGAAAGACCTCGCCCCGTCGACTAAGATGATAGTGCCCTAAACGATGGGTAAGATGAGTAACCACCATACAATCGTATAAATACGAAAGACCCCATCTCGAAGACTATATGCATGAATGTACCCGATAGGAATCAACAAGTCTCTAGTTGTCATATAAAAGCGATATTCATTCACTAAAGTGAATAACATCTTAATATCTCCAAACAATCCAATGGAAAAAATCCCTACTGATGAATAATACACACTCGCTAGTATGCGATGAACTGACGAAGTAATATAGATAATCAATTGCAGATCACGAGTTCGAAATACTCGTCACACAAAAAAAACTATTTATGAAAAATATCCCTACTGGAAAAATATCTAAAAGACCAAACATCTGCTTAATAAAGCCAACCAATGGTCAGAATTTCGTATAATGATGCCTGCCATATCATATGGTCACGCCATATTCTAGCAAAATTTCGAAGCATATAAAGTCAAACCATGTCTTAAATAATCGTATCACTCCTATTAGAAAAATATACATGTGTGCCCAGTATTCATGAAAATAATCGTATCAGAAAGTTATAACTCTTACAGCACCTTCTCATAATCAGCTGTTATTAAATTTCAAAGATCGTCGATTTTCCCTATGTAATGAATTTCTCGAAAGATCGGCGTGAATATCATTCTATCCATGCAATGACGATTGCCTTCGAATTCCCAAGTGAATCAGCTGGTGGACCTCCTTCTCGTCAGGAATCGAATCCATCGCTCTGTGGTGCCATCGCGTCTCTGTCTGCGTTTACTCCGACATGATGAACTTCTGGTTATCCATAGCGGATATTGTCCAAATCCTCACGAAAAAGTTCATAGAAACAGCGGACCCCATATTCCTCTTCTACGTTATGCCACTGTTCTATACAATGTTCAGTTTAAGTGTTGAAAGTTCAATTTCCACAGCGGTTAAGTTTTACTTGTAGAAAATAAAATTGTTTTATCAGAGTGTCAAAGTTTATGAAACACCCTGTAGCTGTGTTCATACTCGGTAATTCATAACACTTCATAAGAAATAATTGCATTAATGCACGAGCTAATGTTCCTAAGTGCATTTGCTTACAACATTCCGTATGCTTAAAATTGTTAATGTTACTTGGACTGCGTTATGAAATGCATAGTCGTAATGTCATTGAAAAACTATGTTCGGTTGAAGTTCACAGTTGCAGTATCACGTAACTATTTGCTTTTATAATTCAAATGCTGAATAAACGTTCTAACTCAATGTAGTAATGAAATTCAGCCTCTGTCATAATGCTTGCGTATATAATGGGAAATAACCCGCTCGGTTTTACTGCAATGCTATAATCATCTCCGCCTAAAGCTGGCCTCGCTATGTCGCTCTACTATGCCGTTCTGCGTTGAAATGCAGCTTGGAATAAAGTTCTCCAACTACTCGCAATGCTGTTTTAAAAACCCCGGCCTCCTATGCTTGTTTGCTGCGGATGTCCGACCGGCTCACTGACCTACTTGCCGTTCGCTGCTCGGAGAAGTTGAAACTGTCGCTTTCACTTTCCGTGACAGTTTCTGTTCGCTGCGCGACCTTGTACCATGCGCTAGTCGTGTGCTACTCAGCTCGACTCTCTTGCTTGGCTCACAGAGCTAGACTGACAGTGTCTGCACTGCCTCGACCCTTACCTGCCTGGTGCGGTCACGTGACGTCCTCCCCACCACCGTGGTCTTAAGTCACAAATATAATCTCGAACCCCCATCATCTCGGCTATTAAGTTATAAAATAACTTAAGGGTTATCTGACTTCCTTCAAATTATTACCATATATAATGCATGTTATATCTCCTCTTCTGAGATGTTTAAATACCATGTTCCATATAGATCTTAATAAAGCTTCATAATTCCATCCATAATTCCATCTGCTTACAGATGTCAGCGCCTTCTTGATCCTAGACCTTCTACGTCATCCTGACATTCCTCTTGACTCGATCTGAGCGCTATCTTTTCTTAACTCTTCCCAAAATCTCAACTACGGCTTAATGTCTGCTGGCGTAGCCGATAGCCTCAACTAGGTATCGGGTACATCTCTCCCGTACATCTCCTTTTTTTATCAGGATTGAGAAAAAAAATACACTCTCAGGCATTCTATATATAACACATGTACACGATAGCTCTACAATTCTCTTAATCAGCATGATGGTACTTTCTAATGCTAGCAGCATTAAAAGTTCCTACTACTTCATCAGTATCCATTCTGACAATCTTGTAGCTATTATTTCGGTACGTTTCTTCAATACGGAATGGACCAGCGTACAATGGCGCAAATTTATGGTAGATCTTCAGTTGAAGATTCGAAGTGACTGGCTTCCTAATCAGCACCTCGTCATTTTCTTGAAACGGCTCGTGGAACCTCCTTCCTGCCTGTCTCCTGGCTCTCTTCTCCGCCTGTCTTCTGAGTCTCTCTCCTGCCATCTCGACTCGTCTTTCTTGTGTGGGTTGAGGATCTACTGGTGCCCTCACGACTCGGTCCCATGGTCTATCCGGTTTCAATCCATGATGAAGCATGGACGGAATCTGTCCTGTGCTTTCATGTACTGTGGAATTCAAGCATTGACTAATGATGGGTATCACTTCCATCCATCTATGGTGCTGCCTTGACACATATAAGCGACACATCTTACTGATTTCCGGCATAATTCTTTCGGCTGGATTTCCCTCTGGATACCGTACAGAATTAAACACATGCCTTATTCCTAAACGATCCATAGCAGTAGAAAATTCCATACTGGTAAATTGTGATCCATGGTCACTCAACAAAACTTCAGGTTTCCCCATGCTCGGAATAACTGTTTTCTCTAATCTGTTGATCACGTACTTGGATGTAGCTTTATGGATAGGGCATAGAGATACGTATTTAGAAAATACGTCCACTGTTACCAAAACAAATTGATTTCCTTTCGTCGAACGAGGAATCGGACCGAAAATGTCCGTAGCGAAGAGTTCTCTTGGCTTGTTGGCTAATATTGATCTAGGAACCTCTTTCATTAACTTAGATGAGTATTTACTTCGCTGACAACTGTCACAGGTCTTTATGACGTCGCGAATCGTTTGTCCCATTTGTCTCCAAACGAAGGTTTCTTGAGCGAGAGCCAAAGCCTTGTCTACACCTACATGAGCTGCAGTTCGGTGTATCATCCAAATAACTGGTTTGACAAGCTTGGGTGGGATCACTATTCTAAGTTTAGTATGATCCTGGTCGATATATTGGCATATAACACCTCCCATAATATGGTATTTTCTAGCCTCTATCTCAGTTCTTTGAAAATCTGGATCAGCGTTGTCCATCCTGCGTGTCAAAAAACGGTAAATTCTTCGCAAAGGTGCATATCTCTTCTGAGTTTGCGCTAACATCTTCAACTTTTCTAGAGTACCATTATCCTCTTGAATCAAATTTATATGGTTGACAATTACTTCCTCACAAGGGTTTCTGCTCAATACATCTGCTAACAGATTTAATTTCCCAGGTCTATGTACAACAGTTGGGTTAAATTGTTGTAAGAACAGAGCCCATCTGGTGATGCGGTCACTCGCTAAATCTGTCTTCATAATAAATTGGAGGGCTTTATGATCTGTGATCACTGTTATGTCATGTCCAAACAACACCTTCTTCCACGTCTTAAGAGCATGAACCACTGCTAATGCCTCTAATTCAGTTGCATAGTAATTCTTCTCACAATTCCTGAGCTTGCGACTGGTGAAAGCTAAATACCTATGTTTCTTGTCATCATCCAACTGATATAGGATCCCACTGATACCTATTTTGGGTGCGTCTGTCTCCACAAAAAATCTTCTTGTAAAATCTGGGTACTCAAGCTTGATAGTTTGGATCAACATGTTCTTAGCCGCTAAAAACGCTTGATTGCATTTATCGTCCCATTTCCATCGATTTCCCTTTCTTAGTAAATCCTGCAGAGGTGCCATCGTTTCAGTATATTCAGGACAATGTGTTGAAAAGAACTGACACATGCCTAAAAACTGCCGTACCTCTTTAATCTTTCGTGGGGTTGGAAACTCTGAAATTGCCATGATCTTCTTTGGATTGGGCCTATAACCATCTCCATCGATTCTATGTCCAAGAAATTCAATTTCTTCATGAAAGAACTGACATTTATTGAAATTCACCTTGAAGTTCGTCCTCCTAAGATCTTCAAAAAGCATTCGAAGGTGCCTGATATGTTCTTCCGCTGTCTCAGACGCTATAATCAGGTCATCAATATAGCTCACCACATGCTCCTTAACTGCATCTGACAAATTTTCATCTAGTGCTCGGATCATCACCGGACCACTATTTTTCACTCCAAAAGGTAACCTATTGAATACATATGTTTTATAGTCAAACAAGAACCCTGTGTATTGTTTGCAGTCTTCTGCTAGCTCTACATGATAATAAGAACTAGTCAGATCGATTGTCGAAAAGAAACTCTTTCCTCTAAACCTGCGTAACAATTCACGAATAACAGGTGGCCTGTCGTGTTCAGGAAGAACTCTTTCATTAAGGGCTCTAGCATCTAGGCATATCCTCAGCTTACCATTAGGTTTCTTGACAACAGCTAAAGGATTCAAATACGCAGTTGGCATCTTCTTAATTATTCCATCTTTCTCCATATCGCTTATCATTATACTAACTTCCTCCTTCCATTTATCCGGAATGGGATATAAATTTTTATGGTATGGTTTGTCATCCATCAACTTGATGCTGTAGGTAAAATTTTCTATGAGACCTGGTTTGTCATTGAATATGTCCTCATATTCTGAAATTGCTTCATTAAACTGTTCCTTAATTTCTGGATTTATTTTACTTGTCATGCTAGTTCTATCTTCTATAGGCCTTTCAACGCTGCATACTATCTCATCCAATATATTCTCTCTAAAGAATGTCATCTCGGATTCCTGATTTTCCATGACCCCTTCTGGAAAGTACATGCGCCTACTCTGCATATCTATGATCAGGCCACTCTCACTTAAGAAATCCACTCCTAGGATCATGTCAAAATGTAGTTGACCCACTACTAGGAACATCTGTTCAAAACTTCTGGTTCCAATCCCAACATCTAAAAGTACCTGACTTTTACATTTCATACTCCTGTCTGGGATCACCCCTTGAATCTTGCTAACAACAGTTGGCAACATTGTAATTTCTCCTGATAATTTCAACTCATCCAGGCAACCTATGGATATCAAACTCACCATAGCCCCCGTGTCTACTAGTGTCTTTATTTCCTTTCCCATGACTTCCACACTGATAACTGGCAATTCATGTCTATTTCCTCGATGTACTATGTCTTCCTCCTCGATTAAATCCTCGTCCTTGACCTGATACGTTTCGACAATGATGATCGATTCCCAATGATTAGCATCTTTCTCTAAAGTTAATTTGACGTTTTTTTTCCTTCGCCACTCGTGCTTGCTCGATTGACATCTCTGACTGTCTCCTCGAGTGGTGCACTAGGCTGTCTATTTTCTTGCCTCGATCTCTCGTATTCACGATTATCTCGTCCTTCATTAGGATCGTTTCTTCGGCCATCCTGCCTGTCGTTCCGATTATACTGTTGACCTTGGCTCCAGTTGTTTCTACCACGATATCTATTGTTGTATCGATTCCTATCTTGATATCTGGAATTCTGGTTATAATTTCTGTATCGGCTGTCTCTTGCTTCCTGATCGTATGGCCTCTCATATGGTCCTCTATACCGATCATTTCCACGAACGTTACGGATGTTTCCTCGATTTCCTTCGTTCCTTCTGTTTTCCCAGGAATCTCTTCTGTCCGTTTGAGCTGCGTTATCAACGACTACCGCATTCACCTCTTGCGGGTTTCTATTGTCGTTTCTTGCATTTCTAGGCGTAACTTGAGCGCTTGTATAGTCTAATCGCCGTAAAATGTCGTCATAGTGCTCAAGTGTGTTTGCTCCCGACGCTATGAGTGATCGCTGTACCTCAATCGGTAACTGTCTCGCTATAGCTTGCAAAAGCTCTTCTTCAGGCAATGGAGGAATCAGAAACTGCAATTTAGCCAACTGTGACGTAAAATAATTGGCATAATGCGTCGGATGTGATGTAGAATAACGCTTCGAGTACATTTCTGCTCTTACGTTCAGCTGATCCTCTGCACTCCAAAATCTCCTCAAGAATGCTATTGCAAATTGCTCCATATTCGCAAAATTGCTTCTGAATGCTCTAAACCAAGTTAACGCAGACCCGTCTAAGGCGCGTTCGACTATCCTTAGCTCTCTTTCTTTGGCTACTCTATGTTCCGCCATGTAGTCTCGAATATCTCGCAGAAATTCGACTGGTGTGACCCCTGTATTTCCAGAAAACTTCCTCGGCTTTTCATCCAGATTTCTGATAATGGTAACTGGACCTGAGTATCGTTCACATGTACCTAACGTACTCCTATTCGAACTCGGATTATCCTGAGGGGTTGAACTTGCCCTTTCGAATGTCACATTCGGTTGCGTTTGACGGTCTTCTCCCATGCTAACTTCTTGATTACTCATACTGCGGTCTATCGCTGTCTGATTCATCGATATTTCCCCTGATGTAGTATTTTGACTGGTGAAACTATTAATCATAGATTCTAGTTTAGTTATCCTATCTTCTGCCAAATTCTCTACGGTCTTGACCTGAGTCTTCAACTCATCTAACGACGTAACATTCTGCGTTTTGTTACTCTCGTCCAAATCGTTTTTCAACTTATCTATCTTGTCTTCGCATGTATTCTTTACTGACGCGACTTGTTCCTTTAACAGATCAACATCTGTCCTAAATAGAGTTGAATCTATCTTCATCGCTTCCTTGTTCTCCGTAAACCTCGCTTCTAAGTTCGCCATACCTGCGATTAATTTCTCATCTAATCCTGCACGTTTTTCTTTTGCTTCGGCATCGACCTCACTATACCGTTCTTCCACGATTGCACCGACTCTATTTTTGAATAAAGCTAAGTTTTCATTAACCTTTTGCTCTATATCATCATCCATCTTCCTAATATCTTTCTGCAATTGATTCTCTAATGATTTTAAATTAGAATTAACCTCTCCTAAGACATCCTCTTTAATGGTCCCAATTACTGACTTTAAATCCTTAATCTCATTACCTAGATTCATCTCTAGACCTTTGATTTTAGTTTCGAAAGATACTTCGGTAGACCACTCTTGAATTTTGCCTACATCTGCCACTAAACCATCGATGTCGAATCTCAACTTCGATACATCCGATTTAATGTATTTCTGTATAGACATAACGTCTGTTCTTAAAGTAAGAATATTTTCTTCTCCTCTACTTTCTAATTCAATAATATTCTTTCTTAATATTTGAACATTTTCCTCTCCTTTCATATTTACTGCAATTATATCTAACTGTAAAGTCTTAAGCATTTCATTATTCTTTAAAGTTAATCTATTCTCTAACCTAGTTAACTTGTTTTCTAACTCCGTGTTAGTTTCTTCACTGCGAGCTTGTAATTTCTCTTCCAATGATTTAAAACTATCCTTCAAGTTAGCTTCACTAGCTTTCAAATGACTTTCAGTACTAGTCTGTAATCTAGTCTCCAATGACATCAACTCATCTTTACTATTTGACTGTAATAATTTTAAATTTTCTTCATTACTAGTCTGTAATCTAGTCTCTAATGACTTTAAATTATCTTCACTAGTTGACTGTAATCTGGTCTCTAATGACTTTAAACTGTCGTTCAGATTGCCTTCGTTACTAGCCTGTAATGATTGCACATTTTCTTTACATCTAGCTTCTAACCTAGCTTCTGAACTATTTATCTGTTCTTTAACTTCCGTTTCCATTTTAGAAATAGTTTCTGCAATACCAGACATACCACTCTGTAACTCTCCTAACACCTTAGCTAAATCTTCCGGCAACATAATTATATTTTCAATAGACGTTTTATTCAGAGACGTTAGACAACAACACATCACAATGTCTCAATTCCTGCATTTACTTGGGTATAGGAAAAATGACTTATAACTAACATGATATAATACTAATACGATTAACATGAACACTGGAATGGGCACACAAGTATATTGTCTGACTAAGTTTAATAAATTTTGTAACACAATTAAATGAACTTGAGATCAATCTCTCAGTAATCTAAATCTGATGTGATTCCATAGAATAAACAAAATCGAAGCCCCACAGGTGGGTAAAGCCAATTCTCCCTCTCTCTCTGTACCCGTTCGTCCTGGGGATGCGATGACCCATCTGCTATTACATCGCATTCCTGGAGTTCCAGGACAGAGCGGAGTTAAATGAACCTCTAGTCAAATAAGGAATGTGTCGGAAATTCAGCTGAGTTATCGAAAAAGCAGTGGGTAACACGAGACAAAGTATCTCTAGGGTCGTTACGGGCTTAAGTTTAATAAAAAATAAATGCAAATATAAATGGGCGCCATCAACTGAATTCCTAGCAAACCACCTCCTTTCCGGTTAAGCCTTACTCAAGACAAGGAAAGAAAAAGGAAAATCACACCATCATCAGATCACAACTAAGATAAAAACAAATTTATTTCACTTTGATAGGCAGACAGACATTTTAAATATTCCTCCTACCTGAGAGTATGGTCGAATGCCAACGTTAAATTGTCATTGTCCAAAAATCGAACCATCTCCTTTCTAATCAAAAATATTTCATCCACATAAAACAGAAAAATCTCTAAAGTTCTCTTGGGTTCTCAGGATCACTGTAGCACTATGTCTTTCGTCACTGACATTTGTGATACCTGAGACCTAATTTCTCTTTAATTTAACATCATAAATGTGGATTTGAAAAAATTATTAATCTGTCTAAACATACACATAATATAATCACATATTTTAAATATCACGCAATTTATGGCTTGCATGGCATAATTTAAATGTTGAACACGTTAGTAAAATGCTCCTAAACATCGAATAATTAATTTACACTATTTACATTGTCATTCATAATTACTTGTTTGTGAATTACAGAAAATTCACGGCTCATTGGTCATCATTATCATCATCATCAAAATTAAATATTTCTCACATTAATTCTCATTTCAAAATTCAACATATTCCTGTCAGAATCATCAACTCATCACCATTAAATCATTTAAATGAAAATTATTATCATCACTTCATTATGCTTTCTAATTATTCACACAATCTTATTTTATCATCTTCCTCAGATTAAATCGTCTTAAATCATCAATACAAATTGTTTAATTCCTCAACTCAAGTTGCAATTCCTCAAATTATATCTCAATTAAATTTATTTAATTCCATATAAATTCGTTAATCATCAGCTTCTTTAACTAATTATCACCTTCTAATTCAGTTATTCATCATCTATCCAATCATCTATTAATTTATTTAAATCAGTTTATTTATCCAATCTTTAATTCATCCATTTATTTAATTCATTGATTTATTCCAAAATTTAATTTACCAATTTATTTAAATTTTACTCTTCTGGTTATTTAGATTCTTATTATCTCATCTAGTCATTCTGATTTTTATTTCATTAGGTCAGATCGTTAATATGCTTAATTTTCAGATTATTATTTCATTAATTATTATTCTCAGAAAATCTTGTATTATCAACTTTATTTATTTGTTTAATTTCCTAACAAATTGTTTAATATGGTTTATAGAACGTTGTCTTACAGTTTTATCACTTCCAAGTTATATCTCGTATTAAATTTTCATGCCAAAAATATTATTGCCTTCACGACATCACGTTGGATCTGACTATCCACAACGACATTATATATCCTCAATTCTTCAAGTATCACATTTGAATACAACAATTATTCCACAAAACTCCATAAATATTCAGCACATACAGCATGAATCTCAACAATTACGCTAGACGGGGTTCGACAACCTCATGTCTGCTTCAAAATACATTTGCAACATTGCAACTATCACTTGGCAACTTCCACAAAATGCCTATCACAAACTTCACTTAACCATGTTGCATGATCTACAAAAAATATATAACTGGCTTCAAATTATCAACGCACACAATCTCCAATAACTGTAATTACTCTGATCACATCTAGACAACTTCTTAAACAATTGGAAAAAAATATTACCTTAGTAATTCAAGATCTGCTTTCAAATAGCATAAATTCTCTTACAATTCTCATAATTCACATCACAGAAAAACACCAATGTGCGATAATCTCTCATATCAAAATCTGCAATACTGATCTGCCTTAAAATAAATCTGACCATTAATGATTCATCTTACAAGATTCAATTACTTTAAATCCTTCTCAAAGGTATCAAACACAATTATAAAATTCATCAAAAGCATCAGCTGTAACAGCTGTTAAACTGAAAGTACTCTCAAAAGAGTATAGCAACAAAATATTGGATTGGCAAACAAGAATTACAAATGTAACCCTGCTGACATTTATCTGTACTTTATTTAACAAAATTTCGACTGATATGTGACTAGTAGTTCCTTGTTTGATCCTCTTACAATCTCAAGTACACTCGGATGATAAAAATGAGTCCCTCAATGGCAAGTAAGATGAGTAACCACCGTACAATCGTATAAATACGAAAGACCTCGCCCCGTCGACTAAGATGATAGTGCCCTAAACGATGGGTAAGATGAGTAACCACCATACAATCGTATAAATACGAAAGACCCCATCTCGAAGACTATATGCGTGAATGTACCAGATAGGAATCAACAAGTCTCTAGTTGTCATATAAAAGCGATATTCATTCACTAAAGTGAATAACATCTTAATATCTCCAAACAATCCAATGGAAAAATCCCTACTGATGAATAATACACACTCGCTAGTATGCGATGAACTGACGAAGTAATATAGATAATCAATTGCAGATCACGAGTTCGAAATACTCGTCACACAAAAAACTATTCATGAAAAATATCCCTACTGGAAAAATATCTAAAAGACCAAACATCTGCTTAATAAAGCCAACCAATGGTGAGAATTTCGTATAATGATGCCTGCCATATCATATGGTCACGCCATATTCTAGCAAAATTTCGAAGCATATAAAGTCAAACCATGTCTTAAATAATCGTATCACTCCTATTAGAAAAATATACATGTGTGCCCAGTATTCATGAAAATAATCGTATCAGAAAGTTATAACTCTTACAGTACCTTCTCATAATCAGCTGTTATTAAATTTCAAAGATCGTCGATTTTCCCTATGTAATGAATTTCTCGAAAGATCGGCGTGAATATCATTCCATCCATGCAATGACGATTGCCTTCGAATTCCCAAGTGAATCAGCTGATGGACCTCCTTCTCGTCAGGAATCGAATCCATCGCTCTGTGGTGCCATCGCGTCTCTGTCTGCGTTTACTCCGACATGATGAACTTCTGGTTATCCATAGCGGATATTGTCCAAATCCTCACGAAAATGTTCATAGAAACAGCGGACCCCCTATTCCTCTTCTACGTTACGCCACTGTTCTATACAATGTTCAGTTTAAGTGTTGAAAGTTCAATTTCCACAGCGGTTAAGTTTTACTTGTAGAAAATAAAATTGTTTTATCAGAGTGTCAAAGTTTATGAAACACCCTGTAGCTGTGTTCATACTCGGTAATTCATAACACTTCATAAGAAATAATTGCATTAATGCACGAGCTAATGTTCCTAAGTGCATTTGCTTACAACATTCCGTTTGCTTAAAATTGTTAATGTTACTTGGACTGCGTTATGAAATGCATAGTCGTAATGTCATTGAAAAACTATGTTCAGTTGAAGTTCACAGTTGCAGTATCACGTAACTATTTGCTTTTATAATTCAAATGCTGAATAAACGTTCTAACTCAATGTAGTAATGAAATTCAGCCTCTGTCATAATGCTTGCGTATATAATGGGAAATAACCCGCTCGGTTTTACTGCAATGCTATAATCATCTCCGCCTAAAGCTGGCCTCGCCATGTCGCTCTACTATGCCGTTCTGCGTTGAAATGCAGCTTGGAATAAAGTTATCCAACTACTCGCAATGCTGTTTTAAAAACCCCGGCCTCCTATGCTTGTTTGCTGCGGATGTCCGACCGGCTCACTGACCTACTTGCCGTCCTTGCTCGGAGAAGTTGAAACTGTCGCCTTCCCTTTCCGTGACAGTTTCTGTTCGCTGCGCGACCTTGTACCATGCGCTAGGCGTGTGCTACTCAGCTCGACTCTCTTGCTTGGCTCACAGAGCTAGACTGACAGTGTCTGCACTGCCTCGACCCTTACCTGCCTGGTGCGGTCACGTGACGTCCTCCCCTCCACCGTGGTCTTGCGTCACAAATATAATCTCGAACCCCCATCATCTCGGCTATTAAGTTATAAAATAACTTAAGGGTTATCTGACTTCCTTCAAATTATTACCATATATAATGCATGTTATATCTCCTCTTCTGAGATGTTTAAATACCATGTTCCATATAGATCTTAATAAAGCTTCATAATTCCATCCATAATTCCATCTGCTTACAGATGTCAGCGCCTTCTTGATCCTAGACCTTCTACGTCATCCTGACATTCCTCTTGACTCGATCTGAGCGCTATCTTTTCTTAACTCTTCCCAAAATCTCAACTACGGCTTAATGTCTGCTGGCGTAGCCGATAGCCTCAACTAGGTATCGGGTACATCTCTCCCGTACATCTCCTTTTTTTATCAGGATTGAGAAAAAAATACACTCTCAGGCATTCTATATATAACACATGTACACGATAGCTCTACAATTCTCTTAATCAGCATGATGGTACTTTCTAATGCTAGCAGCATTAAAAGTTCCTACAACTTCATCAGTATCCATTCTGACAATCTTGTAGCTATTATTTCGGTACGTTTCTTCAATACGGAATGGACCAGCGTACAATGGCGCAAATTTATGGTAGATCTTCAGTTGAAGATTCGAAGTGACTGGCTTCCTAATCAGCACCTCGTCATTTTCTTGAAACGGCTCGTGGAACCTCCTTCCTGCCTGTCTCCTGGCTCTCTTCTCCGCCTGTCTTCTGAGTCTCTCTCCTGCCATCTCGACTCGTCTTTCTTGTGTGGGTTGAGGATCTACTGGTGCCCTCACGACTCGGTCCCATGGTCTATCCGGTTTCAATCCATGATGAAGCATGGACGGAATCTGTCCTGTGCTTTCATGTACTGTGGAATTCAAGCATTGACTAATGATGGGTATCACTTCCATCCATCTATGGTGCTGCCTTGACACATATAAGCGACACATCTTACTGATTTCCGGCATAATTTCTTTCGGCTGGATTTCCCTCTGGATACCGTACAGAATTAAACACATGCCTTATTCTTAAACGATCCATAGCAGTAGAAAATTCCATACTGGTAAATTGTGATCCATGGTCACTCAACAAAACTTCAGGTTTCCCCATGCTCGGAATAACTGTTTTCTCTAATCTGTTGATCACGTACTTGGATGTAGCTTTATGGATAGGGCATAGAGATACATATTTAGAAAATACGTCCACTGTTACCAAAACAAATTGATTTCCTTTCGTCGAACGAGGAATCGGACCGAAAATGTCCGTAGCGAAGAGTTCTCTTGGCTTGTTGGCTAATATTGATCTAGGAACCTCTTTCATTAACTTAGATGAGTATTTACTTCGCTGACAACTGTCACAGGTCTTTATGACGTCGCGAATCGTTTGTCCCATTTGTCTCCAAACGAAGGTTTCTTGAGCGAGAGCCAAAGCCTTGTCTACACCTACATGAGCTGCAGTTCGGTGTATCATCCAAATAACTGGTTTGACAAGCTTGGGTGGGATCACTATTCTAAGTTTAGTATGATCCTGGTCGATATATTGGCATATAACACCTCCCATAATATGGTATTTTCTAGCCTCTATCTCAGTTCTTTGAAAATCTGGATCAGCGTTGTCCATCCTGCGTGTCAAAAAACGGTAAATTCTTCGCAAAGGTGCATATCTCTTCTGAGTTTGCGCTAACATCTTCAACTTTTCTAGAGTACCATTATCCTCTTGAATCAAATTTATATGGTTGACAATTACTTCCTCACAAGGGTTTCTGCTCAACACATCTGCTAACAGATTTAATTTCCCAGGTCTATGTACAACAGTTGGGTTAAATTGTTGTAAGAACAGAGCCCATCTGGTGATGCGGTCACTCGCTAAATCTGTCTTCATAATAAATTGGAGGGCTTTATGATCTGTGATCACTGTTATGTCATGTCCAAACAACACCTTCTTCCACGTCTTAAGAGCCTGAACCACTGCTAATGCCTCTAATTCAGTTGCATAGTAATTCTTCTCACAATTCCTGAGCTTGCGACTGGTGAAAGCTAAATACCTATGTTTCTTGTCATCATCCAACTGATATAGGATCCCACTGATACCTATTTTGGATGCGTCTGTCTCCACAAAAAATCTTCTTGTAAAATCTGGGTACTCAAGCTTGATATTTTGGATCAACATGTTCTTAGCCGCTAAAAACGCTTGATTGCATTTATCGTCCCATTTCCATCGATTTCCCTTTCTTAGTAAATCCTGCAGAGGTGCCATCGTTTCAGTATATTCAGGACAATGTGTTGAAAAGAACTGACACATGCCTAAAAACTGCCGTACCTCTTTAATCTTTCGTGGGGTTGGAAACTCTGAAATTGCCATGATCTTCTTTGGATTGGGCCTATAACCAACTCCATCGATTCTATGTCCAAGAAATTCAATTTCTTCATGAAAGAACTGACATTTATTGAAATTCACCTTGAAGTTCGTCCTCCTAAGATCTTCAAAAAGCATTCGAAGGTGCCTGATATGTTCTTCCGCTGTCTCAGACGCTATAATCAGGTCATCAATATAGCTCACCACATGCTCCTTAACTGCATCTGACAAATTTTCATCTAGTGCTCGGATCATCACCGGACCACTATTTTTCACTCCAAAAGGTAACCTATTGAATACATATGTTTTATGGTCAAACAAGAACCCTGTGTATTGTTTGCAGTCTTCTGCTAGCTCTACATGATAATAAGAACTAGTCAGATCGATTGTCGAAAAGAAACTCTTTCCTCTAAACCTGCGTAACAATTCACGAATAACAGGTGGCCTGTCGTGTTCAGGAAGAACTCTTTCATTAAGGGCTCTAGCATCTAGGCATATCCTCAGCCTACCATTAGGTTTCTTGACAACAGCTAAAGGATTCAAATACGCAGTTGGCATCTTCTTAATTATTCCATCTTTCTCCATATCGCTTATCATTATACTAACTTCCTCCTTCCATTTATCCGGAATGGGATATAAATTTTTATGGTATGGTTTGTCATCCATCAACTTGATGCTGTAGGTAAAATTTTCTATGAGACCTGGTTTGTCATTGAATATGTCCTCATATTCTGAAATTGCTTCATTAAACTGTTCCTTAATTTCTGGATTTATTTTACTTGTCATGCTAGTTCTATCTTCTATAGGCCTTTCAACGCTGCATACTATCTCATCCAATATATTCTCTCTAAAGAATGTCATCTCGGATTCCTGATTTTCCATGACCCCTTCTGGAAAGTACATGCGCCTACTCTGCATATCTATGATCAGGCCACTCTCACTTAAGAAATCCACTCCTAGGATCATGTCAAAATGTAGTTGACCCACTACTACGAACATCTGTTCAAAACTTCTGGTTCCAATCCCAACATCTAAAAGTACCTGACTTTTACATTTCATACTCCTGTCTGGGACCACCCCTTGAATCTTGCTAACAACAGTTGGCAACATTGTAATTTCTCCTGATAATTTCAACTCATCCAGGCAACCTATGGATATCAAACTCACCATAGCCCCCGTGTCTACTAGTGTCTTTATTTCCTTTCCCATGACTTCCACACTGATAACTGGCAATTCATGTCTATTTCCTCGATGTACTATGTCTTCCTCCTCGATTTAATCATCGTCCTTGACCTGATACGTTTCGACAATGATGATCGATTCCCAATGATTAGCATCTTTCTCTAAAGTTAATTTGACGTTTTTTTTTCCTTCGCCACTCGTGCTTGCTCGATTGACATCTCTGACTGTCTCCTCGAGTGGTGCACTAGGCTGTCTATTTTCTTGCCTCGATCTCTCGTATTCACGATTATCTCGTCCTTCATTAGGATCGTTTCTTCGGCCATCCTGCCTGTCGTTCCGATTATACTGTTGACCTTGGCTCCAGTTGTTTCTACCACGATATCTATTGTTGTATCGATTCCTATCTTGATATCTGGAATTCTGGTTATAATTTCTGTATCGGCTGTCTCTTGCTTCCTGATCGTATGGCCTCTCATATGGTCCTCTATACCGATCATTTCCACGAACGTTACGGATGTTTCCTCGATTTCCTTCGTTCCTTCTGTTTTCCCAGGAATCTCTTCTGTCCGTTTGAGCTGCGTTATCAACGACTACCGCATTCACCTCTTGCGGGTTTCTATTGTCGTTTCTTGCATTTCTAGGCGTAACTTGAGCGCTTGTATAGTCTAATCGCCGTAAAATGTCGTCATAGTGCTCAAGTGTGTTTGCTCCCGACACTATGAGTGATCGCTGTACCTCAATCGGTAACTGTCTCGCTATAGCTTGCAAAAGCTCTTCTTCAGGCAATGGAGGAATCAGAAACTGCAATTTAGCCAACTGTGACGTAAAATAATTGGCATAATGCGTCGGATGTGATGTAGAATAACGCTTCGAGTACATTTCTGCTCTTACGTTCAGCTGATCCTCTGCACTCCAAAATCTCCTCAAGAATGCTATTGCAAATTGCTCCATATTCGCAAAATTGCTTCTGAATGCTCTAAACCAAGTTAACGCAGACCCGTCTAAGGCGCGTTCGACTATCCTTGGCTCTCTTTCTTTGGCTACTCTATGTTCCGCCATGTAGTCTCGAATATCTCGCAGAAATTCGACTGGTGTGACCCCTGTATTTCCAGAAAACTTCCTCGGCTTGTCATCCAGATTTCTGATAATGGTAACTGGACCTGAGTATCGTTCACTTGTACCTAACGTACTCCTATTCGAACTCGGATTATCCCGAGGGGTTGAACTTGCCCTTTCGAATGTCACATTCGGTTGCGTTTGACGGTCTTCTCCCATGCTAACTTCTTGATTACTCATACTGCGGTCTATCGCTGTCTGATTCATCGATATTTCCCCTGATGTAGTATTTTGACTGGTGAAACTATTAATCATAGATTCTAGTTTAGTTATCCTATCTTCTGCCAAATTCTCTACGGTCTTGACCTGAGTCTTCAACTCATCTAACGACGTAACATTCTGCGTTTTGTTACTCTCGTCCAAATCGTTTTTCAACTTATCTATCTTGTCTTCGCATGTATTCTTTACTGACGCGACTTGTTCCTTTAACAGATCAACATCTGTCCTAAATAGAGTTGAATCTATCTTCATCGCTTCCTTGTTCTCCGTAAACCTCGCTTCTAAGTTCGCCATACCTGCGATTAATTTCTCATCTAATCCTGCACGTTTTTCTTTTGCTTCGGCATCGACCTCACTATACCGTTCTTCCACGATTGCACCGACTCTATTTTTGAATAAAGCTAAGTTTTCATTAACCTTTTGCTCTATATCATCATCCATCTTCCTAATATCTTTCTGCAATTGATTCTCTAATGATTTTAAATTAGAATTAACCTCTCCTAAGACATCCTCTTTAATGGTCCCAATTACTGACTTTAAATCCTTAATCTCATTACCTAGATTCATCTCTAGACCTTTGATTTTAGTTTCGAAAGATACTTCGGTAGACCACTCTTGAATTTTGCCTACATCTGCCACTAAACCATCGATGTCGAATCTCAACTTCGATACATCCGATTTAATGTATTTCTGTATAGACATAACGTCTGTTCTTAAAGTAAGAATATTTTCTTCTCCTCTACTTTCTAATTCAATAATATTCTTTCTTAATATTTGAACATTTTCCTCTCCTTTCATATTTACTGCAATTATATCTAACTGTAAAGTCTTAAGCATTTCATTATTCTTTAAAGTTAATCTATTCTCTAACCTAGTTAACTTGTTTTCTAACTCCGTGTTAGTTTCTTCACTGCGAGCTTGTAATTTCTCTTCCAATGATTTAAAACTATCCTTCAAGTTAGCTTCACTAGCTTTCAAATGACTTTCAGTACTAGTCTGTAATCTAGTCTCCAATGACATCAACTCATCTTTACTATTTGACTGTAATAATTTTAAATTTTCTTCATTACTAGTCTGTAATCTAGTCTCTAATGACTTTAAATTATCTTCACTAGTTGACTGTAATCTGGTCTCTAATGACTTTAAACTGTCGTTCAGATTGCCTTCGTTACTAGCCTGTAATGATTGCACATTTTCTTTACATCTAGCTTCTAACCTAGCTTCTGAACTATTTATCTGTTCTTTAACTTCCGTTTCCATTTTAGAAATAGTTTCTGCAATACCAGACATACCACTCTGTAACTCTCCTAACACCTTAGCTAAATCTTCCGGCAACATAATTATATTTTCAATAGACGTTTTATTCAGAGACGTTAGACAACAACACATCACAATGTCTCAATTCCTGCATTCACTTGGGTATAGGAAAAATGACTTATAACTAACATGATATAATACTAATACGATTAACATGAACACTGGAATGGGCACACAAGTATATTGTCTGACTAAGTTTAATAAATTTTGTAACACAATTAAATGAACTTGAGATCAATCTCTCAGTAATCTAAATCTGATGTGATTCCATAGAATAAACAAAATCGAAGCCCCACAGGTGGGTAAAGCCAATTCTCCCTCTCTCTCTCTGTACCCGTTCGTCCTGGGGATGCGATGACCCATCTGCTATTACATCGCATTCCTGGAGTTCCAGGACAGAGCGGAGTTAAATGAACCTCTAGTCAAATAAGGAATGTGTCGGAAATTCAGCTGAGTTATCGAAAAAGCAGTGGGTAACACGAGACAAAGTATCTCTAGGGTCGTTACGGGCTTAAGTTTAATAAAAAATAAATGCAAATATAAATGGGCGCCATCAACTGAATTCCTAGCAAACCACCTCCTTTCCTGTTAAGCCTTACTCAAGACAAGGAAAGAAAAAGGTAAATCACACCATCATCAGATCACAACTAAGATAAAAACAAATTTATTTCACTTTGATAGTCAGACAGACATTTTAAATATTCCTCCTACCTGAGAGTATGGTCGAATGCCAACGTTAAATTGTCATTGTCCAAAAATCGAACCATCTCCTTTCTAATCAAAAATATTTCATCCACATAAAACAGAAAAATCTCTAAAGTTCTCTTGGGTTATCAGGATCACTGTAGCACTATGTCTTTCGTCACTGACATATGTGATACCTGAGACCTAATTTCTCTTTAATTTAACATCATAAATGTGGATTTGAAAAAATTATTAATCTGTCTAAACATACACATAATATAATCACATATTTTAAATATCACGCAATTTATGGCTTGCATGGCATAATTTAAATGTTGAACACGTTAGTAAAATGCTCCTAAACATCGAATAATTAATTTACACTATTTACATTGTCATTCATAATTACTTGTTTGTGAATTACAGAAAATTCACGGCTCATTGGTCATCATTATCATCATCATCAAAATTAAATATTTCTCACATTAATTCTCATTTCAAAATTCAACATATTCCTGTCAGAATCATCAACTCATCACCATTAAATCATTTAAATGAAAATTATTATCATCACTTCATTATGCTTTCTAATTATTCACACAATCTTATTTTATCATCTTCCTCAGATTAAATCGTCTTAAATCATCAATACAAATTGTTTAATTCCTCAACTCAAGTTGCAATTCCTCAAATTATATCTCAATTAAATTTATTTAATTCCATATAAATTCGTTAATCATCAGCTTCTTTAACTAATTATCACCTTCTAATTCAGTTATTCATCATCTATCCAATCATCTATTAATTTATTTAAATCAGTTTATTTATCCAATCTTTAATTCATCCATTTATTTAATTCATTGATTTATTCCAAAATTTAATTTATCAATTTATTTAAATTTTACTCTTCTGGTTATTTAGATTCTTATTATCTCATCTAGTCATTCTGATTTTTATTTCATTAGGTCAGATCGTTAATATGCTTAATTTTCAGATTATTATTTCATTAATTATTATTCTCAGAAAATCTTGTATTATCAACTTTATTTATTTGTTTAATTTCCTAACAAATTGTTTAATATGGTTTATAGAACGTTGTCTTACAGTTTTATCACTTCCAAGTTATATCTCGTATTAAATTTTCATGCCAAAAATATTATTGCCTTCACGACATCACGTTGGATCTGACTATCCACAACGACATTATATATCCTCAATTCTTCAAATATCACATTTGAATACAACAATTATTCCACAAAACTCCATAAATATTCAGCACATACAGCATGAATCTCAACAATTGCGCTAGACTGGGTTCGACAACCTCATGTCTGCTTCAAAATACATTTGCAACATTGCAACTATCACTTGGCAACTTCCACAAAATGCCTATCACAAACTTCACTTAACCATGTTGCATGATCTACAAAAAATATATAACTGGCTTCAAATTATCAACGCACACAATCTCCAATAACTGTAATTACTCTGATCACATCTAGACAACTTCTTAAACAATTGGAAAAAAATATTACCTTAGTAATTCAAGATCTGCTTTCAAATAGCATAAATTCTCTTACAATTCTCATAATTCACATCACAGAAAAACACCAATGTGCGATAATCTCTCATATCAAAATCTGCAATACTGATCTGCCTTAAAATAAATCTGACCATTAATGATTCATCTTACAAGATTCAATTACTTTAAATCCTTCTCAAAGGTATCAAAAACAATTATAAAATTCATCAAAAGCATCAGCTGTAACAGCTGTTAAACTGAAAGTACTCTCAAAAGAGTATAGCAACAAAATATTGGATTGGCAAACAAGAATTACAAATGTAACCCTGCTGACATTTATCTGTACTTTATTTAACAAAATTTCGACTGATATGTGACTAGTAGTTCCTTGTTTGATCCTCTTACAATCTCAAGTACACTCGGATGATAAAAATGAGTCCCTCAATGGCAAGTAAGATGAGTAACCACCGTACAATCGTGTAAATACTAAAGACCTCGCCCCGTCGACTAAGATGATAGTGCCCTAAACGATGGGTAAGATGAGTAACCACCATACAATCGTATAAATACGAAATACCCCATCTCGAAGACTATATGAGTGAATGTACCAGATAGGAATCAACAAGTCTCTAGTTGTCATATAAAAGCGATATTCATTCACTAAAGTGAATAACATCTTAATATCTCCAAACAATCCAATGGAAAAAATCCCTACTGATGAATAATACACACTCGCTAGTATGCGATGAACTGACGAAGTAATATAGATAATCAATTGCAGATCACGAGTTCGAAATACTCGTCACACAAAAAAACTATTCATGAAAAATATCCCTACTGGAAAAATATCTAAAAGACCAAACATCTGCTTAATAAAGCCAACCAATGGTGAGAATTTCGTATAATGATGCCTGCCATATCATATGGTCACGCCATATTCTAGCAAAATTTCGAAGCATATAAAGTCAAACCATGTCTTAAATAATCGTATCACTCCTATTAGAAAAATATACATGTGTGCCCAGTATTCATGAAAATAATCGTATCAGAAAGTTATAACTCTTACAGTACCTTCTCATAATCAGCTGTTATTAAATTTCAAAGATCGTCGATTTTCCCTATGTAATGAATTTCTCGAAAGATCGGCGTGAATATCATTCCATCCATGCAATGACGATTGCCTTCGAATTCCCAAGTGAATCAGCTGGTGGACCTCCTTCTCGTCAGGAATCGAATCCATCGCTCTTTGGTGCCATCGCGTCTCTGTCTGCGTTTACCCCGACATGATGAACTTCTGGTTATCCATAGCGGATATTGTCCAAATCCTCACGAAAAAGTTCATAGAAACAGCGGACCCCCTATTCCTCTTCTACGTTACGCCACTGTTCTATACAATGTTCAGTTTAAGTGTTGAAAGTTCAATTTCCACAGCGGTTAAGTTTTACTTGTAGAAAATAAAATTGTTTTATCAGAGTGTCAAAGTTTATGAAACACCCTGTAGCTGTGTTCATACTCGGTAATTCATAACACTTCATAAGAAATAATTGCATTAATGCACGAGCTAATGTTCCTAAGTGCATTTGCTTACAACATTCCGTTTGCTTAAAATTGTTAATGTTACTTGGACTGCGTTATGAAATGCATAGTCGTAATGTCATTGAAAAACTATGTTCAGTTGAAGTTCACAGTTGCAGTATCACGTAACTATTAGCTTTTATAATTCAAATGCTGAATAAACGTTCTAACTCAATGTAGTAATGAAATTCAGCTTCTGTCGTAATGCTTGCGTATATAATGGGAAATAACCCGCTCGGTTTTACTGCAATGCTATAATCATCTCCGCCTAAAGCTGGCCTCGCCATGTCGCTCTACTATGCCGTTCTGCGTTGAAATGCAGCTTGGAATAAAGTTTCCAACTACTCGCAATGCTGTTTTAAAAACCCCGGCCTCCTATGCTTGTTTGCTGCGGATGTCCGACCGGCTCACTGACCTACTTGCCGTTCGCTGCTCGGAGAAGTTGAAACTGTCGCTTTCACTTTCCGTGACAGTTTCTGTTCGCTGCACGACCTTGTACCATGCGCTAGGCGTGTGCTACTCAGCTCGACTCTCTTGCTTGGCTCACAGAGCTAGACTGACAGTGTCTGCACTGCCTCGACCCTTACCTGCCTGGTGCGGTCACGTGACGTCCTCCCCACCACCGTGGTCTTGCGTCACAAATATAATCTCGAACCCCCATCATCTCGGCTATTAAGTTATAAAATAACTTAAGGGTTATCTGACTTCCTTCAAATTATTACCATATATAATGCATGTTATATCTCCTCTTCTGAGATGTTTAAATACCATGTTCCATATAGATCTTAATAAAGCTTCATAATTCCATCCATAATTCCATCTGCTTACAGATGTCAGCGCCTTCTTGATCCTAGACCTTCTACGTCATCCTGACATTCCTCTTGACTCGATCTGAGCGCTATCTTTTCTTAACTCTTCCCAAAATCTCAACTACGGCTTAATGTCTGCTGGCGTAGCCGATAGCCTCAACTAGGTATCGGGTACAGTAGGAAATGTATTGATAGGGACCCTAGAAACAAACAGTCCCGGGCAAACTTTTCTGCTGACCTCGGAGGTTTTGGAAGCAGTTAACCACACTCAGATAGGCAAACTGTTCCATAAATCCATGTGTTTAATATGGCCTAGAGGAATACAACATGAGAATGTACTCCTCTTCCTAACAGATGCAGCACCTTATATGGTAAAGACTGCAAAATCTATCAACGCATTTTACAATAAGATGTTACTTGTCTGGCCCATGCTTTTCATCGAATTGCAGAAGAGGTCCGATCAAAATTTTCATAAGTAGATAGACTAGTTTCCACAGTAATGAAAGTATTTTTCAAAGCACCATCCCGCACTACGTATTTCAAAGACAAGGCCCCTGATGTAGCTTTGCCCTCCCCGCACCAGTTTTAACACGCTGGGGTACCTGGTTGACTGCATGCATATACTATTGTGACAATTTTCAGGTAGTGAGAGAAGTAGTGAATGGCTTTGATAGGACAGATGCTAATGCTATTGGGAGTGCACAGGACCTGTTTTCTGATCCTCAAATGGAAGGTAAATTGGCTTGCATAAAATCAAATTTTTCATTTTTGACAGAAACCATAACCTGCCTAGAAGAAAGTGACATAGTTTTGGCCAAGTCAATAGAGTTAGTCGGGAATGCTGAAGGTTGTATAAAACATGTAAAAGGTGAGGTTGGGGACACAGTCAGACAGAAAATAAAATTTGTATTGGACAAGAACAAAGGTTGTCAGACAGTGTGTCAAATAGCCAGTATTTTATCGGGAGAAGACTTCAGAATTGGCATTTTTGAAGAGGATTTAACAGCCAGTGACATAGTGTTTTTCAAATATGCTCCTATTACATCAGTGGAAGTGGAGAGAAGTTTCTCGAAATATAAACCGCCGTTCCTTCACCTTTCATAACTTGAGGATGACGATGGTGGTGTATTGCAACGCTAACTAAGGTATGTTTAGTTAGCAATATATTTTTTCACTTTGTAGTAGAAATGAAAATGACGTATTGTTAACCTATTGATTATTAGTTCAGTGTTAATACACTAATTCTACTAAGAATGTTTGTTATTCGAACCAATATTTGTACAAGACAATCATGAAATGGATAATTTTAGGATTTTTTTAAATGATCATTTATAGGTCTTTTTAATGAGTTAATTTTATGAGAATTTTAGGGGCATTTTATAGGTCATTTTTCGATAATTTTAAGGTCATCAACATCCAGGCCCTAGATATAACTTTTTGTCCTTATCAATGGATTTTCATTTCAACATCCAGGCCCTAGATATAACTTTTTGTTCTTATCAATGGGCATAAGTAAAGTACAAAGTCTCACTCTCACAGACTAGGAAAATCCCCAACTAGCACCAACAGATAGTGTACAGGTGCTATGTGGGATCGTTTTTCTCTTTAGTTAAAATAACATTAGCAAATAAGACACAATAGGCTGTTACAAACGCTTTATCGTATTTTGAACTTCATTAAGTTATGTCATTCTTCATGTTCAATGCGTATAGAATGCGAACGGAAGACAAACCAATGGAGCCCCATATAGAGCAGTCATGACATATGGCCGAAAAGTTTCGCATAAGATCACCCTCTTGCATCAGACATATTTCTATGCATTTACATGCCCTTACGTGGTATCGCATGGGCCACAACAAAGTTGGCACCAAGGCCGACTGGATGCAAGCTGTGCTCTCCTCTACTTTCTACTTGAAACCTACTACACCGCTACTATCAATCGCGCCTACTATCAATTGCGCCTACTATCAATCGCGCCTACTACCAATTGCGCCTACTATCAATCGCGCCTATTACCAATTGCGCCTACTACCAATTGCGCCTACTATCAGTCGCACCTACTACCAATTGCGCTTACTACCAACCGCGCACTTGCTTTAAGACTGACTATGCCGTCATAGATGAGGCACGTAACACACTAAGATTCCAACAAATTCTAAAGTACTTCATGGTTAATGATTGACTAAGAGTGTGCTAGTGGTAGCTAACCTCACCTCACCTAACCTAACCTAACTTTACCTCACTTAACCTAAGTTGATCTAACCTCACCTCACCCAACCTAACCTCAGATCACTTTTGATATCACAAAGTTACAGTGTCAATGTTTACACCATGTACAAGACAGAGAGGGAATATTTTAAGACTTAACCTCAACTCACCTAACATAACCTAACTTTACTTAACCTTACCTTGTCACGTGACATGTTCTACAAGTTTAGACTTGCTTTAAGACTGGCTATGACGTCATAAATGGATGGGGGGTGGGAGGCTGGACAAGACTTTTCATTAAACCAAAACATTTTCCTTTTTGCCAGCCTCCGCAAGTCTAAACTTGCAGAATATGTTGCGCCTACTATCAATTGCGCCTACTACCAATCGCACCTACTATCAATTGCGCCTACTACCAATCGCGCCTACTATCAATTACGCCTAATACCAGTCGCGCCTACTATCAATTGCGCCTATTACCAATCGCGCCTACTAGAAGATAATGATGATGATGTTGATAATGATCATAATGATGATGATGATAAAAATGGTATGTTGTTGTTGTTGTTTGAGTCTTCAGTCTTTTGACTGGTTTGAGGCAGCTCTCCATGCCTCCCTGTCTTGAGCTAATCGTTTCATCTCTACATAGCTACCACACCCTACATCCGAAGCAATCTGTTTAACATATTCTAACCTTGGTCTACCCCTCCAGTTCTTGTACTCAACCCTTCCTTCCATAACTAAGCTTGCTATTCCTGGGTGTCTTAGTATGTGTCCTACTAACAAGAGTTTAGTGCTTTTCAGTCGGTCAACACGAATGTACCCAAAAGAGATGGGTTATGCCCTAATCCTGAAATAAATTACATGAGATAAATAAAACACTAGGATGACCAGTTTCGATCGTCAAGCGATCATCATCAGATCCATTACACTTAGGCTACAAAATCTATGTTTGAAATACAGGTGAAAATATTTACAATATGTACAATTATTTAGTTGCAGTATTGGTACTGCAACTGTCAGTGTATGCTAAATGCAGTATATATGTTAGGTGAAATGCTAAATGGTGATAGCTATCCGGAGATTGTACTTTAGAGAGATTATATGGTTGTAAACTATGGTTAAACTATAAAAATTTTGGCTAACTACTTATCTGATTGTCTTCCGTATTACAGCTACTCGCAGTTTTCGTGCTCACTGGAACTCGCTGTGCGGTCGACTGCGGTGGTTATCTTAACGACTGGTTTTTCCCCTGCCTCCTCCCCCCTGTCCCTACGTGCTGTGGGGAGTGATAGCGATGTGTTTATGTGAGGTGTTGCCAACCTAGATAAGATGTATGTTATTGAATGAGGTGGGTCCACAATTATTAAAGACCGTGGATTGGCCCTCGCCACGCGTGGAGCATAACCCATTCGAACTAAGCGTTGATGGTCTTATGAGGACGTCCCGGCACCTTTAATACTGCCGCGAACATGGGCCTTGGTTTATTGCAGAAGCAAAGTACATCGTACACCTGATCCAGATAACATTTACCTATTAAAAACCCCTAATTTCCCCCCTTTTTTATCTAGCTTGGCTGTGTCGCTAAATTGTGTTTTGTTTCCGACAGGGTGTGTTTTTTAGTAGCGTGAAGAGGGGTGAGCTCTCCATGAACGTGTGTTCATTTAGATTGTTGGGATTGTTTCGTTTGGCTAGGTGTATCTCGATTGCTTCCTTTATGTCAAGAGCTCTGACTTTCGATTAGTGATGGATTATTTTAAGGTCCGACTCTATGTTGGTAAAGCTGTGCCCTGCGTCACACATATGTTCGCACACGGCTGAATGTGTTCCGTATCTTATTGCATTCCTATGTTCATTATAACGTGTGTCTACTCGCCTTCCACTCTGCCCGATGTAATTAGCTTGACAATCGGTGTCTTGGCACGTTATAGAATATACCCCTGACCTTGAATACGGGTCACGTTTATTTAGATTACTATTTAGGAGGTGCCTAGCGGTTGTGTTTTTCGTCGTGAAAGCTATCTTTATGCCTTGTCTTTTGAATAGGTTAGTGATTTTATATGTATTCGCATTCACATAGTTGAAACGCGCAAATTTTTTCTCATTACTGTCCGGTTTGGGAATCGTTTTATCTTTATTTTTATGTTTGGCTATAATTTGATTTATTTTGCTTGGCGAGAAGTTGTTTTCCTTTGCTATTTGCATAATAGTTCTTATTTCCTTATTATAGTTGTCTTTTGACATGGGTATGTTTAAAGCTCTGTGCACCATTGAATTGAAACCCGCTAGTTTGTGCGTACTGGGGTGATTAGACTGATTGTCGATTGCATGCGAGGTTTGTGTTGCTTTCCGGAATATGGAATATGAAAGGTCGTCTTTAAGTTCAATAGTTATATCGAGATAATTTATTTTCCGGTCTATTTCGGATTCCTTAGTGAATTTGATAGAGTGGTGAAGGCTATTAATGGATTGGAGAATTGTTTCTTCGCTTGTTAGTTCAGTATCGTAGATGCAAATTACATCATCTACGTATCTTTTCCATATTACTATTCCCTTTGTTGAAGTCTTTTCTAGGAACGCATTTTCTAGTGCATTGATGAAGATGTCAGCGATTAACCCACTTAGTGGCGATCCCATTGCTAGGCCTTCTCTCTGTGTGTATATTTTATTGTCGAATTGAAACACGTTTTGGGTGAGAACGACCCTCAGTAATCTCAATATCTCTTCAATTTCTTTACCGAATTGTTGGATTTTAAGTTGTTTTCGATAGTGTTGATTGCTTCAATAATCGGAATATTGGTGTACATGTTAGTTACGTCGAAGGATACTAGCCTGAAGCTAGGTTTCATTTGTAGGGTGTTCAATGCTGTTACTAGTTCTGTTGTGTTCTTTACAGAGTTGTTTTTGTCGTTGGAAAGACGGCATTTTAAGATTTTTAGTAACTCTATGCTGATTTTGTAATTAGGGGCATTCCTACAATTGACTATTGGTCTCATTGGGCACAGCGAGTTCCAGTGAGCACGAAAACTGCGAGTAGCTGTAATACGGAAGACAATCAGATAAGTAGTTAGCCAAAAATTTTATAGTTTAACCATAGTTTACAACCATATAATCTCTCTAAAGTACAATCTACGGATAGCTATCACCATTTAGCATTTCACCTAACATATATACTGCATTTAGCATACACTGACAGTTGCAGTACCAATACTGCAACTAAATAATTGTACATATTGTAAATATTTTCACCTGTATTTCAAACATAGATTTTGTAGCCTAAGTGTAATGGATCTGATGATGATAGCTTGACGATCGAAACTGGTCATCCTAGTGTTTTATTAATCTCATGTAATTTATTTCAGGATTAGGGCATAACCCATCTCTTTTGGGTACATTCGTGTTGACCGACTGAAAAGCACTAAACTCTTGTTTACTAAGGCAACACTGAAAATATGGCTTCAAACACCACAATGTCCTACTAACCTATCTCTTCTCTTCATTAGCAGTCGCCAGAAACATCTCTCCTCTCCAACTCGTCTTAATACCTCTTCGTTTGTCACCCTATCTACCCATCTGATCTTCATCATTCTCCTGTAACACCACATTTCAAATGCTTCTATTCTCCTCTTTTCTGCTGCACCAATAGTCCAAGTTTCACTTCCATAGAGCGCCACGCTCCAGACAAAGGCTTTCAAAAATGACTTCCTAATACCTAAATCTATATTCGATGTCAACAGATTCCTTTCTTGTAGAAAGGCTTTCCTTGCCTGAGCCAACCTACTTTTTATATCCTCTTTGCTTCGTCCATCACTGGTTATTTTGCTTCCTAAGTAACAAAAGTCTCCTACTTCCTTCAGCTTTTCACCTGCCAATTTGATGTCGATACAGGTTTCTGATTTATTTCGGCTACATTCCAGTATTTTTGTTTTACATTTATTAATTTTCATCATGTATTCATTCCGTAAGACGGAGTCCGTACCATTCAAAAACTCATTCAAATCCTGAGGCGTTTCGGCCAAGATGACGATGTCATCAGCAAATCTCCGAGTTGAAATTATTTCTCCTTGAATCTTCACTCCCACTTTAAATGTTTCTCCAATTTCCTTCATTGCTTGTTCAATGTAAAGATTGAAAAGTACGGGTGATAAGTTGCAGCCTTGCCTTACACCTTTCTGAATACCAGCTTCTCTCTCATGTCCTTCAGCTCGAATGACTGCTGTCTGGTTTCTGTATATATTGTATATCGCCCTCCTATCCCTGTACTTTATTCCAATAGATTTCAAAATGTCAAACAATTTAGTCCAATCAACGTTATCAAAAGCCTTTTCTAAGTCTACAAGTGCCATGAACGTTGTCTTATTTTTCCTTATTCTACCTTCCAAAATCAACCTAAGACTTAGTACAGCTTCCCTTGTTCCTACATTTCTCCTGAAACCAAACTGGTCTTCACCCAACTCCGTTTCTATCTGGCTTTCCATCGTCTTGTAAATTATTCTAGACAGGATTTTTGAAGCATGAGTAATCAAGCTGATTGTACGGTAATCTTCACATCTGTCAGTTCCCACTTTCTTTGGTATAGGGATAATAACATTCTTCTTGAAAATGGTAATGCTTTGTTTACACCTAAAAATTATTTGTTAAATTTGTTTACCGGAACAATCCCAGTAAGCTAATCCAGCGGCTTCAGCACTTACATGCATGTAAACAAGCTGGTCATACTGAATATGAGGAAGAACTATTGGATATAGAAAATGAGCTTCGTCGTGCCAAAATTATTGTGTAATGGATCCACATATCCGCTTAATCTATTTCTTAACAATACATGTAATATTTTCTACCACTTTGCCTGCGGCAAGATGGCGTCACAGTGAAAGTGTAGTGAAATAGCAGCTAGTGTAAATATTTGATAAAAGTGGTAAAATATTATAACAGAGGTTTAAAATCTATAAAGTTACTTTCCTCAGGTCAAGTAAAATACGGAATATTGATAGTATTTAGAAATTCTTATTGATAATTTAATAAACTAACTTGTGGGAACGTGTATCCAAAGATTCGGTGACTTCTTCAATCACTGTTTGAACCAAGTAGAGCAGTGGTGCTTTTACGAGATTTCACTCGATTGGAAGGTATACGTATTTCACATTCTTCTTTATTGGTAGATAATTAGATTAATTCATTTAGGTTGTAATAATTAAAATAAATTTAGTGTTATTTGGTGTAAACATCTAGGCTAACTTAGATCTCTAGTATGTCGTCAGTAAACAGTGGTAGTGTCTCGTTAGGTAGTGTAACCGTTACGGATTTATGCTCCTCGTGCAAAATAAAAGTAAAAAATGCAAATAAAATCATCACAAGATCTCAGGTAAAATCGAGTGAGGAGAAAAGTGAAACCGATTGTCGTAATGTAGGCCTACCGGTACCGGCATGCGAATGTCATAACCTGAGAAACGAACTGTCCTCAAAAGATGAAATTATAAAGCTGCTAAAGGAAGATATTGCTAATTTAGTGGAAGAGTTGAATAAATTAAAAGGAAACAGTGAAGAAAGCAAGGAAACTTGGTCGACAGTGGTTGCTGGTCGAGTAAGATTGAATACCGGTAAGCCTAGGCCTAAAAATGGAGTACATGTAACTGAAATTCCCGTCCCAAATTCATTTGGAGCACTCGTCGAAGAAAATGATGACTATCTTCAAGAAGAAAAGAAGAATGTGATAAAGAAAAAAAAACAGGAAGATGCGGATATTTGCGGATAGTCACGGACGAGATGTAGCAGCAAGCGTATTGGACAGAAGCGGAGAAATGGAATTCATTTCGACAGTAAAACCAGGAGCACCAATTTCAGTGGTCACGAATGGGATGGTAGGAGAGTGTGCGTCCCTAACTTCAAAGGACTGCGCAGTTATCATCGCTGGAGCAAACGACGTCTATAGAAACGAGAGTAAAAATGTAATCAAAGAATTAAAGGGTACATTGCCATCCATGCATAACACAAATGTCATTATTGTAAACATTCCGCAGAGATATGACTTAATTCCCAAATCATGTGTAAATGTAGAAATAGAGGCTACAAAAGGAAAAATTAAATAAAATTTGTAAGAGTTTTCCAAATGTCCAAATTGTAGATGTAAGTAAATTAGACAGGTGTTCCACACTCGGCATGGCCTACACTTAAATAGGTTAGGAAAAGAGTATCTTAGTAATGAAATCTGCAAAATAGTAAATTCAAATGGTAAGAATAGTTCAATAGTTTCTTTAGAGTGGAAGCAGGGAAACTGGTAAAAGAAGCCAAATGTGAGGTTTGGTATTCAGATGAGTATCTTTTGATGTGAAATTTGACTGAGTGCAACAATGGTATTTCGGATTTGTCTAGCAACAATAATAATAACAATTATGATAATACAGTAATGTAAATAAATCACCAACATAAGCCTGCAAAAGTAACAAATTTAAAATTTACCACCAGAATGTTCAGTCTCTCTATAATAAAATTGATTACATAAATCTAATGTTTAAGAATGAACTTAGGAATATCAGCACTATGTATTTCAGAACATTGGCTGAAAGAAGAACAACTCGAATTAATACAATTCCCAAGGTTTATACTAGCTAGTAAATACTCTAGATCTAATATTAGCCATGGTGGTACTTGTATCTTCTTAAGAAATAATTTAGATCATGAACAGTTAACAGCTTATGATTATCTAATTATGGAAAAGGATTTTGAATTCTCTGCCGTTAAAATACAGCAGTTTAAGTTAATAATTGTATGCATATACCGTTCTCCGTAAAGAAAGTTTCGTTTATTTATAGATAAATTAGAATTGTTACTGAATAACATGAGCAAAGTAAATTTCGATATAATAATTTGTGGGGATGTAAATGTGGATTTCTTAAAGAGTGATAGAAATTGTGAATTATTAACACAGTTACTAATTTCCTATGGACTGAAACCTACAGTAAATACCCCAACAAGGATAACAAATTTTAGTAAAACCTCTCCTGATCAAATGTTTACAAATACAGATAAATATCACCATTCAATAGAAGTCTATTGTCCGGGTTGTTTTTTTTTGCGTATGGCTTTTAGTGCCGGGAGTGTCCGAGGACATGTTCGGCTCGCCAGGCTTGTAGCTGCTTCGAGGTGGACACCCAATGGGTGAGCTACACGTATCGTCGCGTGTGGAGTGTTGCCTGGGGAGGAAAGTTTGCATGTAAGGACGAGGAGTTGGAAGGTAGCGGCTGTGGCCTATAGTTAGGGACCAACCTCGGCATTTGCCTGGAAGGAAGATGGGAAACCACAGAAGACCATCTTCAAGGTTGCCGGCGGGGGGATTCGAACCTCCTCGCCTCCCGGATGTGAGTGACTGCCAGCAGTCATGCCGTAACGACCTCGGCTAACTCACCCGGTCGGGTTTTAGTGACCACCATGGACAAATACTGAGTTTTGAAGTCATCACTGAAACAAATGTTACATATTTCAATGACTTATTAAATAACGAAACATGGTCAGAAATGTATAGACTAGAAAATGTAAATGACAAATTTAATGCATTTAACAGTACCCTAAAACACTATTTTGAAGCAGCATTCCCCTTTAAACAAAGAACTATTCAAAATAAAATAAACTAGTAATTGGATAAAAACAGGGATTATAAATTCATGTCAAAAAAAGAAATTTCTACACAAATTATATATACAATACCACACAACACCTGAATTCAATTTATACTACAAAAATACACTAACATATTAAATAAGGTAATAAGACTAGCAAGGAAAATGCATAATGATAATTTTATTTCCCAATCATCTAATAAAAACAGGTCTATGTGGTCCGTGATAAAGAAAGAAACTGGAATATCTGCTAAAATATAAAGGGACATTACACAGACCAGGAATAATAAAGTGATTAATAATCCAGAGGAAATAGCAAATACTTTTAATGACTTTTTTCTGGAAATTCCTCAAAAATTATTAAATAAATCACAGGTAAATACATTAAATTTTAATAATAAAGTAAATACAGTATATGCAGTGATTCTTTATTTATAAATCATGTCACAAGTGAAGAGGTAAGAATAGTTATAAAAGAGCTAAAAATAAATTCTGTGCTGGCATTGATGGCATCCCTGATGCAATTTTAAAGAAATGTGCCGAAAATATATTAAATCCACTTACGCACTTAATAAACAGTTCAATTCCCTCAGGAACTTACCCGGATATTTTGAAGTAATTCCAGTGCACAAAAACGGTTCAAAATATGAATTAAATAACTATCGTCCTATTACCTTACAAACAGGTATTGCAAAAATCGTGGAAAAATCATGTATAAGAGACTAATAAGTTTTCTAGAAAAAAATACTATCAAACTCACAACATGGATTCAGAACGGACAAATGTACGCAGACAGCAAGTTATGAATGTAGTAATAGTATACTGAAATTAATTGACAATAAGGAACATGTAACTGGTCTATACTTGGATTTATCGAAAGCATTTGATGTTGTTGACCATAAAATCCTCCTTACAAAACTAAATCAATATGATATTAGAGGTCTAACTAATAATGGATAGAGTCTTACTTTACAAGGCGTAAACACATAGTAAGCTTGAGACACAAGGATGATGGAACCAAATTACTTAAAGAAACATTGTCCAATGAGGGAATTATTAAATTTGGAGTACCCCAGGGATCGGTTTTGGGCCCACTAGTCTTTCTTCTATATATCAGTGATATAACACAGAACGTTCATTCACATAAGGAAATTTTGTTTGCGTACGATACAACACTCGTAATAAAAGGTGAAACTAAACAAGTCTTACAGCAGTCTGCTGACTCCGTTACAGAAGAGTTAACCAAATGGTCACAAGATAATCGCCTCATAATAAACTATAAAAAAAACAGTATCTCTAAATTTCCACAGTATGCAGAACAGGAATCCTGCGAAGCACAATATAACATTAAATGGTCATCAAATAGAGAATAAAACAGAAACAAAGTTTTTAGGACTATGGATACAACATGACTTGACATGGAATAAACATATGCAATATCTGAATACTAAACTGAACTCGATGTGCTTTGCGTTACGTAGAATCATGGCAAATGTAAACACTAGAGAACCATGTAGACCTCAGTTAAAAAATTTAAACATTATCCCACTGCCCTGTATATATATCTTTGAAATTATTATGTTTTTAAAAAGAATTTAATGAAGAAAGATGTTTTTCTTAAAACAAACAATGATGTTCATAGGCATAACACAAGACAAAATCAAAACATTCATATTTCACACACACACACAAGCATATATCAAAAAGGAACTTTTCACACAGGAGTTTTATTATACAATAAACTACCCCAGTATATAAAACTTGCCCCAAAAATAAAAACCTTTGATAGAATGTTGAAAGCTTATCTGCAGTGCCATTGTTTTTACTCTGTAGTTGAATATCTTAGCGTATAGGAGCGATGAAATCTATAATTATATTTTACTTTTCTATTTTAATTGCAATACCTAGCTGTAAGTTGTTGTATTTATGGAATTAAGTGTTCATATTATGATAATAGTGTAAGTTGTAAATAGTTGTCCAATAAGATTGTATCTCTTGAGATCTGTTATTATAATAAGTTATAAATAGTTATAGTATTACTAATATATACCTGTTAGTTCTGTAATTTCTGACGTGTCCTATATCAAAAATGTATTGTATACATGTAATTGATCAAATGGATTTAATAAAAATCTAATTTAATCTAATCTACCACTTTTCCACCACATTTTTACCACTTTGCTACCACTTTTCTACCTCTTTTCTACTACTTTGCTACCACTTTTCTACCACTTTTCAAAAACTTTTCTATTATTTTGAACTGTACATATTAAATATAAAAGCTAACGCTAAATGATTGTATTACCAGAACAGTGATAAACTTTGCAGTGAGCAAATCATACTAACAGGTTAGTTGCTACTATGGAACTTACTACAACTAACCAAGGTAAACAACATCGGATTTATTATTATGGAAACTCGAGTTTAGGCCATAATTACAAGCAAACCAACAGACTTATTGACAAACGAGTTACACCAATATTTTCCTTGTTTAATTCTGTGTTAGACTATATAAGCCAATTATTCTCAAATTTATTAATTATTTATTTATTTGTGGTTGTATGAAAAATTGTCTGTGTTTTTGACGTCTTTTCTAGGAACCGCTCACTTAAAACTGTATTCATGGACAACTACTTGACTGAGGGTAATGACATTTTTATATGTTATAGGCACAAGTATTGGTAGTGCGAATCTCAAGTTTGAATTTTTTTAACTACCCAATAAAAAGTTATTATACTTTTTATGACGTAAGGTTTTCTCAGCCCAGGATAAACGTACAGCAGGAAACTTGGTCTCATTTTGAAGCTCTCATTCAAGATTATCGGAAACTAAGACCATTGTTAACGTGCAGTGTGATGACGAATTTATGAAAAGTAATATTAATGGGAGGTTTTGTGCGTTCTGGGCTGTGCGATTAAAAGCGAGCGGGCTTGTGAAATCCGGTGCAGCGTTGCCGGTTACCTTCGTCCCGGGCAGTTGTGTAATGGAATGCGAGTGAGCTGGCTATGTCTACATGCTATTTTCAGTCTCCCTGTTTACTGCATATTGGCCACATCACAATGATCAATACAGGAGGGTATATTCAGGAAATTTATGTATAGCGTGGAGGTTCCAAGACACCGTCTGGAGCTGGGAAACGCATAATAATTTTTCATATAGGAAGTGAAGAAGGATGTCTTGACGGTGCAGAACATTGTTTTATCGGCAAGAACGGGAGCGGTGATTACCACAACGTAATGAACTCGACTCATTACGAAGAATAGTTTACGAAAGTGCTGAGTTTACTGCCTCAAAGGTCGGCAGTCATTATAGATCAAGCCCCATATCATACGATGGTACCCGAACATGTGGCTGTAACCTGACATTATAACCTGGATAGCATCAAAGAATATATCGCTACCACTTGGAGTTGGCATTTACAACAAGCTGACTAAATCAGAGTGGATTGTCCTTGCCAGGCCTTATTTTCAAACTTCCAGTGAAAAAGCTGGAACAACTAACCAAATGACTTCGACCGGATGTAAAGCTTGTTTGGTTACCAGTGGCTCATTGCGAGCTCAATCCAATCGAACTTATTTGGGCTTACAGTACCTTAAAGGAAAAATAGCAAAATCAAATATTGCTAACATATTACAAAATGGTAGAAGTATGGAAGCAACGAATGTTTTGTGACGAGAAGCCTTGCGTACCGTTACTCCCGAACTCTGGAAACTATGTATTAAACACGCTAAAAGAATTGAAGACCACTACTGGGAGATAGATGGCCTGTCTGAAAATGTCCCTCATTTCGAGCCAGTCATAATAAACATGAATAACAGCAGTTCTGATTCATCGGAACACAGCGATTCTTCAGACGAAGAATACTGACTGAATTAAATATTGTAAAGATATGTAAATAATGTAAATAGCCCATGTCAAATTTGTGTAGTATAACATTTCCAAATTAGGAAGCAAACCATTTTTAAGCCTGCCATTGAAGGTCCAAAGCCCTTAGGTGAAAAAGGTGATGGAAAAAGAAATTTGTATGAGGAAAGAAAATAAAATGTTGAAGGTAAACTTAAAGCAGTGCTCGTTCCTTGCGAGCCGCGACGACTGCAATTTAACGCGGCAACGCTGCACCGGATTTCACAAGCTCGCTCGCTTTTAATCGCACGGGCCAGAACGCACAAACCCTCCTATTAATATTACTCTTCATAAATTCGTCATCACACTGCACGTTTAGAGCGGTCGTAGTTTCCGATAATCATGAATAAGAGCTTCAAAATGAGACCAAGTTTCCTGCTGTACGTTTATCCTGGGCTGAGAAAACATTACGTCATAAAAAGTATAAGAACTTTTATTGGGTAGTTAAAAAAATCAAACTTGAGATTTGCACTACCAATACTTGTGCCTATAACATATAAAAATTTCATTACCCTCAGTCAAGTAGTTTTCCATGAATATAGTTTTAAGTGAGCGGTTCCTAGAAAAGACGCCAAAAACACGGACAATTTTTCATACAACCACAAAGAAATAAATAATTAATAAACTTGAGAATAATTGGCTTACATAGTATAACGCAGAATTAAACAAGGAAAATATTGGTGTAACTCGTTTGACAATAGGTCTGTTGGTTTGTTTGTAATTAAGGCCTAAACTCGAGTATCCATAATAAACAAAACGATAGTAGTCTCCCTGGCAACTAGCTCATGTCTGGTTAGTCAATTCTTATTGTAAGGCCAGTCAAGACCTAAAAATTCATCTTAACATATAGTTTAATCATCTTTCTATCTACATACCAGTGTATAATATATAGTCAATATTAGTTTGGTCTTTAACTAATATCTAAAATCTAAATTCTAAAAAAATTATAGTACAAAAACATAATTTCAAGTAATACAAATCCTTATATGGCTTTCTTTAAAAATTAGTTACCGAAAATTTAAAGTCATGACATTATGGTTTGGTCCTTTTGGAAAATCTAAAATCAAAAATCTAAAATGTAAATTCTAAAATCTGAAGTCTTAAATTAAAAATATCTTACATGCATTAACTGTATATCGAACCCAGTCTACCTTTGTATTTGTAATCCAAGTAATAAATTGAAAAGATATATGTGTAATCGGTTTTAAACATTATCTCTGCTTTTTTATATGTTTATGACGTGCGTATTAACCAGAAATCAAACCCTGGTGTACCTTAGTGAAAAGGCTAACAGCTTAACCACTGCGCCATCGTGCCCTTGTTTCTTAGTTTGACTCGTTCTAGTACTCAGAGCTGGAAATCGAGTTAAGACCATTAGTCCAAGAGGCGCGAGTGCTTGCCACTGTAGCATGAAATGGTTAGGTGGTAACATTAGACAACCGGAAATGATTGTATTTCTTTTAGCGATGCATTTCTGTCATCTGCCTACTGTCTGAGCACTGTCAGCAAGACAGATACGTTTAGTTTGTTGCGAGTGCGTATATAGATCATTAGCCTCTAGTACTTAAAGCTTGTTGTGCGTAGTGACAATCTTGCCCAGTAACCACTGAGCAAGTTTAACGGTCAAGCCATAAAAACAGCATGGGATAATTGTGTGTGCTCCATGTACTTGGGTGTGTGCATTAGCACCAGGCGCTAGTTTTACTTTACCCTCTATAGGTAGAGCGTTAGCCCATTCCTTTTTTTGACATCACCAATGAACACATCCACCCACAAGTTTTACACTTAAACCCTTGACTTGTTTTCGATTAGGTTTGGTTCGGTTTAGTTCGGTTTAGTTGCGTTTGATTCAGCTTGGTTCAGTTTAGTTCGATGTAGTCACCATTTTGTTTTTAGCTATCCTCTTTAACCAATCAATTAAAGATAGTCGACTCTTAATTCTTGAATCGATAAATCAGATTTTATCTACACCGTTTGTCATTTATAAACCCATGCCTGCAACCTATACCCTGTCTGTACTGCAGTCTGATCTGAAAACAAGTTCCAATGGTGAAAGACTTGTCAGTCACCATACATGTAGCCTACAATAATTCTTTCTCTACCTAGCTATGTTTCATCACTCACGGTAAACATCTCACATGTCCATATCCGATTATTAGTTTATAAAATCTCAGGTCGATGACCTTGATATTTTGGATATTTTGGGTAAATTTATTGGCCATGGGAAAGGGTTCACCATTCTAAGTCCTATGGCACCTCACATGTCGATATCCGATTACTAGTTCATAAAATCTCAGGTCAATGGCCTTGCTGTTTTGGATGTTTGGGGTAAATTCGTTGGCCATGGGAAAGGGTTGGTCATCCTGAGGCCTATGACACCTCACTTGACCCTCTCTGATTATTAGTTAGCGAGATATTAACAAAAGTGCAGTTAGGCCCTTTTGATAAAATATTAATAATACATTCAAAAACAGGGCGCCACCCCAAGTCCAACGACCTCTCATACAAGCCCCTAACCTTATTGGTTCAGGAGATATTATAAGTTTTGGATATTTTGGTTATTTTTTTAAATAACTCGTCTGTACATAAAATCATTGTTCAAAAAGCCCGCCCTCTTACAATAACCTCAAGTGCGCATGCGTAAAACCAAAAAACAAAAATGTTAATTCATAGTGGCAATCGGCTCTTCACATGCGTTTCATGTGGAACAACGTTTAATTTCATATTAGCATTAAACTGCATGCATGTTGCAGGTGCAAAGCAACGTTTACCTAAAAGATTACTCTTTCACCCCCTAGTAGGGGTAGGTTTTGTTTTGGGGTGGAAATAAGTTGTCCATAGGAAAGGGGATGTCACCCCGAGTCCTGCGACACCTCATTTGCCAAAATCCAACCATGGGTTCGAAAAAGCGCGCCATGTAAGTGGTTGGACTCACGCGGCCGCCATATTGTAAGAGGAAAGCCGTAGGAGGGCCTAGAACTCTCCCAAAACCACTACTTATGGAAACTAACCTTGAATCAATAATATTGATGAATAAGATCAATAGATTTCATGTGTGGAAGTATTCTAATTACGCTTGATTTATAAATAAAAAAAGACATGGATTGATATTAAGCCGAATATCATTTAATGGCACTAATAATAATGAGAAATCTTGGAGTTTCTTTTCTTGACATGCAAGGAAATATTTTGATAGGATTATAAAATAAATTTTGGAAATATGAAAATGGTGTTGTGAAGTGTAAATAAGTTTAATCAGGTGTCAGACCGGACTAGTAATTGTCTACACATCCTGAAAGTTGTAGATAGTGTATTGATTGAAAACTGAATATCATGATGAACTATCAATTTCATGAATATTCCAATAGAAATTAAATATTTACTTATTGGTTTGTTTCTTTGAAAATTAAGTTACTGAAGTTTATTGAAAAATGCATAATTAGATTCCGGTCCCAGGGGGAGCGATAGGGTGTCCTTTATTTCAGGTCGTAATTTAGCTTCCTCCCTGAGGAAACTCATTATATTTATCTTAGGATGGTTGAATTGATAAATTAAACTGATACATTTTATCTTAAAGAAAAATTGTGGTCATTCATGATTTTTAAAATAGCAAATTCCTTCTATCCTTGCTGCAGTGTGCGTCTTGACAACAGCCAAGCTTTTTGTTTTCATTTACAACTTTTGTTGTTTGCCCATAATCCCCGAGATGTTTTGAGTCTTATGTTCAGCTGTTGTTAAGATGCGCACTTATGTGGACGTGGGTCATCCGTTAAACAGTCACAATACATTGACAAAAGATAAACGATATTTACATGGGAGATTAGAAAGTATGAGAAATATTCATTCTCTTCAACAGCCCTCCAACGCTGAGAGTCTTCTAGGCATATCCTCTGTGCCATACTGCACCTTCTGTGCATGTGTACACAGCGAGTGTTGATGTGGAACTACCCAGTAAACACCATCCCGTTTGACAGGTGCGCTGACGTCATCGTTGGCATGGTTGTACGATGATAGGAATGCCATCTTCCGTGCAGAACAAGATTGTACGGACATTTGTTGACAGTGAGTCTTATTGAAACTACTTGAGCTATGCATGGGTTTCTATTGTATCAGTTAAACACGGGATGAACGGATTAAAATACACGAATACAATGTTGACTTAGATTGTAATGAACAAGAACACAGGATACAGAATACAGACAAAAGTCAAAGAATATAAATTTGACAAAAGACAAACGATATTTACATGCGAGCGAGATTAGAAAGTACGAGAAATATTCATTCTCTTCAACACTCTCCCTTAATCGAGCAATGCTGCATTATGCTGCAGTTAGGACAACCCAATGCCATTAACACATTTCACATGACCATGAATTGGCAGATCTTTTGTCAATACAACAGCAATCATTTCAGCAGTAGGCATATAGGACAACTTTACTTTGCATTTCTTTAAGATGTCCCTAATGAAATGATAGCGCACATCTATGTGTTTTGTCCTCTGATGAAAACCTTCATTCTCAGCCAACCTCTGAGCACTCTGACTGTCATTACACAACTGAATTGGACCTCCTCTCTTACACAACTCAAAGAAGAAACCTCTAAGGGACAGAGCTTCTTTACATGCTAAAGTCAGACCTATGTATTCTGCTTCAGTGCTAGACAGTGCCACAACTGGCTGTTTCTTACTTTCCCAACTTATTGGGCCTTCTGCATATTTAAATACATAACCACTCACAGATTTCCTGCCCATTAAATTATTTCCAAAAGAAGCATCAAACAAACCTTGACCTTTTTTTTATATATGGTACCAACATCCAAGTATCTGAACACTCTCTGGACACATGTCCACTGTTCCTTACCATAGCAATTATTGAACTGACTCAAATAATTAGTTACATATGCAATATCTACCCTGGAACAAATGGAAAGGTATAACAAAGCACCAATAGCCTGTTGATAGGGATAGGATTTGTCACAGGATGTGGATTTCTCCAACAACAAACCTGTTTCCATTGGAGTTTTCACAGGAGTACAATCTGACATGTTAAACCTATCCAACACATCTAACAGATAACACTTCTGATCCAATCTAATACAATCTTTGCTTCTTTGAACTCTCATCCCCAGACATTCAGAGACTTGTCCCAAATCTTTGATCTTAAAATGAGAATGCAACACAGACTTCAGTTTCTCCACTTGGACATGATTATTAAAAAAAATACAAAAAAATCATCAACATAGAGGGCAATAACAACAAAAGATGATGAATCTTTACTGTAATATACACATGGTTCATACAGAGACTTCTTATAACCGATTTCAGTAAGAATTTCATGAACCCTCTCATACCAAGTGCAAGATGCTTGCTTCAAGCCATAAACAGCTTTTCGAAGCGTACAAACTTTAGATCGGTCACACTCATAGCCTTCTGGGGGGGGGGGGGGTACATATAAATATCATTTTTAAGAACGCCATTTTGTTCAGCTGTATACCTTACAGTTTTCTGTTGCACAATCCCTTTTTCCTTGAAATATTTGTTCAGGCCAGAATTGACAAATTCCTTACCGTTGTCAGATCTAAAAATCTTTGGTGTCTTACCTTTCTGAGTTCCACAATATGCAACAAAATCCTTGACTTTCTCCTGGGTTTCGGATCTTTTGTTTCAAAAAATAAACAAAAATCTTCCTGGAAAAATCGTCAATTATTGTCATCATGTATTTAACACCATTCCAGGTCTCAGGGAGCGGCCCACACAGATCAGAGTGCACCAAGTCCAAAAAACTTTCACTCCTCGAGTGACTTACCTGTGGAAATGACTGCCTTTGCTCTGCTTCCCGAGAACACATGGTTCACACAATTCCTTTGGTATTTCCTTAAATTTAACAACATCAGACATTTGACTTAAGACCTGTAACTTCTGTTGTCCAACGTGGCCCAACCGTTGATGCCACAAATTGTAATCAGAAACATCACCAACAAGGGCAGACATATCTTGGTTAACATTCAGATAATAATACCATTCAAAACTGAACCAGTAGTTAGCATGCTACCATTCACTGAGCAATTCTCTGAATCCAAGATTTCACATCCATTTTTGTTAAACACAACAACAGAACCCCTTTTAATCAGCTGACTTACTGACAGCAAGTTAACACTCGGTCCTGGAACATGCATCACGTCAGACAGATTATTAATACTGTCGCTTACATTCAGTGCAATGTCACCAACTCCTTGTACAGACAACTTATCATTATTACCAATTACAATGTTTATATCAGGACAGTAGCGTAGCCAGGATCGGCCTATGGGGGGGGGGGGGGTTATAGGTACTTAAGCCAAATTCTACAAGCATTTCGTCCCGCGGCGTAGCCACGCTCGTCAAACGTGCGCCATGGCCGCGAGAGCAGCTGTGGTAAGTACGCATATCGTAGTTTCGAATCCCGGTGCTCACAGCGGTTATCCTGAGTGTGTTTTTCCCGGGGTTTGCCACACTCCCTACAGGAAATTGCCGGGATAGTACCTTGCTCAAGTCCCGGAGCGTCTATTCCATCACTGTCCCAGATACATTTACGCAAACAACTACAATCATCACAGCAATACAGGTTGCCAGACAGCTTCAACACACTCCCAACTACACGGGGCTGATGACCAAGGTGTCTCAAGCCCCTCAAATGAATTAACAACAACTCTACAAGTTTTTCCATTTCTCTATGAGATATTATTACACAAGAAATGTTTCATGTATTTTGATCCCGAATTTTTCGAGTAATACAATATGCTCAAAAGACAAAAACAAATCAGTTCTTTAAAAAATTAAGTTAATTTTTGACTAAAATGTCTCACCTCAATGGTAAATCTAGAACATTCCCGTTCCCCTGACAGGAACAAAATACAAATATATCTGTGCTACTGAAGACTACGTATCTCTCAACGAGAGAAATTATTTACAGAGGTCTCAGCAAAAGTGGGCATGTCCTCTCATGATGTAACATGTTGATTTATTTATGAGTAATTCAATACGGGTACTCATTTTCATGTTTATTCAGTTTTTCCAACACGACCTTGTGTTTTATATTGCAATCGCCCTGAATGCCTAAACCATCATTTTCGAAGATTTTTGTCACCTACCAAGGTCCTTCTTATATTTATATTTATATTTATTATCTCATAAGGGGCACCTGAGCCGAGGTTCGTGATAGTGCAAATGCTACATGCAGCCGGAAAAAGGATTAATTGCTTACACTACTCTGGTGACAAATTTCACTCATTCGTAACTGGGAGTTAACCGTAATTCGGGGAATTGCTGGACATATATGTACGTAATATGAATCAACTCGGCTGACGCTTATATCATGCTCAAGATGTTAATAATGATCCCAAAATTAGTGTCAATGTACCCATAGAATTTTCTAATTCTTTATTAAATCGCGTTATTTTTAATAAAGTTAAATTAATTTACATATAACTTCTCTCCCGCCAAGAAAAGAAGAAAATCTAATATTGTTCCGCTGTGTGGGATTCAAAATTATTTGGCGCTAGCCTCAGTTTGAAATAAGCTATAAGTTATTTCGCGAGGGAAAAGTGAGATGGGCAACCCTGAGAAGACAGAGTTGTATTACCACAGTCTAAAATACACAGTCGCGAAGCTCGTTGTGCTACGAAATTGCATCCTCTTTGTAGGTGAAGTGACACTAGCGCTCACGGCGGCCAGCAAACTGGCAACTGCCTTGAGCACGTTATTCGCGGAACAGATGATTTCACTTTTGCAAGGGTTTTTGAATTTTAACTCACCTGAGTGTTATTTCCATTGTAAACATAAGTCTCGTTAAATCACCAACTACTACAGAAAAAAAAGCCACAATGTTGACATACTGTACACCTTTAATTCATAGAAACATAAAAAGAATGCTTTGTTTTTATTAGTTCAGTCCTCTATAAGTATCCCTAGGTACAGCTGTGTGACGTATTTAATGACTCTTACGTAGAATTCATAGTCCATACTAGTTATAAATTAATGTATTTGTTTTAATTGTAGTCGCTGGAATCTCTACATAAAACCAAGTCCACGATTCCTGGATGTAACGGGTAATCTCTAAATCTACTGAATGGATTTTGATGCGGTTTTCACCATTCAGTAAAGAATTTCTCGAGGAAGGTTTCTGTAGGAAAACATTCATTTATGACCAAAGGAAGCCGAGCAATAACTATTTCAGTGAATCGTGTCGAAGGAAAACCTGCCGTCCGTGCGCCTGTTAAGCTTACGCTGGGCAAACCAATAAAAATATCCATATACTATGAGTGTAAGAATTAGTCAGCATGAAAAGTTCTACAAGGAAGTCCGCGACAGCATATCTTTATCTTTAATACATCGCCAAGTGATTTTAGGTTTTAATTTCTTCCAACAATCTCCATTCAGTGGAAATTTAAATTACTAGCTTCGGAGCGAGTTCACGAGCTAGTGAGCGAGCCCATCACCCCAGCTTGGGCCAGCATAAACTGTCGAGTCGTGTCGAATTAAGACTTCAGAGGAGTAGACTATAAGTGTTTGGAGTTTCGCTGTTCACCTCGGCTTTTCTGAATTGCGTCTGAGACCTACCGTCCGTGCGCCTTTTAAGCTTACGCTGAGTGGCCCCTTTAAGATACCAGGTGATAGTATGGGTATAATATAATATTAAATTCATAACCATATCAAAAGCTAGTTATTCCGTTAACATTATAGTTAATTAGCAAAAATACCAGTGTGATTTGTGAAACTAAAAGTATAAAAAGATCTTAAGGTCTAAAATGGCTAAATTGTAGGTAGGCTACTTCGTATTTTTTCTGTGGGTTTGAAATCTTTCATTCCTGAATTTGACAAATTAATACAATGCCAATTTTACAAAATATCGGCAATAACAATTGTGTACCGTACCTTCACAGCAGCCATGTGGGAGTCCAGGTATTTCATAAGAGAATTAACAAACAGTGTACCACATATAAGTTTGTGAGCATTATCCTGACGACATAAATTGGCTTGCTTCCAAAGGATTCGAGAATAAGTTTATGTTATTGTACAAAATCTTTATTCATTAAATCAGCTCTCTGACTATTAAGTTAAATAGCCATTTTCTACATCTGAAAATTAAAACGTCGGCACGCGTTTGAGATATCTTTTACGTTTACTTAGTCTACCGTATGTCTTAATTTTCAAAATGCATAGATATTTATATTTGATTTTCAGCCAATGGCCATAGCAGGGCATTTTACATGAACGCCCGTAGGTTTTCCAATTTCAATGTCAAGTAGTTCCAATTTAAGCTACCAGACGCCACTCTCACTGAGACCCAACGGCGTACGTTTGAACTTGATAGAGCGTGTCTAACCCAATAGCCTACACATTTTGACTACACACTACCAATTGTAGTTGTAAGTTCCTTTACGTGCCATAAATCTATGACATGGGCCCGACGACTTCGACTGGGTTTGAACCCGCGAACTTGGGCATAGCAGTTCAGCATGCTACCGACTACGCCACCAAAGTCATGCATAGATATCCTACCTAGAAATGCTTCTGATTTATAACCGACTGGCTCCGTGGCTCAGCGGTATTTAATGTTCACGCCTGATGTTCCCAAGGTTGCAGGATCTAATCCTGGCGCAGTCAGCTGGCATTTAAGGGTATATAAATGCGAGGGAACCTTGTCTGTAGATTTACTGGCGCGTTAAAGATCCCCTTCACGGCAAACTTCCAGCACCCCGGTGTCTCTAAAAGCCACAGTAGTTAAAAGGGACCTAAAACCAATAACATTATTATTGATTTATAACCAGTTAAAGACCTAGTTCCGATGTTTGATTGAAAAGCTTTATAATACTTTCTACTACATATCCCAATTAATTGTGGTCACCGGAGCCAATCAGGCTCATTTTGGTTTTGGCCGGGGATTTAAGGCCGGATGGCCTTTCTGACGCCACGTAATTATTCATGTGAAAATTCCACCCCACTGTCATCGGGATTGGAACTCCGGCCGTCCGGGTAATTGACGAGCAGCTAAGCCACTGCACCATCACGCTCCTCTTGAAAAGCTTTATAATACTAGCCTAAAATCCATAGATCAAATCTCACCTTTTAGCGTCCTTTGGAAACTCGGGTGTCGTCTTGCTATTTGAACAGTCTGACTTCCCAGTCGGTCAACACGAATACACCCAATTAATTTCCTGTGTAATTCATAATACAATAAGTATTTATACATTTAATTAAACGCTTCTCATACAACCCCCTCCATTTATGTGAGAAGTGTTTTATTAAGTGTATAAACGAATCATGTATTTTTTATTTCAGGCATTATGAGATAAATTGTCACTGCCCACCTAATCTAATTGGGTACCGTACACTCGTGTTGACTGACTGAAAAGCGATCATATAGGTTACTTAGCAACACTGAAATTTTAATATTTCTTCTAATATTAGATCTGTTTATTGAACTGCACATCTCCTCTTGTAAAGCACATGTTAAATTAAAGATATAACATTTTCACAATGCTCACATACAGTAAATCCAGCAACAATAACATACACCAACATTAGCGAAGTTGGCACATTCTTGCAGGATGCATGAGAGCATTATTGTCTGGCCGCAGAAAAATATGAGCCAAGCTTCGCGATCTGTAGGTAGACTGTGGTTATACGTTGTCATGAAGACGTGTGTAGCCACAAATGGGGACCCGGGCCGAAAGGCGACAACAGTACATCACCACTGACACAAATAACAACCTGCCGATTTTCCAATGGGGGGTTCTAACACCCCCCCCCCCCCCCCCCCCCCTGGCTGCGCCATTGTATCAGGATCATCATTGCATTTATAATTTGACATAAGCTTAACATTAGGAGACATGTGAGCACTACAACCAGAATCAATGACGAAACAATTCTTTGGTACGCGAGAAGTTAAAGCCCAAAACAGACTTTTATTGGATTTTGGACACTTCGGTGCACTTTGAACTTTTGTCTTCTGTGGACAAGTGCCTCTTCCGAGATCCTTTTCATCACAAATCCGACACTTCCAACAACTTTTGTCAACTGCTTTTTCACTAGAGCTCTTTGGTTTCTTGACATACCTGACTTCCTTCTTGGTGTTGCTGTACAGGGCTGCCCCATCAGCTGACTTCTCACCATGACTTCGGCGAAAGCTTTCGTCCAACAAGATAGACTTGATGCGGTCCAAACATATAGGTGTGTTTAAGAAAAGACTGACTATTTGTGTAAATACTCCAGTTTAATTGTTGTATAATTGTTATTGAATTGTTATGTATAATTATTTATTTGTTATGTATATCCAATTTGCCACCGGGGGACACACCCCCCATTGCAAATAAATGAATGAATGAATGAATGAATGAATGAACTGTAGTTCCTCCGATGTTGAGGTTACGGTCATAACTAAGTTATCGTATTCATCAGGAAGACCTCGAAGTATCATAGCAGCAACAAACTTATCAGAGACAGGCTCATCAACAGCTGCTATCTTCTGTGTAACTGACATAACCTCGCCAATATACTTGTCCATGGAATCGAAATCTGATAACTTGATCGAGCACAGATTTCGCATCAGCGTGATATACCTCCACTTTCCTTTATCTTCAAAAGCCTTTTCAAGGGCATGGCAGGCATCCTTAGCTTTTGCACAGTCTCGAACATGGGGATAATTGTGAACAGCCACCATGAGACATATATCCGCCTGCGCTCTCTCGTCACTCCGATCATGTGTCGGAACACATCTGTGCCTCGGATACTGGCCCACAATCCATGCTTTTTGAGATAATTTGACATCCCAAAAGACCAGTTCGAATAATCCTCCCGACCATTCAATTTCGGAAACCCATAAGCACAAGAACTCGAAGCATGTTCACTCATTTTGCCTTCTCACTTTAAAGTTCACTGAAGAAAATGATCACAGAACACCGTTATGTCTGGGCCCATAACCTATTGAAACTACTTGATCTATGCATGGGTTTCTATTGTATCAGTTAAACACCGGATGAACGGATTAAAATACACGAATACAATGTTGACTTAGATTGTAATGAACAAGAACACAGGATACAGAATACAGACAAAAGGCAAAGAACATAAAGTCAAAGAATATACATTTGACAAATGACAAACGATATTTACATGCGAGCGAGATTAGAAAGTACGAGAAATGTTCATTCTCTTCAACAAGTCTGATTATATCGTGAATAAGCCACAGGACGAAGAAATAGCAGTTTGTTGCTTTAATTTTGGACACCAGGTCGTTGCCCGCTGATAGCAGCAAGGGAAGGGTGGAGTGAGCGATGTTATCTGAAATGCTCCGTGAACTGCCGATACGATCGTCTTGCAATGTAACTAGCGCAGGAGTGCGATACTTTCGGTACTTCCTCGCCCGCATGTATAGATCGAGCGAAATTTATGGCCGGTGCACATTTCAAACGGAAGGCTATGCGGCAGTTACTTGCTCCGTTGAGGAGAGGGGCGCCTCGTGGGTCAGGCCATATGCTGGACCATGTTGGGACATTACTATAATGGTCCTCCGCCCCCTACTTGTAAACACCTATCACTGTTTAACACCCTGCTGACATAACGCCCCCTTTCCCGCCATCAGACAGTGGATGCTGGGGATATACCCGTTTAATAAACTTGCAAGCATACGGACCGGCCAAAAACTAGCGCGCGTTCTATAAAAGTGATGCTGTTTTGTTCTCGTGAACTTGAGAAATAGTTATTCGTCCATCTAATCCCAAGGTGAATGTGATGATCTATAAAATAATAAATGTTAAGTTACATAAAAAAAAATGTAAAGTACTATAAAATGCAAATCTATGTTTTGTGTTCCAACTAGGATGAATTCCGTAATAGTCCGGTCAAAATATACATCCGACCTTGCAAAATGTCATATAGTTCTAATTTTTTTATATGTTGTTTGGACCTCTGCCAATAGTAAAAAAAAATTGCAACTTCGAAAGTCCTGTGCTAGCTGTGTAATAGCAAAAAAAAAAACAGCCAGATATTTGCACTTGTTTCAGGGTTTGCTCAATATCATCTAAACTATGCGCCTGAGAGAAAGTATTGGGAATACCAGTTTAAAATTATATTAAATTGTCTACAATTTGAGTCCTAAGCGAGCTCTGTACGTTTAGTAGTTCCCGAGATACAGTTATTCAAAGATTGGATGTTTTTTTTTTAAGTAAACATTGTTGTTATAGGTCTCCTAATTTGACAAATATTGTCCAAAATACGCATCCTATGAGATATGTCATTGGAAATGAACTTAAAGTTTATTTGTTTACCTTTACTATGAGCATTAACGGGTACCTGTAGGCCTAGTGTTTCTCCCAAAAGTGGCATGTAACAGAAAACCTTGAAAAATTGAATTTGAGAAAAATGAAAGAAGAGAGATCACATTGGTACTATTTTGTTTTATTACAAAAGAAAAACTTTACATCTAAAATTATTTTACAGTTATGAAGCAACAGGTCTCATCGTAACTTCACTTGTGATGGCATGGGTCTCGAAAAATCATCCTCTGACGATGGTGCAAGTTTATTGGAGGAATTTTTGAACCGAACAGCAGGCGCAGCCTCGTTTTGCAGTTCTAGCAATGTAGGTGTGGGGATGTCTTCCTCATCGACCGAATCCTCTAGCTGAAGCGATTGCACATTTTGACACATTTTGCCACCACAAAATCGACAAAGGGCTGAGCATATCAGCCCAGCTTTGCGGCAACTGCAACCGCCGCTGCAACCTTTTCTGCAATTGCAGGAAATCATGTGCAGTAGGAGCACGTAGTTGTAGTGATAGGGGTAACCCCTTGATCATCAAGCTTCCATCCCCAATCCGTAGGAATTTTGTTAACCCCCAACCACTTTTGAACTTGGTGGGAAGTTCTGTGAGCATGGTGGCGTGCTGCATCCACTGTTGGGGGCAAGCGAGCAAGGTTGATATTGATGTTGGCTGCAGATGTAGAAATCAGTTGGTAGCGAAGGCTATTCAGGGAGTATGTTAGGAAATCACCCCCGTACAAATACATAAAGCACTTCTTCCCAGCTTTTGCTATGGTTTCGTTACTGAAGTCTGACAGCAGTTCTGCCAGTTCTACAAGTTGGGGATTTTTTATATATATTAGCTAACTTGATTTTACCATGCTCATAAGGGGCTGAATTGGTGTCACATCCTCTGAATGCATGGATAAAAAGCCACTGTGCCTGGTGAGTGTTGAGCAGGTCGATGTGTGAAAGAGGAGCTTGAGTAATGGACACAGCCGGCTTCACCTTTGCTACTCTTCTGAAGGTAGATGTTAGTTTCACCTGAGCCTAAACCATTGAAGAGTACGAGGAGGTCAACATATTCTCCTACTATGATCACACGGTCGAATGTAGGACTTTTGGATAGTGCCATGGCAATGATGTCCCGATCAGCATCTTCTTCGGCTACTTTTACTTGTATGCCATGCTGCTCGAATGAATCGCAAAGATGTGGGATGAGGCACCTCTTGTTGTTCTCAATGGCCAATACTCTTTTCTGACGTAATTGGATGATGGTGGATTCTTCAAAAAATGATGTCATTGCAGAAGTGAGTAGCACATCGTCGGAGTCGTTCAGCACTTTTTGTGTTTTTAATAGTGGCTTCTTCAGGATAACCATCAAAGACTACCGAGACGTTGCTACCAAAGTGGTTTTTAATGTTGCTGATGTAACCTGAAACAATGGCTTTTAGACGTTTTGCGCTGCCAGACGACCTTGTGTAAAAGATAGCCCCCATCCAAAACAACGTAAGTATTGGAGTCAGCTGGTGTGTGGCTGGATAGTGGAGTAAAAGCAGAGAAGAGACTGGACTTGGTCCCCTTTCGCACCCCCTGTTCATTAAACAAAGAAATTGGGAATGGGGCTAATTCATGTTTAAAATGTTCTTTCAGTTCTTCGTCCGATTTTTTTGTTATGCACACTCTTTGGAAAATAGTTAGTGGTTCGACAACCACTCTCTTGTTCCCCACTTTAACAGAGGTGGTGATGGATGACAATAATGGCTACTTTGTCCTTACGTTTAAAGATTACTTTATCAAACGTATTCCCAATGATTTTCTTAACACCTTCGGTTCCCAATTGTTGGGCCAGCTGGCAATTTATGTTAGGGCCACCAACTATTCCACTACTGATGGATACCAATTTATCAGTGATGGGAAATGGAGGGTGGAGAACAAACCAGTTTTTTAGTTTTTCTGCATCACCATTATCTCGAATGATTCGAGATGATTCAATGTTCACCAGTAGGATAGGAGATGTGGCAGAAACGTTCCAGTTTCTCGCATACGTTTACCATGAACACCATTCCTACGGTCCACCGGACTAGCACACTGCTGGAGATTCCACGCCCCTGGGTCAATCCACCATAGCTTTTCATAGACCACATCAATTTTTGCTCAATTGTTAAGTCTGACCATAGGCCAGACCAAAACTTTTCAGATCGGCGGATAGTAAATCCTCCTTCTGTAAACATCTTAAATTCAGTAGGATCCATCCGATCTTCTAGAGCCATCATATCTTGCAGATATAGGTGAGCACTCTTTGCGTGGAAATAGTGACCAGAAGAATGAAAAAATGTAGCATTTTATGGACAGAATACAGCTGAAGGTTCCAATCACCAGCACGCGCTGCCTGAATGAATATTTTATGAAAGTACACATGCGAAAATATTGAACCCACAGTTTTGAATTTGGCTCTTAGGATTTGGTAAGACTCGTTTTCCTTTACAAACATGATGAGAGACCTCTCACTTTCAAGTAGCATCATTTCAGTTGCAGTTCTTTCCTCCTCAGTCATTTCTACCTCATCCATAATAATGCCAGCCAGTACTAGCAGAGTTGAAGCATATCGACGCTATGATCACACAAAAATATTCAAACCAAAATAACACAGCAAATGATCGCAAATAACTACAAGCCATTATAAGTAATATTATACGTACCGGAATCTAACACATCATTTCAGTAAATAATTAACACGGAAACATTCCCATAATTATAAAACCATTGCTATGTATACGTGGTGTCTGATACGCTCAAAACTTGTTTTAATTGATTTCACCCTATTTCTATTTTTCAAGGTTTTCTGTTACATGCCACTTTTGGGAGAAACACTAAGCCTACAGGTACCCGTCAAAGCTCAAATTAAAGGCAAACAAATAAACTTAAAGTTCATTATCAATGACATTTATCATAGGGTGACAATTTTTTACAATATTTGTCCAATTAGGAGACCAAAACCAACAATGTTTGCTTAAAAAAATATCCAATCTTTAAATAACTGTATCTCGGGAACTACTAAACGTACAGAGCTCGCTTAGGACTCACATTGTATACAATGTAATATAATTGTAAACAGGTACCGGTATTCACAATGTTTTCTCTCAGATGTATAGTTTAGACGATATTGAGCAAACACTGAAAAGGGTGCAAATATCTGGCTGTTTTTTAGCTAATACACAGCTCGCACAGGACTTTCGAAGTTGCAAATTTGGTTTTTCACTATTGGCAGCGATCCGAACAGCATATAAAAATTAGAACTACATGACATTTTGCAAGGTCGGGCCCCTTTTTATGTCTAATTTGACTGGACTATAAGTAGTTTGCAAAATAAAACTTTTTATCAGGGGTCTGATGAAGAGAAACTTGAAATTAACAATTTGGTAGACCATTGGCAGTGTTGAAAATTGTCGAAAATGTTCAAATAGCGAAGAGGCAGTTGATAATTTTTAAGGAAGAGATATATAACAATCAAGCCTGGCTATGTGGGTGTGAAGAAAGCAACGCATTGTTTTGTTTTCCATGTTTATGATATTATTTGACAGCGAACAAGCGTGGTCGAAATCAGGTGAAACCGATTTGAATCATTTACGTTCAAGAATTATAAAGCACGAGTCCTCCGATATTCATTTGAAAAATGTATTGAAACTAGCGTCCTTCGGCAAGGTGAATGTAGCTTCACAGTTGGACAGTACAGTCACTGTACAGAATCTCGTTCATTCACTGAATTACAGTATATCCAGTGCCTTCGCTGTCAAAGATAGACCGGTTTCCAAGAAATGTTGTCCATCGGTTCACTCCAATTCAATCCACTTCTCAGAAACTTTCCGTACCGCCCTCTGAGCTCTCCGATAGCCCCTGCACTACACTACTCACATTACCGACACGGCGTCTTTATAGAACTTTATTACAGATCCATGATGTCCAATCAGGGAAATGCTTGTGACTAAATTGTTCCAGAGAGAGCAAGAGCGTGCTTCCCTTTCTCCTAATACTGTAGTACGATATTGCACCACAGTGTCTGATTACTTTCTTCTACATTTTTTTGCGGAGAAATATTTATATTATGGACTAGCTGCTCAATTCTAAAGACAATCAATCACCTCTAGAGCACTCCTGGCCGTGGACATGTGATTTGTCCATGAATGATATCCAAGGTCTCGTTTTAACAAATCCGTAATCTGTCTCTGGCTGACTTGTGGTGAGGAGATGATTCGTCCTCACCTCCCATTGCGTCATTAGTGCCTGCTCTGGTTGAAGGTCACACGCTTTAGTTGAGTAAGGATTCCGAGAAAAATACAAAACCTTAAGAACAATGGAAATTCTTTTGTCCCTGCTCAACGAATATTTTCCTACAGACTTATCAAACTGAAGTAAATATACGAGTACCCATACTTACGAATTTTAGTGAATATAACTGATAACTAGGGTAACTGGTGTGGGGGTAGAGCGCCTGCCTCTCGCCCTTAGAACTCGGGCTCGATTCCCGCAACGTCAGGAATTTTAGAAACTGATGATGATAATTGTTGTTTTAAGAGGCATAATATCTAGGTTATCGGCCCCTAATGGTCTGGGTGATAGAGAAAATGGCAATGAAGAGGAAACCAGAACGAAAATTAAGTGAGAAGGAAAATACTTACAAAAAGGAACTCAGATTGAAACTACTCACAAAATGGAGAGCGGTAATACTTACAAAAGGGAATTTAGAACAAACATACAAACGAAAGGAATAGATTGAAAAATTCGTACAAAATGCAATGCACAGTCCAAATACTTACAAGATGCATGTGAAATTCAAAATACTTACAAAATTCAAATGAGATTGAAAATACATACAAAATGCAATTGAGGTTCAAATTACTTACAAAATGCAATTGAAATTGAAAATACACAATGCAATTTAGATTGTAAAATGCGCATTTCAGATTCCAAATAATCACAAAGTGCAATTGATATTCAAAATACGTACAAACTGCAATTGAAATTGAAAATGCTTACAAAATGCATGGTGGATTCAAACTACTCAATTGGATGGACAATACTTACAAAATGCAATTTAGATTGAAAATACTTATAAAATGTAATTTAGATTCAAAATACCCACAAAATGCAATTGAGAATCCAAATACTTGCAGAATGCGCACCCTACAAAATGCAATTTAGATTGAAAATACTTCCAAAAAGCGGTTTAGGTTGAAAATACAAAATGCAATTGAAATTCAAAATGCTCACAAAAGTTCCACCCCTATATTGAAAGACTTACTAAAAAGCAATTTAGATTGTCAATCCTTACAAAATGCAATGAGGTTGAAAACACTTTCAAAATGCAATTTAGATAGAAAAAACTTACAAAACGCAACGTAGACCAAAAATACCTACAAAATGGAGTGTAGATGAAAAACAAATCGCTAAAGGGAATTTAGATACACGGGGAGCCAATAAAAAACTCCATAGGCCTCGGACACCCTAATACCGTCGGGGTCGGAAAAGAACAAGAGTTGACCAAGGGAGGTCGACAGGAAAGAAGACAGAGAGGAGCCCGGCACAAGTGTGTGGAAGCAATGCCGGACTCAGCTGGGGTCCCGTGGTCACCAACCCACGTCCCACTAGATGTGAGCCCCTGGGGGGATTTTAGAAACTGACATGAGGCCTGGACGGGAGTGCACTCAGCCTCTTGAGGGCAATTGAGAACCGTATCCGTAGCTGTCTGATCAGAGAACCAGTGCCCCGGTGAAGAAGGCAAAGATCAACAGTCGAACGCGTTGACCACGCGTCACCCCGCAAATGACTGAGCAGTGGTTGCTTGGTTAGCCCTTAATGGGCTGTAGTGCCACAGCATTTTTAGTGAATGAGCTAACAGTTGTACCATTAATTAAATATTAATACTACTACTGACAGCCCCGTAGTGTTAGGGTAGTGTGCCTGCCTCTTACCCGGAGGCCCCGGGATTGATTGCCGGCTCCGTCAGGGATTTTAGAAACTGATATGAGGGCTGGAGCGGGGTGCACCTAGCCTTGTTAGGACAATTGAGTAGCTGTCTGACGGTGAGGCAACGCCCCGGTCACGAAAACCAAGATTAACGGCCGAGGGGACCCAATGCGCTGACCATGCGTCACCCCAATATCTGCAGGCCAAATGGCTGGGCAGCGGTTGCTTGGTAAGCCTAGGCTCTTCATGGGCTGTAGCGTCAGGGGTTATATTATTCTACTACCGTACTACTACTACTACTAATAATAATAATCTACGAACAAAGAGTGTCATATACACAAGGGATGAGAGTTCTTGGCCATGTCAAGAGATCATTAACCAGACATCCTGAGCCGGTGTTTACGTGCGGTAGGATGGCCAGTTCCATTCCACTCCTTTTCTCTTCTACTCCCACAGCAGTCGTCAGTTTCTCAGTTAGCATAGTGAGGCTGAGAAAGCCATGCCAAGACTTTGAATTTTTGGAAGAGTTGGGAATCGAACTCGGGACCTCTCGGGTGGCAGCTAACGATGCTAGCCACTGCGCGATGACGTGGGTTCATAATAATAATAATATATTATTATAAATTGTGTGAGTACAACTGTCTTTAAATATGTTGAAGTGAATCATTATTTTGAAATTATTTTATTGACGTAATTTTGTACTCAGGCGTAGCTAAAAATACTGTTAATTTGTAAGTAATTAATCGCATCCTTTAGGGGTCATCCATAAATTACGTTCAACTGTGATTAATAATAATTAACACGAGATCATAGGAGTAAAAATCTATTAACGATTGATGTAACAGGTTTAATGAGGCTCAACTATGATTAACTATGATTAGCCAGGATTATTATTATTATTATTATTATTATTATTATTATTATTATTATTATTATTATTATTATTATTATTATTATTATTATTATTATTATATAAAATTTGCAAATGGGGGTAATACCCCGGTGGCAAATTGTACAAATACAGAAATACAGAAAATCACCAACAATAACATAACACACAATATACACAATTCGCAATTTAGGAACCATAGTAATTACATCGTAATTAATATCGATTAACGATGATTAATGTAAATAAATTAGGAATGATGTGATAAATTATGAATGTCTGATACTGCACGAAGTATAATGAAAAATCAGATCAGTGGATAATGCGAAGATTGGATTTAGAACATTATAATGAAATATCAACGACGATAATAATAATAATAATAATAATAATAATAACTAAGACATTTTCTGAATAATATGATTAGTGATATAATATCCGCTGTTATTAAAGGAGGTTACAGTGTAATGGATAACACAATATAAGATTATAAAAATCAGTCAACTTATGCACAAGTAAATAATTTTAGTGACGTCATATTGGTGAAATATATGAAAGAAACGAAAGGCTGTTCCAGTTGGAATAAATCATGTATAAATTAGGGGAGGATTTGTGAAGTAGGTGACTGTTTAAGAGCATTAATATAATGGGGAAAAATAGTGAAATTAAACAACTATGGTGGTGTATTTATGGAAATACACGGAAAGAAAGAATTAGCGTTTGCTGTTCTTCATTACTTTCTATCAGTCCATTTATTTTCATTTCATTCCAGCACACACCAACATCGAACTGCTACCTCCTGTTTGCCCCGTGCATTTGTTCATTCTTTCTGTCAGTTTTTTACAGAAACGCATATTCCGTCAAACCAGCCTGACAGCGTCCCATCGCTGCCTTCCGAACTTCCATTGCTTCAAACCATGAAGACTTCTATATTAATCCGCAGGGCGTCGTGTTCTTCACCAACCCACTACTCCGTGAAGACACCGCTCCAAGAAATATTTTGTTTTTGTAAAGTTTTTTCATGTTTATGTACAACCTCTTTGTTTCCTCCCCTACTCGCTCGCTTCCTCCTCTTCTCCCCTCCTCCTACTGCTCTCTTCTCCGCGCGCGCAGCCCGCTCGCTCGGTCACTTCACTTCTACACTTCGTCTCGACTTGTCTCCGTGTCGTGAGCAACCTCTCACCCTCTCAGTGCACTCAACTTCTCGTTGGACATGCCGTCTAGGCCAGTGTACTTTCGCTGCGTCTAGCATCCCTCACTTGCACGTCGGAAGTCGACCCAGTCAGTTAGAGCTTAACTAAAGCTCGCCTCCTCAACTCGAGAGGCAAACTTTTAAATTCTACGCCATGTTAGAATTTTAGTATCAACCGTCAAAAGGAACATCGCCTTCGTCATGAAGCAAAGCTAAGTACTACTTCTACGTTCTTCAACTTATTTTAATTGATTTTAAATAGCTACATGCTTTTTAATTATCATTTTATAGGCAGTGTGAGATTTCTATATTTGGGGCAATAATCATCCTTCGCGGGATTTTCTATGTTGGGCTTTTGTCTATCTAAGCCAATCTTAACATGAAGCAGCATTTCTTATGCTTATTAAATGAGAGATTTTCTCACAACGTGGGATATCATTAAATTACCCACTGTCTATAAAATACTTAGCTTGTTCCACCGCTGGACTAACTTTTGCCCAATTCTTCAGTCATGATTGCTCTGGAACCTTCCAGAATCTGCACTCTATCTACCAGTTATACTGTCATGTATTTTCCACTCACATATGGGAATACTTTTTCAAACTAAGGAATCTTCCTTATGAACTGCTAATCAATGTCTAATTTTTCTTCCTCCTTTGGGATTTTCTCTGGCGCATTCAACTATAACCTACAACTTTCTCAAGCAATAGATTCTCGCAAATCTAGTGTAACTAGTTATTTTCCACCATTGCAATAACTTTCTTTGCCATCAACTTTTTGTGCTACTACAGTGAACTTTTCAACTATATCAACAGACTATAGTGAAAACAGTGCTTGTTCAACCTTTCATCCGCGTCGCGCTCGTCCGTGTAAAATAAATACGGCCATGAACACTTTTCCACAATCCCATTTGATCCTTCCCAAACCCTTTACTAACAAACCAAAATAATAAAATTGTTACTTTAGGTCTTTTTTCAATGAGGTGTCACTCTCAATAAGTGCCCTCCTTTTCTTGTTCCACGTACAACGAATTAATTTCTGTAAACTTCGTGTCTAGTACACGCTTTAAATTATATTGTTTCTCCCTTCTAATTAGGGAATACAATTCTTTCAACTCGTAAGTGAGTTATCTCTAGGTTTCACGAAAGGGAAACTTGCCCCTTTTTTTCTCGTGATCCCTACTTAAACATAGGAGTTCTAGAAACTGCCTTTCGATTTTCTCTTCAGGTTTCACAATAAGTGACCTGCCCTATTTGTATAATCCAACTAAGTATTTCTCTATTAATATAAGAAGTTATAGAAACTTCTATTTTATTCTTCCTGCTTTTTGTTGTTGTTACTTTCGAAATTGTTACTCTTTCTAAGATATTTACCTAGAAATTCTTAAAGTACACACCTTGTACTTGATTTATTGTTTAACTTTAATCACGTCAGTTATCTTTAAAATTTTCATTTATTTATCTTCTTCATTTCAAAATCTTACGAAGATTTTCAAGCATATAAAAGGTTTGAAACCAGAAGAATTATCAATTGCCTGGCGCACGCTTTAGATGTTTTCGGAGGTCTGCGACCCCAATTGTTTATAGAAATCAAAATTATATATTTGTTACAAAACTTCTTCCTTTTACATTGTTAAATAAATTAAAGATTTGTTCTTTGTTTTATCATTTCTCTAACATAACGGCTAGGCAATATCCTGTCTTCCTTGACTCTTCCTATTCAATAAAAATAAATCTGTTGATAGGGTTTTCACCACTTGTTGCATTTGAGCAAGTACTCATAATTATAACTTATGTCAAACTCTCTTCCTATTTCTCCATCCCTTTTCTCCGGTCCGAAACCCACTTCCTTTTTCTTCATCATCTTCCCTTGGGGGTTAGGTTATTCCCAAGCTAATAATCTACCCATATGGTACGGATAGTTTGGTTCATTTAAATAATTTTTGTTTGAGTTGCATGCCAGTGACATGACTCAATCGAAGTGAGAGCTTATGGAACTTTAGGTAGTCTTGTAATGAGTAATGAAAAATATAAATATAATGCCAGTGTTGAGGGAATGATATTAATCCCTATAAAATATGAAAAGAAGGTATAAAATAAGATAAATAAGAGAGGGGTCAGACATAGTGATCGCCCCATTTTATGTGAATAAGTGGTATTTATGAATATGAAAAGAAGGGTTGTTTGAATGCGCCATTATAATCAGCTCTTCCCGTCTTCAGTAGGATTCTAGATTAATCGCTAAACTTTTCACTCGCCACTTCTGATGCTCAATGTTAAACGTAAATTGATGTGTGGTAAATCCCATTAGTTTTGAAAAAGCCTTTCCAAATGCCTTGACGCTAAATAATAAATATAATAATTTCCGTGATTTTGTGCAGGACTGTTTAATAAATTTTGAGAATATGCAATGTCAGCTGAATATTAATATGACGTAAATGTAATTGGTATTCGCCCGAAGGCAGGTCCGAGCCTCCGAAGAAGCTATCCTCAGACGGAGTTTTCGTGCGGTAGGGTGGCCAGGGCCTTTCCGCTCCTCCTTATGTTGACCAACAGCGCGCAGTACCTAGAACCGGTATACCATCCAAGTTACAACCACGCCCAATGTTGCTTAACTGCTGAGTTATCATGGGATCCGGTGTTTCAACATGGCCAGGCCGTTGGCCTATTAATATGATATTATTTAAATTATTGTAAACAATTGAATGAAGAACTGCAATTAAATTGTTATTGTCATGAATAAGTTAATTAACACCGTAATGTAATTCGTTATTGTTATAAATGAATTGATGCTGAAAGAAGATGATTCTAGGGATGGTGTTTGAATTTATTCAATATTATGGAAGCTTTTATTCGAAACCATTTCCATGAACACACATAATGAAATTGAATTACATAAATTATTATGGACAAACAAATACTTGGACTCATCAGCCGAATGTTGAATATCATTTTGGAAATATAATTGTGTAAACATAAATAAAAGTGTCAGGACAGTGAACTTCAGTGAATTAGTTTTTGAGATGTCAGAATGGACTGCTAATGAGTCTGAACGTCTAGAAATAACGTGTAAATATGTATATAATTAATGGTGAGTGACAGATGGACTGATAATTTCTGTTCAACTCACACTACTCAGTGCTATCGTGTACATATTTTGAATTTTGATAGGATAATTATGCAGTGATCTGACAGTCAATTTGATATTTTAGATAGGGGGCTAGGATGTTTCTTTTACAGGAGTGTGTGCTTTAGTTTACGTTTTTCTCCGTGGGAGATATTCATTTTAGTTTAGGATGCATGAGAAGGACAAATAAATTGTTAATCTTGTTTTTAAAACAGTGTTATTTGTGATGTTTCATAAATCCCTTTCATCCCTACTGATGTGTGGATTTTAAAATCAGCCAGCTAGTTAGTTAACTTTTTTGTGTGCCCAGATATACCCTGAGACGTTTGATCTCGTGCTGCCGCTGTTTTCGAAATTCATGCATGTGTGTCCGTTCGACTCCAGTCAAACGGGCGCAGTACTAGGCAGTCTATTGCAAGATAGCCAACCCCCGCATCTACTATGGTTAGTGAAACGACTGATAGCTCACCTGAAGGGCGTTCTCAGAACTTTCCAAAGCGATTTTCGCAATCTCCTCTTAGACGTTACCCAGAAGGCCTACGTGAAAGAAAACCGGTTCATCGCCTTGATTTGAAATTAAGTTACTAACATGTCATTTTTATTTCTTATTCAAAATTTGTTCTAAATTGTAACATTATTATTTAATGTGAGTTAACTATTTCATACTGTGGGGTTATTATTATTCTATGTATGTTGTTCAACTATGTTACTCATATATTTACTCTATGTAATTATTATGTAAGTTGGTAATTATGTGTTAGAATAATGCTATTGGCCCATGCGGTGGCGTGATCCCCCCCTCTCCTTGCCGTAGAGGCATCCTGCTACACCCGGTCCCCAACCGGCAGTCTCAGCCTACCTGTCGACAATGTAACCTGTCTGTACTAACCCGCCGTCTTCGTGCGGGCTGTTGTATCTAAATAGCGCTTACTCATTTCCCAATTGGGGAGACATTACAAAATTAAATTGAGGAGAAATAACTTGGACCTTTCCTTTGGGAACAATAGGGCCACCTCGTGATGCTTGCCCCTTAGCACCGGACCTTTCTAGTTTTCCTGACTGTTCGTAACCTCGTGGCAACGATCTCGGACATGCCCCAGTTTTCCACAGTTTCAACAACGTAATTCTCGCCTTCGGGATGAAAGATCCATGTCAGGAAGAACTTTCTTAATAATTCTTTCAGTTTCTCGTCTAATGTCTCATCTTCGCCCCATTGTCGGAGTTGCGCTTGTACCATTGATGATTGCGTAGCAGCTTCAAATTCTAATGCACGAGCTAAGGTATCATTCAGTGTCTTTGGGTGTGCTGTTTTTGATCGTTCAGACCTGTTACGAAAGAGTGTACAGACAGCTACGAAACGAAGTCATATGGAGCTGAAGGATACGCCATCTGAATGAGACGTGCGATATCTGCCTCAAATTCCTGTAGTGACTCCCCACGTTTCTGACATCTGTTGAGTAGTTGGCTATTATGATACACCTGTTGTAGATGCTTGTTCCCATACCGCATCTCAATCGGGCCAGGAGGGAATCATAATCAATCTGTTCACTGTATAGAATGGCCTGGAGGATATTCAGCGCGTCACTACGAAGAGTAATCACAAGTCCAATAGCCTCCTCTTCCTTAGACCAACCATTTGCAATAGCAGCGGCTTCAAATTGTTTCCTATACAGGGACCAAGGAGTATTACCATCGTATGTAGGTGATTACTGATGCATGATCCTCGTATCATACCCTGATTCTGGCCTGGGTTTGATAGCGCCAAACTGAGTGATCTCCGTCCGGAGCAATTGCATTTCATTTTCCATGGCTGATATTTTGCTTTCGACGTCCGTTTCCACTCTTTCAAGTCCTTCATTAACCTCACTCGCTTCATGTTCTAGTTCAGGTTTTAATTCTGCTACTAGATTCCTAGAATTAGAAGTCAATTTCTCTTCTAAAGCCTTGGAATTGTCATTTAATTTGTCTTCCAATCTCTTACAATTTTCGGCTTGACTGTTGGAACACTGGGGAATTATCTTTTCTAATTCAGAAAAGGTTTCCTTGAACATCACTGCGAGGGTACTCAAGTCACCGGCTATTTCAAACAACATATTTTCGGGATCCCTACCTCATGCCTATAATTAAAGCAACCTTCAATCTCGACTGCAGTACAGCTTTGGTATCCTGATCGCGTTCTTCTAACTCATGCTTTAAATCAGCCACCTTAAACTCATTCAATCTTACTTTCTTGGAAGTCATTTTCAATTTTCAGTCGCTATTAACGCTGCAATTACTAAATCCTAACTTATGACACCAGTGTTACGTTATTTCAGAGTTAAAACAAGACGTTCCGTGACGAACTAAAGAGCCTACTTTTCTTAAAATTTAAGATTCATGCCAATGATTAATCTAAATGGATCTATCTAGAATAATGACGAAATTAAGTTGGTAATATCGAAATTTCCAATCAGTTCGAAATACATTATACCTGGCATAATGTAGCCTAATAGAGTACTACTGTTGGCAGCCCTGGTGACTGAATATATTCTTAGTTCCATCTCTTAAGGTACAGAATAAAAAAAATTGGTTGAAGTCCAATGGATAGCATGGACGTTACATGCAGTTAGACATTGGACCTAACAGCGCGCGTAAAATCATGTTGGCAACAATGTCATGCATGTGTTGGTCAGAAATTATCTGAAATAATATGATCTATTGATATGCCAATTTTGATATGCCATTTTAAAATTGGACATATCAGCAGGCTTAGAATCATGTTGGCAGCACTGACGTATATTAGTTACTCTAAATTAATCTAGAATGCCAAGTACTATACGTGTGCAAAGTTAAGAGCTATTGGCTTGCAAACTTTCCGATATATTGATATTAGGGTAACAAAAATAGAGACACCATTTAATAACAGTTGGCAGCCCTGGTTGCTCTTAAGAAGACGCATAGTCATATATGTTATTGTCACACAGCACATATGAAATTTGGTTGAAATCCAAATGATAGTATAGAAGTTACATGTATTTTAAATTGGGCCTATCAGCAGGCTTAGAATCATGTTGGTAGCACTGACGTATATCAGTTACTCCAAATTAATATAGAATGTCAGGTACTATACGTGTGCATAGTTTAAAGCTGACGGCTTGCATACTTTCTGATATATTGGTATTTTGATAAAATAAATTGAAAGCATTCATTAGCAGTTGGCAGCCTTGGTGGCTCTTAAGAATACGCTCAGTCATATCTGTTTATGTATACATAGAACATACGAAGTTTGGTTGAATTCCAATTGATAGTGAAGAAGTTATATGCATTTAAAAATAGGACATATCAGCAGATTTAGAAAAATTTTGGCAACACTGTCATATATGGCCTCCTGGAAATTAAACTGAAATATTATTATCTATACGTGTGCCAATTTTGAAATAGCTCCCATGCATACCTTCCAAGATATCCAACATGGAGCTCAAATTTCAATTGCGATTTTTCAGCAGTTGGTAGCACAGACATCATTTTCAAATACGGCATAGAGATATTCAGGTATCTTTACTCATACCAAATTTTGTTCTGGTAGCTGCAGCCGTTTAGGAGTTGATAGGGGGGGACACACACGCAACCAGCCAGACAGAAGGACAGACAGACTGACACACACACATTGGCCCAGATCGATCTCATAAGTCGACTTTTTCCTCATTTTTGAGAAATGTGAAAAGTAGGCTAAAAATGAACATTTATTTCCAACTTCACCAAATCAATTACAATCATCTCAAAACCAAACAATTCCGGTCCTGTCTTGTCATTACGTCGTCACCAATGACATGTAAGAAAACATAAAAGTCGGCGTTGTTAAGTCCTGTCCCAGACATCATTGTTCTTTATGTCCCAGCATCGTCTCACGACATCTGATTTGTCTCAAAATAGGGAAATATAGTCAAAGTCTAATGTCTCACCGTCGCGGATAAAAACTCGCGGTCGAATGTTCTTAATAAATTATCATCAAGCAATTAAGTTCAGTCATTATTTATTTGGGAGGTTCAGGGTATTTTATATCACATTTTTAATATAAATCTGTCTAATTTTCATGATTATGAGCATCATATTTAATTTAAGTTATTATCCCTTGCATTATATTTTTTTACAGCATTGATTATTAAATTCTCCTCCCATCATCAATCACATACACTTGGTAATGTGCCCGACTCAATTATCAATGGCTTCTATAATAGCCTACCATAACAGTTGATCGGGTGTCCGTTCTCGACCACCTTCAAATGCATTCAATAGCTTTGTTGCAACAGTTTACGATCACACATTTTTATTCACTGACAGAAAACATGTATATATACAGATGTTGTTTCAAAATACAGGGTGAATCCCATATAAGATAAATTTGTGCGTGGACTTCATGAACACAATTTCTTAATTTATTTGCAACATGGTATTTGACTGATAATAGTAAGAGAAGTTTATAGTAATAGCATAACGAGTAGAATAAGAAGTGATATCACTGGCCTAGTACGCCTGGTCCGCCGCAGTGCAGCGCTGGCTCCGATCTGTGATGTAAGTTAGCATTGGCGCTTACGAGACTTAAAACCTTGCGACCTGTTTTACATGTTAAAACACCGCAAGATATCCTCATAGGCGCTAATAATTTCGACATCTACACTTACTTTACTGTGCCCAATTATAATTTAATAAGTCGTATCCTGTAATAGTCCAGTTTCGACAATAAGCGAAGACAGAGAGCAAGTTCAAAATGCAATTAGTTTTGCCAGCTATCGGTACCGTAAATAAAAATATAAAAGAAAAGAACGGAAAAATGAACCTGGCTATCAGAAAGGATTTCTTCACATTGTTACACATTTTACATTCCCTTAACAGACTTGCAACACAACCAAAAATAAAAATAATAAACAGTACGAACGCAACTCGCGTAGGGCATTGACATTCAAAAGGAATATTACCTGAAATAAACAGGAACAATAAGAGAGAATATAATTCGCAGCGGAAAGTGAAACACATAATTCAAATTATTATTAATAATAATAATAATAATAATAATAATAATAATAACAAAACTGAGGAGTCATATTCTTTCTTTTAATTCTTAACTTCAGTTCGATACCTTAGAAAATTTCCTGGTAGATTTTGACATTTTCCCTGATCTCAGTTCCTTCCGGAGTTCCTTCATCTTGAAGTAGAAACGACACTTCATGTAGTGAAAGATCAGTTTTGGTACAGTCTCAATTGCATGTTGCTCATTACACCCCAAGCCTGAAGGTTGAATTGTAATGTTCTCCTTGTTCTCCAAGCAATCATAAAACAAGTCACCCCAGAAACCAGAGGGAGATGAGAGGTGGGCACTTATTGTCTCTTCTGCCTGAAGCAAGACATTAAATAATGCCTCTGAAGGGTGGCATAAATAGTTTTGTCCCACTTGAGAGCCATAGTCCCGTAAGTTTGTAAAGAGGGCAAAAGAATTAGTTGTTACTGCTAATGCCTTGATAACATCAACACAGGAAACACACTTCAGAATTCTGGGGGCCTGATGTACAATATAACCAGCTAAATTGTAAACCAAACATCTTTTAACACTACCAAGGGCACTGACGGATGGATTTTCTCCCTGCACTGAAAGACTTTCACAACCACTTTCAAAAACAATCTTTTCCTCTAAACTGCCCAGCACTGATGCTTTTATGTCCCTATTTTCCTTCTCAGTCTTCTTTGCTAGAATTCTGATCTGGTTGACATATGATGTTAAGGAGTATTCTGTCTTTAGTTCACAATTCCCTCCTTTTGATAAAACATTTTTTACTGGAACATAAATAGATTGCAACATGTGTAAGTGCAAGAAATCAACTGTTGATGGATGGTCATCACAGGTCAATGATCGCATGATGCCAAAATGTCTCTCTAGTGGATCCTGATTAAATTTGCCTGTCAATACATAGTTTAAACCTTGACTCCACATATAAACAGCAATTTCCAGTGTGCTCTGAATAGTAACTCTCAATGATTCTAATGTTCTGTTGGAAGCAAAAGTACTATCTGAATTATCTAGAATTACAGACATGTCTGGTAAAATTTTATGATGTTTAGAATCTTTTCTCAATGCAAATGATGGTGTGGTGGAATTTAAAGCATCGGCCATATCATTCAACACCTGCGTGAATCTTTCAGTCGCTTCACTCTCTTCAAAACCTGGAATGCCAGTTTCTCTAAAAAAATATATAAGGCCTTTGCCATGCTAGTGCTAAATAACTGAAAGGCAAGTCGGGCATTCATCCGCTGGAAGGAGGTTGGATGTATATGTGATAAAGTCAATTTACTGCATGCCTTTACACCAGCGAGTTCTGATGAATTGTCAGTATTATACACAAGTTAATAAAAGCGATAGTCCACTGTGTCTGTATCAAACACGACAGCACGCTTGTCATGGAAGTGGTTGCGTATACATTTTAAAATATGTACTGCGTCTGAAAAAGCCCATACTTTCCTACTTCCATCAACAGGGTTAGAGAAACAACACTTAACATATCCTTTCTTTCCTGATATTTGTAAATGCCTCCAGGCCTGTTTGTTTGATTGGCTGCCATCACATGTGAACCCTACCACTTTACACCCTGCCTGTTCAAGTTGGATTATAATTTGTACTAATATTTTAGCCAAAAGCTCTTCAGGAGTAGCATTTTTACTAGCAAAGACAGCAACTGGTTACACCCAACCAGTAGCGGCTGGCGGATCTGGGTGTTGCACTATTTTCATTAAGGTGGTTCAAGGGCACCCGCAGGATTTTTTCTAGAGTGGGGGGGGGGGATGGGGGGGAGGGGAAATGTATTATTTTTTTATTTTCTTGCCTACATGTCACTAGGTAATATTGAGACCTACACCCCCCCCCCCGCAATTTTCGTTTAATTTCTTACTTGCTTAGCGACATTCATTATTTGGCTGCTCTTAAACCGTTCAGTACATGGGCCTAGTCTTTATGGCATAAATGGGAGGATTTTTTTTTAGTTCGGAGATTTTGTCCATAGGAGTTCGCTTTTATTTGTGAATCATCGTCATAATGTTCATTTTTTGAAACAGGCAAAACGTAGTTTATCACCATGTAGGCCTATAAAAATCAAGCAATTCATTAAAATGGTATTGTTAATCCAGTTTGGCGATTTTTTTAATAACTGAAAATATTCTCAAATAATCCCAAATTACTAAGTTAAATAAAACTGTGGAATTATCCCTACATCTAAATCAGTTAACCATCAGTAACTTCACTTTATGAAATAAACTGGTGTGACAATAAACAATCGAAATATTCTCGGGATTTCAGTGGGTGGGGACATGGCCCCTCATTGCCCCACCCCACCCCCTCCCCACACCTTCTGCGGGCACCCATGATGTGATAGGGTAAAGGACTGCTTGATATCGGAGAAAACTGTATTCAATTGCGCGGTAAAACGGATGTACCTCATTCATAACAAATGCCGCAGTTCAGAGACATCACAATTTCGTCGGATTAAAATTGGAATATAAGTTAGTCTACATGAAAACCTTCACGAGAACAAAACAACGTAAGTTATATATGAGGGCGAGAACTGCGCGTGTCACAAGTTCACGCGCAACATTGACGAAGCATCTCGGATGTCTCCGGCCACGCCTGCGCCTCAGCTCCTGGTTGCAGTCAGCGGGCAACGACCAGCCGTGTTAACGGTTGGGATAGGGCTTACCCGGTCTGGCATCTCTGCCATACCCTTCACTATTGAGATCTGGTCGGTGCTTGGGCCTGGCAACGACCAAACGGACGAGCGCTCCTAGACGGCTGGCGGGCTTCGCTTTCTCTGTCAGTTCACAGTAACTTCCTATAAGATTTCCTGAATTATTAAAGAACAGAATTATGAATTCCTATACATATAGAAGGAAACATACAACTTTTATACTAAAAATATTATTACGGAATTAATTGTTTTTCATGAATTAATCTGGTCGTTGTGCAACACTGCAACCATATTACCGGCCGCCACTGCACCCAACTGTGTAAGAGAGGTACAAACATAAAAACTAAGGCATGGTCAGCCAACACATTACACTGGTCTTCAGGTGTTACATTACCGAAGTCCACAAATCCATCTATGAACAAGGAGGACCCATTAAATTGTACATCTTCTCTTAGTTTCTCCTCATCAAAAATGACAATCCCTGTCTTTTTATTCTCATCCCTTTCTTCACTGAAGTAGTCTTTAATGGCATCAAGAGCATTTTTATTTACACCATATGAGTATTTTAAACCCTTTAACAACCTCCTTAAATGCACCTCAGATGGAAGGGGCAGCAAACCATGTTTCAGGCAATGTCTATAACCCTTGGGTGATTTTACGTGTACCAAAAAACTATCTAAAAGAAACTCACTGTCATACTTCATACCTTTGGGGTTCTTTTTCTGACACTTTTGCAACATAGTGTCCACAATAACTTTTTGTTTCCTAGATAGCCCTTCTTTACACCGACAGGCACCTTGTCCTGAAAGTCTGTGTTTCATCCTACCAAGTTCACTTTGCAGAACAGAAACTTTAGCCCTCTCTAACTTAATCGTTTTGTTTGCCCTAGCCAACTTCCGTTTTAAGTTCCTTAATTGTTGTTTTAATTCTAACACTTCAGATTGAGAATCGTCGGATTTAGGCATGTTGGAAAACTGGATATTGCTGTTGTCACAAGCGGATTCAGAATCAAATGTCGAACATTTGGGGGGTGTCTTTGCCAAAAGATTATCTGACGATTTTCTTTTTTGGGGAGATTTCCTTCGAGTTACAGTACTGGACAAATACTTAGGCAAATTAGGAAATATATGTGGAACAGAATAGTCTTTCAATCGCCAGTTGGTTCTTGGGAGAAGTACTTCCTTCCCTTCTATCACAAATTTGTCAAATTTAACAATTAAATCTTCTGAAAAGTGAGCATCACAGATGTAGGACTTTTCAGTAAGTTCCCTATCCTTCCTTGGTATGGCCCCTATCCACTTGATAAAACGTTCCTTATCTTTAGTGTATTTGAAAACCCGTCTTACCTCTTTACAGTCCCCATAGCCAGATCTGCATCCTGGTACAAAACAACAAGGCATCTTCACTACTCACATTAAGCACTCATGAAAATGTAAGGGTTAAACTGCTGTTTACTTGCATTAAATAACAATAAAATTAACACACGAAGATAACCTCAACACACGACAAGAAATTAAATTCCCTTTCAGTTAATGCTTCCTACAATAGCATTTCAGGTATTAATACTATGAGATAATTGTGTAAGCACTTGTATATCAATAAAAGTTTGTACAGAACACCACCAAAACACTCCGACCGATTAAATACTTAATATATCGCACATAAACATACGTGGAAATCAACAATCACAAATCGACTGAAGCGCTGCGTAGCGGCGAGTGCCAACCCGATCCGTATTTATTACGTGCTATTGAGGGAGAAGAGATCACACTTCTTATTCTACTCGTTATGGTAATAGCATTAATTATAAGGGTACTGAATATAAAAGATGATACATTACTTATTTGTGAATGAGTTGGTTTAAATATGTTGGTGAAAATTTATAAGTTCATTTACTTCATCAAAGTTATTAAGGAGCGATGTAAAAAGCCTTTTCTTCAGGGTGTTATTTGTCATATTTACTGGCAATATATTGTAAATCCTAGTGTTAAGACAACTTAAATTCCTTTGGCCAAGTAGTGTGTTTCGACGAGGGATATTTATTTCAGTTCTGTCTTGAAGTCTAGTGCACATTTTAAGTTTTTGTCCATTACAGAAGAGCTTCATATTTTTATGTATACATATGATTGATGACTGAACAAATAACTGTCGTATATTAAGCACCATGCTTTGTTGATACAGTTAACATGTTGGAAAAGTTGGTGGCTTTTTGTACATAACTTTTAGAATGAAATTCTGAGCCAAATGTGAACGAAGTATTCCACCCAAACCATTTTTTCCATATTGTAGTTGTGACTGGACTAAGACAAAATATACAGTTCTCAAGGCTTTTGCTGAAAGGTTTTGAGTTTATTGGCCAAGTTTGATGCATGCATATTCCATTTTAAATGATTATCTATAATAACCCCTAAGTATGTAGCATTCATTGACTTCTGTAGGGTATAGCAGTTGCATCTTTCGCCATTGTTACAAATTGGTGCGTGGATCCTTAGTGTTAAATTGTCTGTGGGTTGTAATGTTTTGTCGTGTGAGAAGCAAAGGTATTGTGTTTTGGTTTCATTTAAGTTAAGGAGGTGGTTTCTTAGCCATTTTTGGACTGTAGTAAGGGTTTCTTGAGTTCTTTTAAAAGTGTCCTCCCAAGTTGTTCCTGTGACTGTGACAACAGTGTCATCAGCATATGAGGTAATCATCGCATTACAGTTCAGCTCACACAAATCGTTAATATATAACAGAAAAAGAATAGGACCTAAAACTGTTCCTTGCGGAATTCCAATTTTTACTTCAGCACTTCTACTTAGAGTATCTTTGATTCGTAGTACCTTTTGTATTCTGTCAAAAAGAAAGCTTTTTATTAGTTCTTGTGGAGTACCACGAATACCTTCCTTTTCAAGTTTTCTAATGAGTATATTGTGGTCTACGGAGTCAAAAGCCTTTCTTAAATCCATGAACACAGAAATTGTTCTTTTAGAGCTATCGATGGCTTTATACAAATAATCAATGGGGGAAAATATTGCATCTTGAGTACTAGTGTTTGGTCTAAAACCAAACTGATTTGGTGACAATATGTTGAACTTATTCAGATAGTTAAGTAATCTGGTTTTGATGCATTTCTCTAGTAGCTAAGAGAGGTGGGTTGTGAGGGAAATTGGTCTATAGTTATTTAACTCTCTTTTATCTTCTGATTTATGGACTGGGATTATGATGGCAATTTTGAATGAGTCTGGAAATTGTCCTTTCGTTAGTGATAAATTAAAAATATGGTGCAATGGTTGTAGAATTTCTGAACTAATTATCTTAATTGTTTTACTAGAGATATTATCATAGCCATTTGCTGAGTTATCTTCTAGAGCAGCTATATGGTTTGTTGTTTCTGATTTTGTTATGGGTATATAAAAGATAGACTGAGGTTGAGATTTTGCAGTGCTATCACGTGCATTTGTGTTGTCAGGTTCCTTTCTTGTATTAGGCCTATTTATTTTTCAGAAAGTTCTAAACCTATGTTACTAAAATAGTCTACAAATTTGTTTGCAATGGCAGCTGGTTGGGATGTTTCTTGAGAGTCTCTGATAAATATGCTGTCAACAGCTGAAGATTTATTTCCCTTCCTACATGTTATATCATTAATATTTTTCCAAAGGACTTTAGGATTATTGGAGTTTGACATAATTTGTTTGGAATAATACCTTTCCTTTGCTAGTTTAACAAGCCTGTTTATCCAGTTTCTGTACAATTTATGTTTATTAACAGTTTCTGGGACATCATCACTGTTTGAAGACCTCTCCCTTTGTTTAACAATTTTCTGATGTAATTTACCTCTTATTCTAATAGAAGTTAAAAATCCAGTTGTGATCCATGGAGTATTTTCTTAAATTTTAATCTAGGTTTTTATGGTAGTAGAGTGTTCAGAGATGTACTGAGCCAGTAATTAATGAAACTATCGGCTGCTTTGTTAGCATCATGTTCAGTTATGATAGATTCCCAAGTTTGCTTAGTTAATGATTTTTTAGAGTTTCATAATTTATTCTAACATTGTTCAAACTATTTTTTTCTGTTTGTGGAGTGTTGAACCGTTTTTATCAGGTTCATCATTTTTGTCATATTATTATTGTTATTATTATTATTATTATTATTATTATTATCATCATTTCCTTCATGTCGCATTATTGTGACATACGTTTCTCTGTCTCACCTACTGCGTTCAAACTTAGTAATTCTGCGTAAACGTTTCACCAGATGGTGAAACTTTTCATCCCTACTAACACAATGTTACCATTGGTGGAAGCACTACTTGTTGTCAGGCTTTGCCTCCGCTATTGGACCCCCTCCACCCATGTATACGGAGTGGGGATGTTTGTATCTACGACTTATTTTTCTCGGGCGCGTTACTGCGTTCCTTAAGAGAAGGTTTCTTCCTTCCAATTTTGGGCCGTCATGTAGACGGACGTGTGTGCACGTGTCAGGCTTTTGCCCGCACCCAGAAAGCAACTAAATGTAAGTACGATTCAGTCATTGAATTTATCTAACTTGAGGTCATTCTAAATTTCTGTTTCTCCATATTTGTTTTTCATTTTGTGTCCCCTTTGATTCACTTATAATTTCCCTTTCTTATGATGATGTGAATTCGATCCATGAACCCAAGTCCCTTCGCCTTTGTTTACGTTAGTTTAGCGAAGCGTCTGTGTTTATTTGTCATCCCTCCCTTTCATGTAATCGGTTTTATTTTTACGTAAATCTCTCAGGTCTGAAATATCTGCTATTTTTCTACGAGGCTTAATTATGCTCTGTATTGCGTCACCACCTGGTTCGGCGTTCTTTTATGACGACCTCCGGTGGATTGTCGCATCAGAGCCTTGTTTTTGTGGATGGAATCGGCGAAGTTACGGAGCTGAGTCTCACGTCTTCAGCCAGATCCTCCCTCTGTTTTATTGAAATGTATGTGAGCGATGGTCATCGTGCTAATCACTGTCCATGCGCCACATTACTTTCTTTGTGTCATCGTATGTCGTGATTCGGCATTTCTACCTCTGTGTAAGCCTACATCTTCCTACGAAGCATATTTCTTAGCTGATTGATTTTTTTCTTTTATTTCCTGTCCCGGTAATGTCAAGTAATTTAATGTAATTTTCATTTCGTTTATTTTTATGTGTTAATTTTGTTACTTCCTCTGACTTCGTTATATTACGTAACTCAGTGTCATCCCCCACCCCCCGTTTCCCTACATACGCACTCCTCCACTCCCCACCACTTTCACCCCCTACCCCATGATTTCACAACATCATGAGCGTCTGAGTTCTGTTTTTGGCGCTGGACATTCTAGTCCAGATCATGTCATCTCTGTAAGTAGTCGTTCTTGTAATCTATCCCACAAATTTCTTTAATTTCTTTAATTTTGCTTCATCGTTTTTAAGTTTTATTATTGAATCGCGTTTCCAATTAGTTGCTATTATGATTTGAATTTATTTCTAGATTCCTTTTATTTTATATTTAAGTTGCTCGTGTTTTATTTTCATTTCTAATTTGTAATCAGCACACATGTGTTTATTTTATTATTAATATATTTTTATTCAGTAAGTACAATATTTGCTTCTGTCTTATGATTTCTCTTATTTGAGTTCCTCGTTTGTCTTTCGATTCGACTTAGTCTTGGCTTCGCACTGTAGCGAAGTTACGACTAACACAGTCTCTGGGACCCTTGCTCTATTACTTAAGTTTAATTTTTCCTTTTGATTTTATCTTAAACTTTTATTCTGGCTTACTTTCTGTGGAAGTCATCCTTCTTTCGATTCGGAATCTTGGGCCCAGCACGCATCGAAAGAAGTATTCCTTCCTCGTTCCTTACGTGATCCTGTTTAATTTTTTGTTGTTTTTGCTTCCACTGTATTCCTCATACCTCTGCTATTTTGTTTAACGTAAAAGCACAAGGCGGTGCAAATGGTATAGCAGAGCGAGGTTACGCGCGAAATCGTTCCCTTTAGGTTACCAAACTTATATTATTTTTGCAATTATTACAATGTTGTATTTCTGAGTTTAAGATACCTGTACTGAATTGTTCCCCCATCCCCGAAGAAAGTGTGGAGTGTGAAAGCATTTCTCGAGTGAACAAGACATCCAAAGAATCTAGTTCCGAGGTGAAGAGTGCAACAAGTTAGTGAGGACTTCGCAACGCTGGAATAGGACACATTACGGTATTGTGACCTTTATTTTACTAAGTTAAAGTGTTTTACTTTTCTCCTTGTCTATTGTCATGTCTAAGTCAGAATTCCGACCCGTGAAAAAGGAGTTAAATTTTATGGGCCTTGAATCCTTAACAATGCCCACGCCACTATTGCAAGATACGACACAGGACCTGCTAATGATAGACCCTCCCCTTTTAGATTGCTCCATCGCCCCTGTTGGCACTGTTAATAGTGCTCGCACAACGAAAATGTTGCATCAGTAGTGAGTAGGTGGGGATTGACGTTTTCCGGAGAAAACAATACCTCATCAGTTTTTTGTTTTATCCAACGTGTGGAGGAATTGTGTTATTGTCACGATATTAATCCCGACAGTATTGTACGTTGCTTACCTATTCTTTTGTCTGGAAAAGCGCTGATGTGGCATCGCACTTCTCCAAATTTTTATAAGTCATGGGACGAATTTGTTGGGTGCATTAAGGACCGTTTCACGCTACAAGATTTCAATTTCGCTCTCAAACAAGAAATATACTCCCGTACTCAGGCTCCTGGGGAGATGATCGACGATTATGTAACCTCAGTCCGTCTGTTAGCAGCGAACCTCTCCCAACCCTTTCATCCCAGGGATCTGTTGGAAATTGTATACAGGAATTTAAATCCCACTTATAAATACTTCATTCGGCGTACATCCGTTTTTTCCATCGAAGACATCATATTGCAAGGCCGTGCGTATGAATCAAATGCACGAGCCTGTTCGAACTATACTCCACCTCCAAGAGCCGATAATACGATTTTCCCCGAGTTAGCCTACTCACCCCCCCCCCCAGACAACACTGTCTAGCCCAGCTGTCGACCGAACAAAAGACAACACCTTACGGTTTAAGCCGTCCGCTCGCCGTGCTGAGTCCCTTTCTAGGAATTCTAATCCAAACCCTTCTGTGGCTCGTAATTCATCTGCTGTCTCCCGTGAAGGGACTACAAACAACCCAACAACAATCACTCGCAATGTTTCTTCTGGTCGCATAACTTATTGGAACTATAATGAACTTGGACATCATTTTAAAATGTGTTCTTTAAAACAACGAAAATTCTGTTTTGGCTGTGGGATGAATGAGGTCACGACTCGTTCCTGTCCGAATTGTAGTTCCAACCAGGAAAACTCATAGGGAGGTGTTCTGAGTTCGACTCCCGGAGCAGTCCTCCATCCAAACTTGACAATGCATCTAATTTTGATGTTGTGTTACAACCAGGAGTCTCAGTAAATTTCGATAATGTCTCGGCACCTGCTATTTTGGATACAGGCGCCACCAGAAGTTTCATTCACCGTTCAGTGGCAGATAGCATTCGAGCTTCGCAAAAACGTCTCCTACAGAATAAATGTCAGTTTCTCTCTGCGGGATCGTCAGTTATCGACGTTGCCGAAACTATTCTATGTCGCATTAAAATTCACGGATTTTCTTGGAAACATGTTTTTCATGTGGTTAACAATCTCTCCACTCAATGTATTTTAGGAATTGACTTTATGCATAAAACTGGTATGCAGTTGGATTTTATTAACGATTCATTTTGTTTCAAATTTCGCTCAGATAAAATGTCCCCCTTTGAAGAATGTACTTCTAACTACGTTGATGTGTCTCCTGTATTTTTCGTACATCTTCCATTAGCTTTGATGTCCGAGCAACGTGATACTCTGAATGATTTAGTTGAGGAATTTTCTGATGTCCTCACAGAATATTTAGGTTCTGCTGTAAATCACGAATGCCACATTGACTTGAGTGACAATGTACCTGTTCGAAGTCCTCCATTTCCTTGTAATCCGCCCAAGCTCTTGGCCATGAAAAAGTATATCAATGATTTGCAAGATTGGGGAGTAGTGGTTCCTTCCAAATCAGCTTATGGGTCTCCTGCTTTCTTAATTCCCAAGAAAGAAGAGGGCGAGTACCGGCTAGTCGTAGACTGCCGAAAATTGAACAAGAAGGTTGTCTTTGATAATTTCCCACTGCCTACTATTGAGAGTGCTTTTCAGCATTTCCACGGGGCCAATGTGTATTCGATGATTGATTTAAAAAATGCATATTATCAGATTCATTTGGATGCTGAGAGTCGCGACTTCACTGCTTTTAACACCCCTTTCGGATTATATAATTTTAAGCTTCTCCCGATGGGTATAGCTGTTGGTGCGCAAGTCCTCAGTCGCGTGCTAGACGACATCTTGGGAGACCTGAAGTTCAATTTCGTATTTAATTATCTTGACGATTTAGTCGTATACAGCAGATCTTTTGAGGAACATGTCGTTCATCTTAGGGAAGTTTTCTCCCGCCTCAGGAAGGCCGGTCTCACTATCAATCCAAAAAAGACCTCTTTGGGCTGCACTCAAATTAAATTTCTGGGCCACATTCTGTCAGCCGATGGTATCCGTGTCATACCCGAGCGCGCAGATTGCATTCAGCAGTTACCTGTACCCACCACAGTTAGGGCCTTGAGAAGAGTAATGGGTATGTTCACGTTCTATTCTCGTTTTATCAAAAACTTCTCTGACATTTCAGCACCTCTAAATGCTCTCAAAAAGAAGAATGTGAAATGTGTGTGGGGGCCAGAACAGGACAAAGCTTTCAATGTTTTGAAAGAAGCCCTTATGTCAGCACCAGTACTGCACACGTCTGATTTCGAATCAGCTTTCTTTTTACATTGTGACGCCAGTGATTTGGCCATTTCTAGTGTTTTGAGCCAGCGTGTGGATGGAAAATTTGCACCAGTGGCCTTCGCGAGTCGTATGTTAAATCAACATGAACGACGTTACTCAATTTTCGAGAAGGAAAGTCTTGCTGTGGTTTTTGGATGTGAAAAATTCAGGACTTTATTGGAACACCGTCACTTTACTGTTTTTACCGACAATGAGGCTTTGAAATGGAGTCTTTCTCACGTGAAAAAGCTTGGACGCATCAACAGGTGGATTTTGAGGTTGTCATATTTTAAGTTTGATATCATCCACGTAAAAGGGAGCGAGAACCCGGTAGCTGACTGCCTGTCACGCATATTTGAAGAGACCCCTAGGACTCCAATCGAGAGCGTTTCTATCAGTACACCACTTCAAGAAAATCTTTTCCTATTGCAACATTGTCCTTGGTCTTTTGTGGATATCCGGAAATTCCAGTCTGAGGACCCATTTTGCACTGACCTCCGTGCAAAAATTGCAAACAAAGATCCGGCAGTAAGCAACTTTTGTGTTCGAAATGATGTTATTGGCTATGTTCTTCCTAACTCTTCTAAATTTAGAATTTTTGCTCCATTAGCAGTACGTGATATGCTTTTGACATATTATCATGATTCTGCACTGGGAACTCATGCAGGGATGCAGCGCACTTTCCGTAAGATATCCGGTGAATTTTATTGGCCCTCAATTAAGTTAGATGCTTTTGCTCATGTCAAAAGATGTTTAGTCTGCCAGCGTTCTAAACCTGCTCAGAACACTCGTGTCGGCTTCCACCAAGCCAGTATTGTCACTCGTCCCGGCGAACGCCTTTTCATTGATTACTTTGGTCCAGTCGTGAGATCAAAATCTGGCAATCAAGCCATTTTAACTGTCATTGATGGTTTTTCGAAGTTTGTTTGGTTATTTCCAGTAAAGAATATCACTTCTCAGACTACTATCCATTCCTTGTCTAGATATATATTTGGAGTTTTTGGTCCTCCCAAGTACCTTGTGTCAGATAACGCCTCTGTGTTCCGTTCCAAAGCTTTTGAAACTATGGTATTTAACTGGGGCATCCAACATATTTTCTTGTCACCGTATCGACCGCAGGGAAATCAGGTAGAGCGTTTTCACAAAAACTTGAAGGCTTGTATGTCCGCTTTTCACAATGCCGATCAAACCTCCTGGGATACGAACCTACAGTATTTCAGTCTCGGGTTCAATACCTCTTTCCATTCGTCCGTTCAAACTACTCCAGCTGAATTATTCCTAGGCCGAACGCTTGTCGACCCCTTGGTGCTCAAATGGAATATTGAATATCTTTCCGAACCCTCTCGCACTACCTCTGTTGCTCAAAAATGGGCCATCGCCACCGGTCACCTCAAGAAAGCAAAAGCCAGAGTAGCGAAGCGTTACAACTTAGGCCGTCGTGATGTTAAATTCCAAATTGGGGACAAAGTTTTGTGTCGTTTACATCCTTTGAGTGACGCTACCAAACAAATTTCCAGTAAGCTGTGCTTACGTTGGTCAACTCCCAAGACTATTGCACGTTTTTTCAATCCTGTCTCAGTTGAGTTGGTGGACGATCACGATAATTCAGTGACTTCGGCCCACGTCACGCAGTTGAAAAAAATTGTCAGATCTTGTGAATTTCACCTCGCTATAATGTTGTATTTTTGTTTTCCTTTTATTCTAATTGGATGCCCGAGCTCCTTAATAGCCAACCTAGCATGTGTGCCTATTCAGATTTTAATGCGTGTGCTTCCTTTTCATTTATTTCTGTGACAATACAGGAGACACCCGTGGCCTCTTTCTCGTACGCGAGTGTGTCGTGAATACTTGACATCTCTGTCGAGCTATATCTTTGCCTGAGGCCATCAGCATATACCTGGTCGGTCACTATTTGCAAACCGCACACCTACTCCTCTTTTGTACTGCTCCTCGGCTTAACTCCTATTGTTCGGCGACAGACAAGGACCCTTCGACACTTCCTGCTTTACCTTGTAGGAACTTTGGATTTATTTTAAATTTATTGATGTAATTGACTTTTTTGTGTCATGGTTTTGAGATATCATGTACTTTTGTGTCATCTTGGTTTTGATGTTCACTGTGAGGTCATGTATTTTGTTTTGTTTTAAATTGTCAAGTGTTCTTAGAATGTCGTGTTTTGTCTAGCAACCATCCAGACGGGCAGCGAGTAACAACAAGCAGCCTTTGTGTACCTGGGCTGACACGGCTGGGGTCTTCTCGGAACTCGTTAACGGACCAGTCACCCCCCACTGGATCTATACATGGCTTTATTTTCAGCTGCTGAAAAGGAGAATACGTTCCCTTTCGAAGACATTATGACACTATTGCATATTCCTCGTTGACGCAACGAGCGGTCCTATATACAGAGTGTCCCAATTGTATTTTTTTAAATGTGATCACGATTTAACTTTGTCTGTCTTTTCTCATCAGAGGCTGGAGAGATTTGCAGTCTTGGGGTAACGTCCATCTTGAAGATTTCGACATCCGCATCATCATGAACTAGCAAGAACAATGATCACTATTAATATATGAACTCACTGTATTTCTTTTTGAACGCAGTACTTTTGACGTTGGTGGCTAGTGTTGACGAGCAATGAAGGGGGTACCACCTTCATTTCACGGTCAGATTAGTCCACTGTTCATTTTTGTTGTTGTATTCTTCTAGAGGTCTTTTTTCAGTATTCAATTTTTCCCCCTTTACGATTTTTTTTTGCCTCTCTATTTGTACGAAAAAAGAAATTTCCATGGCCAGGAAAATTCCTTTTTTTTGGGAGAGCAGGGGAATTTTGAACCGTTTTTATCAGGTTCATTATTTTTTGTTATATTATTATTGTTATTATTATTATCATCATTTCCTTCATGTCGCATTATTGTGACATATGTTTCTCTGTCTCACCTACTGCGTTCAACCTTAGTAATTCTGCGTAAACGATTCACCAGATGGTGAAACTTTTCATCCCCACTAACACAATGTTACCATTGGTTGAAGCACTACTTGTTGTCAGGCTTTGCTCCGCTATTGGACCCCCTCCACCCATGTATACGGAGTGGGGATGTTTGTATCTACGACTTATTTTTCTCGGGCGCGTTACTGCGTTCCTTAAGAGAAGGTTTCTTCCTTCCAATTTTGGGCCGTCATGTAGACGGACGTGTGTGCACGTGTCGGGCTTTTGCCCGCACCCAGAAAGCAACTAAATGTAAGTACGATTCAGTCATTGAATTTATCTAACTTGAGGTCATTCTAAATTTCTGTTTCTCCATATTTTTTTCATTTTGTGTCCCCTTTGATTCACTTATAATTTTCCTTTCTTATGATGATGTGAATTCGATCCATGAACCCAAGTCCCTTCGCCTTTGTTTACGTTAGTTTAGCGAAGCGTCTGTGTTTATTTGTCATCCCTCCCTTTCATGTAATCGGTTTTATTTTTACGTAAATCTCTCAGGTCTGAAATATCTGCTATTTTTCTACGAGGCTTAATTATGCTCTGTATTGCGTCACCACCTGGTTCGGCGTTCTTTTATGACGACCTCCGGTGGATTGTCGCATCAGAGCCTTGTTTTTGTGGATGGAATCGGCGAAGTTACGGAGCTGAGTCTCACGTCTTCAGCCAGACCCTCCCTCTGTTTTATTGAAATGTATGTGAGCGATGGTCATCGTGCTAATCACTGTCCATGCGCCACATTACTTTCTTTGTTTCATCGTATGTCGTGATTCGGCATTTCTACCTCTGTGTAAGCCTACATCTTCCTACGAAGCATATTTCTTAGCTGATTGATTTTTTTCTTTTATTTCCTGTCCCGGTAATGTCAAGTAATTTAATGTTATTTTCATTTCGTTTATTTTTATGTGTTAATTTTGTGTTACTTCCTCTGACTTCGTTATATTACGTAACTCAGTGTCATCCCCCACCCCCCGTTTCCCTACATACGCACTCCTCCACTCCCCACCACTTTCACCCCCTACCCCATGATTTCACAACATCATGAGCGTCTGAGTTCTATTTTTTGGCGCTGGACATTCTAGTCCAGATCATGTCATCTCTGTAAGTAGTCGTTCTTGTAATCTATCCCACAAATTTCTTTAATTTCTTTAATTTTGCTTCATCTTTTTTAAGTTTTATTATTGAATCGCGTTTCCAATTAGTTGCTATTATGATTTGAATTTATTTCTAGATTCCTTTTATTTTATATTTAAGTTGCTCGTGTTTTATTTTCATTTCTAATTTGTAATCAGCACACATGTGTTTATTTTATTATTAATATATTTTTATTCAGTAAGTACAATATTTGCTTCTGTCTTATGATTTCTCTTATTTGAGTTCCTCGTTTGTCTTTCGATTCGACTTAGTCTTGGCTTCGCACTGTAGCGAAGTTACGACTAACACGGTCTCTGGGACCCTTGCTCTATTACTTAAGTTTAATTTTTCCTTTTGATTTTATCTTAAACTTTTATTCTGGCTTACTTTCTGTGGAAGTCATCCTTCTTTCGATTCGGAATCTTGGGCCCAGCACGCATCGAAAGAAGTATTCCTTCCTCGTTCCCTACGTGATCCTGTTTAGTTTTTGTTGTTTTTGCTTCCACTGTATTCCTCATACCTCTGCTATTTTGTTTAACGTAAAAGCACAAGGCGGTGCAGTGTATTTTTGAGATTTATTTTGTATGAGAAATGTAGGACTGTGATCTGTGATACTGGTATGCAGTACAAAAGGGTCAAAGTTGCTGTTTCTGTGGGACTTAACATGTACCGTATGTGATGGATAAATGTTCTGGATTTTGGGGTTATTCTAGTTGGTGAGTTTATGTACGAAATGAAACCATTTGCATGTAATACATTTAAATATTCATTTTTAATATTTTGGGCATATTGCCTTGTAAGATTTAAAATATCAATATTTATATCTCCTATTAATATACTACGTGTAGCTGTGGGCAAGTGTTGGAGAGTATTTCCTAGTTCTTCTATGAATTTCTTTGGGCATGTGGAGGGTGATCTGTATATAGCAAGTATCAGGTAACTTTCTTTATTATATCTGAAGTAGGCTAGCATTTGCTTTCAGTGTTTTTACAGTAGCTATTGTAATATTTTGTATTAGGTTTTCATGCACATATATCTTTATGCTGTCATGGGTAGAATTTTGAGGTGGTATGAAGTACTCATTATATCCTAAAATAGCAAATGGTATATCCTCAATGAGCTGAGTTTCAGACAGTATAATGACATCTGGTTTATGATCAAGTTGATCGAACATAACTAGCATACTTTCAAAATTTGTTATCATGCCACATATATTTAGGTGCATGATTTTAATTCCTGCAGTAAAGCTAATTAATTAGTTCAAGTCTTGAGTACTGTTTACAACGTTTGAAGTAATATCTTGAATATTAAGGTCTACTTCGTTACCTGGTTTCATACCGTAGTTGTTTTATTTCAGGGTACTTCCATAACTACTTTACACTCACTTAGAAACAGATTTTCATAAAATATTGAATGGCTCAGGCAAACATGCCTTCAGTTTCCTTGATTCCCATGAACTGTTGGCAGGTCAGTGTTAGAATGTCTTATTATCATGAAGACAATCAATTGTTCTGTACAACTTTAGTGTTTAATTTTAGTTCATAAGTATGTTGGTAATGCTTGTTTTGCAACATGTTTTATTTACAGTGACTTTATGATGAGAAGGCTGTGACTTCCTGTATGTATTCTTTGGTCAACTTGTATGAACTCGCTCATGCCGAAATGTGCCAAAATACATCTAGTATTCAAGTATCAATCCATGTGCCTTTTAATTAAGTAACAGGTTATGAGCCCAGACCGGACTAATAGTGCGTGTTTGAAACTAATATTCAACGTCGCTCAGTGAATACTTAGAAACGGTGTAGCTTATTTACACATTATGGCAACAGCGAGTGAGTCAAATGCCTCAACCACGTTTTCCGCATCGACTTCTGTTATCTCTGGGATTACTGTTTCATCATCAGTGCCTAATATAGAGAAACTAGAAGGACAGCCAAATTATGGAAGCTGGAAGTTCGCAATGAGACTGTGTCTTATGTTGGAGGGATTGTTTGGTTATGTCGATGGAACAATTCTCGTTACTTCACATGTGGACACAATTCGTACCAGAGTGCGCTGGCAAAAATATGCCTGGCTGTTAAACCTTCTTGCTATATTCACATGCATAACGCTACCAACTCGAAGGATGCCTGGAATAACCTCAAAAGGCCTTCGAGGGATGTAGTATGGCCACAAAGTTCGAACTGACCCGGACATTTTTCAACATGAGGCAAGAAAGCAGCACAATGGAAGAGTTCGTCAACAACATCATGATGACCGTGCAGAAACTCGCCGATATAGGTGAAACTATTGAAGATAAATGGGTCTACTTCTTTATGAGGAATGGTGTCTCAAACGAATATGAAAATTTCGTGGCGGCGCTGAACCAGCAGCTGAAGGAAGATTTCACTTCAGAAGATGTAAAGGTTGCTCTTCTGGGTGAAAGCGAGAGGAGAAGAGTGAAGGGAGAATATGAGTAGTGGGGTAGTGATGGTTCTAATCCCAAAGGTGCTCAAAAAGTTAGTACACACTTTTTGCTTATTCATATCTCGTGAACCCATGGTCGGATGTTGACAAATGAAGTGTCGTTGGACTCGAGCTGACGTCTTCCTTCCTACGGACCACTTGTTATATTTTTTGGATTTTTTTGAAAATTTTTGTTTTCGAAAGTAGGTGATAATTTGAAAACCATACATGATAGAACGTTGTGCCATGGCTCAAACGAATGGTCTTTATGACCTTTATTTTCTATAATGAAACTTTTTTACTTTTTATGTTTTTTTTTAATACTCGAATTTTGAAAATCCTATATTTTGGAAACTAGGAATTCTACAAAAAAAATTGTTTGACATAAATGAAAGGTCCCTATGCCCTCTACCCCCAAAATAAATTTCAAGTCTCTGGAGCAAAAATTTGTGTTTTGTAAGTAGTGGGATGAAGGGAAAGCTGTCCACTAACTTATTGAACCCTCCTCGTATTTGCCCCGAACCTGATATCTTGCTAACCAATCATTGGATTTGAACAAACAGGGTGTCCTAGCACTCGTAGTGACGCCCCTACGTTCCTATAGGCTCTTTATTTAATTAAAAGACCAAAACTAAAAGGTCATGCGCTTTTAATATCTCGCGAACCAATCATGCTAGAGGCGTGTACGAGGGGTCCAAGGACTCGGGGTGACGTCCTCTTTGCTATGGAGCACTCGTTATATTTTTTAAAAAATTTGGAAACTCGATTTTGGGGTATACACGTGTTTTTTGTGATTTTTGCTGATATCTCACGAACCAATAACGCTATAGACGTGTACGAGGTGTCCTACGACTCGGGCTAACGCCCCCTGTTTGAAACTATGTTTGAAATTTTGACAAAGGGCCTAACGACACTTTTGTTGAAAAAATATTAATTTGTCTTTACCTGTTTAAAATGTTCATGAAGCGTGGCGGTTGAGAGAGACGATACTGCTGGGTGTGTGTTTCAATGAACCTGTCGCTAACCACAAGGACCTTGCTTAATAGAACAATCGCTATTTCGGCGGGTCGGTGTATGACAGAGCGAGGGTTCGTTTTCTGATATTTTACCTTTAACGTGTAAACGGTGATGAGAACTTGGTTCTATGTTGGTCGAAGCGAGTAGAGAAAACAAACTTGCCAAGGAGCAGGAGGTGAATGTCATTTGAGCTTATTGGAATGCGCTGATCTGACTTGACAACAGGTGCAATGGAAAATGACAAAGACGCTTGAAGGTGAAATAATCTGACCATCGTGGTGGCAGGGAAGAGCGAAATGCATGTGAACATGTGTGAAACCACATTACGCTAAACAAGTTACATCCTGTTTGCTTCGTACGTGACAAAATGCAAGTTCATGTGAAATTTGATCTGCCACAGGTGTTCACCTTGGGCGTTGGCTGTCCTCGTGCACGATAAGAGAACGTTCAAAGCGTGGGAAAAAAGAAGATTATACATGCAAGGTAACATATATAAAGACATGTCGTTATCATTTCCACACTCACTTAGTTGACTACCTTTGAACACACTGCGTTGCGTGAAACACCTGGTCTTGTTTAACAGTTTTGGTGTTGGTGGAAAATACTTAACCTTGTTGTGAGGTAGGTATATATTTATTCACTTATATATTTATTGATTTATGTATATTTACAAGCAATTATTTATTGATTGTTAAAGTTATAAATAAATGTTTATTTATTTGTTTGCAGATAACCGGTATAGCCTACCTGTTGTGTGAGTGTGTGTGAGAACGATATTAAAGAAAGAGAGAAAGACATACAGCTAGAAAAGTAAACCATTACCACACTAGCCCACGAGACGGGAAATAAAGCAAAGCATTACAAGTCAAGGTGAGATTTGTTTTTTATATATATATAACCTGTTTGATTTTGTTTTGTTTATGAAATGCATAAACTATATGGAATTGATATGCTTATGGTGGTTTGTTTTATTTCTTTTTAGATATTTGGAAAAAAAAGGGTTTACCGCTATAGCAAATACAGTTGAAAACCATGTGGCTTTAGAGTGGAACCATTGTCAAGCAGTCTACAGCTGAAAACTCAGGTGAGAGTGTTCTTTCAAAATAATGTCTTTTACTGCTGTGGATACATTAACTTGGGAACCCCTAAACACTTGTTTCAAAACGCGTGTGTGCTCTGGTCGTGTGGTCAATGTTAGAAATAGTTTGATTCCCAAAGAAATTTTAGAATCTTGTTTTGAAATTTTTAAAATTGAAATTTGTACAGCGCAAAGGTTGCATACGGCTTTAAAGGTGAATACAGAACTAGTTTGCGATTTCATATATAAAAGAAGGACGTAGAGCATAAAGAGACATTCTATATTTGCAGTAAAATGCAAGAGCTTTTGATAGCCGATAATCTGAACGAGTGGTATCAATGCCATGTGGTGAATGCCTTGCTATCAAAATTTGATAAACTGCAACAAGGATCCAGTGGTTTAGCGTTAGACAAAATTCATTATCTACAAATCAACATTTGTCAATTCTACCCGTTGAATGCTGGGTCTAGCTATATTAAAACACCACCAACAATAGCTTCGAAAAAGGCTGTGGTCAATATTGAAAATGTTGATGATGACTGCTTTCTGTGGGCTGTGGCTACGTTTTTGCAACCAGCACAAAGTCACTGTGAGAGACCAGGAAAGTAAAAGGCCAAGTTTGATGAATTGAAACAAACTTTAAATTTAACTCGAGTGTCGTTCCCTATGGACTTAACCAAGATCCATAGGTTTGAACAAGATAACCAGGACTTTTCGTTCATGGTGTATGGCCTTGATGGTGATGAGATTGTGGGTCCTCTTTATGCTACAAAAGAACTGAAACGACACCACATTCATCTTTTATATCTGTCTTACGGAGAAGTGAATCACTATTGCCTGATTAAACGCTTGTGTAGATTGCTAAGCAGTCAAATGTCCAAACATGTGCGTGCAAAACATATTTGTGATCGTTGCTTGCAATATTTTACAACCCCTACACTTTTAGAACGTCATAGGGTAGATTGTGTTTCTCAGGAAGCGGTGAGATTGATATTGCCACAAGGGGACAAAGCTGTGTTAAAGTTTAAGGACATTCATAAGCGTGACACTGTTCCCTATGTGGTATACGCAGATTTTGAAGCACTCACCACACCCATGGCGGGATGTGAACCAGATCCCACCATGAGCTCAACCACACCCATTCAAAAACATGAACCCTTTGCCATAGGATTTAATTTGGTGTGTGCCTATGACCCCACACAATCCGTTTATAAATACCGTGAGGGGCCAGATTGTGCCAAATTGTTCTTGGATGAACTTGTCAAGTTGGCTCATGAAATACAGGAATTACTGGACCATCCAGTACCCATGAGCCTATCTCCAGAAGAGCAGCAGTGGTATGAGCATGCCACGACATGCCATATTTGCGAAAAGCCTATTTTAAGTGGAGAGGTAAAAGTCAGAGACCACTCGCACTTTACGGGGGAGTTTCGTGGAGCTGCGCACAGCAAATGCAACTTGAACTTTCCAGCTCCTCGTTTCATCAGTGTCTTTTTCCAAAATCTGGCAAATTATGACATTCAGTTTTTGATTCGTGATTTTGGTCATGTCAACAAGGGCTCGTTTACCATTATCCCCCAAAACCATGAGCGTTTTACAGCCCTGACATGGCGGTTGAGCAACTTTAGCATTCGATTTTTGGATTCCTTTAAGTTTATGGCATCCTCGCTAGATAGTCTTCTCCAACCACAAGAAAAATTTTACTCAAAACTAACACGCAGTACCGTTTCCGATGAAGACTATGCACATGCATGTCAAGTTTGGCGAGTGTTTGGCATGAAGACGCTAAGTGAATATGCTATGCTTTACCTAAAACTGGATGTATTGCTGCTCACCGATGTGTTTGAAAAATTCCGCGAGTTGTGTCAACACATTTACGGTCTTGACCCGGCTCACTATTATACGAGTCCTGGGCTCTCGTTTGATGCCGCTTTGAAATACACTCAAGTGGAATTGGATTTACTCACTGATGTAGACATGGTTCTATTTTTTGAAAAGGGCATTCGTGGCGGCTTTGTGTCGCTTAACCAGCGCCATGCCGAAGCGAACAATGTCTACATGCCTGATTATACACCAGACAAACCAGAATCGTACTTAATGTACTATGACGTGAATAATTTGTACGGTTACGCCATGAGTCAGCCTTTGCCCTATGGGAAGTTTGCTTGGCTGACAGACAAACAAGTGTCAGAATTTGATGTGAACATGGCTAGCCAAGAAACAGGCCGTGGATATGTGCTAGAAGTGGATATTGAATATCCCCCATCCTTGCATGATGAACATGCCGATTTCCCATTCTGCCTTGAGCAAATGGTTCCCCCTGACAGTAAAGTGAAAATTAAAAAACTCATGGGCACACTTTACAACAAAAATCGGTATGTGCTGCATATCCAAATGTTGGTGCAATGCCTCGCCCAAGGCATGGTGTTAAAGAAAATCCATAGAGGTATTTCCTTTGCTCAAAAACCATGGCTTGAGCCATACTTGCGACTCAACACAGAGCACCGACAAATGGCAACACAGCAGTTTGAAATTATTTTTTTAAAATTAATGAACAACTGCATCTGTGGCAAGTCCATGGAGAATGTCCGCAAATACCGTGAAATTAAATTGGTCAATGTCTGGGAGGGGCGTTGGGGTGTCCGGCGGTACATTGCCAAGCCAAATTTCAAATCAATCAACATTATCGATGAGGATTTGGCCACTATTGAAATGAGTAAGACAAGCGTGATCATGGATAAGCCCATTTACTTGGGCCAAGTCGTTTTAGACTTTTCCAAATCGGTCGTGTATCGATTCCACTATAAGTTTGCCAAACGCCATTTTGAGGACTTCTCTCTTTTGTATATGGATACGGACTCATTAATTTACCACATTCGCCACTGCAACCCCTATGACGTCATGAGGCAGCATAGTGACTGATTCGACACCTCTTCCTATAGCGCTGACAACATGTTTCAGCTGCCCATAAAAAACAAGAAGGTAATGGGCGTTTTAAAAGATGAATGTGGTGATTCAATTATGACGGAATTCGTAGGTTTGGCTTCGAAAATGTATGCTTATCGGACACTAGACTGTAAGGAAGCCAAAAGAGCAAGAGGTGTAGGTAGGGCAGTGGTAAAATCGCTACGTGTAGACGATTACCTGGCGGTTTTACGCACTGGCAAAGCTATGTCTCATACACAGTGCAGGATACAATCCAGCAACCATCATTTGTATCTTGTGGAACAGAGAAAACGCACCCTCGCCTCCATGGATAACAAACGTGTGTGGGCTGATGACCTGCTCACCAGCCTGCCCTGGGGTTATGATCGCAAGGAGGAGGAGGTGTGATTTCACTGTTTAATCGCGTATGGGACATAGCTTTATGTAACTTGTAGATTTAGTATTTTGTAAATATTGGTTTCTGCCATTGTAAATAGTAGATTTTGTAAATAGTGGGAACCAACTTGGACCTTTTGCTCTTTGAAAAGTTCTATGCAACCTTTTTTATTTTTGATTGGTGAATAGTTTGATTCTTTTAAGCTGTACAAAGTTGTTTTTATTGTAAACTAGCAGTAGTACCCGGCTTCGCCCGGTGGAATGATGATAATGTTTTAAGGTCTCCTTAGAAATATAATGGACTTAAAATCTAAGTCATTTGCCCCCAAAGACAATGAGGGAGTAATATCTAGGTCATTTGCCCTTTTGATAAGGATGATAATAAAAACTACTGTTGAATTGACACGTCAAACTTACAAACTACCGTAATAGAAATACATATTTCAAAATTCACAGGCGAGGAAGACTTATTGTGTGTGGTGATTAATGGTGTAATGGGCGTAACATCTACTGTAGGTCATTTGCTCTTATGATGAGGATGATAAGGGAAACTACTACCGGTATTGAATTGACACTTCAACGTATAATGTACACAATGTACTGTAATAAAAATAACTATATGGCGGCTTCGGTGACGTATTTGGTAGCATGCTGAGCTTCTATGCCCAAGATAGCGGGTTCAAACCCGGCCGAAGCCGTCGGATATTTTAAGAGCGTTAAAAATCCGTCAGTATGCCTTTCTTCGGAGGGGAAGTAAAGCCGGCGGTCCCATGTCAGATTTATGGCATGTTATTGAACCTTCCACTAATTTCACCTGTGTGAAGCTAAATTGGATAGGAAAACAACGCTCTTAAATATCTACGTCCGTTGCCAAGAGCCGACTGTAGTGGCGTCTAGTAGCTAAGTTCCGAACTTGACCTAGTAGTCGTTGACGGTGGCGCTTGTCGGCAAAAGTACGAACTATTTGAAGAATTCTAAGTTGCAGTTTGTACTTAAATTTAAAAAAGATAACACACACTAATACAGTCATCACAATTAACACCGGTTATCAGACAGATTCTACACACACCCAAAGTACACGGGGCTACATGACCGCGTTGTCGCAGCCCCTAAACTTAAGAACCAACCAACCAAAAATAAATATTTTAAAAATCACAGTCGAGAAAGACTTTATGCGGCGGTGATTATTGGTATGATGCGCGTAACATCTAGGTCATTTGCACTTATGATGATAATAATAAGGTAATGAAAAAATGACTACTAAACGAACATGGTGTTATTTTAAAACTGATATAGGTAATTCAGGTGTCTAGCTTCGATGTCTTCCAAAGTCTCAACCTTATTTTCTGGCTTAGGCCTGCACTGGATGCGTCTAGTGAAAGAGCGTACTGCTCGGCAAAGACAAAGAATATAGGTCCAAGCTGCACGAACCTGAGATGATCGCAGATGATGACGAAATATGATGACACACGTTCGGGGTTCCCCGTCCTATACAGATTGACCGGGAATCACTCACTGTTTCGCAACGGCCCTGTGCTGGCATCAGCATAGACAGCAGGAGATAACACGGCGGGCTCTGGAAAGTACTCTCAAGTCACCTCACGATGAATCAGCAAGCTATTCTCACAGCTGAGCCCCCCAGGGTCACACAACTTGTGGGACGTGGGTTGGCGACCACGGAACCCCAGCTGAGTCTGGCATCGCTTCTACTTCCTGTTGCCGGGCTCATTTAAGTTCTCTTTCCTGTCGGCCTCCCTTGGTCAACTCTTGTTCTCTTCCGACCCAGACTGTATTAGGGTATCCGAGGGCTAGGGAATCTTTCAATTTCCCGCCTTAATTGGCTTTGTCTCATCTTTCCTGATACCCTCATTCTTCGAGGGGTCTGCCTTCTTTTCCTTTTCATAATATCTCCTGTCTTCTGCTCAAGGCCCTCGAAGAGGCAGGGTGTGTGTAGACCCACCACTTCTGGTACACCCTCAAGGGCTCATGACTGGTGAGTTAGGAAGCTGGCAACCCCGAGGAATTCCTGAGCTACATGCAGGGAATGGAGTGGTATGTCAGAAGTTTCAAGTGGACAGTGTTACGCATCGGGTTCCAAAGGGTAAGTATACACACTTTGTTTTCGATCGGTGAACGATGTAGATTTGTACCAAAGGGCCTTAATGCGGGAAATGGAGTGGTCTGTCCGAAATTTCGAGTGGACAGTGTTACTCGTCGAGTTCCAAACGGTAATTATGTAAAATCTGGTTGAGATCGGTGAAACGGTGTAGTTTTGTGCCAAGGGCCAAAATGCAGGGAATGGAGTGGCCTGTCCAAATTTTAAAGTGGACAGTGTTACTCATCGGGTTCCAAAGGGTAAGTATACACATTTTGTTTTCGATCGGTGAACGATGTAGATTTGTGCCAAAGGGCCTAAATGCGTGGAATCGAGTGGTCTGTCCGAAATTTCGAGTGGACAGTGTTACTCGTCGAGTTCCAAAGGGTAATTATGTAAAATCTGGTTGAGATCGGTGAAACGGTGTAGTTTTCTGCCAAAGGGCCAAAAAGCAGGGAATAGTGTGGTCTGTCCGAAATTTAAAGTGAACAGTGTTACTTGTCGGGTTCTACGGGTAAGTATATAAAATTGGGGTCAGATCGGTGAAACGGTGTAGATTTGTGCCAAACAGCCTAAATGCAAGGGATGGAGTGGCCTCGCCGCAATTTCAAGCAGACAGTGTTAGTCGCAGTGTTCCAAAGGGTAAATATACAAATTTTGGTTGAGATCGGTGAAACGGTGTAGATTTGGGACAAAGGGCCTAAATTCAGGGAATGGAGTGGTCTGTCCGCAATTTCAAGCAGACAGTGTTACTCGCTGGGTACCAAAGGGTAAGTTTACGAATATTGTTTCTGATCGGTGAAACGGTGTAGATTTGTGCCAAAGTGCCTAAATGCAGGGAATGGAGTGGTCTGTCCGAAATTTTAAGTGGACAGTGTTACTCGCAGGGTTCCAAAGGGTAAGTATACAAAGTTTGGTTCAGATCGGTGAAACGGTGTAGATTTGTGCCAAAGGGCCTAAATGTATGGGATGGAGTAGCCTCTCCGCAATTTCAAGCAGACAGTGTTAGTCGCAGTGTTCCAAAGGGTAAATATACAAATTTTGGTTGAGATCGGTGGAACGGTGTAGATTTGGGCCAAAGGGCCTAAATGCAGGGAATGGAGTGGTCTGTCCGCAATTTCAAGCAGACAGTGTTACTCGCAGGGTTCCAAAGTGTAAGTATACACATTTTGGTTCAGATCGGTGAAACGGTGTAGATTTGTGCAAAAAGGGCCTAAATGCAGGGAATGGCGTGGTCTGTCCGAAATTTCAAGCAGACAGTGTTAGTCGCAGTGTTCCATAGGGTAAATATACAAATTTTGGTTGAGATCGGCGAAACAGTATAGATTTGGGCCAAAGGGCCTAAATGCAGGGAATGGAGTGGTCTGTCTGCAATTTCAAGCAGACAGTGTTACTCGCAGGGCACCAAAGGGTAAGAATACGAATTTTGGTTCTGATCGGTGAAACGGTGTAGATTTGGACCAAAGGGCCTAAATGCAGGGAATGGGGTGGTCTGTCCGAAATTTTAAGTGGTCAGTGGTACTCGCAGGGTTCCAAAGGGTCATCATCATCATCTTGCACAGTTTCCAGCCACTGGCCGGGTCTGTTTGGAACACAAGCCTCTCCAACGTCTTCTGTCTTCCCACCATCTCTCAGCCTCCACCCTTGTCCAGTCTTCTCCTCTCTTCTTCACGCTTTCTTCCACCCCCTTCAGCCACCTGTCTCTCGGTCTTCCCCTCGGTCTCTTTCCTTCCCACTTCGTCTCATGTACTCTCCTGGGTATCCTCTTCTCCTCCATTCGTTTTACATGTCCATACCATCTAAGTCCAAAGGGTAAATATACAAATTTTGGTTGAGATCGGTGAAACGGTGTGGATTTGGACCAAAGGGCCTAAATGCAGGGAATGGGGTGGTCTGTCCGAAATTTCAAGTGGACAGTGTTACTCACAGGGTTCCAAAGGTTAAATATACAACTTTTGGTTCAGATCGGTGAAACGGTGTAGATTTGTGCAAAAGGGCCTAAATGCAGGGCATGGGGTGGTCTGTCCGAAATTTAATGTTGACGGGGTTACCCGCAGAGTTCCAAAGGGTAAGTATACAAATTTTGGTTCAGATCGGTGAAACGGTGTAGATTTGTATACATAACAGACAGACAGACAGACAGACAAACTTTGTGCTTTATATATATAGATATGAAATAAGTAATAGTATATTTTAGTAACGTTAATAACTAGTATTTAATTATTTTTCGTGATGTAAATGGTAAATTAAAAAGTTCTTTTGGGATGAGTGTGCATGTCGAGAATGAGCTTTTGGGAATAAATAAAGTGGTTGTGTTTGTCCCCAAAGACATGTGTGAATGTATGAGTAGAGTAAAAGCTGGTGTGTATGTATGACCAGAGCAAACACGGTGAGGTAGTGTGGGTGGGAGGGGGTAAATGGTCACTTATATACTCATTTTGTTTTCAATAGTTTTGTTTTCTTTGAAATGTGGCAGACAAAAGACATTATTTTTGTAAAAACAGTCTTACCTGCATTACCTTGACGTTTCCACAATCCCATAAACTCACTGCAGCATCGCCATGGTCATGCACTTGCATCAACATCATTGTCAAATCTCAACTTTCAACATAAACCAAATGGAAAAATGTCAAAACAGCAAAATGGAAAATCTATGTTTCCATATCACCAAAAACAGCAAAACTTAAAAACGGGCATTCTAAAAAACTGGAAATCGCCATGTGTGAAATATGAAAATCAAAAACTTCAAACGGATATTGTTTAAAAAGTGTCATCAGCAAAATGGAAAAATTCATATCATCAAAAACGTTAAACTTGAAACGAACATTTTTAAAATCTGTAAATTGCAAAATAACAAATGGCAGTGTGTGAATTCATAATGTGTGAAATGTGAAAATGAAAAATCAGCCATCAACATCATGATTTCTAAAAATAAAAAAATAAAACATCGTGCTCTGGTAAACCTTTGTTTTTATTTCATAGTCATAGTGAATTGACAAAAGAAAGAGAATACAGACAAATCCCAATTCCTCACTCCTCAATTCCTCAATGTTTATGTCCATGCATCATCAACTTTCCTTTCATAGCACTCATGACAATCAGGGCTGCCATCCTTTCACCCACTGAGGCATCACTGGATGTGAAACGTTGTTTAGCTTTCTTCAATAACAATTTATCTGCCACATGTCTTAAACCAGGATGACTATGGCGATAAGAAAGGTCATGTTCCTTGCATGCTTGATCCAAAAGATTAATGGGTACTTCACCACGTTGTAAACGTTTTTCGAGACGGGTTCCTGGGTCGCAAAAACGATAACCTGGAAGATGGATTTCGAAAGGTAAGTATTGAATCACTTTGTTAATGTCGCCATTGCCAGTACAGGTCTGGCATATCCTTTTCCATCGACGGTAAAGAAAAAGGTTTGGTCTTCCTCCTCCTCTGTGGACGATGTTTGTGTTTGTTGTTGTTGTTGCTTTTTCTCGCCATGACACCCGTGAAATGATTCAACAAAGTCTTTACACGGACTTTTATGACCGTGATACAGTTTCACTAGCTGGCAAGTCGCACACTGACGCATAGACGGTATTTTTGCCATGGCCACTTGCTTATGGTGATCGTAATCCGTACAGGGTTGCAATTCACTTAACACAGGGTCTTGAGTCCATGATTTTGGTACATGTTGCCAGATTTCTTTGACCGCGTTGGCGGCCACATAATAAATGAACGACTTGGGCAGCGCCAAGAGTTCCTCTTTGGTAAAACTGTCTAGTTTCTTTTTGCACACAAAGAACTTGCCGATGGCTTTGTCCGTAGCATTGCCTTTCTCCATGGTATCACGTGCTGTAGATGTTAACACGTCGCTTGTAGAAATCTCACTGGCGTCATTCACAGGAAAATCTTGAGTTATAATTTTGTTCAACAACTCCCAGCAGGCATGGGTGGTTAACCAAGGAAAGAGATGCCAGGCATGCGCTACGGCTGTATGGGTAATGTTGCCACAGGAACAAGTATCCATGAGCGTTTGCAGGGAGGGGCAGCCCAACTCCATGAGGTCGATGCATTGAGAGTAAGACGCCAAAAATGGTTGCAACCATTGACGTTTTTCATTACCTTTCACAAATACCACATTGGCCGAGGACAAGTGTGCTTTCATGACCACGTCCAAATATTTATAGGAAATGGCTCCTTGATTCCAGTCTAGTTGCCTATGATTTTCAATCCACTGGGTTTGTTTACGGTCTTTTTCACACAACAAATCAAAAGCATGGGGTGATTTAAATAGCAAATGCGTAGCTTGCGATATCCAAAACGTGGTACAATCGATAATGGCCACTTGTTTAAATATAAATTTGTTTTCCCCAATTTTAAACCCTTGGCAATCCACAATGAGTGTGCGCAACATGTTGACGCTTGCCTGGACCAAGTTCAACTGACGACTGACTGACGATCAATGACTAAGGTGCGATCATGACATGGACTTACCTACCATGCTAGATTGAAAAAAAAATTGAGGTTAGGGTAGGACAGAGGGACATGTAAAAATAAGAATTTAAGAATTACACCATTTTATTATCATAACACGTCTTACAGGCTTTTGTCATTTTGGGATAAGGATGATACCAACTGATACAACAATATAGTCTCTTGTGTTTGTAACGTCCATAGCACCGATGATGTCCCAAAGTCTCTAAACTAGGCGTTTTTGATGGTGAGCTGTTCACCGAAGCACCATGGACACCATACGGTCCACAGGTATCGTAACTGGTTTTTTAATTACCCAGAGACACAAGTGAGGGATAGCTTGAATGACAGGGTATATTTCCCACTTCCATTCTACACAGGTAGGGGCAGGTGGGTGACCAGCGCTGATGTTCCTGCATGGGTCCATCGCCCTCCTGCCATTGGTCTATGATGATGGGACAAAAGGCACATTTCACTTCATCTCTTGTTTTTAAATAGTAGAACCCAGCGGCCGCTAAGGCTTGAGGGTTTATGAAAGGCACTGGCCATGTGGCAAAAGTCTTGAAACGTTGTTCATCAAATTTAAATTCATGGATGTGACGTCTCTTGAGGCTTTAAAGCAAGACATGACTGAGAGGCTTGACGTGGGTTGAGCTGTTATTTATACACTCGTCACTTGGTTGGACAGTGGAAAATAGTTGACTTGTTTATGATGAATAATCAAACAGTAGGCTGTCGTATTGGCTGGTACATTATCATGCGTTTCAAAATCTAGTCGAATGCCAATATTGGATGGCTTGACAGACTCTTCCAGGTAAGAACAGTCAAAAACAATCAGTGGCGCCCTAACCTTAAACGCTTGGGGTAGCAGCATGGGGCCATTCTCTTTTTGATAATACGACCATCGAAATTTAGAAAACAAGTCGTACAGGGGGCCAAACTTATTTTTTGAAAAATCCAAATCCAGTCCTTCATAGGGAAACACAGCACCGTTTAGGAAAAGACGTGCATTTCTCAATTGCAGGTGATCAAATTGCGTGGCATCTTTGGTTTGTTGATACTTGCGATTCGTTTGAAAACCCACGATCAGGTAGAGAGGTCTCTCTGTATAGCGAGATGTTTTTACAGACCAACTGTGTGTGTTGGTGGTGGGCAATAGCGGATACTCATGGAGTGCCCAGCTTCTAAATTCCATGGGTAGAGGCATATCTCTCTTTACCATTTTGAGTATGTCAAGTTTTTTGCTATCTTCAAGGGTCACATGAGGCACTTTCCATAGCAAGCGTTGTAGTTGAATTTTTGAATCGATGGGGGCATTGTCGGCTCCCTTGAGTGCATTATTATCAATCCTGTCTCTCACCAAACAAAGCACTTGCCTTGCGTTGACCACAATGCGTTGATTGTCTTCGGCAAAGCCTAAAATCAGTTTAAAAGGTAAATATCCAATAAAGGTCCCATCGGTGTGTACCATCCAGTCATTGGTCGAGTCAGGACACCAACCTGGCATGCAAAGTGTTTTACATTCTTCCTCACTATAAGAGCGGTATAGTTTCATGACACTGGAAATGCCCACATTTTGAGTGCTATCCACCACGATATCGTTAATCACGTAACGTACTTCAAAAAATAGAAAGGCCAAACCATGGTTGGCCAACTTGGATGTGGTGGGTGTAGAGCCATCGGCTTTGGTGAGCCGACCTTCAATTTGAATGACACTTTCATGCGGTAGGGTATAAATATCTTGGTTGTTGATAACAAATTGAATTTCATCATTCTTATTGAGACCAGGTGTTTGAGCTTGATAGGAATGGAGATCAATTCTTACCACTCCTGGTCGCTCCTTGATGCGGTTCGCTATCTCTAGGATAGAATTCATTATGAGGGTTGATGTGGTAACCCAAATGCTGTAAAATCTGCTTGCCTTGAGATGTTAACGTGTATTCACGTGGCAAACAACTAACACCATTCCTAGACGGCGTTGTTGCTTTATACACAAACTTCATAGTGGCTTTAGCACCAACTTGTAAGTTACTGGTGTGGTAGAATCTAGATCAATGAGTTGTTGATCTCTATTGATCAGTCTTAATGTTATATTACTAATACTATCGACAGCCACAGAATCAAAAAGCACCACTGGAGGGTTTTCACGAATAATATAGCCATTGGGCGATGTCTCAATAAAGTCATAAAGCGAATGCGATGGTTCCTGATCGGTGTACACTTGGCTAATAATATTACACGTCACCGACACATGATGGTCCTCAATGAATTTCACTTCATGGTCTGATTCATGTTTTTTGTTGGGCTCCAACACGCGTGGTTTAAATCCTAGTAATGGGCCAATGGAATCGGGGTGTGTTTTAAAGGCAATCTTGAAGGTAGAAAAAATACTGCAGCGTTGAGTGTTGGTATTTCCTACAAGTTCAAACTTGTGCGTTCCGTCGAGAAATGACTTTAAACCATACTCATTGATCAACACCACATAAATGTGTTCATAAATGTCATCGATCGTGTGTCCGCCAGAGTTCAGGGTGAGCACAGAATCATCATAGTAAAACTCGTTGTTCACATTTTCACGTATGTTGTATATTCGATTGTACGTTTCAAGAGAAACAAGTCCTAAACCATAGGGTTTTTCACTCAATTCGATAGGCGGGTAAAAGTCTAGGCTGACTTCAGGTCCACGTCCATGCAGTGTAAACGTTTTACTTTCTGCCGACATACTGGTGGCGTTTTTGCATATGCTGCGTCTTATATAAAATAATTAAACACAAACGTCCACACTGTTGGCTGTTAAACGTTTGCTCACGTTTCACATTATAATATATCTTGATCTTGTTTCCAAAATAGGTCACTAGTTCCATGGGCGGGGCAAATTCCCAAAACTGTCAAAGTACCATACAATGGATCCCTCTTTGACATAAGCTACATAATGCGTTCCTGGTCCTCGGTGATCATCCAAATTGACAACAGCACATTCCTGTTTCCAGGGTCGTGGGGGGTAATTGGTTTCGTATAAACACTCCTCGAAAATGAGAAAGCTTTAGTTGTTTAGCATAGCTTTCCACTTGTTGATGCGTCAGGGCATGTCTTGCTATGGCTGAGGTTAATTTTTTTTTTAATATTTCGAAATGGTGAAATCCCAAATCCTTGTTGATAACAGGCTGGCTTTAAATTGGTATTTCTAGCCCCCAGAGCAATCGCTTCCATCGTTTCATTGTGTCGCTGACTTTCTTTGAGTTGTTGCTTGCCCTGCTGCGCGGCTTTAATGGTTTTCGCCACTGCACTGGCACCGCCCAAAAGTGAACCTAGAGCAGCCAGATCGGCAAATAAAGCAGGTAAAAACCCCGCTCGTTTAGGGACGGGAATCACTCGCCCTTGGTTTGAACCCAGTCGCCGACGTTTTGGAATAACATGTCTCTGTGCTGCTCGAAAGGCTTTCCTTATGGTCAATACATTATTTTTTCTTTTTTTTTCTTTCGCAAGGGCTTGTCCACGAATGTCGTAAGCCCAGGCTTTGCCAAGGACAAAGTCCTTTTTTTAGTGTTTCTCACCACATACCTTTGTTTCACCATGATAATGACCAACAAACTTTCACAAGAAAGTTTAAATCACAACTAACGTCAGATTGTTATTTCATGGCTGTATATTCCAATTCAACATAAAGTGGGAAATCGTTTATGGTTTTTCCCGCTTGCTTTTCATCCCATGTCAACATGAGAATTCGTCACCTGCATTGACCATTTCATGGTTATGGACCAACATCCTATGACCATTTATCTTTATTTGTAAATGGTTCTCATCAGGTATGGCATATTTGATGTGAATGGTTCCATCATAGTGTAATCGATAGTGGCTTAAACCCGAAACAAGCACATAGGTCAAGTGCTGATCATGAACTAGCGGTAAATGGTTTCTGTCATTCACAGGTTTTTCATTTGTCAGATACACTAAAAATACAGATGGGATAAATTTGTAAAACCTTTTCATTTCATAGATCATGTAACGCTTGGTACAAACATCGTCTTCGTCTTGTGGGTCTTCCACGTGAATAATCCGATGGTGATTAGCGCTATAGCCATTCACCGTAAAATGAGGCACTTTGTCATAAAACTCATACACTTTGTTATCCACATATTTTTTTTGTAGTAACGTCAGTAGACACTTGAGGATGTTTTACATGGGTTAACCGCTTTCCCTTAAAGTCATCATCTCCCTGTTTAGTGCGTGGCACTACTGACCTATCCACATAGTGTTTATTAGCATGATCTGTTTCTTGTTTAGGATCATGTATGGGGGCAGACCTAGCTTTGGCCATCAACGCACGTCCAAAGATATCCATCGTCAACCTGTAGTACCAGTCTACTGTTTCTATGACAAGGCTCGGTGTCCTGTATATAGACAGCCTGCTAGCTTGGCTAAGCCTTAGTTGATATGAAGATTATTAAGCAGCAAGAGTCATTCGCCGTGGGGGACATGGTTTCCCATCTCTGTCCCACATCCCGTGAACAACGCCATGGTTCACTGTTTCCATCTTCCATTCGCTGCATCATTGTGGGACCTTCCGGCTGTGGAAAGACCAATCTTTTGCTGACGCTCATTACAGCGCCCAATGGTCTGCGTTTTCAAAATATTTATATTTTTGCAAAATCTCTCTACCAACCCCTCTACGTGTTTCTGGATCAAGTCATGTCTGGATTACAAAAAGAGAATATGGGTTATTTTACATTTTCCATGCAAGAAAATGTGATTTCACCGGATGAGGTAAAGCCAGATTCACTCATGATTTTCGATTATGTATCCACTGAACGACAAGGCATCATTCAAAGCTATTTCAGCATGGGTCGTCACAAACATATCGATTGCTTCTATCTTGGACAAACGTATTCTAAAATGTCTAAACAGTTGATTCGTGACAATGCCAATGTCATTGTTTTATTTCGCCAGGACGAGAGGAACAGTCGTCACATTTATAATGAACATGTGAATCCGGATATGACCTTTCAAATGTTTACAGAATTGTGTGCCAAGTGCTGGAACACTCAACGTCATGCCTGTTTAGTGATTGACAAACAAAGTGAACTCAACCAAGGACGGTATCGCTTAGGGTTTGATCATTTTATTGCTATTTAAGGCCCTGTCTCATTCTCCGTCAAGTCATTTGTCAAGACACCATGGCGTTAGCAGAGAGTCAATTGAAAAAGCATATTATTAGAGCAAAAAATACTATTCGCCAAAAGTTTCGTCAATTGAAACAATCACGTGCAAATCATGCTTTGTTTATTCAACAACATTTAGCACCTCCACTAAAAGCCATGTTGAAATCCTCTTTCAAACCATCTGAAACGCTACCCACCGTTTCACAAGCCACGCAGACGCTGCACGAGGACCCTGAGGAAGAGGAAGAGGAACAGGAAGATTTGACTAGTGTTAGCGAAGTTGAGGATGACGAGGAACATGTGTTTACGCCTCAAAAAAAAGGCCGCACCCCTTGCAGAGTTTTTGAGAAAAAGGAAATCCTTGGCCATGGTCGAAACACCTTGCCCTTCCAGAGCGTCTCCGTTTTCACAACTCTTGGCCACCCCTCAACATAAAGCTCAACTGAAAACCATTTTAATAAAATATTATTGATCAACATTGGAACCCTATTTCACCGATCTATTTATTGGAAACACAGATACCACGTATGTTGTTCGCTATGAGGATGATAGTTTTAAAATTGGCGATTCATCCATTAAATTTGCTCGTACTAAAGCTGTCATTAAAAACATCAACTATAAATTAACGCCAGGACTGTTAACGCTGCTCTTTTCTCGGACTCCCTCTTCCCATGATTATACACCAGAGGATCTTGACAGATATAAATCCATTTTATTGGATACCCATGCCCACAAAAGACAGTATGATCCCGCTCAACAAGTGAATGCCAATATATCTCAAAAATATAAAACCATCATTGCAAAAATGTTTCCCACTAGTCAAAGTACTCGTCGTAAAGCATCCGCTTCGGGAGTGACATTTAAACCATTAAAACCCCTTGTGGATGTTACCTACTGGCACAATCCCAATAAGCTCGTCCAGCGGCTACAGTTGTTGCATGCCTCACGTCAAGCTGGCCATACCGGTCACGATTGGGAAATTCAAGAAATTGAACAAGAACTTCGAAATGCCAAAATTATTGTTTAAGCCCTCATCCATTAAAATGGGTATTGCTCACGAGTTGCATCGCCCAGCTAGGCGTCACTATCCGTGACTCAAGGTGATTTCACGAGGTGTGGATGAACTTTGGCAGGCTGACTTGGTTGAAATGATACCCTATGCTGGTGTTAACGATGGTGTACGCTATATGATGACCGTCATTGATGCCTATTCCAAAATGGCCTTTGTTGAACCTGTGCGTCGCAAGTCTGGTCCACTAGGTACCAAGGCCTTTCAGCATATTATTCAACACTCCAAACGTCAACCTCAGCTGCTACAAACCGACCAGGGGAAAGAATTTTTCAACAAGGATTTCTCCAGTTTTCTCAAATCTAAGGATATTCACCATTACACCACGTACAGCAATCTCAAAGCCAGTGCGGTCGAGCGGTTCAACCGAAAATTGAAAACCCATATGTGGAAAGCGTTTACCACTCAGTGCACGTATCGCTGGTTGGACATGTTACCAGAGCTAGTATCACGTTACAATGACACCAAACATAGAACGATTGGGACCAAGCCACGCCTCGTGACTAAAATATTCAGCGATTGGATAAACTGTTTAACCCCATAAAAACAGCCGATCCTAAACGTCACCGACTGAAAATTGGGGATTTTGTTCGTGTGAGCAAATTTAAGTCTGCCTTCAATAAGGGCTACACGCCTCAGTGGGGGACTGAACTATTTCGAATTCGTCAAGTCAACTTGGACAGACCAGTCACCTATTTACTCGACAACCTCAACCATCAACCCATAAAAGGTAGATTTTATCTCCATGAACTTCAGAAAACAGCATTTCCTCAGCATTATCTTGTGGAAAAAGTGTTGAAACAAAAAGGAAATAAACTATATGTCAAATGGTTAGAATTTAACTCTATGTTTAATTCTTGGATCAATAAATTACATGTTGTGTGAACCTGTGCACTTTTTATTTATTCACACATGCTGTACACCTTCTATAGCTCTGTCTGTACAGCGCTCCGCACTTCGTGCATGTTCATACATGTTTGTCTTTCCCTTTCCACCTGTGTTCTCTCTTACATTACCACTCTCCCTCTCCCCCCCCCCTCCACCTCCCACCACTGCTGTTCGCAGCTCTTGCCTATCTATTGGTTGTGACATCATTCCCACAAGTTGCATCATACTTTTTACTGATTCAGCGATTCCCACGCTTTGAACGTTCTCTTATCGTGCACGTGGACAGCCAACGCCCAAGATGAACATCTGTGGCAGATCAAATTTCACATGAACATGCATTTTGTCACGTACGAAGCAAACAGGATTTAACTTGTTTAGCGTACATGTGGTTTCACACATGTTCACATGCATTTCGCTCTTCCCTGCCACCACGATGGTCAGATTATTTCACCTTCAAGCGTCTTTGTCATTTTCCATTGCACCTGTTGTCAAGTCAGATCAGCGCATTCCAATAAGCTCAAATGACATTCACCTCCTGCTCCTTGGCAAGTTTGTTTTCTCTACTCGCTTCGACCAACATAGAACCAAGTTCTCATCACCGTTTACACGTTAAAGGTAAAATATCAGTAAACGAACCCTCGCTCTGTCATACACCGACCCGCCGAAATAGCGATTGTTCTATTAAGCATGGTCCTTGTGGTTAGCGACAGGTTCGTTGAAACACACACCCAGCAGTATCGTCTCTCTCAACCACCACGCTTCATGAACATTTTAAACAGGTAAAGAAAAATTAATATTTTTTTCAACAAAAGTGTCGTTAGGCCCTTTGTCAAAATTTCAATCATAGTTCCAAACAGGGGGCGTTAGCCCGAGTCCTAGGACACCTCGTACACGTCTCTAGCGTTATTGGTTAGTGAGATATCAGCAAAAATCACAAAAAACACGTGTTTCGAGTTTCCAAATTTTTAAAAATATAACGAGTGCTCCATAGCAAAGAGGACGTCACCCCGAGTCCTTGGCCCCTCGTACACGCCTCTAGCATGATTGGTTCGCGAGATATTAAAAGCGCATGATCTTATAGTTTTCTTCTTTTAATTAAATAAAGAGCCTATAGGAAAGTAGGGGGCGTCACTACGAGTGCTAGGACACCCTGTATGTTCAAATCCCATGATTGGTTAGCAAGATATCAGGTTCGGGGCAAATACGAGGAGGGTTCAATAAGTTAGTGGACAGCTTTCCCCTCATCCCACTACTTACAAAACACAAATTTTTGCTCTAGAGACTTGAAATTTATTTTGGGAGTAGAGGGTATAGGGACCTTTCATTTATGTCAAACAATTTTTTTTTGTAGAATTCCTAGTTTACAAAATATAGGATTTTCAAAATTCGAGTGTTTAAAAAAACATAAAAAGTAAAAAAAGTTTCATTATAGGAAATAAAGGTCATAAAGACCATTCGTTTGAGCCATGGCACAACGTTCTATCATGTTTGGTTTTCAAACTATCACCTACTTTCGAAAACAAAAATTTTCACAAAAGAAATCCAAAAAATATAACAAGTGGTCCATAGGAAGGAGGACGTCAGCTCGAGTACAACGACACTTCATTTGTCAACATCCGACCATGGGTTCACGAGATATGAATAAGCAAAACGTGTGTACTAACTTTTTGAGCACCTTGTGGGTTAGAACCATCACTACCCCACTACTAATATGAAACATCATCTGCCACTGCTTTGTTCTCCAATCAATGCAAGAAGATAAATTATAACAAGAGAAAGCCAGGCGATCCAGGATTCAAATGTTACGAGTGTGGCAGCCCTGAACATGGTCGACCCAATTGTCCGAAGTTGAAGCACAGCAAGAAATTTCAAGCGAACCGTGCATCAACTGCTGACCGAACATCGGGCGGGCAGAAGACTCTCCTGACCAAGGCGTTGACTACCAAGGTGGCTTCCTCAGCATGGGTCATCGACTCAGGTGCAACGTCCCACATGACCAAGGAAAGGGCATCACTGCAAGATGTTGACTCAAGTGTTCGTACGTCAATCAGCGTTGCAGACGATTCTGAGATATTGTCTGAATGTGTTGGTAAGGTTGTGCTAACTCTTGGTAATGATAATATTAAAACAGTGACTGGTGTATTTTATGTTCCAAATTTATCTACAAACTTTCTCTCAGTACATAAAATGACAGAAAAAGGATACAATCTTGTCTTTGACAATGAGTCCTGTAAAGTCTTTAATGGATCAAATTTTTCTGTTGATGGAAATTTAGAGTTTAAGTGTGTAAAACAAGATGGTTTATACTCAATAGCTGAGTGCTCACAGGAACCAGTGTGGGCATTGTCCGCTGAAGGTATCTCTGATGGGGAACTGTGGCACAAAAGGCGGGGTCATTTAAATCGTCAAGGTATGAAAGAACTACTACATATGGTCACTGGCATGAAGTTTAATCAAATCAATCAAAATGCTTGTGTTACCTGCCTGGAAGGTAAGCAAACAGTAAAGTCATTTCCTAAAAAGGGGAGCAAAGCTAAATCTGTTCTAGATGTTATTCATAGTGATGTGCAAGGTCCCATGGAGGTGCAATCGTGGGGTGGAGCCAGATACTGTTTGATTTTTGTCGATGACTTTACTTGGAAAGTCTTTGGATATATGATTGCTTCTAAATCTGAAGTTTTTTCTAAAATCCGTCTCTTCAAGGAGATGGTAGAGAACCAGCTCAATGAACGCATTAAGTGTCTAAGAACCACCAATGGAGGAGAATATACTAGTAAGGGATTAGAGTTGTATTTACAGGAGAACGGAATTAGTCATCAAACCAGTAATCCATATAGTCCTCAGCAAAATGGTATTGCTGAAAGGACTAACAGGACCTTGGGAGAGAAAACTCGCTGCATGCTGTTTGAGTCAGGTCTAGAAAAGAGATTCTGGGCAGAGGCTATGAACACTGCCATCTATCTCAAAAACCGATCACCCACAGCTACAGTGAGGGATCTCGTACCAGAGGAGGCATGGTCTGGAGTAAAAGTTGATATTTCCCACCTTAAAATTTTTGGCTATAAAGCACAGGTTCATGTCCCTAATGTTAAAAGGCAGAAGTTTGACAAGAAAACTGATGAGATGATATTTGTAGGTTATTGTGAAACACAAAAAGGATACCGCCGTGTAAGAAAAAGTGACCCAAAGCGTATTGTTGTAGCTAGGAGTGTTGTTTTTCTTGAAGGTCCATCATTCCAAGTGAATGCAAATAATCCAGTAATTAATGCTGTAAATGACATGTCAATATTGTCGGTGCCTGTAATTAATACTTTTATTGATCACCACAATGTTGATGTAGATGTTGATGTTATGAGTGATGAAACTGAAAGGGTTGTGAGTGTGTCCAATGACACTACACCAGCTGAATCATCTGATAGTGATAGCAGTTTTGACATTTCTAACCTCTATATTGGTAGTGATGATAGCTCAATTGAGGATATTGTTAGTCTTGAGCCTGGTCCCCAGCATGACCGTCCTGATGCAATGGGGGGCAGATATACCAAGTGTACCAGAACGGCCAAGAGGGATGAGGATTATGAATACTCTTTTCTGGCTGTTGGGCCACATGATCCTAAAAATTATTCGGAAGTGTGTTCGAGGTCAGATCAGAAGCTGTGGAGAAATGCCATGCGAGAAGAAATGTTGTCGTTAACTAACAATCAAACTTGGAGATTGGTCGATAGACCATCAAATCACAATGTTATTCAGTGTAAGTGGGTCTACAAACTTAAGAAAGGACTGGTTGGGTCCAAGCGCTACAAAGCAAGACTTGTGGCGAAAGGATTCACTCAGGTTCCAGGTAGAGACTATGATCAGACTTTTGCACCTGTTGTAAGGTTCTCATCGCTAAGAGTCCTATTTGCCCTCGCTGCCGAGTCAGACTGGGAAATAGACCATGTGGACGTAACAACTGCTTTTATTAAATGGTGATTTGTCTGAAACAATTTACATGGAGCAGCCGGAAGGTTTTCTGGAAAAGGGCAATGAAGGTAAAGTGTGCAGATTGCAATGAGCTTTATATGGTCTCAAGCAAGCTGCCAAATCCTGGAATGATAAAATTCATGATTTTCTTATTCAACATAAGTTCCAGAATTCAGAGTATGATGCACGTGTCTACACTAAGAACGAAGGTAAAACATGTGTAGCGATTGGCTTGCATGTTGATGACTTCTATATTTTCTCAAACTGTAAGCAGGAGACTAAGGAACTTAAGGAAACTATGTCTAAATGTTTTAAAATAAGGGACTTGGGTCCTGTAAGTGAATGTCTAGGTATGAGAGTGACAATAGACCGGAAATCTCATTCAGTTAAGTTGGATCAAGAGAGCTATGCTCTCGACATTGTCAAAAACTATGGTATGGAAGGGTGTAAACCAGTGAACATGCCCCTAGCACTTGGTGTAAAACTTGTCAGGCCAATGAATTCTACAAATCATCCACTGTATCAAAAATTGATAGGTGCCCTTATGTATCTGGCGGTAGGTACCAGACCTGACATATGTTTTGCTGTTAATTATTTAAGCCAGTTCAACAGTTGCAATGATGATGAACATTTCAATGCTTCCCTGAGAGTGGTTAGATACCTGAAGGGTACAATGGGCTTAGGGCTAAAATATTGTAAAGGAGGTTGTAGTTTAACTGGTTATGCAGATGCTGATTTTGCTGCTAGTACTGTTGATAGAAAATCTGTTACTGGCTATGTGTTCAAGCTAGCAGGTGGAGCCATTAGTTGGCAGGCAAGAAAACAAGGATCTGTAACTATTGCAGATAGCACAATTTTTGCAGAGTATGTTCTTACTAGTGAATGTGGTAAGGATGGTGTGTATTTAAGAGGTTTTCTTGGGGAATTATCAGTCCCAATCAAATGTATTAAAATATTTAATGATAACCAAGGAGCTATTAATATGTGTCTGAGGCAGTCATCTGGCAGCAAAAGTAAACACATTGATGTCAGGTTCCATCAAATAAAGCATTGGGTGAAATGTGGTGTTGTCAGTGTACAATACTTGTCAACTGAACACATGATTGCTGATGTGCTAACCAAAGCACTTTCAAGAGAAAAACATGATTTTTGCATTGCATCTATGGGGATGGCATATTAATTCATGTGTTGTGTGTACAAACAATCGATTGAGGGTATTAGAATGAGACGCGTCTAGCGAGCGGAAGGTCTTGCTCCAGTGCGCATGCGTCAGTGGTGAACAACCAAAGCTTTTTTCTCCGTGGTCAGTAATGTAACCGGAAGCTGCTTTATAAAATCAAATATGGCGCGGTAAATAATGTTTAATGATGTGATGCAATCTGGAAGCAATAAACCATTCGCAAATTTTTCCAGGATGGAAACGGTGATAGAGACTGGCATTTATAGCAATCTATAAACTGCATTAAGTCACGGAATTAAACTTGTGACGGTTCATTGTTATCCATAATGATGTAGGCTACTGTGGAATAAAATTGTGGCGAGGAAGCCTTCTGTGATATTTTACCGTGTAAATTAATTATACTTTCGATGGAAATGCAATTTTGGTCAGACAATTTATGATTAGACTGCACTTGAGCATACTGTATCTAATGAATCAGTAGCGATATTTTTTCTGACAAAGAAATTCGATCATGGAGGTTATGTATGGTATTGTTCAGTTACGGTTTCATAAAACTGATAACTTTAAAGTATTTGCTGCTATATATACTATAGATATTATGTATGACACTTTTTTAGTGGTGTTTGATTTAGTTTAGTAAGCTTCGATGCCACTGTTTAGAACCATTTTATATTGTGATACCGTACCTGATTGAGATGCGTTAGGTTTTGTTTAAGATGTGGTTTTAAGGAACGTAACAAGTAGCTCATCTGTCCTTAAATGTCGGAGATGACTGAAATGCTAGATACACGTGTAACCGGTACTTAAAACTTTTGAGATAGGCCTACAAAATGGTCGGTGATTATTATATGACCTATCTTTCTTGATATTTTATTTGAAGAAACTCACTGGCATCAGAGAGCAAATCCTAGATTTTGGGCTGGAAAATGGTTTGCTATGGCGGCATTTGCAAAGGAGCCGGGCCAGTAGTTCCTGTAATAAGAAAGTTATGAAATGAAAAGAGTGATATGTTGTATAGGCCTACAATGTAGTTGCAAGTGGAATCCTGTTGTAAATTCTGACCAGTTTTGCTTGTGCATTGAAAGTATTAAAAAAAGGTATCTCAAGGTTACTCTCGAGCCATTAATTTCATCAGTACAGTGCAGCATTGTGTGTGGAAATTGTCAAACATGCAAGAAAGAATATAATGCCACAATAAAGAAACCCTTATTCCCTTCTTCATTTCACACCATGTCCCCTACTGTACCGTTCCAATATTACAGAAAGTCACCAAATACCAGGTTTATTAAAAAAATGCTGCATTTGTATATTTTGCAAAAGTTAAAATGGTAATTGTGTACACCATGACTTACTTTATCTGAAGAATTATGGTAATTAACATTGGCTTATCGGAATGAGTGATGTACAGCTATTTCATTTTGTTGGTGCAATCCACCTTGTGGCATAGTAACTAGAGTTTTTGGCTGTCACCTTAAAGGTCTAGGTTTGATTCCTGGCTCTGACAAGGAATTTAATTCTGCCTTGTGCGGCAGAACTGAGCCAACACCACACGTACACATGACCACAAAGTCAAAAACCTGTAAATGAATCAACATTAATTAACTGTAAAACCACTGTTTTTAACAGCAATGGCCAACTGGCTGCAATAAAGGCTATTATTATTATCAGCAATGCAAATGCTTGTTAATTCTTCATGATGGAACAATTTGGGAATTATCCCAGAAGCATGAAACAGGCAGAGAGTGAACACATACTGTATTTCCTCGACAGAAATGTAATGCGTAACCCTTAAGCAAAGTTAGCCCAAGTGATTTTTCTTTTCTTCAATTAGAAACCCCTGGATTCTTGAATATGTGTGGAATCTATTTGATAACCTGGGTTATTGTACTGACGATACTAGAGCTCAGAAGAATGCTAGGCAGGGAAATGTAGCCAGAGATAACATTGTGATATGTCTTCTCAAAAACATTGTGCCATAATTTCCGAACAGTGTCCACTCGTCCTGAGTGCACAACGGACAGATATATAGGGTCTTTATATTTGCTTGGCAAGGACATTCTCGCTCCGCCAGTGACGGCTCAGTTGCCAGCAACCGCATGCGCATATGTACGGCAGAATACGTTGCTAAAAATCAGTATCATGCATTTTTACTCACATGTTTACAGTAGACGCAGAAAATGTTTCCCACCCGCTGCCAAACAATTGGCATCTCCTTACGAAGTTCCCGGTTCATGGGCGCCCGCAGGATTTTTCCTGAGGGGGGCCAAGTTATAATTTTCATTTCATTGCCACCAGCCCCCCCCCCCCCCCTATTCTTGTTTCATTTCATACTTGCTTTGTGAAATTCATTATTTGACTGGGGCCGATAACCTAGATGTTAGGCCCCTTGAAACAAGAATTATCATAATCATCATTATTTGACGGGACTGAAACCGTTGGCTGCTTTATGGCTAGATTTGTAACGTGTTTTTCGAGGGGTTTTATGCAACTGGCATAAGTCAGTAGGAAGCCATTCTATATTTATTTACGCGGCAAATTGTTCAGCCAAGAGAATTTTTCATGTTAATTTATTATTATTAATTTATTATAATTATTATTAAGGTATTTTCGGAGCATTTTATAAAAATTATTAGCATGCAGATAGGTTTTCTATGTCTTAGAAAACGCTATCAAGCAAATTATTACGAACGACAATATTATAGAAAATTATGTGATTACGGAATTTTACGGAGTTTTCGTCAGTTAGGGTATATCGAGAGACGTGACTCACTGGGATTTCGAGTACACGCTTAATCTTGTCGAGAAGCATGACGCAATCTTGGGTCGCAAGGTCTAGAAAAGGCGAATTGTTGGGACGGAAAACGACTTCTTCCTCTCGAGCGCCGAGTGTAAAGAAACCAGAGGAGGGGAACTAGCGGCGTGCTCTGCCAATCAGTGAGGACGACGTAAGCTAGATGTCGGTACCATGGTGGGGGAGCCAACGTGTGGATATATCGTTCGACGCGCCGTGAAACGTGAACTATCTGTGATATACTTGAGGAGTATGGATGCGCGTGAAAGTCGCACCGATGTTCGGGGGAGTTAAGGACTATATGTGAAATACTTGCGGAGTATGGTTATACGCGGGGGACGCTCCGATGTTCCGTGGAACGGACTATCTGTGTAGAACTTGCAGAGTACGGTCGCAAGTGCGTGTCGCTCCGATGTTCAGTGGAGTTAGCGACGAACTTTTGTAAAACTTGGTTGTACGAGTGTTTGGGTCCGAGGTACGGACCATAGAATTATCTAATCTACCAGAATATCATCAAATTCCGACGGAGATGACGACGTCCAGGAGACTGTGGGAAGCTCACAACATCATCAAGAACGAGGGAAATGCTTTGGCAATTTCCAGTGGTAAGCGCAAATGACGCGGAAATACGCAATCTCTCATTTTTCTTTGTTTTATATTTCATAATTCAGTAACTTCATAGCTTGGAAATAAGAGTAAAATCAATTTATCAGACTCCGTTTTCACGTAATTTTCTATCGGTAATATTCAAATCACAACGCTCCAATTTAAATTGTATAGTTATTATTATTATTAATTTTGCTATACTTGTTTTATATAATAAATTCATTTCTTTTACAATGCAATCTTTGCTTTCAGTAGGTAGCATTAGATATAGACCAATTCCTTCTCCTGATACAATTGTTTGTTGGGTTAATGATCAAATCATACCACGATCTGAGTGAATAGAGTCTTGAATGTGTTCTGCCAGAGCTAGACGTTGTTAAATACAAATTTAGATTTCAACATTGCATTGAGGTCTTGGCGCCCATTAAAACAACATAGCTTAGGCAAAGGTCAACAGCTACAATTATCACCCAACAGTGTGGGCTAGCAAAACTGCTACAATTGTCGCTACCAACATGGGGCACTAATAACTGTTACATTTGTACGCTCAACGTGGAGCAAAGTAAATACCGTTTCACTTGTCATCCCAGCCTAAGCAAAACTGCTACATTTGTCGCCGACAACTTGGGGATGAAAACCTAATAACATTTGTGGAAGGAGAAGGGTATATATTTCTGTGCATGTATTTTGGGGGTTATTTGTCTGTATCAGTGTATATCATTATGGGGGATGAGAAAGAAAGACAGATGAGGTTACGTAGTGGTCATCAACGGGAGAGTGATGATACGAGCAGTATGTCGAGTGATGGTAGTACCGGGGTAGCGGAGGTAAATCCCGATACTGAAACAGGGAGTGTAGGCGGCCAACCAGAATTAAAAACTTTACTTCTCGAGTTCATGTATCAGATCAAAGTTAGTAGTGATGCCTTAAATGCAAAATTAGAACAAAACAGTAGGGAATATAAAGAAAGTACAGATGCCTTAAACGCCAGATTAGAACAAAACAGTAGGGAAAATAAAGAAAGTACAGACGCTTTAAATGCTAAACTGGAACAAAACAGTAGGGAAAATAGAGAGAGTAATGAAACATTAAACGCCAGATTAGAACAAAACAGTAGGGAAAATAGAGAGAGTAATGAAACTTTAAACGCCAGATTAGAACAAAACAGTAAGGAAAATAGAGAGAGTACTGAAACTTTAAATGCTAAGTTAGAACAAAACAGTAGGGAAATGAGTGACAAATTCGAACTGATTAGAGGTGAGATCAGGGGGGTGATGGAAGAAAAGGCTAAAGAGATTATTGCAGATGTAGACAGAAAATTAGGAAAAGTACAGGAGGAGTTGGAAATTAGAATCAGTACACAGGCTGAAAATTTAAAAGAACTAGTGCAACTGGAAACACAGCAGGTCAAAAAGCAATTGGGGGGAGAAATTGACAAAATTCAGGTAGCAACTAAAGAGGTTAAGGAACAGCTGGGGGGTAGAATTGAGAAAGTCCACTCGCAAATATTTGCAGAGGTAAATGATTTAAGAGAGAGTAATAGAGAGAGCATTAGCAAGATTGAGGAGAAACAAGCAAAGCTATATGATAAAGTAGAAGAATCAGAAGGAAACATTAAATTGACAGTAAACAGTATTGAGAGGAAGGCTGAGGAGAAAATCGCAGAATTAGAGTTATAATTAAAAGCTAGGATCAGGCAAGAAAATAGTCAGAATAGGCCAGTTTTTGTGAATAGCACACACAGGGAGGTAGAACTGGGTAAGTTCAGCAATCGACAGGGGTGCCCAATGGAGTTCATGAACACTATAGAAAATAAATTCGGGGAAAGGTTGGAAAATGGTAGTATTGAGTGGTGCCAGGTAGTTGAAATTTTAGAACAAGTGTTCCTGGGGGAAACGAGGAATTGGTTTGCTGTCTACAGAGACAAGTTTACTGATATTAATGATTTTAAAATGAAATTCTGTGAAAAGTTCTGGAATGAGGTTATTCAGTCGCAGCATCGTGAGGGAGTAGTGTGTGGTAAATATAACCCTAAAGGAAGCTCCACCATGACCGAATACTTTTTAGGGCAGGTATTAGTGTGTAAATATCTGGATGGCTTGAAGGAGGAAAGTGATGTGGTAAGGTTGCTACTTAGGCACTTTCCCTATAGGATCAAGGAGGCTGCTTGTATCCAGAATGTAAAGACTATATCACAAGTAGAAAATTTGTTAAGCACATTTGATGCACTAGGGAGAGGAGGTTATGAGGACAATTTCAATCGGAACCAGGGTAATAATAATAATAGACCTAATGAAGCCAGGCATCAAGAAGTTCAAGGGAACGGTGGCGAAGGGGCCAACGCTCAAAATAGAAATAATAATAATCAGCTAAATCAGAACAGAGGAAATGGCTATGGTAATCAGTATCAAGGGAGGAACAATGATTTCAGGGGAAATCAAGGGAGGAACAATGATTACAGAGGAAATCAAGGGAGAAACAATGATTTCAGGGGAAATCAAGGGAGAAATGATAATGACAATAATTACAACCAGAATAGGGGTCAAGGAAGAGGACAGCCTAGTGGTAGTAATATACAGCCAAACAATGACAACACAGCCCAGAACAACCAGACCAGTTTAGTAGTTAGTAGTACTACGGCCAGCTGTAGCGGTTCTTTAAACGCGAACCAGGCTGCGAAGTAAGGTCAGAATCTCAGTCTGTAGCATGCCCTGTCCATACAATTATACAGGAACCCTATGACCTAAATGTAAGAAATGAATTATTACATGAACTAAATGATGAAGGTATTATTCAGGAAGTGGTTAGTAAGAGCCCCATAGTTAAATTTAACGTGTCCGAGGCGTACACAGATGTTTTAATTGATAGTGTTTGTATGAAGAGTTGCATAAGTAGTGCATTTTATGATAAAATGAAAGGAACTGGAGTAAATTTTGAGGAGATGCCAATTAAAAGCACTTTTGTTATCACAGCTGTTGGGAAGAGGTCTAAAGTAATTTCTAAGCAAGTTTTAGTAGACATTAAAATTAATAATCATGTAGAGAAGCAGATTTGCCTTGTAATTCCAAATTTAGTATTCAGTGTTATCTTGGGTTCAGAGTGGCTAAGTAGAGTGTCTGGTAACTTATGTTATGATGTAGGGAGTTTGAAATTTAAATGGGGAGATTCTGAAGTAGAAGTAGCGTTCAATGACCATATTCAGAGGAGTAGTATTGTAGGTGTGATTTGTACTTTAAATGAGATATCGCCAGCCGTAGAGCGGGGTTCTCCATGTTTTGTGGGCAGTGTGATTACGAACGGAAGTCTAGAGGACTCGTTACGTGAGGCTGCATTTTAGGGAAATATAGAGGTGGAACAATGTGTTCGGCTCTATGATGTGTTATGGTGTAATAGGAGAGTTTTTGAGGATCGCATTGGTATGGCCAATTGCTATACACATTCATTGAACGTTATTGATAGGTCAGTATTCACAGGACATAGATATCCTGTACCTTTCGCTTATCAGAGTGCAGTTGAGGCACAAATTAATCAGATGCTTGAAGATGGGATTATTGAGCACTCGAACAGTCCATATGTTAATTCTTTGATCACGGTACCCAAGACCGACGGCACTGTTCGTATTTGTTTAGACGCTCGTTTGGTTAACAGGACGCAGAAATGACAGCATCTAGAGCTATCAATGAATTGGAGGAACTAAAACAGTACCAGCGCAAGAACAACTTGATAGTGTATGGAATACCCACTGAAAGAGAGGAGGATATATTTCACAAAATCTCGGACATTGGCAAGACGTTAGGAGTTGAAATCACCAGGGCAAACATAGACGCAGCTCACCGCCTCCCGTCAACAAAGCCTGGGCCTCAACCGATAATTGTGAAATTAAATAATAGGTGGAAGAAGGAAGAGATTCTCAGTAGCAGAAGACAAAAGAAGACCCTGAAGACAAGTGAAATTGGTTACAGTGATGGTGGTAATATATATATCAATGAACACCTGACCCCAAGAAATGAAACCATCGCCAAAAAGTGCCGTGAATTGAGACAACAGGGAAAAATCTTTGCAACTTGGGTCAGAGACTGCAAAATATACATTCGGAAAAATCAAAATGGACCCTCAAAGCTTATATCAAGTGCTGAAATACTGGATTCACTCGCCCTCTCAAACTAAAATCTATGGAATAGTAAGATATCTACTAAGTATTATCCCATATGGAACTAGAATCACAGAAATTAAATTTTTTAGGTAATGCAAATAATAATACACTAGAATTAACCGAGTGTAACTGTAATACACTTAGCGATTATTATAAAATTAAGGACAGTAAACACATAATAACCGATACCAGTACACTAAAATGCGTACACATAAATGCACATAGCATAAAAAACAAGTTCGATGATATCCAAATAATGTTAGACAGAATCAAAGGTGTAGATGTCCTAGCAATCTCAGAAAATTGGTTAACAGAACAAACAAAAATGTTTTTCAATATTAAGAAATATGTTGCATATCACATAGTTAGAAAACAAGCTGGAGGGGGAGTATCTTTTTATATTTCAAACAAATGTAGCAGTACCCTTGTAAAGGAAATAAATTCCACCCACAGCATACTGCACATTACTGTGAGAAAAGGCCATCAAGAATACAATATAATCACTGCTTATAACCCTCATAAAAGCAACATTCCACACTTTCTAACTGATCTCGAAGTAATTATTAGTTCTTACTCAACGAATCCTGTTATAATACTAGGTGATATGAATATCGATCTATTATTTGGGGACAGATATACTAGTAGTTATATTAACCTAGTCAAATCATACGGTCTAGTCTTATGTAATACAAAATATCCAACTCGTGTAACACAAACTAGCTCTACTCTAATTGATCATGTATTGGTGAACGACTGTGACAAAATATGTAATGTCTATAATATTGATAATGATTTGAGTGATCACCATTTACTAATCTGTGAAATGAGAAACAAAAAGATAAACAGGAACTCAATATGTGATGATAGGCCAATAGAAAAGGATAAAATAAACTACAAAAAACTTAATAAATATTTAATAACTCAAGAATTTGTATGCAATGAAACTAACATCAATGACTACTACAATAAATTCTGTGATTTTATTAATAAAGGAATAGAAGCCTGTACTATGAAATATACGAATAAGGAGCCAAGTGCGCCACCAATAAAACCCTGGATCACACAAGATCTTTTAGCACTAATACACAGGAAAGATAAGATATATACAAAAACCAAAGTTAAAAATCCATCTGCAGAAATTTTAGAAGAATATAAAATTATTAGCAACCAAGTTACAAAACTTAAGAGAAACCTACAAAGAAACTACTTTGACCAAAAAATTCAAAATGCAAATAATCAGAGGGAAGTGTGGAGTGTTGTTAATGAGATGTTAAATAGGCCAAAGAAGGGGAAAAATGAAATTGTCAAACTTATAGTCGATGGCACAAATGTCGAAAAAAAGGAAAATATATGTGATGAAATTAATAAATATTATGTCAATATTGCTAACAGTATATGGGAAAATCAAGGAAACGGTCCTACCTCGGACATTGCAAGCTATAAAAATACTACTAGCACTAAGACAATCTTTATGTTACCTACTGATGCTAATGAAATACAATCAATTATAAACTCCCTAAAACACAAAAACAATATAAGTGAGGACAACACTACTAATGTCATGCTACAATTGTGTCTTGAGGGCCTTACACCATATCTTGTCAAAATAATAAATCTTTCACTGATGACTGGTATATTCCCCGATGCCTGTAAAGTCTCTAGGGTGGTCCCGATCTACAAAAAAGGAGACAAAACCCACCCATCAAATTACAGACCCATTAATATTATATCTGCCATCAGCAAGGTTCTAGAAAGCGTTGTTAAACGAAGACTTATGAATTTCTTCATGAAAAATGATTACTTTGCAAACTGCCAATATGGGTTTATTCCAAATAGAGGAGCTGATAGTGCTATATTTGAAGTAGTAACTGATGTAGAAAAGGCATTAGATGAAAACAAACTAGCTGCTGGTGTACTAATTGACCTTCAAAAAGCATTCGATCTGGTTAACCATAAGATTCTCCTTAATAAACTAGAATTTGCAGGCATCAGAGGAGTGGCACATGATTGGTTCAAGAACTACCTCACTAACAGAAAACAATATGTTGCAATCGATAATGTAAAAGGGTCTCAAATGAGAATTGACACAGGAGTACCTCAAGGTTCTGTCTTAGGACCAATTCTTTTCTTGGCCTATATTAATGATATAGTATTATTAGAATTGAAAGGCAAGCTTAAACTATTTGCAGATGATATTTTTATACTCTATCTGGGAACATCTGAACAGGAAATTATGCTAAATATTAATTATGATCTCAATAAGCTGGTGGATTGGTTGAGAGCACACAAAATGGTTATCAATATCACTAAAACAAAATATTTATTCTTCCATAAACCATCATACAAGATTGAGACCACAAACATAGTCAACATAGCCAACAAAGAAATAGAAAGGGTTAAATCGGCAACATACTTAGGTATCACACTAGATAGTAGCCTACACTAACCTGGGAAAATCATGTAGAAAATGTAAAACATAAAATCAGCCCTTTAATTGGTATTATTTTCAGATTAAGATATAGCTGTCTTACTAGCCAACAATTGAAAAATATATACTTTGCTCTGATACATTCACATCTAATGTACATGAATTTCATATGGGGATATTGTAAGAAGGAGCTGATAAAAGAACTTGAGATACTCCAGAAACGTGCTATAAAATCTATCTTTGGACTTCCTTGGCTCACACCCTCAAATGAATTATACTCAAGAACTAAAATTATGCCACTGCAAAAACAAATAGCTATGTCAGCAACAGTATTTGTATACAAATTAGAAAACAAATTGATACACACACACATCCATTTTACCCATGCAAATGACATTCATCATTATGCAACAAGAGGAGTAAATCAAATATTCACCAGCCATTCCCAATCCATTAAATTTGGAACTAAAGGAATTATGTCCTCTATAATAAAAGAATACAACTCGCTACCATCAGGCATAAGGGAAAGTTTCCCTATAAAAACATTTAAGAGGAAAACAAAAGACTTCCTATTAAGGAATGAATAGCCCATGTACAATAGCCTTAAGCAATGCAATGTATCATACCGAATTATCTCTGTAAAATTAGTCACTAGCAATATAATATAAGTTACTATTAAATTAAACAATAATGTTACAAAAATTATATATATGCCATGCTGTAACTATGTTACTTGATTGTCCCTAACACGTGCTCAGGCTCATTGGGACCTATGTAAATAAATAAGTAAATAAATAAATAAACAGTAGAATTAGTTCAGATCAGCTGAAATCTATGTCAATAGAAGAATTAATGCAAACATTTGAGGGGAAGAAGTATTTCACTTGTGTAGATTTGAGTTCCAGTTTTTGGCAAGTGCCACTTATGTACGAAGATAGACCATTTACAGCTTTTAGTCATAAATATAACCTTTATCAATTTTGTAGAACACCTTATGGGTTAAAGAGTAGTTCATCAGCTTTAATTAGGGCTTTAAACATCGCATTAGGGGATGACACAGGAGAGTTTGTAACCATTTACATTGATGATATGGTAATTAGTTCACGCAGTTTTGAGGAGCATCTATGTCATTTAAATATAGTTTTTCAGAAGTTAGATCAGGCAGGGTTCACTTTGAAGCTGTCTAAGTCGTCATTCTGTCAGTCAGAAGTGACCTTTTTAGGTCATAGAGTGTCGAGTAGAGGTGTGACACCAGAGGAAAGTAGGGTTAGCATGTGTGGACAGTAGCAACAGGGCATCGTTACAGACACTGAGAAATAGGTAGGTAGAGCAACGTGATGACGTTCATTTAAGGGAGCCACTGGCAAGGTTGGAAGCAGGTGACGCAGAAACATTTATAGTTTCCAAACGTATTGGGAAAACAGCATATGTGCTGGAGAATAGTGAGGGAAACAGATTATACGGAACGTATAATATACATAGTCTACGAAAATATGTGTCATAAAGTGAGTGTGTTTAGCTGGCGAGCCAGCCTATCAAATGAGTAAGTGTGATGTCTGGTGCGTGGAAGATCTGGTCTTAAGGCAGGCGTATCAGAAGTCACACAGGGGGGTAGTATGTAAGTAAATGAGAGTTTTTAAGGTACAGGGAAATATGACGGGATTGTCGGATGCTGTTGAGCACTAAATTGTCTCGATGCACCAAGGCCATTTTTGGCAGCGCTGATGGGTTCCCATTTATCTCCAAGAGATGGGGGAGCGCTTGAATAGGGCTTGTTAGCTTAAGGCGTCCACGAGATAAAAGATGGGCCATCAGAATGCGAGACAGTCCTTCATGAAACTCATACATATCAGCACACGTGATTTCTGTTTACGGCCTCGCCATGTAAGATTTGTAAGTGTGTAATTTAAGATAATTTGTACAATGGTATTATGTGTGTGAGGAGAAATGATCTGTGTTGAGAACTAGTATTAAGTAGAATATGGTTAACGGGAACTTAACAAGACAGGGCGATTACGGCACAGAAATATTTGGTGTTATATGTAATGCGCATTTACTGTTTTTTTTTTTTTTTTTTTTTTCAGAAGTCAATATTCATTTAATCTACTTTAATGAGAGATTAAGTATTATGGTCACGAGGCGCTGCCACAATAGTGTGATCGTGTGCTCAGTGATAAGTGGAATTAAATGTCACCATAAGGAGGGGACCTCCAGTGAAATTAGGAAGTTCTATGGTGATATAAATATATCAGAACACCTTCAATGCGTGTGATATGACATCATAAATACATAGTGCTCACACATTAATTATGTCTATTTCTCCAACATAGAGAAATTTGAGAGGCGGAAATATCCGTGGAACACTATTCCATATGTAAAACATTGGACTGGTTGCAAAGTGCAATCCATAGTGACAACAAACTTTGACGCAAAGTGCGTGAAGGAAAAAATATGAGTGTATATATCTGTAATTTAGGGTGATTTCGTTTATGTAATATGTATTTTGGATGGGGTTTATTAACGTGTCTGGGATAATCGGATAATGGACCGTCGTCACGGTAAATCATCCGATGATCCGAGGCGAATATGTAACGTGTTTTTCGAGGGGTTTTATGCAACTGGCATAAGTCAGTAGGAAGCCATTCTATATTTATTTACGCGGCAAATTGTTCAGCCAAGAGAATTTTTCATGTTAATTTATTATTATTAATTTATTATAATTATTATTAAGGTATTTTCGGAGCATTTTATAAAAATTATTAGCATGCAGATAGGTTTTCTATGTCTTAGAAAACGCTATCAAGCAAATTATTACGAACGACAATATTATAGAAAATTATGTGATTACGGAATTTTACGGAGTTTTCGTCAGTTAGGGTATATCGAGAGACATGACTCACTGGGATTTCGAGTACACGCTTAATCTTGTCGAGAAGCATGACGCAATCTTGGGTCGCAAGGTCTAGAAAAGGCGAATTGTTGGGACGGAAAACGACTTCTCCCTCTCGCGCGCCGAGTGTAAAGAAACCAGAGGAGGGGAACTAGCGGCGTGCTCTGCCAATCAGTGAGGACGACGTAAGCTAGATGTCGGTACCATGGTGGGGGAGCCAACGTGTGGATATATCGTTCGACGCGCCGTGAAACGTGAACTATCTGTGATATACTTGAGGAGTATGGATGCGCGTGAAAGTCGCACCGATGTTCGGGGGAGTTAAGGACTATATGTGAAATACTTGCGGAGTATGGTTATACGCGGGGGACGCTCCGATGTTCCGTGGAACGGACTATCTGTGTAGAACTTGCAGAGTACGGTCGCAAGTGCGTGTCGCTCCGATGTTCAGTGGAGTTAGCGACGAACTTTTGTAAAACTTGGTTGTACGAGTGTTTGGGTCCGAGGTACGGACCATAGAATTATCTAATCTACCAGAATATCATCAAATTCCGACGGAGATGACGACGTCCAGGAGACTGTGGGAAGCTCACAACATCATCAAGAACGAGGGAAATGCTTTGGCAATTTCCAGTGGTAAGCGCAAATGACGCGGAAATACGCAATCTCTCATTTTTCTTTGTTTTATATTTCATAATTCAGTAACTTCATAGCTTGGAAATAAGAGTAAAATCAATTTATCAGACTCCGTTTTCACGTAATTTTCTATCGGTAATATTCAAATCACAACGCTCCAATTTAAATTGTATAGTTATTATTATTATTAATTTTGCTATACTTGTTTTATATAATAAATTCATTTCTTTTACAATGCAATCTTTGCTTTCAGTAGGTAGCATTAGATATAGACCAATTCCTTCTCCTGATACAATTGTTTGTTGGGTTAATGATCAAATCATACCACGATCTGAGTGAATAGAGTCTTGAATGTGTTCTGCCAGAGCTAGACGTTGTTAAATACAAATTTAGATTTCAACATTGCATTGAGGTCTTGGCGCCCATTAAAACAACATAGCTTAGGCAAAGGTCAACAGCTACAATTATCACCCAACAGTGTGGGCTAGCAAAACTGCTACAATTGTCGCTACCAACATGGGGCACTAATAACTGTTACATTTGTACGCTCAACGTGGAGCAAAGTAAATACCGTTTCACTTGTCATCCCAGCCTAAGCAAAACTGCTACAGATTGGGAGGAATGTTTTGTTTTAAGTTCACAGTTTTTGTCTATGGAAGTTCGCGTTTCTTCTTTTGTACACTTTTTGACTTTTAAAGTCACACATTTTTCCGTATTGTCAGAATGTAATAATAAACAAAGTTTTTATGGTTCCGCCTAGTCAATACTTGTTTTATTAGAGGCACCGAAACATGTCCCAACATACGTAAAGACAAGTGATTATGTCACGATAAAATCTCTAATAAAACAAGTATTGACTAGGCGGAACCATAAAAACTTTGTTTATTATTTTCTTCTTTTGTCATTCATTGTCATAATGTACAGTTCTTAAAAACAGGTAAAAATTAGTGGTATCACCATGTATCGACAATAATATAAAAATAAGCAGTTTATTAAAATGCTAATGTAAATCCAGTTCGCCTATTTTCTAAATATGGTAACTGGAGGACATATTTTCAGATATTTTCAAATTACTGAGTTAAATTGAACTGTGGAGATATCTCTACATATGAATCTGCCTAATAATTCAAATAGCACAGTTTCCAAATATCTAGTTTATACTGGCCGTTACAGCGGGTCCATCACGTTTTTCCTCTTTTTAACAAGTTGCGGGGAATACTTCGCATTGCTCTTCTTAACATAATGAATTTAGTACGAAATGATAAATTCGTATTGTACGTTACTCGTACTTGTGACGCCCCTGGTTTTAGCAAATTTTCCTGTTAGAAAGAAAATATTTCATTTGATTATGGCTGACCGTAAAGTAAAATATATAAAACTCACTAAATCATGTACTTCTTAGTCGCTTTGATAACGACAAACATCGCAGGATCATTTAACTAGGCCTATTATACATTTGCACTTAAGAATGTCACATGAATGTTCCTTGAGTTAAGCGCCTGCTAATGTCTATTCTGTAATTTTCTTCTTTCAGAAGCACATCATTATCAATCCCCCCTTCAACTTGGGCGTTGTCACCTATTGATCTATATTGAATTGTAACTTTCAGTCGGTCAATACGACTACGAGCCCAATTAAATTAGGATTAAATTAGCTTCTCCACTCATATAAGTCTACATTTTGGCGCATCGGAAATTGCCTTGCAAGTAGATTCCATTGGAATCATACAGACTACAACATAACGAAGTCTATCACTGAATTCACCATTTTGTCTCAACTGATCTCGCTTTGATAACGGCACAAAAACACCGCAGAACTATTTAACTATTAGCGTGTAAATTGCTTCGATCGTAGAAGATTTAACACTACAGGCTAAGAATCTACAACAATGGTAGATTGCTGTTCATTTGAAGCAATAATTGCTCTGTCCTCAAGAAATGGACCACAGTTGTAGTATGGCACACCTTGAATAAAAATTTACCGGTATGGCATTTTGCAGCATGAATAACGATCGCAGTAAGGCAGAACGACGCAAATTTAGACGAGTGTACAACACAGTCTGGCCCGCATTTAGGGCTCCTGAAGCCCCTGAGGAAAAATAAATCTTTGCTAACCCCGATTTAATATATGTCGATTTATTAAAGTGTCCTTTACCTATGGGGCTGTTTCTTCAATGAGAGTGTATTTAACTATGTGTTGACTAAACTTATAAATTGAAAAAAAAAGAACTTAATACAAAGAATTTACATTTAAATTTCAAAAGATATACACAACCAATGGCAACAACGGGTGAGTTAGCCGTGGTCGTTACGGTGTGGCTGCAGGCAGTCGCTCACATCCGGGAGGCGAGGAGGTTCGAATCCCCCCGCCGGCGACTTTTAAGATGGTCTTCTGTGGTTTCCCATCTTCCTTCCAGACAAATGCCGTGGTTGGTCCCTAACTATAGGCCACAGCCACTACCTTCCAATTCCTCGTCCTTACATTCACACTTTCCTTCCCAGACAACATTCCACACGCGACGGTATTTGTAGCTCACCCCAAGGGGGTCCGCATACAAGCAGCTACAAACTCGGGCGAACATGTCCTCGGACATTCCCAGCACTAAAAGCCATACGTAAAAAGAAAAACACCAATTATTTAAATAACAAGGGGATTCCTTCCTGCCTTGTCATTTGCAAACAAGATTAGGATTTCATTAGTCCAATTTCACTTTCAAGTCCGATTCAAAAGCAAGAACACCACGATGACTAACACAATCCCGTTTTGTGTGTCCTTAAATAATGAACATTGCAAATGTGTGACAATGAATAATTCTCTTGTGTGTGTGTGTGTGTGTAGGGGGATTAAACATTAATAACTTGGCGTTTAATGCCCAAGCGGTTTTGTACAGTTTTCCAAATTTTCTTCCACCCCTAAATCCTGCCGCCCTGGGCAGCTGCCCTGTTTGTTCCCCCGTAATTACGGGCCTCAAAACAGTAAATGTCCCTATATTGTAAGCGCGACCTTAAGGGACCAATAATTTACTAGTCAGCAAAGAAAACCTCGCTTTTAAGGGCTGAAATCTGCTATCGGTATTGCAATGTATAAAAATATCTCCAGAACGTGCTCTCATATCGTCACTGCCAAAGTGAGGTGGCGAAAGTAGTAGCCGGCCTAACCACGTTTGATAGTGTTGGGTTAGTTTGTTATTGTTGTTTTAAGGGGCGGAACTACGAGGCCATCTGGCCCTAGTGTTGGGTAAACATAAGGTATTCACACTAGGCATAACCATATTGAAAAATGGAGCTGTGTTTCCGTTGGTGGTCTAGTGCATGACATCATTAGAACCATATATTTTTGAATATAAATACATATATGTCAGCAACATTAATGAAGTTTTCTATTGTGACATTTGTCAGTTGATTATCAGAAACTTCAATTTATGAAATAACTGGTGACATTGACCAATCGAATATCAACATTCTCGGAATTCCAGAGGGGGGCCACAGCCCCACCTTGCCCCTCCCTGCGGGCGCCCATGTCCCGGTTACTCCGGTTAATTTACAGTAGCTTCAGTAAGGAAATAACAAAGTCTATTTTCATTGGTATATTGGCTGAGTTCTATTTTCATTGTTTACTGAACCTGTACGTTTGCATCTCTTAGCCAGTTGTTTTATTGTCCGATTTATAGGAATGGGTCTCCCTGGAAATTTCACTCGAAACTTTTGCCTTGTTCTAGTGCACGATTTCCTGCACTTTGTGTACGTATTGTGCAGATATACATGTTCACGTAACGAATATTTCACATAGGGCATTACAGCACTATACACAATCACAATAAGACACTATACAATGCGATATACAGTACACAGTAGCTTTATAAAACACCCAATTAGCTTGGAGTTCACACATATACCGCAGCAAGAGCGTGGGAATATGGCCGGGCACCGCGCGCGCCAACCTGTAACAGCCAGCGAAGGTCGCCTTGCGAAGCAAAAATAAAGACCCTGTATATTCTGCTGAGAAGGAAGCAGGTTGCCATAGCAACGAATACCGACAGTAGTGGCTACGCTGGCTAAAGCGCGGCGTTAGGTCATGGGGCCAAGCTCTCTGCTGATTCGGTAGACGCGTGGGTTCGAGCCTCACCGTCGGCTGTGCATGAAATGGTTTTCCGTAGTTTCCCATTTTCAACGCCAGGCAAATGCTGGGACAGTACCTTCTGACAGGCCACGGCCGCTTCCTTCCACATCCTTGCCCAGTTTCATTCATCTTCATCCATTCCATCTCTCATCCCGACGCGCAGGTCGCCCACGGGCGTTGAATAGAAAGACCTGCTCTCGGCCTCTGAGGAGGCTACACGAAAAAAAAAAAAAATTAGCAACGAATTACTGTAGGCTATGTAGGGAATGCCCCTCCCCTTTTCCTCCACCTCACCCCACGCTCGCATTCTTCTGAGCTCCGTACAGTACTTGTAACTAAGAGCTAAGTTGGGAAGGAATCAGCTGGGATTTGAATTTACTTTGGGAATCAGCGGAAAACCACTTCTACAATGGCCGAGAGTAGGATATGAATCCACTACTCTCCTCTCAACTGTCCTCTGGATGTTTGCAAACCTCATACTAGATTTAAAATTCATGACAGAGCTTGGAATTAAGCCTAGGCCACCATCGTAGAAATCTATTAGTCATTGCCAATTCATTCTGTTTTGCTAGATTACTGGAATTCACTATTCCATTCAAATCAAGCAAGCAATAGTCACAATCCCTAATTGATATTTTACATTATAGCCGATAGCTCCCCAGACCATAATGCCCAGAGTTGGTCCTGTGCCTCTCGACAATAATGTCTAAGCACTTCTCTCTTCGTATGTTGTCGCACACGATATGGCAATCAGTGCGAGAAAGACAGAGGAACAATTCATCACTAATGATGACACTATGCCTTTTGTCAACCCACACTGGTTTTCTCAACGGCACACGAGTCTTTCACGTCGATTTTGTGGAGTGAATGGAACACCTGCAGGAACACTGGCCTGTAATCGTGTGTAGGTTTCATCAACCATGAATTTATTTTTATTTGAATTTATATATTATACAAAGGAGTAGTTTACCAAATGTAATAGCTATGCAGTGTAAGGCAACCTCCAGACTCAGTAGATGAGCGAGCCTGAAGTTCATTGTTGACCGTCCTTGAAATGGTCTTTCATAGTCTCCCTCTCCCATTATCAATTTATGCTTTTCAGTCGGCCAATATGGGTTTGCCCAATTAGATTAGGCGGGGTAACTACATACGGTATATAAAACACACTTTCATGAAAAAGTTACTTATACCATATTAAAATTAATCACTGATAAAATGTAATTTTATGATTACCCGTTTCGACCGTCACGTGGTCATCTGATCACTAGCCTAGGGTTGAAGTTTAAGATTAGCCTATACAAATATTTAGAAATATGTTTTGTCATACTTAGTATAGCTTTTCTAGTTAATGTTGTTTGAGTCTTCATTCTTTTGACTGGTTTGATGCAGCGCGCCATGGCTCCCTGTCCTGAGCTAATCATTTCAGCTCTACATAGCTACCATACCCTACATCCGAAGCAATCTGTTTAACATATTCCAACCTTAGTCTACCCCTACAGTTCTTGTCCTCGACCCTTCCTTTTATAACTAAGCTTGCTATTCTTGGGTGTCTTAGTGTGTGTCCTACCAACCTATCCCTTCTCTTCATTAGCAGTCGCCAGAAACATCTCTCCTCCCCCACTCGTCTTAATACCTCTTCATTTGTTTCCCTATCTACCCATCTGATCTTCATCATTCTCCTGTAACAGCACATTTCAAATGCTTCAATTCTCCTTTTCTTTGCTGCATCAATAGTCCAAGTTTCACATCCATATAGTGCCATGCTCCAGACAAAGGCTTTCAAAAATGACTTCCTTATACCTAAATCTATATTCGATTTCAACAGATTCCTTGCCTGAGCCAACCTACTTTTTATATCCTCTTTGCTTCGCCCATCACTGGTTATTTTGCTTCCTAAGTAACAGAAGTCTCCTACTTCCTTTAGCGTTTTACCTGCCAATTTGATGTACATAGAGGTTTCTGATTTATTTCGGCTGCATTCCAATATTTTTGTTTTACATTTATTGATTTTCATCATGAATTATTTCCTCAAGACGGATTTCATACCATTCAAAAATTCGTTCGAATCCTCTGGCATGTCGGCCAAAATAATGATATCATCAGCAAATCTCTGAGTTGAAAATATTTCTCCTAGAATCTTCACTCCCACTTTAAATTTTTCTCCAATTTCCTTCATTGCTTGTTCAATATATAGATTGAAAAGTATGGGTGATAAGTTGCAGCCTTGCCTTACACCTTTCTGAATACCAGCTTCTCTCTCATGTCCTTCAGCTCTAATGACTGCTGTCTGGTTTCTGTATAGATTGTAGAGCACCCTCCTTTCCCTGTACATTATTCCAATCGTTTTTAATATTTCAAACAACTTACACCAATCAACGTTATCAAAAGCCTTTTCTAAGTCGACAAATGCCATGAACGTTCTCTTATCTTTCCTTATTCTATCTTCAAAAATCAGCCTAAAACTCAGTATAGCTTCCCTTGTTCCTACATTTCTCCTGAAACCAAACTGGTCTTCACCCAACTCCATTTCTATCTGGCTTTCCATCCTCTTGTAAATTATACTAGACAGGATCTTTGAAGCATGAGTAATCAAGCAGATTGTACGGTAATCTTCACATCTGTCAGCTCCTACTTTCTTCGGTTTAGGGATGATAACATTTTTCTTGAAATCAGAGGGTACCTCACCTGTCTCATAAATCCTACACACCAAGTGAAATAACCTGACCAGACCATCATCACTTATGCAGCGTAGCAACTCAATCGGTATTGTATCATCTATGCCCGGTGCTTTGTACCTGTTTTAGTCTTCCAAAGCTCTGTCAAATCTCTGATCTCAATATTAAATCAATGAAGTTTAGGGGCAACGGACAGTTAAATTCTATGCATTGTTCTATTACATTTTGTAGAATAAATATTTGTTCGAAAGCCAGCCTGTTCTTCTCGCAGTCTACACCGAGAATCATTATGGAATATTGTGAGCCAATATGGAATCTGTCAACGGAAAATGGAAAGGAGAATCCTAGGCGTTAAGCTAAGCGACAGAATCAGTAACACGGATCTGAGAAAAAGAAGTTATTGGAGGACACAACAACAAGAGCTCGGCAACTGAAATGGCGCTGGGGTGGACACATATCCAGAATGAACCAGGATAGATGAGCCTACTCCACGACTATGTGGGATCCAAGAGCTGGCAAGGGAAGCAGAGGACGCCCCGTCGCAGATGGTCGGACGAATTTAGGTTCGAGGCAGGTGTTACGTGGACCAGAAATGCCAGGGATAGGAAGCTATGGAAGGAAATTCAGATCAGTGTAATAGTGTAACAATGTAAATACCATAGTAAGGGTGTGTGTTAATTTATTTTTTATTAATGTGTGTCAATATGTTTTAGGAAAGACATCTCTCAAGAACTGGCTCCTCTTGGGAGACTATATGATCCACCCCCTACCACTCCGGTAGGAGGCCCTTGCCCATCAGGGATCTACAGTCTTATCTTATCTATCTACACTCGAGCTGTTGTATAAGAACAGAAGATAGGAACACCCCTTTCTTTAGCATTCTCACAGGCGTCAGACAAGGATGCATTTTGTCACTATTCCTATTCATATTGGTCATAGATTTTGTAATGAGAAAAGCTATGGACAATCCCAATATGGGGATACGTTGGAATGAGCAATCTAGGCTAACGGATCGGGATTTTGCTGATGACATGGTTCTTCTGGCAGAAACACCACAAAGTTTACAATTAATGACAACCAAGCTGGATGGAATGGCCAGTTCTGCTGGACTATAGATAAATGGTGACAAGACAAATATAATGTGCATAAAAATGGGAATGTATCTACACAAATTATAGTGCAACAGAAGATTCTACAAGATGTTGATCGATTTTCATATCTTGGCAGCCTTATCTGTAGTAATAGGGACGTAGATGCAGACATCAGCAGAATGGGGAAAGCTTCGGCAATCTTTCAACGAATGCGGTCCATATGGCAATTAGACTCTATAAGTCTGTCCACAAAGATTTGGCTATATTCCTCTATCATCTTACCGATCGCCATATATGCATGTGAGACCTGGAAAATATCAGTAAAATCAGCACACAAGCTCAACGTTTTTCACCAACGATGCTTGAGGCGAATTTTGAAGATCAGTTATTGTGGCCACATAACAAATAATGAAGTACTGAGAAGAAGTGGTCTACGCAGCTACCATAAAATCGTTGCTCAAAGGAGACTGAAGTTCGCGGGATACGTTCTACGTATGAATGATATAAGGATACCCAAATCAACACTGTTGTGGAAACCAACGGAAGGATACCAAAGTAGAGGAAGACCTCGTAACACCTGGAAACAAACTTTTGCAAAGGATCTAGAATGCATGGATATGAACTGGGAGGAAGCTGAAAACCTGGCAGCTGATAGAGTTCGCTGGAGGAAACTTGTTGCCTGATATGCTATCTAGTATTGGAGGAACTAAGTCTAAGTAAGTACTGGAATCAGACGGCTTCAGTAAAAGTAGATTGCACCAACACCGGTAGTGTAGAAAATATACAGTAAAACAAGGAGTGAGACAAGTCTTATGCTCGATCTCCACATCTTTTCTATATCTACTCTGAGGAAATATTTTCAGAAGCATTGGAAGGAAAACAGGAAGGTATTGTTAATGGATGAACCATAAATGATTTGCAGTATGCAGACGATACAGCTCTGCTTGCAACAAGTGCTGAAGATCTACAAACCTTACTAAACTCTGTAGTACAACACAGTGCAAGAGCAGGTCTAAATTTGAATACAAAAAGGACAAAGGTAATGGTTTTGAAGAAACATGTAATTCCACCTGTTAATCTTACTGTAGCTGGGACAACACTGGAACAAGCTCAACACGTGAAATACCTTGGATGCATACTTGATCATTATTGGAATAGTGCTATCCCGCATTGAATTGGCTAGAGCTGCATTCATGAAAATGAAAGAATTACTGTGCAACAGAGACATTAAAATTGCTCTCCGTCTCCATTTACTATGGTGTTACATTTTCTCTATCCTGCTGTATGGCAGTGAAGCCTGGACCCTCCCCACGGAGAACACCAGTAAAAAACTTCAAGCCTTCGAGATGTGGCGCTATTGGCGCCTATTCAGAATGTCATGGATCGATAGAGACGTAACATGGAAGTACTGGAACGCCTGCATAAAGAACAGAAGGATTTGCATAACACCAAACAGAAAAAACTTGAATACTTTGACCATATCATTTGCAATGATAAATATTAACTCCTACATATCATAATTGAAGGTAGGAGAGGTCGAGGAAGGAGGAGAATATTTTGGCTGAAGAACCTAAGCGAATGGTATGGAATCAACACTCCTGCACTATTCCAAGCTGGTAAAAGAAATCGCCCTGATGACAACCAACATCCAATGAGATTGGCAGATGACCTCGTAGTTTCACCCCTTAAAACATCAATAACTAACATCCAATGAGGGTATGGCACAAGAAGAAGAAGTGTACTGTACCAACTAATAAACCCAATGGTGCACTGGAGTGAAACACTGGTAAAATAGATTGAGAAACTTGGATTATAGTTTCTTTGTAAATTGTATCAATATACATAATTATGTAATACTAGCAGTAGTGCCCGGCTTCACCCAGAGGATTTATTTGCTTTATGGATGACAATGAATACTACTACAGAACTGGCACATGATACTTAAACTAAACCTTTTTAGTGGTGGTGGTGGTGGTTGTAGTGAGGGTAATATGCAGTACAGTATAATGGACGTAACATTTAGATCATTTTCCCCTAATGATAATAATGAACAGGGAAACGGCTATTTACTAACTACAGCACTGACACATGTAATTTACAAACAAATTTCTAAAAATCATTAGAAAGAGGAGTAAGTGAAATAAAAGTCACTGCCTAGGGCCTATATCTCATTGTCTGTTAGAAATGTAGAGACCAATAGTGTCGTCTTTTGACGCAGAGCGCCATAGGAAAATAATCAGAACACTTTGGAAGCAATAGTAGTTATAGTATCATTTATGGCCACATAGCGCTCAACGATAAGTTTCGGAATAAATTACGGTAAATTTGAAAGCACCAACGCTTATTGCAGCTGATAACCTCAATGTATTGCACCAACACCATTGCACTTATACAGAGGTATAATACTTTCATGATGATAACTGTTTTAAGGGACAAAAGAAATCTTTTTGCACTAATTACTCCCTGTGACTGCAATTTATAAGCAGCACAAGATTTAACTATTTTCGCCATTCTGCACCAGAACACTGGTAGGGGCGACGTGATACAGCCCGAATTGTCAGTCAACAATAGACTTATTAAAATACTCTTACAGTTACACTACTACGGACATGAATGATTCTAGGGCCTTAATACATGGTTTTCAAGTTCAGTTTGTTTGTTATTCTAAATGTAGGGAATGGGGAGTGTTGTCCAAAATATCAAGTGGACAGTGTTACCAGCAGGGTTTCAAAGTGTATGTAAAATTTGGTGCAATTAGGAGGAACGGTGTAGATTTGTGATAAAGGGCCTAAATGCAGGAAATGGAGTGGTCTGTCCGAAATTTAAAGTGGACAGTGTCACCCGCAGGGTTCCAAAGGGTACGTGTACAAAATGTGATTCTGATCGGTGAAACGGTGTAGATTTGTGCCAATGGACCTAAATGCAGGGAATGGAGTGGTGTGTCCGAAATTTCAAGCAGACAGTGTTACTCGTCGGGTTCCAAAGTGCAGGCCTAACTATATGAAATTTGGTTCAGATCGGTGAAACGGTGTAGATTTGTGCCAAAGGGCCTAAATGCAGGGAATGGAGTGATCTGTCCGAAATTTAACATAGCCTAAACTATTCCTCTTGAATCTGGCTATCATATAAAAAAAGAATTTTTCGAATCCGACTGGTAGTTCCAGAGATTAGCGTGTTTAAACACACAAACAAACGCACAAACTCTTCAGCTTTATTATATTAGTATAGATATTCACAATCGCGGACAGTTACCCAAATAATAACAGTTGCCATTGAGAAGTAGAGAGGGTGGTAAATAAACTACAATGTGACAAAGCGGCAGGGGTAGATGCAATTCGGTCAGAAACGGTGAGGTATAGTAGGAAAGCACGGCTGAAATGATTGCATTGGATAATCGAATTGGCATGGGTTTTAGGAAATGTGCTCCCTGACTGGACAAAAGCAGTAATCGCCCCAACTTATAAACAAGGTAACAGAAAAGATTGCAATAATTATTGTGGCATTTCTTTGATAAGTGTCCCGGGCATTGTAGAAAGGAGGGCCGAGAGTAAGATGGATGAAAACCAGCGTGGCTTTAGATCGCAACCGGCCGCGGTGGCCGAGAGCGCTACCTCGTGTCTCGCTGGCATTGGGAGAGCATGGGTTCGAATCCCACCTCGGCTGTCTTGAAAATGGTTTTCGTGGTTTCCCATTTTCACTACCAGGCAAATGCCGGGACGGTTCCTTTCACTAGGTCCATGGCCGATTTCCTTTCATAATCCCTTCCCTGACCCGTCCTGAAAAGAAAAATACATGGCCGTTGGCTGCAATAATAAAATTATTATTATTTAGATCGCAACAAGGATGTCAAGATCAAATATTTAGTATGCACCAAGTTATAGAGGAATGTTACAAGAGGAATAGACATTTGTAGATCTAGTAAGAGAAGGCATATGATAGAGTACCCAGGGTGAAGATGCTGAGCATCCAGAGGGAATATGGTATCGAGGGAAGGCTGCTACAGACAATCAACATAATTTATGTTGATAATCAGGCTGCAGTGAGAGTTGATGGTAGGATTAGTTCTTGGTTCAAGGTTGTTTCAGGAGTGAGGCAAGGCTGTAATCTCTCACCACTACTACTACTGATTATTTTTACATGGACTATTTGCTGAAGGGCATAAACTGATTGGTTGGGATTCAATTAGATGGAAACCAGCATTCTGGCCTATGCCAATGACTTGGTTGTGATGACAGACTCCGTCAAAGGCTTACAAGTCAAAATGTTAGAACTTGAACATAAATGTAGGAAATAAAGTAGGTATGAAAATCATCATCATCATCATTTCCCCTTATCCAGCTCCTGCCGGGTCGGGGTATTTATGGCACTTCTCCACTTTCCTCTTTCCTTCCACCATTCTTCTTCCACGATCTTGTCCCAGTCCAGATTTCTTTTTCTCACGCTGTTCTTCACTGAATCAATCCACCTTGTTCTAGGTCTTCCCCTTGCTCTCTTACCCTTGCACTTCGCCTCCAGCATCTGTCTTGGTATTCTATTTTCCTCCATCCTCTTTACATGTCCAAACCACCTTAGTTTATTCTTCCCAATTCTCTCATTTAGTTTTCCCATCCCAACTTCCTTCCTAACATCTTCATTCCTCACTCTGTCTTTCCTTGTCTTACCTATCATACTTCTTAGGAATTTCATTTCACTGGCTTGGATTCTACTCTCTTGCCTGCTCGTCAGGGTCCAAGTCTCAGCTGCATACGTTAATATGGGTACATAGTACATTTTATACATTACCTCCTTGCTTTTCCTTGGTACTTCCTTATCCCAAACAAGTTTTCTTACACTTTGATAGAATGCATTGCTCTGCTGTACCCTCCTGCCAATCTCCATGTCCAACCTACCAGTTTGCATCAATTCACTTCCTAGGTATTTGAACGTGTCCACAATTTCCAAACTCTGACTTCCAATTTTCACAATGCCCTTTCCTTGTCTTTCCCCTCTTGTCATCACCATGGTCTTGCTTTTCTCTATACTGATTTTCAGGCCATACTTCTGAATATTTTCGTTCAGTGCATCTAGTTGTTTTTGCACTTCTTCCGTGTTCCTTCCCCAGACCACAATATCGTCTGCAAATAATAGTAACTTCATTTCTTTATGTCCATATGCTTCCTTTGTTTCCTTTACAATTTCATCCATTACCATTGAATAAAAGAGGTGACAGCACACCCCCTGTCTTAGTCCAGTCTTGTTCCTAAACCAATATGAAAATCAGCATTTCAAAAATGATGGTTATGCCGGCAAGGAAGAAGCACAAGAAAATAGCATGTCAAATAGGAGGAACTAAATTGGAGCAGGTGGAACATATTAAGTGCCGGTACTTAGTCTGTGTATTCTCTCAGGATGGTGGATATGGGGAAGGAAATAGAGTCAAGGTGCAGAAAAGCCAATGCAGTGAGTACTTAGTTGTGATCTACAGTATTCTGCAGGAAGGAAGTTAGTGTAGCAATGAAACGCTCCCTATATCACTCAGTATTTAGTTCGACCTTGCTGTATGGAAGCGAGAGCTGGGTATATTCAGGATATCTGTTACATAAGCTAGAGGTAACTGACATGAGGGTAGCTTGAATGATTGTTGGGACAAACAGGTTGGAGCATTGGCAGGAAGGTACTCATAATTAAGAGATAAGGGCTTCGTTAAAAATTAGCATGCTAGATGAAGCTGTTTGTATGAGCCAACTCAGATGGTGGGGTCATGTGAAAAGAATGCAGGAAGAGATATTACCAAAGAAGTTAATAATTTCAGCTGTAGAGAGAAAGAGAAGCACAGGTAGACCTAGGAGGCAATTTCAAAGTGAGAGGTGTAGAAGAAGAGAAAGCCGCAGTGCTGACTGCTAATACGGGATCATGGATCTAACTTGTTCGCAAACAGAGGCTTGCAGACTAGACTGGATACTGATGGACAAAACAGTCTCAAATGAAAATGAATGTAGGCTATAGTACGGTATGTACTTTTATTTTTTAAACTTTATTGATCACATTGGACCACTTGAACTGTTCTACGCACTTTTCTTAGAAGGTTGTACTGTTTGCTTCTTGCGATGCACCCAGCAATTCTTCATTCGGCCCAATCACAATTTTCTCATTTCATCTGAATCTTACCTTAATACAGACATTACAATAATATGTTTTTATTCTGGTATCATACAAAAGTACACAATAACAATATTCTAGCTCCTAAAACATGCCGACTGCAGTGGCTACGCTCGCTAAAGCGCAGCGTTAGGCCATGTGGCCAAGCTCTCTGCTGACTCGGTAGATGCGTGGGTTCGAGCCCTACTGTCGACCGTCCTTGAAATGGTTTTCCGTGGTTTCCCAATTTCAATACCAGGCAAATGCTGGGACGGTACCTTCTGACAGACCACGGCTGCTTCCCTCCACATCCTTGACCAGTTTCATTATCTTCATCATTCCATCTCTCATCCCGTTGCGCAGGTCGCCCACAGGGGTCGACTAGAAAGACCTGCACTTTGCCTCTCAGGAGGCCACACAACAACAAAAAAGACCCTGAAATCAACCGAAGGCAGCAAATTACTGAATTTGAGATAGCTTTGGTCCTGTTACTGTTTTACCAAGCCCTCAGCCTGTCCCGACTAGATTATGATTTTGCAGTGTACAGTTCAGCAAAGTCATTAACTTTGAAAATGCTGGACAGTATAGCAGAATTAGGCTGACAGCCAATGCTTTCTGGACCAGCCCGATTTCCAGCCTACTCACCAAATCAGGTGTTCCACCTCTTTGTGTCAGACTCCAAGATATGCTTTCATCATATGCTGCCAATCTGCATCTAATGATGCATTATCCTAGCTATCAATCTCTATTCAATACCTGATCCCACCAGAAGTACACCAACCAGGCGATGGGTATTAGGCTTGATAGCTCGTGTAATGAAATAGGAGTGGCTGCAGGTCCCTTTATGATCCAGACACCTAACGAGGTATTGTATGTCCGGAAGTTTGGTTAGATCTACATCGAGATCTTAAGGTGAACAGCACAGTTCACCAATTTCTGGATGTTTTTGCGGATGATTCGAAGGTGGACGAGAAAGTGGGTTGAGCTTAAATCATTGATGGTGCAAATATGAAGATCTCTTTGGGACAAACTTATATCCTCTTTACTGCGGAGCTCATTGCTATCTATGAAGCTCTGCAGTTTGCCCTACAGAATGTACGATTCCACTTTCTTGTGTGTACCGACTCTTTGAATTTGTTGCAGTCAATTGATTCATGTTTCTCACAACACCCATTAGTGCAACGAACCCATGACCTTGACACTGCTGTTTGGTATTCCCTATATTTTTGTTTCTTCTTCTTTCTTTCTTTCTTTCTTTCTTTCTTTGAATTTGGCCTACTGTGGGTCACGGGAAACAATTGATGTGCTTTTCCTTCACCCAGAATTTCTTCATCCTTTCGCTGTGGTTCCTCCTCCTTTCCTCTGACCAGGTGTTCTTGGTTGTTCTACTGGGTCTTTCCTTGAACCCCTTGAAGTTATCAATTTTTGCTCGAAACACAGCCCTATTCCACTGTCTTTAGTATGTACGCCAACTTACTCCATGTCTTTTCTCGTTTCTTCTACCCACATTGTAGTCACCTTTTGCTTGCTGATGTAATTAAATATTCTTTTCGTTATTCAATTCTCATCCATTCTCATGAGGTGCCCATAAAACTTCAGTCTCCTCTTACGCATGGTGTCCGTGATCTTCTCTGCCTGTCTATATAGATCCTCATTTCTGCACGTACCATTGTTTCGTTTCTCAGGCCCTATTATCTTTTTGTTAAACTATATTTTTGTTTGATATTATATTTTTTTTGTTTGTTTTATTAATAATGGACTGTTTTTATTTTTAGGAATCCATCTCAAACTGAACAAAATTTATATTTTAAAACTGTTACGAGGGGCATATGACCTTGCTGTCCTGCCTCAACAACCCTCATCATGGAGATAGAATTGCCACAGTGCAAGGCTGTGCACGGTTTGTTCAGTTTAGGGTGCTTGTCCTTGACATTCATCATTTGGGTTTCAGTTTTTTCGTATTGATATCAATATTATTTTTTAGTTGTCCACTTTTCAATACAATTTTCAGTTTGTCCCTATCGGTACATGTTTCAGCACACGTGCTGTGCCTTCTTCAGCCTATTACAATATTATCATACAACTACAGTACTACAGCATTAGCATCAATTTTTCATCACACATTCCTTAAAAAAATAAAAAAATAAAAAAAAAGCTAATTTTGATTCATATGACATCTACATAGATTTAAAATTCTTAAAATGTCGCTTGAAATAAAATTTATTCCAGAAATCCTTCCTTTGTCAACCATTTAAGATATTGAATATTGAAGATATGCCAAAACATGTACCAATAGAGACAAACTGAAAATTGTATTGATAAGTGGACAATTACATTTATGATACAGCTTAGGGGGGACAGGGGGAGACTGCTGCGCCAACACTAGGTCAGCACTTGCTTGGTTCCTAACTTGACTATTGGCAATCGTGTCTCCAACAGATAATAAAAAGGGGGCGAGCAAAAGAAATCGAAAGTTCTACTAGTAAAAAAGGTACACTAACTCATCATTTCATTTAGTCTATTCCAGAAACAACTGAATTCTGTACTGTGTGATGATCTTTTATAAATCAGTATCTACTTTTTAATTAAAATACTCCTTCGTGTATGTCTACCCAGTATTATTCCCATATCAACTGGGTTGGAGATGTAATGTGAAGGGGGATCCCCTTCTCGACACCAACCTCAAGAGAGGAAGTAAATGAAACTGGGCAAAGAGTTGGAAGGTAGAGGCAGTTGTCTACTTGAAGGCAACTTTTGCATGGAGTCGAAAATGGGGAAACTGTGGGAGGTTTCGAAGCCATTTCTCAGTGTTGCCTGTATAATCAATTAATACTTTTCAGTCAGTCAAAATGCTTTCACCCTATTAGATTAGGCGGGGTAAATTTAAATATATCACACTTTTCTGAAAAAAAAGATGACGATCAGGTGCCGTCAAGTCGCGACTGCATAGATGGACTGTCTCCATATGATTGGGTCTTCAGCCATATACTTAAGATCCTTCACTGACATATTCATGTTGGATTTGATGGAGTCGATCCATTTCAATGTTGGCCGCCCTCATCTCCAAGACCCTTCCACCTTTCCAAGCATAGCGGTCAAGCTGTATGCCTCTCACCCGGTTCAATTCCCGGTCAATGCATGTGAGATTTTCTAAGTGAAATGCCATGTCCTGTGGTTCGGATTCCACGTAAAACAGAGGTCCCGCGGCTTATGATCGCGAGATTAACGGTCACGTAAAACTACAAACTTCCATCCTTTCTTTCCAAGCATAATTGTCTTTTCCAACGAATCAGAACGTCTCATAATGTGTCCAAAATATGACAGCTGTAATTTTGTTATCAAGCTTCAAGAGACAGATCTGATTTGATTTTTATAATTACCCATATATTTGTCTTCTTGGCTGTCCAAGGAATATGCAGTATCCTTCACCACCACAGCTCCAACAGAGCTCAAAAGCATCAATATACTTCCTAGCTGAAAAAAATATTGCATGTACCTTAATATTATTCACTGATAAAGGGGGATTTTATGATAACATTTTTCGACCGTCACACGGTCATCATCATATCCTCATTACAAGGGTTGGATTAAAATTATACAAGGGGCATACTGCAAGTCATGAACATTTTTTGGAGAAATATGTTTACTAACATTGCGATACACTGAATACAGCATTTCAAACTATAAACTTTTGTTTATTTTTCAACATAGTCTTCATTCTTTTGGACACATTTTTCCACACCGTTGTGGAAATTTGAAAATACCTTGATGCTAGAAGTAGACTGTAGAAACATCTATAAGTTTGTTATTATGTTATTGCATGTCCTTTTTAGTGGTGTTGTACTGTTTTAATCAATGTTTCTATTAATGTAATGTACTAACAATTTTAACACTATGGCTGAGGAAGGGAGCATTTATAGCCCCCAAAACATGTACCAAAATGTATTATAATTGATCTTGGAATACTAAGGTATTGAATAGGCGGATACTCAAAATCTTTGCCATATTTTGTAACTTGTCAAAACGGACCCAAAAAGACTATTTCAAAATTCCCGGAGACAAGTGAAGGTACACACACTTATAGACCTGGCACAGACTGAACTTGACAGACAACTGTGGGGGAGGTTCGGTGCATCATTAGGATGGTCCGGATCGACTCCCGTACAACAGCAGCGCAAATTTGAGGAATAATAGCACCCTACATTACATAACAAACAGTGGAGAATCGTCTACGTGCTGTTGGCTTACAGGCCAGTATTCCTGCAGGTGTTCCATTCACTCCACAAAATCAACGTGGATGACTCATGTGCTGTTGAGAAAACCAGTGTGGGTTGACAAAAGGCATAGTGTCATCATTAGTGATGAATTGTTCCTCTGTCTTTCTCGCACTGATTGCCATATCGTGTGCAACAACATACGAAGAGAGAAGTGCTTAGACATTATTGTCGAGAGGCACAGGACCAACTCTGGGCATTATGGTCTGGGGAGCTATCGGCTATAATGTAAAATATCAATTAGGGATTGTGACTATTGCTTGCTTGATTTGAATGGAATAGTGAATTCCAGTAATCTGGCAAAACAGAATGAATTGGCAATGACTAATAGATTTCTACGATGGTGGCCTAGGCTTAATTCCAAGCTCTGTCATGAATTTTAAATCTAGTATGAGGTTTGCAAACATCCAGAGGACAGTTGAGAGGAGAGTAGTGGATTCATATCCCACTCTCGGCCATTGTAGAAGTGTTTTTCCGCTGATTCCCAAAGTAAATTCAGATCGCAGCAGATTCCTTCCCAACTTCGCTCCTAGTTACAAATACTGTACGGAGCTCAGAAGAATGCGAGCGTGGGAGGAGGTGGAGGAAAAGGGGAGGGGCGTTCCCTACATAGCCTACAATCATTCGTTGCTATGGCGACCTGCTTCCTTCTCAGCAGAATGTATATTGGTCCGGCGTGCACTCAGAAGGACAAGTGGACACTGTTCGGAAGTTATGGCACAATGTTTTTGGGAAGACATATCACAATGTTATCGCTGGCTACATTCCCCTGCCTAGCATTCTTCTGAGCTCTAGTATCGTCAGTTCAATAACCCAGGTTACCAGATAGATTCCACACACATTCAAGAATCCAGGGGTTTCTAAATGAAGCAAAGAAAAATCACTTGGGCTGGCTTTGTTTAAAGGTTACTCATTACTGTTCTAAAAGAAATACAGTATATGTTCACTCTATGCCTGTTTCATGCATCTAGGATAATTCCCAAATTGTTCCATCATGAAAAACTAAAGAGCATTTGCATTACTGTTAAAAGCAGTGGTTTTACAGTTAGTTAATTACGTCGTTTCTGCATATAATGATGGTTACATACTCGCCAACCCCGACAAACATAGCCTCCTTTCCATTAACCCGGAAGAGGTTGCATTGCGGTCTTTTAGACCAGGTTCGTATTGTTCACGTCACCATTGTTGTTTGCTGCACGCCCCTACCAGGATACTTCATGTAATTGTCATGGAGAGCAACAGTTTCCTGCTGTCTGCTAATCCAATTTTGCGTGGTAAGTTGAACTATTCACCAATTATACCAGACCTGGTCTTGTCCACCACACTCGACCTGTTGAGTTTTGCATTTTATGATGGACTCCGAAGAGTAAGATGGAATTAGGACGCTCTTAGAGAGTGTGGAGAAAGAAGAACGGAACAGAAACAAAGTACTCAGAGTGCAATAAGACAGAGTACGAAGGGAACTGTTTGGCGTAGAACAACAGAGAGCAGGGAAGTTTGAAGAAGATGATGATGGAAGTGCAGAGGACAACTTGGCTTGTAGTGAACACAACACTGACTCAGAGGAATCTATGGATGAACAATATTGTGGTAATCTGTCGCATAATTCAAATACGATACAACACACAGAAAACGCACCATTTTTTGCCTCTACCGGAAGAAGTACTAGTAATGCTGGACCAGCGTACATGGCTAATGAAGGTGTCACAACATAGCAAGTACATTCCTCTTAACAAAGGGGAAGGACACGCAGACACAATCTAATTTCTCACCTACCTGGACCCAAGGGTGATGCTCGCAATACTCGCTCTCCGATAGAAGTTTGGAGTATTTATTTTCCAGACTCCGAAATCGAAAAGATTGTGGGATTTACAAATGTGTGGATTGAACAAAGACTAGCGAACTTCACATGAGAATGTGATGTTCTTTCTACAGATGTTCGAAAATTGAAAGCTGTGTTTGGGCTGCTTTACCTTGTTGGCGTTTCGTTCATTGCATCAAAATCTTGAAGACATGTCATCAACAGATGGGACATGTGTAGAAATATTCGGAACGACAATTAACCTGCGTCACTTCAAATTTTTGCCTAGAGCTATGATATTCGATAACGTTCATGACAGAGATAAGAGAACTCAATCAGATCCTCTTTCTAAAATCCGTGAGATATTTCAGGCTTTTGATGATCGATGCTCGCAGGCATATTCACCAGGTGAATATTGTACAGTGGACGAAATGGTCGAGTCGTTTCAAGGGAAATTCGATTTTTTTTATACCAAGCAAAAAACGGCCAAGTATGGCATAAACAAGTTTTGCCTTAGTTTGTGCCAGAACATATTACACAGTTCATATGGAAATGTATCCTGGTCAACAACCAGAAGGACCCTTTAGAAGTGAAAATTCATTACGAGCCATTGTTGAGAGAATAGTACAGCCAATGTTAGGCAGTGGGAGGAATGTGACAATTGATATGTCCTTCCCCCTGGCCATCTCTCTTCTTGAAAACCACCATCTAAAAATATTGTCGGAACACTCCGGAGAAGTAAGAAAGAGATTCCTCCAATATTATTGCACCAAAAATGCCAGTCAACAGCAGTAGTTTTGGATTTAGGGCTGCTCTCTTATGCTTCCAAGAAAAATAACGCCATCCTATTGATTTCCACTTTCCATGATCCTGACACAATCGATGAGAGTTCTACCATCTACAACATGACAAAGGGAGACTCCGGAAAAGTAAGAAAGAGATTCCTCCAATATTATTGCACCAAAAATGCCAGTCAACAGCAGTAGTTTTGGATTTAGGGCTGCTCTCTTATGCTTCCAAGAAAAATAACGCCATCCTATTGATTTCCACTTTCCATGATCCTGACACAATCGATGAGAGTTCTACCATCTACAACATGACAAAGGGAGGCGGGATACCGTCGATGAACTGAAAGGGACCTATTCAGTTTCAAGGGCTGGCTGTCGATGGCCACTCACTGTGTTCTATGGGTTATTGAATGTTGCTGGGAGCAACGCATTCATTGTCCTAAGGGAAAATACACAGTAAACCTTAATTCTCCTGGGAACTGTGTATAGAATATTTACAATATCGAGAAACAATTTATTGCCTATCCGGGGAGATGAAGATGAGAATAGGCAGCATTCTAAAAGAGCTTAGTGAACCAACTGAAGTGCAATGTGAACAGTCTGCAGTATCAAGGCGGGAAACCGGACCTGGTCGTTGTGCCTACTGTGATTGGCGCAAACCCAGTGCAGCACACAGTTTCAACATGTGTCGCATGCACAACAGAAGGCGGTGACGACGAATGAGGAACTGAAGTGTACTGTAGCCTATTACAAATTTTGTTGTTGTTGTATTGTTATTGCAGATATTGCTTTTTCATTATTATTAGAAATAGTTGTTTAGTTTACAGTTTTAATGAATATGACTGTATTATGATTTTCAGCAAATTTTGTTACGTGTTTTTTAATTATCAAAAATCCAGAAGATTCCCTGTAAAATAAATTTAAAACAATAAAATGAATCTAACAAACAAAAACCATAAAAAATAAATACAAAACTAGGAAATAATAATCACAGTAAAGTAATGTGTCATTTGAAACAGCCTGATCTAAATGACTCAGCGCGACCTCTCATTTCCGACGAGTCAACGCGGCCTCTCCCGGGTTAAGAGAACAATAGCAACCTTTTGGAAATGAATAGCTGACACCCTTCATTTGAGTAGTAAAGTTCAGTTGAAACAATGCCTCCGAGCTCTGCAGGCATTGCCAGAGCCATCAGAGATCATTACTACCGCGGATGAGGCTTGGAGTCGAATGCAGCAGGTTTGGGATGTAAATGTAAATAAGAGGACAGTTCAACAACACCTCAGAGAACAAAGTATTCGATCAAGGTGAACTGGTATGGGACCTGATCTGACGGAGAATACAGTCACCCATCTTCAGTTTGCTTGTCAGCACACCCAATGGAACTGTGTACTGTTTTTTGAAGAGCTCAGGTTCTTCCTGAAATCTCCAGATGATAGGGAGAGAGTTTGGAGAGTGATATACAGAGTGCACAGTATCCATAAAGACTCCATGATTTTGTGGGGTGGCATTGCCATGTAGGCTCGGATAGACTGGTTTTCATTGAAAATGGCAGGCTCAGTGAGATTCTCATCGATAACACTATTTTTTGGAGATGGAATCATGTCCATGCATGACGATACTTGTCCACTGCAGCACAATATGTATTACAGTGTATAGCCAGCTCACAGTTCCAACTAAAACCCTCGTAGAGGATCTTTGGGATAAGTTTGGGAATATGGAACAGAGTTCAAAATGTGCTCCAGAGGCATTATGTGATCTGCAGGCAACATTTCAAGAGGATTGGGACTAACTTGAGCAGAGAAATATCAAAGCCCTAACTGAAATGATGGCCCAGAGAATGGTGGCTGGAGGCTTCGGTGACATAGTTGGTAGCATGCTGAGCTTCTATGCCCAAGGTTGCGGGTTCAAACCCGGCCGAAGTCGTCGGATTTTTTAAGAGCGTTAAAAATCCCTCAGTATGCCTTCCTTTGAAGGGGAAGTAAAGCTGGCGGTCCCATGTCATAGATTTATGGCATGTAAAGGAACCTTCCACTAATTACACTTGTGTGAAGCTAAATTATAGGTTAGATTTGTTTTACGCTCTTAAGTTCCAACGTTCGTCACCAGGAGCCAACTGCAGTGGCATCTAGTAACCAAGTTCACAACTAGTTGCCATTGACGGTAGCATTTGGTAGCAAAAGTAGGAACTACTTTAAAATTGAATGTCTGCAGTCCTTACCTGAATTACAGTTGACATAAATTGTAGTTCATGCCACTCGAGTTTTATGTCGTAATTGCCAATAAAGGAAAGACCATGGCCAATTGAAACACATTATTTAAAGTAGATTTCATCTCTTCAATTACTTGCAGATGAATCCGTACAGTGTAACTGAACATGACAAGCATATGACCATTTACTTAATTGACAACCATTTAAGAGTAAGTTATTTCGACTTGACAACATAGAGGTATATGGGAAGGAACGAACCCTGCAATTATTACTTGATGGCACATTGGCACACAATGAGCTTCGTATGTAGGAGAGTCCATACGATGCAGCACAATTGTGAGGTGGAGGAACATTCACTTTGCTTGTTACAGAAATGTTCACACCAGTCCCTACTGTAACTGTACTCCACGTTAATCTCTCTTCCAGGAGTACAGCAGTACCTTTTTCTCCTCCTTTAACATCAAAGCTGTTAGGTTTACACAATGAAGTAATAATCGCAGTCTTCCATACACTTCCAAGCATCAAATTCATTAACCACAATCTCGAGAGCTATCTACCATCATTTTGTGTACTTCAGCCTGGTGTTGTTGATTCATTTAGAGGTTTTTGACTTTGTGGTCATGTGACCTTGTGTACGTGGCAGTAGGTAATCTGTGGTACGTGTGGTGTTGGCTCAGTTCTGCCATGCAAGGCAGAATTAAATTCCTTGCCAGAGCCAAGAATCAAACCTAGACCTTCAAGGTGACAGCCAAAAATTCTAGTCACTATGCAACAAGGTGGATTGCACTTCAACAAAATGAAATAACTTAGCTGTACTTCACTGATTCCGATAAGCCTATGTTAATTACCATAATTCTTCAGATAAAGAATGTCATGGTGTACACAATTACTATTTTAGCTTTTGCAAAGTATACAAATGCAGCAATTTTTAATAAACCTGGTATTTGGTGACTTTCTGCAAGACAGAACTATTGGAACGGTATTGTAGAGGACATGGTGTGAAATGAAGAAGGGAATAAGGGTTTCTTTATTGGGGCATTATATTCGTTCTTGCATGTTTGTCAATTTCCACACACAACGCTACACTGTACTGATGAAATTAATGGCTCGAGAGTAACCTTGAGATACCTTTTTTTAATACTTTCAATGCATGAGCAAAACTGGTCAGAATTTACAACTTGACTCCACTTGCAACTACATTGTAGGCCTATACAACATATCACTCTTTTCATAACTTTCTTATAAATTACAGGAACTACCGTACTCGACTGGGCCTGCTCCAGCCCAAAATCTAGGATTTGCTCTCGGATGCCAGTGAGTTTCTTCAAATAAAATATCCTCGCTTGCTGAGCCCAAGGTTGCAGGTTCGAAACCTGGCGCAGTCAGCTGGCATTTGAGGGTGCGCAAATGCGAGGGAGCCGTGTCAGTAGATTTACTGGCACGTTAAAGATCCCCTTCGGGGCAAAATTCCGGCACCCCGGCGTCTCTAAAAGCCAGGGTAGTTAAAAGGGACGTAAAACCAATAACATTATTTTATTCAAATAAAATATCAAGAAAGATAGGTCATATAATAATCACCGACCATTTTGTAGGCCTATATCAAAAGTTTTAAGTACCGGTTACACGTGTATCTAGCATTTCAGTCATCTCCGACATTTAAGGACAGATACTTGTTACGTTCCTTAAAACCACATCTTCAACAAAACCTAACCTTCTCTATCAGATATGGTATCAGAGTATAAAATGGTTCTAAACAGTGGTGTCGAAGATTACAAAACATACATAATATCTACAGTATATATAGCAGCAAATACTTTAAAGTGGACAGTTTTATTGAAACTTTTTGAAACAATACCATACATAACCTCCATGATAGAATATCTTTATCAGAAAAAATATCGCTACCGATTCATTCGATACAGTATGTACAAGTACAGTCTAATAATAAATTGTCTGACCAAAATTGCATTTGCATCGTAAGTATAATTATTTTACGGTAGTAAAATATCACAGAAGGCTTCCTCGCCACAATTTCATTACGGTACACAGTAGCCTTCATCATTGTGGAAAACAATGAACCGTCACATTAAAGAAGTTTTATTCCGAGACTTAATGCAGTTTATGGATTGCTGTAAATGCCAGTCGCTATCACAGTTTCCATCCTGGAAAAATTTGCGAATGCTTTATTATTGCTTCATATCGCCAAACATTATTTCTTCTTCTTCTTCTTGGTACGGTAGTGGGCATAGTAAACTCTTTACCCAATTGCTACCATGGAGGAAAGAATAAGAGGAGATGCCCTGAGCTCGTATGAGTGAAGCCAAGCGCTGCAACCAAAGTGGGCGTAACCTTAACTCGTATTCGGTGTTCTGTGACTTGCATGAGGCATTGTGCACGTCTAAACCTTATTTTGGCCCTGGTTTTTATCGCGCTCCGGTTATGCAACTTTGGAAACGTAATACCAGTAGTGATAAGTTATTTAAAAAAAACTCTTCAATTCTAATCTCAGCATGTGTAGGCCTACCCTATATACCAAAAAATTAAAAATCATTCCTCTGGAAATCCCAAATTATCAAACGGCTGTCGGTCAATAATTACGGTGGGCCTACGTAATTAATCAATTCGAGGCTAATCGTCAAGTTTCTACCCCTCCACAAAGAAAATACCGTACGGTACCGAAACGTATAGGCTATACCGTATTTTTGTGCAAATATGCGTCCTTTTTTAATTGTTCTGTTTATTAATTTTGAGGTTCGTATTCTTGAATATCAAACTGTGTACGACCAATGAGTGAAAGTGGCTGTGCTCGAAATTAGACCTAAAAACTGATGAATGCCTCAACACCAATAAGAACATAAAACTCAATTTGGTGTAAATACCGTAATTAGTTCGGCATCATTAATTCCCATGATGTTCCTTCTTTGGTATAACTCGCATCTTCAGACACCTGTATTCAATTTAATCAGTGTTTCAGCGTATTATTACGTTTTGCCGCGTCTTCCTTACAAAACTAGCCTCGCAATGGTGCACTCATATTTATATTTAAATTGGCTTTTAAAACGATAACGCAGCTTATTTGTGCCAAGTACCGTGATGTACAGAGTGTATTCTGCCTATCCAAGAAAAAATCTTGACTTGTCATTGCAGTTTTATGTCACTAAAATCCATTACTAGTTGGAGTGGTTTACGGCTTTAAGCATAGGGACAGCCATTTTCTTGCAACCAAAGTGGGCGAGCCGTCTGGCTTCAGCAGCTTGCGCTAGGCAGCGCAGCGAAGGCATCTCCTTCCTTTCTTTCCTCCATGATTGCTACTGTGCAGTGGTATGTATCATTGGATAACCGTTGACTACCGATTGAAAGCGTAAGACCAGTGAGTAGCGGGGAATCGTAAACAAGACTATGACGCAACGCGGAGGGATACGTATGAGGAAAACATATGAATTAGAGACGAGGACACAAATGGTATTAACTCTTCACACCGAAGCGACCCACCTTGGTGACTCGCTACACATACACACACATGACCGGGCCACAAATATGGATATGGGAAAGGATTACCCTTTCAAATCTTGAAATTAATATTGTCGAAAAATGCCACTATGCTACTGACCAGTGGAATTGTAGGCTTATGTACCAATGTGGCCACATTTAAAGGAAGTGCATACCCTAAATCGTATAAAGCTCTCAACATTAAAGCTCGTTGATGGTCGTATAGTGGACATTGAAATAGAATATGATTTAAGGAACCCTCCATTTGTAAACACGAACATAGAGGATTATCACGTCGTTTTATGCGGAATAAATACACCGGCGTTAATGCATGGTTGAAACGTAGACGAATGATTGTAATGATATGTCGTCGTGTGTATTTCCCTCCATGAAACCATGGTTTGTTTAAAATAGTCGGTTGTAACCCAAAATAATGTTTGGCCTTAATTTTGGCGTAGCTAGTCCACGTGCCTTGCCATTCCTCCCGTATTGTCGAACTAATTATAGAACGCAGATCTGACATTGGTATGGCGATGTTGTAAGTTTTCCCGTGTCCTTTTGCTGCATCTTTGGCAAGGTTATCCGCTATTTCGTTTCCTTCAATGTGACAATGGCCGGGTACCCACATGATACTGACGTCGAAACCCTCCGTGTGTAAAGTGTACAATTGTTGCTCTAATTGACATAAAAACCAGTTGTCAGCCTCTCTAACATTTTGAAGTGCTTGCACTACACTCATTGAATCGGTACATATTAAAGCACGACGAACGGCATGTTTTTTTTTTATATAAAAACACGTCTGACGTATGGCAAAAATTTCGGCTGTAAATATCGAGACGTCAGGGGGTAAAGTATACTGAAAGGAGATTTGTAAGTCCGGAGCACAGAAGGCTGCTCCCACACGCGCAGGGTTAACCATTTTAGAACCATCTGTGTAAAAAAAGATACAGGAGATCAAAGGACTCGTTATTTCCCGAAAAATACGGGGAATTACAGGATGATGTTGAAACGTCTGGTAGACGTGGGGTAAGGAGTTCGGAAGAATAGGAGGTTGAAAGTACGTTGCAGCATACGGAATAGTATATATCGGTAACCGCATGACTTTTAATATATTATGGCGGTGCGGTTGAAGCATGGAATATGCGGTTAGTAACGCAGGACGAGAAACGGTGGGCAATAATCGACGCGTATAATATTCCTCTAATAGTTGTAATTTATGGACGATAGGGGATGTTGTTATCATCATTTTTCGTAGCAGGTACATACATGCAAGATATCTACGCCGATGCTGAAGTGACATTTCTCCGGTTTCAACTAGCAGGGCTCCTGTGGGGGTTGATTGAAGCGCACCTATGATTATACGCAAAGCAGAAAACTGGATTCTATCTAACCGAAGGAGCCTAATGCTGGGCATGGAATAAAAAAAAAAGGAATTGTAATCCAGTACAGAACGGATTATGTTACGGTAAACCGTTAATAATGATTCTGGATCCGCCCCCCAATTACGTCTAGTGAGAGATTTTAGAACATTAATTTTACTGGCGAGATGACTCTGTAGGTATTGCGTATGTCTCTCCCATTGCAATTTCCTGTCAATATGAATCCCTAAATATTTGACACTTGTCACCACCGGAATGTGACCTTGACGGTATAAAATAGGAGAACTGTCGTAAATTCGTTTGTGTGTAAAAATCATCGCAGCGTTTTTCCCTACGGATGTTTCAAATCCGTATTGATGTAACCAATCATGAGCATGAGATAAGGCGTGGTATATATCTCTTCGACATGAGGAAAACTCTTCTCGTGTGCAATATATTAGAATGTCATCCGCATATTGTAGAATGCGAGCGTGCGGTAATATGACTGTTTCTAAAGTACGGGTGTAAAGTAAGTATAAAAGCCCGCTTAGAACGTCGCCCTGGGGAACACCATAAGAAGTATGTCGAGAATCAAAGAGACCGACGGGGGAGTTTAACGTAATATGACGATAGCATAGCATATTGTGTATTAAGCACCTGAAGGGCAGGGGAAAATTTAGATCCCTTAGAAGTTGAATAAGAAGATATGGATCAACAGAATCATATGCATTTTTGAGGTCAAGGAACACAGCTACTGTGTGCATTTTCTTTCCTTTTGCTAGGAGTAAATCAGTCAGGAATATATTTAAGGGGTCGGATGTACCAAGATTTTTCCTGAATGCAAATTGGGTTTTTGGAAACAGGTTATAATATTCTAGGCACCATTGAAGCCGTCGGAGAAGTATATGTTGGAAAATTTTTCGGAAACAAGATCCAAGTTGAATACCACGATAACTACTCGGTAATCGAGCATCTTTCATGGGTTTAAGAATCGGTACAGTATGAAACACATTCCAATCCTCCGGGAAGGTCCCTGTGCATAAGATTGAATTATATAATTGAATAATGATACTTTGAGCGTTTACTGGAAATCGAGCGATCATTTGATAAGTCACTCCATCAATCCCTGGGCTGGATGATTTTTTGTGCCGAAATGCGTGTCTGAATTCGGTACTTGTAATAGGCTGCATTAAACTGGAAAAACGTTCCATGGAACCAGATGTACACGATGTAGGCAAGCGAACAACTATTTCTGGTGTCCAAGTATGATACAGGTCATGGTATCCCTGCACCGAAAGTTGAGAGGGAGATGAGATAGTACGATTATTAGAGAAATGTTTAATCGCCGTCCAAATACTGTTGAGGGACGTAGAACTGCATAATTGGGTAGTATATATTTTCCACGCTTCCCGTCTTTTATCATTAAATACACGTTGTATTTGCGCGGTGAGACTTTTGTAACGTAAATAAGATGTTGGAGAGCCATACTGTCGAAAAGCTTTTAAACTCGCCTTGCGCCGTCTAACCAGCTTTCCGCATTCTTGATCCCACCATGAGGGTAAGGCGCCCCGATTATTTGGAGGACCTGTCGTTGGAATTAAAGGGTGATATATATTAAGATAGGCGCGGATATTCTCTAATAAAAAGGCATAACTGTTACTGAGCCCCTGTGTATTCTGTGAAAGTCTATCCTCTAAAAATCGGGAGAACAACTCATAATCAAAAATTCGTAAATTTCGCTTAACCTTGAAGACGTTTTTTGGGATATGTCGGGTACGCGAGACATCATAGTCGATTATAATTGGATAATGATCGCTTTGATGCGTATCCTGCACGGTCTTCCATGTCATCTTATGAGATAAGTCTAGGGTAGTGACACTTAAATCCACCGCACTTTTGGGACTATTTGGTGGGGTAATGCGCGTGGGTGATCCATCATTTAAGAGATGTAGGTGTAAATCCTGAATAACTGCAGCGATGTGACGTCCTTTTGGATTAATGCGACCACTGCCCCACAAGGCGTGATGTGCATTAAAATCCCCCACGGTAATATGTTTAGGAAATTGTTTTATGAACCGGAAATATGCCTGCCATTGCCGACGGGAACCTTGTATACCCGGGGGACAATAAATATGACTTACATGTAGATCTTGTACAAGGAATGTGTGATGATGAGTATGAGGAATATAGAACTGAGTAGGGAGAGAAGTGTATCGTAAGGTCTTTTTGAATAGCGTCATTATGCCACGATATCCTGGACCATCCTGACGTTCGACCAGGTAGTTGGGAATCGAGAATCTATACGAGGCACGAAGCCATGTTTCCTGTAGGAATATGATATCTGGGTCATACTCCTGTATTAACAGTAATAATTCATGCTTCTTATTTAAAATACTCCGGCAATTCCACTGGAGTAGCAACATGTAGCACTTATCGAAATTAGGCCACTGTAGGGCTACTACTTACTAGGGTAATATTTTTTGTGTTAGGAGGATTGGGAAGTAACGGAACTATTTTGTCTAATAATTGTTTCACATAAAAGCTCCATTGAGCATTGTGTCCTATTAATTCTTGTAATTTCAGGAAATCTTCAATGATGTCATGGGACGGGTCTCGTGAAGTGCCGGGTGTTTGAGAACACGGTTTCTTCGAAATTTCCTCACCCATTGTGGCGGGTTGCATAGCCACCCCTACACCACTTCCAGATGGTTGCTTCAGAATCTCGAGATAGGCCCGGCGGTCGTAACCTATGGGTTTCACCACTTTCGGCTTTGGGGACACTAGTTCTGTATATTTTCGTTTTCTCGGCGGATCCTCTCGACGCGTATTATGAGACTGTTCTAAGGTTGGAAATTGCTGTGGGAGGGTAAGAGGATTAAACGGTACATTGTAGTTAGCCGTAATAACTTCGTGGTACGATTTATTTTCGGTACACATTTGACGTTTTATGGACTTTTGTTTCTCCAATTCGGGGCAGCGTGCGGCGCCTGCCGGATGATTATCACCACAATTAGCACATTTAAACAGGGTCTCCTTACATGTTTCCGTAGAGTGTCCTTGCGCACAGTTACCGCAAATTGGGGCGCGAGCCCGGCAGTGTAGTTTTACATGCCCGAATCGTTGACAGTTCAAACATCTAATGGGGGAAAATATGAATAATGTTACCTCTAAGAGCACATTAAAAATAGATACATAATCAGGTAGTCTTTGTGTTTTAAAGAAAATTTTCACTGTTCCTGTAGGAAGGGATTCTAACGTGTCGTTGATCATCTTTTTCCGAAAAAAACGCTGGACTCTCACAATTGGTACAGGCGAATCAATATATTTTAGGATTTCATCGTGCGTTAAGGATGTGTCCACGCCCCTAATTAGCCCAACACGTTGGACGTTAGCGGACGGGACAAATGCAACCAGGTGCTTTGCTGGCAATAAGGGATTTTGTAAGAAGGAGTTAGCTTCTACGGCCTTGTTAAATTGTACCTGAACACGATTGCGGCCTTTGCGTTGAATATTCTTTATACCTACGATCTTATTTTCGAAAAAAAGCTTTCCTAATGCCATCGGATGTAAATTGCCAATATGTTGATCACCTTCACCTTGCACAAACACTGTGTACGGTCCTGTGTGATGTTCATAATATCGATTGTCATTTGACACTGGCTGTCGCTTAGCAAGAATTGGAGATGTTTCGGCATTGGAAGTTGATGGAGTTGATGCTACCTCAACCTCCGACACTACAAGCATACTTTCAACAGACGCTACGCCCTCGTATTCCACGTGTTCAAATTCGTCCGGTGGTCGCCCCATCTGACTACCATCACTTTCGGACGACATGTCGGATAGTTATCCCCTATTAAGGCGGGGGTACTAACCTGATTAAACACTAACGGGAACTAACACACTAAACAAATAACAGGTCACAAACCCGAAGTCCACACGACACTCAAAGCACGTACCCTACACCCGATACCACTCACTGCACAGATGCACACCGTATGGAGGTTGGGATACGAATGCAAACATTATTTACTGCGCCATTTTTGATTTGATAAAGCAGTTTCCGGTTACTTTGGCCACGGAGAAAAAAGCTTTAGTTGTTCAACATTGACGCATGCGCACTGGTGCAAGACGTTCCGCTCGCTAGACGCGTCTATTAGAGACGTCTTATTATCATGAAGACAATTTTAGTTTTAATTTTAATTTTAGTTCATAAGTATGATGGTAATGCTTGTTTTGCACTATGTTTTATTTACAGTGACTTTATGATGAGAAGGCTGTGACTTCCTGTATGTATTTTTTGGTCAACATGTATGTACTCGCTCATGTCGAAATGTGCCAAAATACATCTAGTATTCAAGTATCAATCCGTGTGCCTTTTAATTAACTAACAGTCAGCAGCAGCAGTCTTGATTTGATTAGTAGAATCGGCCTGTTTTCATTTTTCCTCATGAAGATCTTCCCGTTCCTGGTCCATGCGAATTTATAATTCATTGTCCGTTTATAATTCCTGGCAAGCCAATATAAGTTTTGGTTGTCTTTGGTTAAATGTTCATTTACATACACTGGCGAGTCTTCGTTGATCTTGACATCTGTGCAAAGAAGTTTCCCATGTTTTCGTTTCTTGCTCATAATCATGTCTTTTGTTTGACGGGAATAAAATTTTGCTACTATGAGGGGCGTTTTATTCTTGCCATCCTTATCTGTAAAGGCTGGAAGTCAGTGGCAATATTCAATGTCTCGATCAGTTTCAATTTCAACGCCAACTGCACCTGCCACTTTAGCCACTTGTCCGGATACTGGTATCCCGGCGATTTCAAGGTTGTAAATCTTAGAGTATTGCTCCATGTCATTAACTTGTCTTTTAAGATGCCCATTTTGTTCTTTAAGCAAGCAATTCTTAACTTTAGTGTTGTTTACCTCTAGGGTGAGTTGGTCAATGCAAGATTTTAGTGTGATATTTTGCTCTAAGAGTTCATGAATTTTTTTGATTGTTACTCCAGAAAGCTACAATCTTTTAGCACTTGTTGCATATTGTTAACCGCTTCACATAAGCTTGCAGTGTCCGGTTTGACCTTATTCGGCTGAAAACTAGATGTAGCTCTCTTGGTTGAATTAGGGTTATGTTTGCATTGTTTACAATGCCAAAGGATTTCGCCCGGATTTGCAGGCATTGCTTTTAAAACGGCGTTTGTCACACGAGCACAGTTTTTAGATGAAACATTTCACCACACTTTCCGTCACATTTTACGAAATTTTCATTCTCCTTCAGCGAAACTTTACAGGAGGTACATATAACAATTACTATTCTTGGGCGCCATGTTGCGCGTAGCACAACTGGCTGTGTGTTTTGTTTATGCTGTAGTATTGTTGATGAAGTAAGTCGATCGAGACGGCCGGAAACTATTGAAAGTAATAAAACGTAATCTTGTAATCAAGTTGCTATAAAATTGATGACCCCGACGTGATGAGATTTAGCTTTCGCTGTTTGCTGGTGTGATGTCACCGAAGCGACAGTTTCGTTTGAGAACAAGTCTCATGCTGATCCCATGGCACCGGACTACAGTGTATCACCCACATGCAAATGGCAAAGTCAAGCGCTTTCACCGAATTACGAGATGTATTTACACAGCTACGACCCTCCCAGCAACTAAAATCAGATTACAGAAGTGGTTTCGTACACCCAGAATTGAAGACATCTTCTCATGTCTTTGTGCGCAGAGATGGTGTGATGAAGGGTCTCCAAGATCCATACAAGCACCCCGATTCTGTAAGAAATGGTTAAGCTATAACAAGTCTTTAGGACCCGTACAGACTGGTTAGCAGTCGAATTTGTATTCTGTAACGCCAAATCACATCCATGGTGTGACGTAGGTCTTACCGCTGAACCATCCACCTTAAAGACATGTAAGTTATGTACTTGTCCACTATACAATACAAAATATCTTTTTATTTATACATTTTGATACATGTTTCGGCCCTGTGAGCCTTCTTCAGACAAAATCAAAAAATTCTCCTAGATCATTCTAAAGGTTGGTCTCTCATAAAAACAAAAACAAAAGTTTTTTGTAAATCAAATTTTACATCGTCAGGATGCTTAAAATACATGAATATAAAATGCTTAAAGACATTAAAAGATTTAAAAATGCACGAAATTTTGAAACGTGGGCTCCATTCTTGTTAATCTATTTCCAAAACAAGGGACCTGGAACAATAAAATTACCTAACAATCTATGGTTCTTACTTGGAAACATGAAGAAATGTTGACTTTAGTTATGCAGAAAACTTACCCCTTTGTACAAGCATCTTTAAAAAGGAAAGTAGAAATAGGAATCGAACGTAGTTTATTTAGAGCTTGGTCAAAATGTTTTCAACAACCTGTAAAACGAAAAACTAAATGAAAATGAAAAATTGAAAAATTGAAATTATAACAAAAACCCACGCATAAATGACCAATGTTTACATACCGCAGTTTGGTGACCATAAACTATCACCTCACAACTTGAAAGAGCTACTACAAATGTGTCCGTCTTGTTGTTCACCTTGATCACATGTTGACTAGAATACTGCAAGTGTGGGGTCAACGGTCGCAGAAGGGGAGGTGTAGCATACGTCAGAACCTTACGTTATGGAAGAGGGAGGGCCGCTTCTTGTTTATGTCGGTCTCTTCGCCTTAATTTCGAGATCGTGTTAAATAATATGTTGTCGTTGAGAGTTAATTCGTTCAAATTGTTTACAGGGTCTGTTTTTTGGGCGATATAAATTTCTATGTTCTCTAATACATTAAGTTTTTTACTTTTATTAACGATATGTACAATTTCCAAATCCTTATCTATCGAACTGAAATTATGTTTTTTCTCGTCCATGTGGTTTGCCATGGCCGAGAACTTGTTATATTTCAGCGCACTGGTATGTTCCCCGTATCTTACGTTGAACGCTCTACCCGTTTGTCCAAAATAGGTGGAATCGCAATCCTTACATTTTAGTTTGTACACTCCCGATTTGCTGAATTTATTGGTCTTATTTACACTATTATGATTAAAGAAGATGTTGCTGTTATTATTTTGTGTTTTGTATGCAATGTTAATATCAAATTTTCTAATTGAGTTTGTTATTGTATGTGCTTTTGGGTTTACATATGTGAAAGTAGCGAAATTTTGGTTCTTTTTGCGATCTTTTTCTAAAGTTGTTTCAAATTTGTTAATAATCTTATTTTTGATTCTGTTTACGTAATTTTGCGAAAAACCATTTTTCTTTGCGATGTTGGCTATGATTTTTAGTTCCTTGTTTAAACTTTCTTCACCGAGTGGAATATTTAGCGCTCTATTAATTAAGCTGTAAAAGGCGGCTTTCTTATGGCTCTCTGGGTGATTAGAATCTTTCTTGATTGTTATGTCTGTTTGGGTTGGCTTGCGATATATATCAAAATGCAACTTATTCTGTGTTTTCTTTATTTTTAGATCTAAGTAATTTAAGCAATTTTCTTTTTGGGATTCTAGCGTGAATTTTATATTATCTAACTTGTTTAACATATTCAATAATTCGTCTGCTTTTACCATTTTTTCGTCTATTATAGTGAACACATCGTCCACATATCTTCCCCAGAACACAATACCTGGTAGATGGTTAATGATTTTATTTTGTTCCAAGAAATCCAAATAAACGTCTGCTATAATACCGGATGCCGGAGATCCCATTGCCAAACCATTGGTTTGTTGATATATTTTATTATTAAAGGTGAAAAAAGTGTTTTCTAAACAAAAATTAAGTAGGGACATAAACTCATTAATTTCTATTGCACTTACTTTTCCATATTTTCGTAAGTTATTTAGGATTATTTTCTGTGCTTTCTTTATTGGAATATTGGAGTACATGTCTTGTACGTCAAATGAATGCATAGTGTGTTCATCTTCTATGATTAGGTCTTTTGTTTTTTTGCTGAAATCGATGGAATTAATGAAGCCTGTATTAGCTTCAAATTTTATATGTTTTTTTAGAAACTGCTGTATGTACTTTGCTAATTTATACGTTGGGCTGTTCTTAAAGTTTACTATGGGTCTAATAGGTATTTCTTTTTATGGGTTTTGGGTAGTGCCCTAACTGTGGGAAGTCCGGAGTTCATGTTCACTAAGTTTGGGGGTTCTTTACCGTCAAACAGGACTTCTACATTTTTAATTACTTGTTTTAGCTTTTTTTTGGATATTCGTAGTTGGATCTTTGTTAACCACTTTAAACTTTGAGCTTTCGAAAAAAAATTCGTTTTTTTCTATGTATTGTTCTTTTTTTAAAAGGACTATTGTGTTACTTTTGTCTGATTTTGTGACTATTATATTGTTACTGTTAATTTTTCGTTTTAGTTGTTTGATGCTTTGCTTATCAGATTGCGTTATGGGTTCTATGTTCTTAAGAATCTTTTCTATTTTTCTGCTAGTCTCGTGCCTTATTACATTTTTATTTTCCTGGCTTAGATCCTGTATAGCTACTTCTATTTCAGCAATAGTATTAGTGAAAAACACAGGAGATCATTAATGAAACTGTGTTAAGAAGGGAAATAA